>OZ023210.1:25608284-26337254 GCA_963995525.1 Escarpia spicata
ATACCCCGCCTTGACCACGTAAAGTGGAGACCCCTGTCGGTTACTTTGGCTGCGCGCGTTATGCTTCGCAATTGTCCGCTGCGTTCGAGTGGCACTTTAATGCAATAGCGGGAGTTCAAAAACTTATGTAACTTTTTATATAATCTACCATCCCGTTAAACACAATGTCATCACGCAGCAGGACCAACGATGTCAGCAAAAATACGGTTGTTCCTGTGCCTGATAGATCTCAGCCAGGTCCTAACTTACGTGTCACGTCAGTATCCAAAACTGTTACGATATGAGTCTTGGGCGATAATTCGGGATTTTTAACAAGATTTAACAAGATTGCCATCCAGAAAATTACTCTGGATGGCAGTTGGACAAGGAAGCCTTTTGGCTTATCGAGAGTCCAATACTTTTTATCTACATGTATCCCGCCTTTTTAAGGTGTGTGTCGATTTTATTTTTAAACATATTCACGCTACTAGCACCAACACAATCAGGAGATAATCTGTTCCATTCATTTACAGTCCTTTGTGAGAATGAGAACTTTCTTATATCTAATCTACACTGCTCCTTTACTAATGTAGCTTCATGTCCTCTGGTCCTTCTATCTTTCTTAACTGAGAAAAAAATGTTTCTATCAATATTTTCATAACCATTCAATATTTTAAACATTTCTATGTGATCTCCTCTCAATCTCCTGGTCTCTAGTGTTGTTAAACCACATTCTTTTAGGCGTATTTCGTAACTAAGATCCCTCAGATTTGGTATCATTTTAGTCGCTCTCCTCTGTACTCTTTCTAGCATATCTATGTCCTTCTTGCGATATGGCCTCCATGCTTGTATACAATATTCTAAATGAGGCCTCACTATTGTTTTGTACAGCGGTACTATTAATTCTTTTTTCTTATACGCTATATTTCGCCTAATTAATCCAAGGATTTGATTTCCCTTTGACGCTGCAATTCCGCACTGCTCTGAAACCTTCATATCAGCACTAATGGTTAACCCTAAGTCCTTTTCTTTTACAGTAGTACTTAGAACAGTACCCCCCATTTTATATTTTACCTCTTCATTCCCATGACCTGTGTGGAGGCATTTACATTTCCCAAAATTGAACAGCATTTGCCACTTTTCAGACCATTTGATCAACCTATCAAGATCATCTTGTAAATGCTGTTTGTCTCCATCACTTTTAATCCTTCTAAACACTTTTGTATCATCCGCAAATTTTAACACCTTGCTTGTTATATCATCGTCCAAATCGTTGATATATATTAAGAATAATATAGGTCCTAGTACTGATCCCTGTGGTACCCCACTCAATACCGATTTCCAGTTTGAAGCCTCCCCATCAACTACTACACGTTGTCTTCTGTCATTCAGCCATTTTTCTATCCAGTTTATTATACCATTTCCTATGCCATGGGCCTTCAGCTTAAGGAGTAATCTTTGATATGGTACTTTGTCGAAAGCTTTTTGAAAATCTAAATAGATGATATCTACTGGTGATCCCTCATCTACCCACCTAGTGATGTCTTCCAAAAAACATAACATATTTGTTAAGCATCACCTCGCTTTTAAAAACCCATGTTGAGATGGGTTTATCAAGTTATGTTTAACAAGAAAATCCACCATGTGATCTTTAATTAGTCTTTCTAATAATTTGCAAATCACTGATGTTAAACTCACTGGTCTATAGTTCTCTGACTTGTTTCTCGAACCTTTTTTAAATAACGGTATAATGTTTGCCTCTTTCCATTCTAAAGGAACCACTCCCTCTTCTAATGACAAATTGAAAACTGTTGCAAGCGGTGCGCTAATTTGTTCTACAATTTCCAATAGTAGTTTGGGCGGAATCCCGTCCACTCCAGGTGATTTATTATCCTTCATAGCCCTTATTTTCTTAGCTACCATTTCCGAGGTTACAACTAACTGTCCTAAATAGTCTGAATCTGCCCCCTTGAACTTAGCCTCTGGTACTGGCAGTGAACTAATATCTTCCCTGGTAAACACTGAACTAAAATACTCATTCAGGTCTTCTGCCATTAAGAATCCCTCTGATATTGTATTTCCAACACTATCTTCTAGAGGACCGACCTTATCCTGAACTTTCTGTTTGCTTCGAATATACGCATAAAAACTCTTACTGTCATGTTTTATATTACTAGCTAATTTTGTTTCATAGCTTCTCTTTGAATTTATAATTTCAGCTGTAGCTTGATTAAGTGCTTCTTTATAAATGTTGTAGTCTTCATCATTTCCAGTACATCTATATGACTTCCACATCATTTGTTTATACTTAATTTTTCTAATGGCTTCTTTCGATAAGTGTTTCTTTTTAGACCGTTTCCCTTGTTTTTTGAAAGGTACAAATTTATCGACTATGCACTTAATTTCACTATTTAAGATATTCCAGCATTCGGTTGCTGTCTTATTCTTCAGTGTGTTATTCCAGTCTATCTTTGCTAAATATTTCCTCATGTCCTTATACCTTCCTTTGTGGAAATTTCTCCTATACTGCTTTTTACTATTCCTTTCTGATTTTACTTTGATGGTAAAATGTATCTGGTTGTGATCACTACTCCCCAGTGGCTCACATATCTTGACATTGTCAACTAATTCTTTCTGTGAGGACAAAACTAAGTCTAACACATTCTCTCCCCTGGTTGGTTCTAGCACATGTTGAGAAAGGAAACTATCTTGTACTAAAACTAAAAACTTGTGGTCCTCACTCCCCATACTCTGTAAAGATTTCCATTGTATATGCCCATGGTTAAAGTCCCCCATAATAATACAGTTCCGTTTGCTTACTTCCCTTATAGCGTTTTGTATTTTTTCATTCTCTTCTATGCTTATGTTTGGACTTCGATAAACTAACCCAACTGTTAACGTTGAGTTTCCTGTAACTATGTTACACCAAACAGCTTCTTCGCAATCTGCTTCTCTTTCTAATTTTATTTCATAAGCCTGGATAGATTCTTTAATATATAAAATAACTCCACCTCCCTTTCTTCCTATTCTATCTTTCCTAAACATTACATATCCTGTTAGTCCCAATTCAGCATCTGATATATCAGTGGTGGCCCACGATTCGGTTATACCTATTATGTGAGGGTCAATATCTTCTACCATAATGTTTAGTTCACTTCTTTTGTTTACTATGCTCCTTGCATTTAAACAAATGCATTTATATCCTGATTCAGAACAGTTTTCCAGGCTGTTCTTTGCCGATTTATTTCTGCTGTCTTTATCTATGCCTCCAGTTTCAGGCTTCTCTGTGAATCCCCCCTGCGAATCTAGTTTAAATAGATGCAGCCTGTCCCACTGTCAACAGATTGCAGCAAGTTCTCTGAGAAAACTGCTGCCCCCTTTCCACTTAGATGTAGGCCATCTCTCATGTACATATCTTCCCTCCCAACAAAGTATCCCCATAAATCTACGAATCCCACCCCCTCTTCTTTACACATCTGCTCAACTAGTGCGTTGATCGCCATCCTCTTGCAGTTTCTATATGTATGCCCCCTTCCTCCCATTACTGGCAAAATTCCTGAGAGGATAATCTGTTCTACTCTTGTCTTCTTTAACTTCTTCACTAACTGTCTGTACTTCTGAACTATCCCAGTTGTTCCCTCCCTCTCTGCGTTAGTTGTCCCTACATGTACTAGTATAGACCCTCCCTTGCCATGCCCCAGTACCTTCTCTACCCTTTCAGTTACATGTTCTATCCTAGCCCCCGGTAGACAAACAACGACGTCCTCCCCCTCGCTTAGAGTCTTATCTGTCTTTCTCATAATCGAATCGCCCATAAACACCCTCTCTTTCCTCATTGCCCCCTCAATCACTGCCTCAGTGTAGCTCTTTCTACGGTTTGCATCTGTCTGGTTGTAATCTTGTTCCCCTGTCTTCTGCTCTCCCGTCACAATCTTGTCCGTTCCATTCTTTCCTGACGCTGTTTCTCTTGTCACCTTTCTTCCTGTCATCGTCCCTCCCGACTTCTCTTCTGTCACATGTACTCTCACTTCCTTTCTTCCCGTCATCTTTCCTCCCATTGCATTTCCTTCTCTCCTCTCCCGTCTCTTTTTCCCTCCTACCTCTTTCTCTACGGTCACTTTCTCTCCTGCCACCTTCACACCTGTCACATTTCCTGCCGTCGATCCTCCACTTTCTTCCCCTCCGATCACCTTCCCTCCTCTCACTCTCCTTTCCTCGGTCTTGTTGCCACTACTCTGCTCCTTCAGTTTCACAGTATTCCCAACTTTTTCCCTGTCGTCTCTCTCCATTCCGTCTGTCTCCTTGCTGATTCTCATCTCCATCCCCTTCACAATATCTACCAACCTAGCTACCTCTTTCTCCAGACATTTCACCTTCCAACAGCCCACGCACTGAAAGGTGAATCCCTCTTCCTTGGTTTCTGTCCATGACTTCGTACAGCCGGATAAGGCAAAATCTACCCAACTGTGGCAGTCGTCGCACACCAAGTGATGGAAGCATAATTCGTGTGCCTAACTCAAAACTCGGCGCGTTTGCAATTTAAGTAAAAAGTTGATAGTAACGTCTATTTGATTGCTAGCCTCCGGACCCAAAAACAGAACTGTCCAGCTCAGTAAAATAGGGATGTCGATGAAAATTGATTGCACACATGACTGATGATATCAGATATGCCATCATATGGCCCTATTATTTATGGATAGGCCCTATTTTGTTATACATTTTACGCCCTGGGTATTTTTACGTCCAGAGTCTGGGGTGGCAAATGTGATCATTATTTCTAGAGCAGATCTCAACGTGCATGCAATGGTCACTTAGTAATGTTTTTATGGTAAATACATGGATAGAGTATTTATAGAGTTGCTCTAGAAATAACGCTACATCTGAACTAGACAAAAGTCACTTCTCAATTTCCCCATCAGGACAAACACAAATATACACAATATGATTTAGCTACGTCACATTTACTTACAATAATTACTAGATATACCATGAAAACATTACTAAGGCAGTTAGACTAATTGCCCTTGCATGCATGTCGAGATCTGCTCTAGAAGTAGCGATAGCCGTTATATCTTGAGCTAGTCTAGAAATAACCTTAGCCCTGCTCTAGCCTGAACCATATTTTTATGATATGGCTGAAGCCAAAAGAAATTGAAATGTCAAAACAAAATCAGTCATGTACTTTTCAAGCTATGACCTTTTGAAGAGGTAAATAAACACGTTTTCTGATTTGAAGCCTATTTCATAGTCTTATATACTACCAGCGAACTGAAAAACGTCAGCAAAATGGGGCATATTTTTGTTAAAACTATAATAAAAACAGTTATGTTCAAGGTTTATCAATGGCATTTGGCATATTGTTAGATCTGTAGTCCTTCTTTTCAAACAGGGCTGGATCCAATTACATTAAATCAGATCAATTATAATTACTTTTTATTGTCAATTACACTTCTACAATTTTCAGATCAATTACAATTGCACCACTAAGTTTTCAGTTACAATTACACATGCATTAATGGGACCTACCCAAAAAATGAAATGGCATGCATGGGTATGTAGGGTTGAATGGGTCAGTCATGAAATATAATTAGTTGAAAAACAAATGGTCTCAATTTGAATGAAATTCATAAAAATCACAAAAACAAATTGGAATTGAAGTCAATAACTGATGTGCAAATGTTAATTTATAAAAAAAATATAAAGTTTGTCCACATTGAGGACATTGAAGCCACATACTTTCTCAATCAGACATCTCTAGTTAATAACCACAGTTGCAAGTAATTAAACAACCCAGGAAATCCATAATAAAATGCCTTTGTTGCTCCTGGTGCTAACTGATAATAATAATAATAATTCTGTTTTTTAATTTAGCGCTTTTTAAGTAAGTAAATATTAATCGAAGAGCTTCACATATTAAAATGACGTGTTGACTAAATGCTAAAATATAAATTAATTAAATAAATAAGCTAAAATAAAAAATACATCAATAAAAATAAATAAATTAGGGTGTAAAAATACAGTTTCAAGCAATGAAATTTAAAACCAATCAAGACTATAAAATAGAAACCAGTGTCATTTAGATGTGGCAGCAGTGCTTGCATAAAGGCATGTAGTGCAGGCTAAATAGATGGGTTTTAAGTTGTTTCTGGAAAACCGCTAGTGTTCCAACTGATCGCACAAATTTTTGCAAGCTATTCCACATATGTGGGCCTGTCACTGCAATGCTGCCCCGTCCGATAGTTCTCTTAGACACCGTCACCGTGAGAAGTGTTGCGTCACTCGCCGATCGCAATGCACATGTGGGCACGTTGCGAACTATCACACAGTTGAGGTAGTTCGGAGCTAAGCCATGCAGGATCTTAAATATGCAAGTACATATCTTGAAGGTGATTCTCATTCTGATCGGCAGCCAATGCAGTGATTGCAGAATTGGTGTGATATGATCTCGCTGTCTGGCGCGGTTGATGAGGCAAGCGGCCAAGTTCTCGTTGAAGTCGGTTGGTCAGTCCATTGTTCAATCCACCGAGTAGAGCATTGCAGTAGTCGAGGCGACTTAGCACAAGACAGCGTATTGCAGCATGGCACGCGTCTCGCGTCAGCAGGTGACGAATTCTGCCAATCAGGCGTAGATGGCAGTAGGCCGAAGAACAGTAGCTGGAGACGAGGCAGTCTAACTGCATGTCCAGGTAGTTCCAAACTGGGGCTGCCATAAACATGTTGACTGTGTGGTGACTGCAGCATGATAAACTCAGTTTTGTCATTGTTGAGTTTAAGTTGATGCATCAGCATCCAGGCTCTAATCTCAGTGATGCACTGGATGGGCAGCTGTTTAGCGTTTTCCAGTTCGTCAGACATCATAGGGTTATAGCTGACATATAACTGGATGTCATCAGCGAATCGGTGGTAAAGCACAAATGTTTCTTGCAGATGTCAGCAATGGGTGTCGTATATGCGTTGAACATCACTGGTCCAAGTACTGAACCCTGAGGTACACCATGGTAGATGGGGATTGCGTTCGAGGAAGACGAACCAATCATGACACACCAAGATCTGCCGGTCAAGTATGATCTAAATCAAGTGCCATACCGCCGATGTTGAACGAAACCAGAGTTTTCAACAATTCATCAATGTTAATCGTGTCGAATGCTGCACTCGTGTCAAGAAGAACCAGCATGACACAACGTCCCAGGTCAAGGTTGCACACGATGTCGTGTTGTACTTTCATCAGAGCTGTTTCTGTAGAATGATGTTGTCTATAAGCCGATTGCATTTCATCATGCAGCTTATTTGTTGCCGTGTGCAGATTCAGGCGTTTGAGGACGACTTGCTCGATCAACTTTCCTATGAAAGCGAGGTTGGAGATGGGACGATAGTTCTCCAGTTCGTTCTGGTCAAGTGAGGCTTTCTTCAATAACGGTGTCACTAGGGCAATTTTCAGTTCACTAGGAAACAATGTTGACGAGTGTGGGTAGCGTATCGGTTAAAGTAGTTTTAAGTAGCTATGTAGGTAGCACATCAAGTGGACAGCATTTCGTTGGTCTGGACATGATGATCATTTGCAGCTCTTCAGCGTCAGTTGAATAGAGATTATTTAGACCTTGCGATACAGAGCAGCAGGCAGGAGTGGCATCATGATAGATTCTGTTGTCATTTTCGCACGTGTAACATCAACAACTTTTTTAATCTTGTCTTCAAAGAACTCGGCAAAGGCATGACACATTGATTTATCGTTCTCGCGATCAGGTAATTTCCGGTCACTGCATTTGGTTAGTGAATGTAGCACTTGGAATGTTGTTTTTGCGTTGTTCAGTGCTGCCTGGTAGTAGGCGATTTTTGCGTTTTGGACATGATATTTAACATTGTTTATTTGTGACGAGTAGATCTGCTTGTCGATTTTGAGTCCAGTTAGGTGCCATTTTCTCTCAAGTGCTCATTACTTACGCCTTAAACCCAAGGTTTTGTCATCAAACCATGGCTGGCTTTTCTTTGATCTTCGAGTTTGCGACACAACTGGACCATGAATGTCGAGTGTGACAGAGCCGGAATGTTTTCTGTTGTAAGAGATTGTGACGCTATCGCTGTTATTGTCATCGTGTGAGGTTAATGCGGCATGAAGGTCAGTTTTGAAGATATCCAGGTCTACATGACGGCAGTCACGTCCTCGCCACTTGTTGGTTGGTAGACGTGGCGTGTGTCCTTCAATAGAAAATGTTATGTGTGGTGATCCGAAAAGTGAGGATGGTGTCTTCTTTCCGGGAGATAACGGCATCCAGCGTGTGGCTGGAACAGTGCGTAGGACCAGTCACATGCTGGATGACTCCTGTTGAAGCCAGATGTTAGCTATTCGACTTACTCCCGGCGATAATGTGTCGTTGAAGTGAAAATTGAAATCACTCAATATCAATGATCGTAAGTGATGTTACAAGATCTTCAAATTCATCCAGAAAGCCGGATATATTGGAAGATGGTGGCCTGTATATCAATACAAAGTAGTACGATGGCTTGTCACACGACAGGTGTAAAAACTCAAAGTCGATCAGTGTCACAGCACAACTAGTTTCAGCGAACTTCTGTGCAGAACTCCTAGACCACCACCCCGTTTCAGCGATCGGTTGAGTTTCTTAAACTCGAATCCCGACAGTGTTAAATCGTTGACGATGTCTTGATGCTCATCTCGCAGCCAGGTCTCTGTGAAGAAGGAAATGTCGGCATCAGCGTCTAGTAACGTCTCGCTCACAACAGATACTTTGTTGCAGATAGATCTAGTGTTCAGTAAAACAAGTTTCAGTGATGGCGATGGTGTCCTTGTGCTGATACACTTTAGGTAGCGTGCTCGAGGTACAGGCTTAACGGATGCTGTTGGTTGCACTGACACAAGTAGATGTATCGATCGTTGTTTGCATGCACCCCCACTACAACCTCGCTTCACAAGCAGCTCTCCAGGCAGCATTGTTGAGCTGAATGTGACTGTGACCACTGGGCCGTAACCGATACAGGCAGTCTTGGGTCATGCTGGGCTTGTAAACAATGTTCTCTTTGTCCGGGTTACACATGATTGATCACCAGCTTGTCAGTGTCACACAGGTGCAATCGCAAATGTAAAATGTAAGTCGGTTAAAATAACAAAAAGACACAAACGCTTAATAAAACTACTTAGTCCAGTGTCCTCTCGGTATATTCATAAAATATATATACAAACTTGAGTGCTATAGATTGGCTAGAACTTCTAAAATCCGCAATATATCCAGATAGCATCTATAGGTGCAGCCACATAGGTGCAGACCAACAATACAGTTGATAAGAACTGCTAGAATCTTCTTACAGGGAAGTACTGTAACTCAGACAGCCTCTTGACAAGTTTAGCCAGCTTCAGCACTGCCAGCTACATGGCATCTTCATCCTTGTTCCACAAGGTTCCATACTTGGGCCTCTACTCTTCCTGTTATATGTAAATGACATGTCTGCTGCAGTTCAATGCACGCTTTTGTTATATGCGGACAACTCCGTCTTGCTTGCCTTGGAAAGGATTTAGCAGAAATAGAGGCAACTTTAAGTTCAGAGCTGGAATCTGTCAGTGAATGGTTAATTGATAACAAACTGTCTCTTCATTTAGGAAAAACACAACCCATCATGTTTGGAATAAACATAAAATTGTACAAATGTAACAATTTTAATGTTGTATGCAATGGAAATGTCATTGAATCAAAGTCAAGTGTCACATATTTAGGGGTGACTTTAGATTTCCTTTCTGGTAGTATTATAGCTTCTAATAGCCTTTCTAAAACTTCAAATAAACTTAAATTTGTGTACAGGAACACCCAAAAGTTTAGTATCAAAACAAAAAACTACTAGTCTCTGCTTTGGTTCAATGTCATTTTGATTACACATGTTCAGCTTGGTAGAGTGGATTATCAAAAAATGAAGTGCAGAATGCAGTGTAGACAGAATAAGATCATCAGATTTATGTTAAATGCTCCACCGACGATCCATGTTGGTGCTTATGAATTTAAAACCGTTGGAATACTGCCTGTTGAATATAGAATAGAACAGTTAAAGTTGGGCCACATGTTCAATACTATCAATGGTAATGCACCAGCATATTTAAGAGCAAATGTTGAAATGGTTCATCATAGATACTCCACAAGAATTGCCAAAGTAAAGGGTTCTGGACAAACTTCTTTCCTTTATACAGGCATATGCCACTGGAACAACTTGCCAATCAAAACAAAACAGTGTCAATCTAAAATTAGTTTTAGAAAAAAGGTGACGACCCTTTTATATAGTAGATTGGTGGCCCATAAACACAATCTTTACGTTGCGTCTTAATGTTTATTGCATAATATTTATTTATTGTATTTTAAATTGCAATTTTTTACATATATAATATTTTTTTTAAATCTTACTATTTATCATTCTTTTTTATACTATAATGACTTATTCACTATTTTTTTAGGACCACATTGGAAATAAATGAACAATGTGTGCTTTTATGTGCTATCCTCGGTATTATTAAATAAATATGTCATATTTCTTTTAATTATGTAATGCATGTATATAATTTTACTGAATAAACCCACTCGCACTCACATTAGCACTGTTAAGTGAATGACATGTTGGGATCACAACTTGTGAGGCATTGGATATTTGGTGATTCATGTATTGTGTATGGTTTATTATTTTGTAGACTGCAAACAATCTGGGACAGACGTTTCTTAATATTTTTTTAAATAAACGTGTGATGTCAGAAAATGTGTAATTGATGTAATTGTTTCAATTACACAAAACAATATGTTACACTGTACAGTTACATGATATTTTCAAAACCAGAATCAATTACAATTACAGCATTTGTTTGTAATTAATTACAAATGCAATTATGTAATTGAACCCAGCCCGGTTTTCAAATATGTCAAAACGTAACATCTTACTAATCTTTGTTAGCTTAACTTGCATAATGGTGTATGATTTTCAGGGAAGTTTAGTAATTAAATTATATTTTGTAATTATTATGTTGCAGCTATCATGTTTAATGTAACAAGTGGAAGGTGAGATGCTCGGCAATGAAACATGTCTACTACTGTTTGTAAACAGGAGAGACACTTAATTAATATATTAATTAATAGAAAACTATAACATTTTGTTGTGATTATAACATGTAATGTAGCAAATTAAAGCTGCACAGTTCAGAATTCAATGTATGTATGTATATCATTTGTGCAGACAGAACAATGTGTTAATTAATATAACAAGAATAATTAATTTAAAAACAAGATGAATGATTTTACAGTGATTATTTTGTGTATTATATTAAATAAATTCTATGGTGCTCAACCAATGTACAAACTTAGTATTACCTACATTTTAAGTAGACAGAACGATACATTAATGAATTAGAAGAACTTTTAATTAGTACTTGTCCTACCAGACAAGTGCTTCCCGGGAGTTTAATGTAGGGCCCTCGACATGTGTCATTGATATCATGTTTGTGATCACTATGTGATCAGTGGTGTCGCAGTGTAAATGTATTATTTATGGCTGTAGTGCATCGTGCGATGGTCTATAGCACATATTTCTCTTCACAACTGCAGGGCCCCTAATCAGGTATTCTGTTCAGCGGAGTCCAATGTTGTCGTGGAACGTAAAATTATCTGTAAGAAATCTGTAGGTGTATTTATTAGGGTGTGGTTGCGCACCCATGCCCTAGTGTGTAGCATATAATGTCACAATAAAGAGGACTACCATGACTTTGATTTGGCTTCTATGTACATACATGTTCAAAGAAAACGTGTTGACTTTTGCTATGAAAATTTATCTCTCAGAATATATTTACTATGAGAATACCAATAAAATATAAAACTAGCCTGGATCTACTGATAATGACGAATATTTTGTTGTAGGCGCCGAAAAACAACTCTGCGACCGTGCGTATTTACAAGAAACTGGAAGGACAAAGCACAAGCAAGTACAGAGGTAGGTGACACAGCAACCAGCAACAAGGAGACCTGGGGCAATTACAATACAATGTAATATATTACATAATTTCCTTTATATTACTATTAAAGCTAAAGGCAATGTAATCTCAATTACATTTTTTTTTTAATGGTAAGTTCTTATATAGCGCAGTATCCAGTCCTCAGGGCTGCTCAAAGCACTTTACACTACTCCCTGGCAGACCTGTTCAATCGAACACCATCTGAGAAGCTTTCAGCCATGCTGCAATTAATTTGTGAAGACTATTTGTACACAAATATCTACCATTGTCTTTAGCCAGGTACTCATTCATACAGCGGAGTGAACTGAAGCAATGTAGAGTAAACGAACTTGCCCAAGATTCAACACCGCCGCACAGGATTCGAACCCAAGTTCTCTCAGTCGAGAGTCTGGAGCTCTTACACTGCACTACTGTGCTCCACTAAGAAGAAGAAGCTATATAATTTTAATTGGAACTATTTTGCTACGATTTATCTTTTTTGGAGGAGTATGTATTCATGTGTGTTGGGATATTGCAAGTTTGGTGTATTGTGCAATGTGTGTTACCTCTTACGGTCCCATATGTGATGGTCAGGTGGCTTAGGTGAAGAATACCTAACCAATAACGTACAGTCCGGCTTAAAGTCGATATTTGCATCTAATAACCTAATCAAATTGAATTTTGATGTGGTTGAGATTTGGTTGAAATGTCACAGTAAGGCCAAATAAAATAATACCTGTGTTTCCAGTAACCCAACCGTCCCTAGTATTTCCATGCGACCCTATGCATTTTTTCAAGAACAAAAGAAAGTATTTTTATGATGCCAACCCTCGACCCTTGCCTCCGACCAAAAATTTTTCTTTTAATATTATAATATATTCGGGCAAAAGACTATTACAACTTCAAAAGACCTGAAAAGTAACAAGAATTGACCTTTTGAAACGGAAATTCGGCTACTGTCACTAGTATTGGATGGATTTTCGTGTAAATCATTACAAAGTGTCATGGCACCCCTGCTACGTACTTCGTGTCAACCGATGTAAACAAGGACGCTTGTGGAAGGCACTAACATAAACCGTTTCGTGATCGTTGTTTTGTTTTCCGCTAAGTGCATTGAAGACATGTTGTTAATGAAATATACCTGTCACATTGTTAGAACACGCATAAATGTACAGATTCCGGTCACAAACTCGAAGGAATAACAACAGCCTAGCTTACACTGGCTCAAAGTGATATAGTCTGGGTTTCGTAGTTCTAACAAATTCCATTGGATGGCGTCCTATATGGCGCTAGCTAAAATGGTTGAACAAAAATAATAAATAACAAGTTATTACAACAGATCTGCCTACACTATTTTTGTTTGCAATAAAATGTTTTTAAAAAATTTAATGTTTTTCCTACCTACCTACCCTATTTTAAAAATCAATGTTAACAGAAACACAACTATATTTTATTGTGGCCTAAGTAAAAGTAAGGTCAGTGATTGACCGTCAGTTACTATTATAATGCCTACTATTACAACTACATTGTGTTTTGTTCAACGTAGTACCTTAAATTATTTACCCAATGAGCAATATAAAGTCTAAGAAAGAATGCATTCCCTTAGAGTGGTCAAATCATGATTTCTGAATCAGGAACATAAGCTAGGTCAATAAACTCATTTACAAATCATGTGAATAAATTCTGGTATGTACTTACATCACTATCCTAAAACACCAATGCCCCAACTACCAGAAACAGGAACCATAAACTTGTAATATTACATTTGAAGATTAAGATCTGATCATTGAGAATCAAAGTGCTTGGAACCAAGTGGTTCATGCAGTCAGAATTGTCCTTAGATTTTTCCAGTTAAGGTAACAAGAGTAGATTTGTTTTGGACCCATTGTCTCACTTTGACATGTTAGGACACTCGTGGGTGGCTGACAGACACAAATACACAGAGAGAAACGTAGAAGTCATCCAAGACGTTTCTGATTTCTTAACTGTTTTTCCTGAAATATCTAATTTTTCAGAGCATTGATGTAGCACTAAGTGTCAGCAAAAGTGGACATCCATTGGCGTGTTCCCAAAAACGTGAAACCAGATCCACATGGCTCACGTACACAACCAAAGGTAACTGCCCAAAAAGGATGTGATGTCATAAATCATAATATGTTAATGAGGATGCAGGTCATGGTAATGTCTCCGTTGTTCAATGATAAACTAAATGCTCTTGAATGTTGACGTGTCCTAACAGGAACGTAGACTAGATTGAGGTCATAGATAAATAAATTTGTCCTCAGCACTCCTATCGTTTAGCAGCAGTATTGGTTTGATTGGAAACAATGTATTGTTAAAAGTCAGTTATTAACATAATCACACATGGGACGTGATCTTGGAGATAACGGTAACTAATCATGATCTTATGATGACAATTTTTAATTAAGAAACCACATTTGTATGTAAATTGTGATTATACCAGACGTATGGACAAGATAAGTAGCATGTAGGTGTAAGTAAACGAAGACCTTTGTAGTTTTAAACTGGAACAATGTATCTTTATGGCTGTTTTCACAATGCCACATTGATTATATAAATACATCATGGCGGGTGGTGACTGGCAACAATTTGTCCTGTTCTTACTTCTTAGGAATATAATAATCGAGTTAGTGTATGAACATATGTACTGTATGTATGAATATGGGTATTTTAATGTTTCCCCCCTAGACTGTTTGCATCCTGGGTGCCAAACTGTCAGGGATTAATCTATGATGCCAGGAATTAAAAGTAACACTTTTATTTTTTCAAAATTCTCCTTTGGGGGTTCCTATAAATTTTTACCAGAAGTTAGACAATTGTTTGCAACATTATATGTATGTTTTCTGTGGTTCTGAGTTACGTAAAACATTATCAGATCATTTGGGGACTTTTGAGTGACTTACACCAATCATTGAAAACATGCACAGCGTTTAATGTCAGGTACAGATACTTCATGAAGCAACTTTCTGTGTTTGTGTATACCAGTATAGGGCACAGAACATAATTGATTTTCCCATTGGTATTTTGTCAGATTATGAAAAAACTATCTGAGAACATTCTTAAATGTCTTCACAGCCACTGCTATGATGTCATTGATGTCAGTGATCGAAATCGCTTACCTCCCACTCTTGCAAAATGCATGCATGCATAATGTCCATCAATATTGACCAAAATAGCCAGGTACTTCTACATCAATGTGTGTTGTGTGAATAAAAATGGCAAAAAAAATCACTTCGCCAACTACACTTTTCCAAATATGCATAATTTCACAGCCAATACATTGTGGTTCATATAAAAGGTTGTTTTCAAAGATCACCATTTTCTAGGTCCTATGTTATTCAGCACCACACCAGGAAGGTTAACTGTGCTTTTAACCATATTGATAGCCATCTGAAGAATGGGAATTTTTGGAGATATTTAATTTCTAACTTACGCAATCTTATGCAGAATCAGAAAATGGAGATGTCAGTCACCAAAACCAACCAAATCATCTCAGCAGCCGTTCGGACAACAAAAGAAAGAAAACGAGGAATTCGCTCAATGACGCTTCAACCACCAGTGGTCAGAGTGACGAGACAGATTCACTGGGAAACACGTCACATGCGTCAACACGGTCACGGCGACCACGTAGCACCAAGAAGCCCCGAGACGATGTCAGTCATAGAACATCTAAAACATCTCCTGCACCTTCAGTTTTGTTGTACCAATCTGCAGTCTGGGGAGCTCCAGAAATCAGAGAACAGTACAGAGGTGACACATCACGTGACTCGTCAAGTGGTCAGCGTGGTGACACGTCATGCGGTCTGCGTGGTGACGCATCACGTAGTCAACAAGATGACACGTCACGTGGTCAGCGTGGTGTCACGCCACGTGGTGGCACGTCACGTGGTCAGCATGGTGGCACATCACGTGGTCAGCGTGGGGGCATGTCACGTGGTCAGCGTGGTGGCACGGCACGTGGTGACACGTCACGTGGTGACATGTCACATGGTGACACGTCACGTGGTGACACATCACGTGGTCAGCGTGGTGGCATGTCACGTAGTCAGCATGGTGGCACATCACGTGGTCAGCGTGGGGGCATGTCACGTGGTCAGCGTGGGGGCATGTCACGTGGTCAGCGTGGTGGCACGTCACGTGGTGGTACGGCACGTGGTGACACGTCACGTGGTGACACATCACGTGGCCAGCGTGGTGGCATGTCACGTAGTCAGCATGGTGGCATGTCACGTAGTCAGCATGGTGGCATGTCACGTGGTCAGCGTGGTGGTGGCACTTCCCGTGGTCAGCGAGGTGACACGTCACGTGGTGACATGTCACATGGTCAACATGGTGACATGTCACATGGTCAACATGGTGACATGTCACATGGTCTACATGGTGACATGTCACATGGTCAGTGTGGTTACATGATTGGTGATGACGTGCCCTGTAGTGACATGACTCATGGTGACATGTCCCATGGTGACACGACACATGGTGACACATCCCACAGATTATTGAGCCTGAGAGTGGACGAACGGATACGGTTGACTGGTGTCCACTCAACCACACCACAGAAACCCTCCATTCGCAAGTTAGTACAAAGACAAATTATGAGCAAAAATAAATTTCTTTTGTGATCTCGTTCCTATGTTTTCTGTTTAAAAAATGTTTTCAACATTTTTTGTGTGCAAAATTATAAGTACCTTATGTTTTTTGCTTAAAAAATACAATATTTTTCACTTTTTTGGGTAAAATTACGGATTTGGATTAAATGAATAATTATGTTTATTTCAGTACTCTGGTTTTATTAAATACTTTGTGGGCGTCATGTTTTATCGCTAAATCATGCATGCATCATTTATAATTATCTTCTTTTGAAAGTTATAAATTATCAGATCTTTGAAGGGAATTAGAATAGTTGTTTAATTTGAACAGAAACAACAGAAATATTCTTTGGTTGATGGATATTTACGTTAATAATTATTTGTTCATGTGTCCAATCCTGGGTTGAGAATATTAAAAAAAGAAACAGATCTATGGAGAATTTGATCAGAGCAAGAGCAACAAATTTGTATTTTCCTTACATGTGTAATTGTAGTACAATTATAAAAGGGAATTAAGAAATGCATACCTTTTAAGACAGGAAATTCATTTTAATGTAATAACATGATAATCTATATTGATACAATTACATTTACAGAACTGATCTTGTTAGAAATATGAATAACTGCACATACTTGAAGTAATAAATCGATTCAAACGTTTCAGGCCTGTGTCGTTCAAGCCAGTGTCGGCCTTGTCCCCAAGAAGGGAAGTCACTCAACCCCCACCATCAAGAGCACGCAGGGTGGCTAGTCCGGGGGGAAGAAGGGCAAAAGGGAATCGGACGAAGCCTTCCAACTCTGTGCTGCAATCACACCCAACCAAGCAGGTACATTTTCACCTGTTTTGTACATACCTGGTACCAGCAAAAAAGTTCATCCTCTGGATGGTGCAACATGGACGCAGAAGATGATTTTTTTTAATCGGATTTGAATTTTTGCAGCAGCAGACATGAGCTAATGAAATCAACTATTTAAGTGATGCTGAATATATCATCATGTTTTTTTTTATATCGTATCTGTTTCAGGTTGACTACTCGAAGGAAGCCAAGCGACTTCAGTCAGAGATATCTCGAGTAAGTTTAGAATCTGCTTCTATGATTTAATGAAAGAGTATGTATTGTTTAATTTGTGTATGTTTCATAATACATGCAATGTCTTTGTTCATGTCTACATGTGCAATTTATTTCGCATGAAGGAATGTGAACGCCTGAAAGATGTGTAGTAAATGTGATGTTGTTGATGTTGTTGATGTTGTTGATGTTGTTTCTTGGAAACATCAGTCAGCTGTTGCGGAGGTGCACCTTGCGCGTATGGTGAATGTATCGTTTATCATAGTGCTCACCTAGACAAGTGCACTGGCTTCCAGTTACATATCGAATTGAAAATAGCCGCTATTGCATATTGTGTCACATCTATACAACAGCCATCCCATCTGGTTAGTCTCTTGCATTTTTCAAATATCTCACACAGCTCATATCTTGTCTCCCAACAGTTTGTCGTTGCCAAGACTAAACTTTCCATTGGCTAGCGAGGTTTCTCTGTAGCTTCATCCAAAATCTGCAATGAACTCTCCGTTACCGGTACTTTTAAAAATCATCTGAAACTAACAACCTTTCACAGGAAGAGATATACTATTATAATCGTGGGTGGGTAATCTCTCTTCCTTTTTATTGCTCACTTATTAAGCTCAACATATATTTCCTCTTTTCTTAGATAATGTTCTTATTATGAGAATAATTATGTTCAAATTCCATTTAGTAAGCCTTAAGTAGTGTTTGCCGTGTGAAAGTTGCATCAGTGAACACATTATATTTGAAAACGTAGCATTCAAATACTAAACAGCCTGTAATTGGAACTACAGAGGAACACATCGCTACGCAAAAATACCTTTGAAGTTCTTGTTTTCCCACGCACCTAGCCACAAGTGGGACGAAGTACAACTGATTCAGCGCACGTCCTGTTAATGGTTACCAACAGAACATGCAGCCTTCCTTTAACACTGCATACATCAATTGTATGTACTTTTATTACACTGGAGAATCCAAAAATAACTTGTGTACACCTTAATTTTTCAGAACCAAACCAAGATGGAGTATGAACATTCTGAGTTACTTAGTCTGCAGGAAGAATATACAAGGTAAGATTGACATTGTCTTTAAATCTCTACATTCCTCTTCATTGCGTCTAGCAATAGTCACGTGTTAGAGTTGACTGAGGGGACGATGGTTCAATTCTACTTACCGCCGTTTCCTAACTTCACTTCCTGTTGCCTGTGCCTTTTCGAAGAAACTGAAAACTAATTTGTTGTTATATAACTCGAATAACACGATGTGTGGACAACGCTCAGGGTGGATGTGTTAGATTGTAAATATTGGTTGCAGGTTGAAGGCAGGAGCAACAACAAAAATACAAAGATCCGCTCGTCAGGCTACACCGAA
Organism: Escarpia spicata; assembly: GCA_963995525.1. Taxonomy (NCBI): domain Eukaryota; kingdom Metazoa; phylum Annelida; class Polychaeta; order Sabellida; family Siboglinidae; genus Escarpia; species Escarpia spicata. The sequence continues at coordinate 25,627,283 of OZ023210.1, forward strand.
AAAGAAACCAGGAGCACAGTCCAGTCAGGTATGACTCTACAGTGGACAAACGTTGGCTGTGGACCCTGCGGTTGATCAGATTTAATTCATTTCTGTTTGGTTTTGTAAAATAAACAGGCTGGTCTGTCTACACATGTCTGTGAAACAGTTTGACCAACGAGTCTTCATGTGCAGGTCCCTCGCTCCGGAACTGTCTTCTGCGTTGGCTACAAATGAATCAGGAAGTCTTAGGAGGAACCTGAAAACACTTCTTTTTTATCTAACATTTTTGTAATTAATATTTTACATAATTCAATGTTTACATTTAATTTGGATATTTAATTTGTATTTTGTAATGTACTGTATTTAGAACATAAAATCTACTGGTGAAATGGTTTTTATTATTTGTAAACACCACTGATTCTATTTTTAGAGATATGCAGTGTCCAAATAAATGAAATCTGGTTTGATTTGATGAGATAATCAGAATTGCTGTTTATTTTTTGGTTTATTTTATTTGGCAGGCAGTAATGGTGAATTGTCCTGCAATTGCATTTGGTAGTTCAACTATATGTGTTATTCTAGTCATAAATACTGGACGCTGATATTTCAGACTGGAACTGAACAGAGAGAGAAAAGATTGAAACTGGATATAAGACGAGTGAGTTAAACATCTGTATTTTGATGTATTTAAAAAACACAACTGTATCTGTTGAGAGTTATTCACTTACGTGTTTTTGATTTGCTATGCCTTCCTTCTACATGACACTATTCAATGGTGAACCACTCACCTCCAGAGGGCGCCACATTAGGAACAGGGCTTAAATTATCAAAATAATGTAAAATTGTGGCGAAATGTGTGAATTACAAAACTTCTTCACTGTATTTTAAACAGATACAAAACTCCTTCATCCCACAGTATTTTAAACAGAATTTTACTGGATATGTGTTTTATATTATCAAGAATTATATATCAACTATGTATGCCTACTGTAGTACTTGAGCTTGGTAAATTATCTCTGTACCAGATAGATTTCATTATATTTCACAATGTAAGTATTTCTAAAAGATTTGTACATTTTGATTGCAGACACGGTCAAGTATCAGGAAGTTAAGAGTGCATATGTTAAGTCTGCAGCAGGAACTGACAGGGTGAGTTTATCATATCTTCCCCCCTTATCTGTTGTTGGCAGTAGGGGGGTGAGGTATTGTTCCCAGGCAAGCCACATTTTGTTTGGGTTGAAATCCGGACTTTTACAACAAATTCGATGTAAATCTATATGGCAGTTTACATTGGTCAGCCAACCTAGAGCCAAGATACCAAACTGTAATAAAACTACCACTTTTAATTGCAGAGTAGAGATTAACTTAGTAATGTAGATAATGGAAATCATATGGACTGCATCCATAGGTATATGCCTATGTGTTATCTTTCTATCTTTATTTTAAATTACCTAATGCTGTCCATGGGGTAAGCACGGGAATATATTCCAAAAATCCAAATGGTTCGTTACTAAATATAGATGCTAGAATATTGGTCCTTTCTGCAATGTTATGCAGTGAAGAGTTGCTATCACGTGATAATGCTGAACTCTGTTTGAAAATTCAACACAGCAATGTTCTCCGCTTGTGCGCAATCCAAGGATTAACACGTGTGCAACTAGGAATACAATACTAATAATTGCCGTGTTTATTGATGCTTTCGTGAATAATTGTAACAGAAGATGTTACATTTAGATTTTTGCTCGGTTTGATTTTTCAGGTTGAAATCTGAACATGCCGAGCAAACATTTCAACAGAAAGAAACCTGTGACAACTCAAAGGATGTCAAACAGATTACAAAGTTTCTGACAAAACTGGAAGCACTTCAACGAACCTTTGCAGCCAGCAAGATAACTCAGGCTGGGGTAATGAAAATGATGCAACTTTTAATAATCACCCTTTGAACCTGAACAAAAATAGAAGGGAAAACACCTGTTTTTCCCGATTGTCTAGATGATGTCCGTTAAAACGAGGATTTCTGATCCTCATTTTGTTTATATTATTGTTCTCAATACTAGGACAAATTTATTGAGGTGTTTAATAAGCCCAAAATAGTGTTTGAAAGTTGTACCCCAAATTTTAAACAAAACATTAAAGGGATTGTATGAGAATTTTAATCTCTGCAATGCACGCAATTATTAGGTAATCCTGTTAATATGATTATTTCATGTAACTCGATGCCTTTATTTCATTAGAATTATGTTTTATTAATCATTAATGACCCTGACAATATATCGAAAAAATAACTTTGCATACGCAGAGTTTCTACTTTGGGCCCACCTTCACGATCTGTATAAGGCATGCTCATGAATATTCGGGACTGTCCGTCAGACTTCGATTAGCTATGCCATTTTAATAGATGCAAGAAATACGTCATCAACATGTGTGTATATGGATTAGCCACCGCCATGCGAATGAGTCGTGACCGATAAAATTATCAAAATGAAACGTGGACCAGCTGCTGTTTATGTCACAGATTCAGCAAAGTAAAGAAGGAAATTATATGGGATAAATGGAGAATGAACATAGCGACAGTTCATGACAGTTGGATTGATTTAAAAGAAAAAACACCACCTCTCCATGCACGAATTCGAAGCCGCCGATGCCAGATGTCATATTGAATGATTGGCATTGTTTTTGTTGGAATATAAAAACTATGATATTATCATGTTCCTTTTTCACTAGGTACATCTGGCTATACATTTTGAAATGAAGTTTTAATGAAACATTTAGATAACAGAAACTTACTGAAGCCGACAAACATTCAATAATGAAACCATTTTATTTGCACCATAAATCCAGCTGCTATTTCCGTAAGCAATATAAATACATTATACATCACTAAGTAATTTACGGTATTAAAATAGGATAGGTGGTTAGTTATGTACTTTCCTATCTACATAAGGTTTAATTTTAGTTTGAAAAATGTAGATCTATAAAGAGCATAACATTATTGTTGACAAAATATAAAAATATATTGCATCACAGTAAAAACATGTTTTATTTTGTACTGGGAGTGCAATAATTATTTGTTCTGCCCATCATTTAGAGTAAAAGATATTGAATTTGTTTCTGTCAAACTCCTGTTTCGATGACAAATAAAAGGGCCATTGTATGATGGAAATAAAGTTATAAAATTACAAAACTTTAAAAGTAATGCATATTTTAAAACACTGTTGTCATTCATCATTGGTGTATTTAGCTGAAGAAGATCCTTAAAACATTTTGATTGTTTTGGAACATTTATATTTTATGAATTTTCAAAATTATTGTAAAAGCAACGTTGTCGACACCTTTTTATACACTACTCCCAGTGTAAATCACTTAACCCAAAATTGTTTCAACAATTTTTTAAGAATATGCTGTAGAACACAATCCAACCATGATGAGCATAAGAAAGCATACATTTTATTAAGTACTCCTACTTTGCAACATAATGACGGGATGATGTGCATTTGGAAGCACAAATCGATCTATTGCACGAATCCATTTGAAACGTAGTGATGTACATATTCCCAGCAGAAGCCACACGGAACTAATGTGGCAGAACAAAGTCAGACATCTTCTTCACTACTGTGTCAGTTAACATATTGTCCTATTAATAGCACTGCTATGCATTTTGATACACAAAGCTATCAGATGCACACATCCATTTGAAACTCAAAGTGAGGTACAACTTCCCAGTAGATGTCGCGCAGAACAGAATGGGGCAGAACAAAGTCAGAACATCCATTTGGAAGGTGAAGGTCGCCCACTATTTACATTGCTACAACAGTGCCTCCTCGAATAAGCAACGAAATGTGTAGTTAAACTTCATGTTCGAACCTGGGAATGAACAGAGTTCCGTGGATTGCCCAAGATGAGAAGGATGCAGAAAATTTGAGGTATCTCCAAGTGAATCTATCTTGACATTGGTACAACTTTTAGTTGTGATCTGATCAATTATTTCCCGCCAATGGACACTACAGGTGGTTACTTTGCTAGCAGCCTGTAAAGACCGGCACTGGACCGTGGAGATTGTCTGGTGATTGTGACTGGTGACTGTGTTAGCCATTACACGGTTGCTTGCCTGCTCACTCGACTGTATCGTTGCTACCAGTGATTAATTGCTAACTTAACGGCCAGGTGTTCGCCACGATGCCAAGGAAGAATGAAAAGCGTGCTGTTGAAGCAGATCAAACACCCGAAGTCAATGCTGCTATTACGCTTAACACCGACGTAAAACAGCTCGTTCAAGACAGCGTAAGAACGGCCATCACAGAGCTGCTGGATGCGGATGGGGATTTCATGAAATCAATTGTTTCTTCAGTCAGTAATGCTCTATCTCACTTCATAGAGGACAACGAAGAGTTAATGAACAAACTGATCCAGAAGATAATTAAATCACCGGAGTTGGACAGTGTCAAACAAGACGTATACGCCGCCTGCCAAATGGACATAAAACGAGTGTCGGACAACGCAGCTGCCCTGCAAGAGAGGATCGCAGATCTCGAAACGGCAAAATAAGCAATTACCAACGAGATTGACCAAATGGAACAATACAGCAGACGCAACTGCCTCCTCATCCACGGAGTGTTGGAGAACGATACTGACACGTTGAAACACGGCTATAGATGTGTTCAACACAAAACTTGGCCTCGACGTGAACCGTGACGTCATAGACCGCAGCCACCGACTCGGGCAGAAAACAGACACCAGCCGTAAACCTAGACCAATCATCATCAAACTCAGACTATAATATCCGCAATGACATTTTCATGGCAAAAAGGAGACTGTAAGGGTCCCGGATTGTCGTTACCGAAAACCTAACAAAGAGAAGATCAGAGTTGCTAAGGAAGTGCCGGGAAATGAGGGACATAAAAGCAACATGGACAATTGACGGTCGTGTAGTGTGCCTCCTGGTAAACGGGAGGAAAGTTACCTTAACAACTGAACAACACCTGCGACAACTTCAGCGTCGTTAGGGAGATTTTGACTATCTCATGGTCAGTATACCGTATGGCCCATGGCTTTTCATGGCCAGTTTTTTTCCAAGCGGTAATCATTCTGTTCATGTGGCCAATGCATTTATGCTGCATTTATTATTATAATCAGTTATGCTGTGAGGCAGACTCCAGTGTGTCTAACATGCCTAGTCACCTGTTTTGTGTTTTTTCCTTACTTGTTCTTTTCCTTATCCCTCTTACCCTTCACTTGTGTTTAATCAAAGTAACGTTTAATTGTAAATTGCTTTTGAATGTCAATATTACAATACCAAACGTGACCTTTTTTAAAGATTTTGTTAACGCTATATCTAAACTCGTTTTAGCTATGTTAACGTTATTGCATAGGCTCACTTAAAAAATGTTATCAAAGGACTTTAAAGTACGAATTATGTTTTCTATAAAGCATTTAATGTTTTTGATATATGCTGTTTTGCTAACATTTACTCTTGAGCGAACTGCTCCACATGAAATGACGTTTTATTTAAATAGTGCAATTTCATATCATCGACATTTTAGTCAACAGCTATATGGTGTGCATCGATGTGTATTGATATATGGTCAATATTCACGGTGTTTTCATTTTTGGGGAGGGCAATGTTTATACATTTTCTTTTCACAACGTTTAGTGTTAGTTACTTTACATTTTAATTTTGTTGGGACAATGCACTATGTATAATATTTCCTCAAACATTAGTGTCTACTTAATAATCATGTTGTGTTTTGTTCAATATACTTATTTGCTTATTCTCACTCTACGTTCATGTTGTGGCAATACATCTGCTGTAATTTACTTTTACTTTTTTTGCGCTGATGCAATAAGTGCATTGTGTTATATATGCATGCGGACTATTCATAATATTCTTCTTTATAAAATGTATTTGTATAATGCTCAGGGTATAGCTTGTGCAGCTCTTTCACAAAGTATAATCTATGTTTATATGATGTGTCCTGTAAACACAGAGCACTATTGTTTATTCAGTTTTCCAATATGATTGATAACAATTATTTCTTAGCGCAATTTGGTGGTCTAGAGAAAAATTCTCTCTATCACATATTAAAAACGGATGAAATGAATGAAGATGGGGATGTTGAACCATTTCAATATTCACCATACTTCGACGATGATAATTTAATAAACCATTTAACGAACAAACAAAGCAAATTTATCGTGCTAAGCCTAAACTGTCAGAGTTTAAATACAAAAATTGACGAAATTCAAATAAAGCTAGAATCATTCAGAAGTAGTGGCTGTGAGATTAGTGCTCTGTGTTTACAGGAAACATGGCTCGATGAAGAGGCTGACACTTCTTTATTTCAAATAGATGGATATACATTAATATGCCAAGGCAAAATCTGTAGTGCACATGCCGGCTTGGCAATCTACCTCAGCAACAAATACAATTACAAATCTGTAAATATCCGTGCAAATACAGACACTTGGGAAGGTCAATTTATTGAAATAACATGTTGTTCCATGAAGAAAAAAATAATTCTTGGAAATGTATATAGACCACCTAGAGATATTAACGAAAACTACTGTATATTTACAAAAGAATTTGCATCAAATTTTGTTGATTTACAAAAATCTAAAAGTGAAATAATAATTGCAGGAGATTACAATATTGACTTGCTTAAAATTAACGAAAAACCCATAATATGTAACTATTTGGACACAATCGTTTCACATGGTTTCTTCCCTAAAATTACTATGCCAATACAACTTTCAGAATATCATGGAACACTCATTGATAATTTGTTATGCAATTTGTCAAAAGGATTCTTCAAATCCTCAGCTGGTATTTTAGTGAGCAATATTTCTGATCACTTTTCGTACTTTCTAAGTCTGGATTATGTTGAAACCACTAGTGCAATACCAAGGTTTATACGAATAAAACAACAAAGTCCTAACTCGCTCAATAAATAAAAAATTGAAATAATAAACTCCAATATTTGTAATAAACTTAACACAGATATTCATGCGGATCCGAATGAAAAAACTACAATATTCTCGATGAAATTGTTACTGCAGCTATGGATAAATTTATACCTATTAAAATAATTAAATTTAACAAGTATAAACATAAGAAAACTCCTTGGATTACCAATGGCATTATTGTGTCGATAAAATTTAGAAACAAATTGTATTCGAGAATGAAAACGACTCAAGTAAATACAGAGCATTATCATGAACTTAAAACTGATTTACATACTTATAATAAAATTCTTAAGAGTAATATTAGATTAGCTAAGCAAATGTATTACCAATCCAGTTTTGAAAAGTATAAGCATAGTGTTAAAAAGACGTGGTGTTTAATTAAAGAAATTATTCAGAAAAGTCAAAAGAAAGAACAATTTCCAGATTTGTTCAAAGTTGATGGGGAAACGATTAGTGACAAATGCATTATTGCAAACAAATTTAACTAATTTAACTAATGCTGGTCCTACTATAGCCTCTTAAACAACTACTAGTGGAAATAAATCATACAAAGATTACCTGAAAAACCTGATATTTCACACTTTCAGATTTAATCCGATTGACATGGAAACTACTGTTAATACAATTGATCGTTTACCTCCAAAATCAAGTTGTGGAAAAGATGGTATTTCAACACAATTTCTCAAATTAATAAAAAATGATATCAGCAAAGCAGTCACTCTAATTATTAATCAATCAATAATAACTGGTATATTTCCAGACAAATTAAAAATTGCAAAAGTCATACCCCTTTTCAAAAAAGGTGATGTTTCTGACTTTAACAATTATCGTCCAATTTCTATCTTGCCAGTGATTTCAAATTTTTTTCAAAGGGTTGTGTTTACTACTGAGCTTGCTACACTTGAAATCATAGACAGAATTATACAAGATCTTGATAAATCGGTTACTCCAATAAATATATACCTTGATTTATCAAAAGCGTTTGACACAATTGATCATAATATATTGGTACAAAAGTTAAATTACTATGGGTTCAATGACAAGGCTCTGGTCCTTTGTAAGAGTTATTTACAAAATCGTAAGCAGTACGTAGAAATTGAAAATGTTAAGTCTAAGGAAATAGTCATCAACACTGGTGTCCCTCAAGGTTCAAATTTAGGGCCACTCTTATTTATTATATATATATAAATGATATAGCACTTTCTAGTGACCTTTTCAAATTCATAACAAATGCTGACGACACCACCCTTACTAGTACACTAAAAACATTTAATGATTCAGAAGGCCAAATGCGAAGTGAAAATATTAACAAAGAACTAACAAAGATTAGTAATTGGTTAAAAGCTAATAAACTGTCACTAAATGCCAAAAAGACTAAATTCATGATTTTTCATATGCCTCAAAAGAAAGTAGAATATCCTGTATTACAAATAGATGGGGCATACATTGAATGTGTAAATGATTTCAATTGTTTAGGCATCACAATAAATAACCATTTAAACTGGCAGAGTCATACAAACAAAATAGCAAATAAAATCTCTAAAACAATAGGCATACTGAATAAACTTAAACATTTTTTACCACCTAATACATTATATATTATGTACAATGCTCTTATTCTCCCTTATATTAATTATGGCTTACTTTTATGGGGTCATAAGGCACATCAAATTTTCAAATTACAGAAAAAAGCAATACGAATAATATCCTTAAGTAAATATAACGCTCACACAAGTCCTATCTTTAAAAGACTTCAGTTGCTAAAGTTGGATGACATTGATAAAATCCAACAATTAAAATTTTACTATAAATTAATTAACAATCTTTTACCCTACTACTTCAATGTTTTTCCAAACACACACATCTATAATATTCATCAGCACTGCACACGTGAAAGAAATAATCTGTATATGTCCAGATTCAAACATGAATTTGCAAAAAAATGCATTAGACACAACATAGTTGAGACAGTTAACAATACACCAAGTATTATCATTAATAAAGTTTACACCCACAGTCTGTATGGTTTTTCAACATACACAACAAACTTTCTTATTTTAAATTATGAATCCTGTTGTCGTATTCATAATTGCTTTATATGTAATTCGTAATACGTATTGAAATGTATACCTAAGTGTCCATATGTACGTCAATTTGTACAAGAGTACATTTAATCTCCTTGTATTATGTATGTACGCTGATACACTGAGTAATTATCAACTGTAAAACAAGGCATATGCATATTGTGACAGTAAATTTTGATGTTGATTATATTTATGGGGTGGCTCCTGTGCTAGCGATATTGTATATCTTAATGGGAGTCTCCCGACCTTATCTAGTATTCATGTTATTCATTGTGTATATATCGTATATATAGGTCAAATAAACTGATTCTGAGTCTGAGTCTTTCCATCAGCTCAGCTATTTCCGATGTTCCTGCAAATAAACAAAGTTGAATTTAGGAAACTGAGCCTAAATATGAGTTAACTAACTCAACATTGTGCAGATTAATTCAGTTTAGATATTGGATTATGGGACTTATCACCAAGTGTACAGCTGACTAAATGGAAAAGAAATACAAGAGAACCTTGTTATGTTGATTCAGTCAGACTAAAATCCCAATCCATTACTTTGGCCAACTTTTAATTTGCTTCTACATAATTACCTGTATGCATTGGTCATATGCAGCGCATTCCAAATAACTTGAACTCACATAAGTGAATTTTTGCTAAGTTAAGTCAATTTTCCTTTATTCTTGCTCTAATAATTAATGTTGTATATAATTATACATATGGGACATTATCGTGAAAACTATACAGTAACGGTAAAGTAACGTGTAAAAAATAAATGTTTAATTTGTTTTTAGCGAGTACTATTATTATCAAATGTGCTAGTCTATATGAAGCAGTGCAACTTGATCTGATCTATTATTAGATTTTTTGTTAATATATTCATGGATAAAAACTGATGTATACTAGAATGCAGATCTGCTGGTGTCCAAAATTCGTGCATTGCAAAATTCTGTGGCAACATGGTATTGTGTACTTTTTAAGAAACCTAAAACGTTTACATTGAATGATGACATGCCAGCCAGGTTTACTAACAATCGTAGCTGTAGCATTAAAAACAGTATGTGAACGTACGAATCTCACATTTTTATGTTTCGGTTCAAATAAGTGAGGAAACGGGAACTTTTCAAAAGCGGCTGACTGGAATTTGAAAAGGCAAGACCCGTAGACACACCTACCCAAATCCCAGATTTAGACAAAAAATTATATCCACAACCAGATTAATCCTCTTGCTATGGTTGCATATACTGATATTTTATTGTGCATTTTCGTTCACTGCATGTCAAATACCGGACAATGCAGTTTTACTAACTAGAAAGGCAAGATCCTTGCCTAAGGCTATGTTATGTAGTGTAGTAGAGGCTCAACAGACTTAGTGACAGTCCCAGCGGCAGCTGACACCGACTGCAGCCGTCCGCGTCGGCAGACATTATAATTCTATTTAATCGAAACGTTACTCAGCTGACAGCATGGGGGAAGCAGGATAAATAAACAATGCATATGCTTCCTACACTTATAAAAATAGCTGTCAATATACATATGTTTACAAATTGCTTATTTACAATGCCATTGTTTGACCAAACTCACCTCAGAATCAGACTTGTTTTTGTGTGTGTGATGTTAACGGTCTTTGTGTGGGTCACTGTGCGTGCATGAATATTCATTATACTCGGGCTGCAGAATTATTCATCCACATGGCAACAAGCTCAAAATTATTTGCGTAAACACAATTGTTTATCGTTATTTTTTGCGTAGATAACACCCAAATTATGCATAAACATGCAAGACATAAGTTGCAGACAAAGTACTATTGGGAAATTAATACGTTTTGATACGGTACACCTCGAGTGCATATTAGCTTACAAAGAATCCCTTTAAAATACTAAACAGCTGATACTGCGGTAATTGGCACTTATTCAATAACGCAGAAGTACATATCCCTAACCACAAATACCTTTAAAGTAAGTTGGGCGAAGTACAGCGTACTCATTGAACTTCCTGCTAATAATTACCTAATACCACCCATGGATGATTCCAGGTAACGGAACAGACAAGCTCTCTTTAAATAAACAACTGTATTCCATCTATTATAATATCCCACTTCAAAAGCTTGCAGTATACACTGCTACTGACCACTGGCCTCCCAGTCTGAACAAAAGCTGTATTTAAATTGTTCCAAAATCACATACAGTTAATATGTAAGAATAAGCAAGAATTGTAACTAACTTACATGCTGAGAGGATGGTAAAGTGTTTCATTTAATGGAGAAAATAAAGATAGAGTGACTCATGATGATAAATCTCTGTGTTTCAGGACTGTCAGTTGTTTGGTTCGATGATGGACGTCATGGGTGCAGACCAAATTCCAGAAACACACCAAGTCGTCAGTCAGCTGGGAGCCATGGAAGATGGCGTGAGGGAACGCCTTATCCACTAGCAAGGGCTTGTACTGGTGGAACCACATGCTGTACTTGTGGAATCACTTACTGTACATGTGGAACCATTGTACACATGGAATCATTTACTGTACTCGTGGAATCACCTACTGAACTCGTGGAACCATGTGCTGTACTCATGGAATCACTTACTGGACTCGTGGAACCACATGCTGTACTCATGGAATCTCTTACTGGACTCGTGGAACCATGTGCTGTACTCATGGAATCTCTTACTGGACTCGTGGAACCATGTGCTGTACTCATGGAATCTCTTACTGGACTCGTGGAACCATGTGCTGTACTCGTGGAACCATATGCTGTACTTGTGGAATCACTTACTGTACACAAAATCACTTACTGTACACCCGGAATTACTTACTGTACACATGGAAACATGTGCCGTACTCATGGAATCACTTACTGTACACGTGGAACCATGTGCTGTACTTATGGAATCACTTACAGTACACATGGAATCATTTGCTGTACTTGTGAAATATTGTAATGTTCTAGCAGTTTGGTTCCAACACATAAATCATGATTACAGCTTAGCGCAACAGAAGCTTTTCACTGTCCAAAATATGACTTTGGTGAATATTACAGAAACATTACATTGATAGTATGATTAGTATGTTATCTTGGCGGTCATTCACATTACGATCTACAAGTTGTCAATTAAACCTACCAGTGTCAAGGTCCTGAATCTGTTGACATGCAAAAGTGGAAAGTCTGGCTCTGGCAGGAACCTGAACCTCCTTATTATCATGAAATGTGTTACATTCACTATAACGTGCAGTTAGCATGTGAAGTTATGTCGCTGAGTGGATTGTGTGCTGTACATTTGTTAAATATCACTGAATGTTGCAATTAGTAAGGGTCGAATCATTTTAATGTAATCATTACAATGCAAGACACAATTATATTGACATCATTGATGATTATTGCCTGTGATGTAATACAATTGTAATCAAGGCTATGACTAATAGAAATAAGTATTGACAACTGGCCTAAGCTGATATTGGAACAGTTGTTTTAAAATGTGTCACAGAAGCCCATGGGCAGAACATTCAAGTTTATGCAAGCAACAACACGGAGACAAATATAGATATGAAAAGGGCCAAATGGATGACGTTTGTTTATTATGGGGAACCAGTGTATAAGCCTTTTTGGCACACTAATATTTAAATGAAAGAAATGTGGACTCTACAACCCAATGCCAGGCCTGTGACTGAGCCCATACTAGTCTCCTGAGCATCAGGCTGTTAGAGCCCACATTTCAACATATAAAGCAGCAGCGGTATTCCAAGAACGTTTTTGTTATTTTGCACTATCTTTGTTTTGTGTTTTACTTCTTGAGTACTGACTGTACTCTTGATTTATGCGTTTTGGTTTGTTAGCTTGAAGTTGTATGGAATGTTTAGTCGGGTCTGCGTTAGCGTTGGGTTATTACTACTACTTTGGCCATTGTGTCTATGTTGTACTTTTGTAATTCATGTGTTTTTTATACATTGTACTTTTGTAATAAAAATATGCATATAAAACAAACAGTTGGAGCAGTAACTATGCCGTCATTTTTGTTTCCTGAAATCTGTTTATAAATGTGTGGATTTCTGCCACACCTTTTTATTGACGTCATTGTATTGTGATTGATTGTGATTGTTTGTAACTGAGCGTGTTTAGAATATCGTTCACTTCACATTGCTCCAGTTCACTCAACCGTGTGGGTGAGTACCTGGTGAATGTGTAAGCCCAACGAATAGCCTTCATGCAGTAATTGCACTGTGGCTGAATGCTTCCAGGAGAAGCCATGGGGTGACGTGTAAAGCGTGTTGAGCAGTCATATTGGACAGGATATTGGACACCTTATACAAGAACATACTTTGGATGGTGCTGCAGAGTAGAGATCCGAAGGTATACTGGATTTCCATTTATCATCACGTCTTAGCGTGTTACAAGGGTGTCATCTGTCTCAAACAATATTTCCGTGGAATGCATGGGCATTGTCAGCATTTGTCTCGTTAATGACGAGGTTAATAAGAAGAAGAATACTTTTAGAGCGCCATGGTTCCAGGTGACCCAGTTCAAAGGCGCCGACACAGAGAGTTAGAGTCAAGAGCACTCAAAACCAAGATCATAAAAACATAGCACCAAAAGTCCAATCAAATTATCATACAGAAATCCAATCCAGCAACATTAAACGATTGTGACAGTTCAAGAATAATTTTCAGTAGTCTTGAAGCTGTATACAGTCAGACAGTCAGAATAAATTTATTTGACCTGTAAACACGATACATATACAACGAATAATGCTAGTAATAGATAAGATCGAGAGACTCCCATTAAGATATATAATATCGCTAGCACAGGAGCCACCCTATAAATAACATTTACATGACAAATCACAATAGCATATAACTTGTCTTTATAGTTGATAATTACTCAATGTGTCAACATGCATACATAATACAAGGACTGATTACATCACATTGACGTACATATGGATACTTCCATATACATTCTAATATGTATTACGAATTACAAATAAAGCAATTATGAATATGACAAGTGGATTCATAATTTAAAATAAAAACGTTTTTTGGGTATGTTGAAAAACATGTGGGTGTAAATTTTATTAATGATAATACTTGGTGTATTGTTAACTGTCTCTACTATGTTGTGTCTAATGCATTTTTTCGCAAATTCATGTTTGAATCTGGACATATACAGATTATTTCTTTCATGTTTGCAGTGCTGATGAATATCATAAATGTGTGTGCTTGGAAAGACATTGAAGTACCCGGTAGTAGGGTAAAAGATTGTTAATTAATTTATAGTCAAATTTTAATTGTTGGATTTTATCAATGTTATCCAACTTTAGCAAATGGAGTCTTTTAAAAATAGGACTTGTGTAGCATTGTATTTACTTAAGGATATTATTCGTATTGCTTTTTCTGTAATTTGAAAATTCGATGTGCTTGATGACCCCATAAAAGTAAGCCATAATTAATATGAGGGAGAATAAGAGCATTGTACATAATATATAATGAATTAGGTGGTAAAAAGTGTTTAAGTTTATTTAGTATGCCTATTGTTTTAGATATTTTATTTGCTATTTTGTTTGTATGACTCTGCCAGTTTAAATGGTTGTTTATTGTGATGCCTAAAAAATTGAAATCAGTTACACATTCAATGTATGCCCCATCTATTTGTAATACAGGGTATTCTACTTTCTTTTGAGGCATATGAAAAATCATGAATTTAGTCTTTTTGGCATTTAGTGACAGTTTGTTGGCTTTCAACCAATTGCTAATCTTTGTTAGTTCTTTGTTAATAGAGTCACTTCGCATTTGGCTTTCTGAATCATTAAATGTGTTTAGTGTACTAGTAAGGGTGGTGTCGTCAGCATACGTTATGAATTTGAAAAGGTCACTAGAAAGTGCTATGTCATTTATATATATCATAAATAAGAGTGGCCCTAAAATTTTACCTTGAGGGACACCAGTGTTGATGACTATTTCCTTAGACTTAACATTTTCAATTTCTACGTACTGCTTACGATTTTGTAAATAATTCGTACAAAGGTCTAGAGCCTTGTCATTTAATCCATAGTAATTTAACTTCTGTACCAATATATTGTGATCAATTGTGTCAAATGCTTTTCATAAATCAAGGTATATATTTATTGGAGTAACTGATTTATCAAGATCTTGTATAATTCTGTCTATGATTTCAAGTGTAGCAAGCTCAGTACAATGTTTCTTTCTAAATCCATATTGGCTATTGTAGTATAACGCTTTAGAATGGAAGTAATCGTTGATTTGATCAAACATAACCCTTTCAACAATTTTTGAAATCACTGGCAGGATAGAAATTGGACGATAATTGTTCAAGTCAGAAATATCACCTTTTTTGAAAAGGTTTAATTTAATTCTTGCAATGTTTAATTTGTCTGGAAATATACCAGTTATTATTGGTTGATTAATAATTTGAGTGACTGCATTGCTGATATCATTTTTTTTCAATTTTAGTAATGGTGTTGAAATACTGTCGTTTCCACAACTTGATTTTGGAGGTAAACGATCAGTTATATTAACAGTAGTTTCCATGCTAATTGGGTTAAAGCTGAAGGTGTGAAATATCGGGTTGTTCAGGTAATCTTTGTAATAGTTACCTCCACTAGTAGTTGTTTTAGAGGCTAGAGTAGGACCAGCATTAGTAAAAAACGTGTTAAATCTGTTTGCAATAATGCATTTGTCGCTAATTATTTCCCCATCGACTTTGAACAAATCTGGAAATTTTTCTTTCTTTTGACTTTTCTGAATAATTTCTTTAATTAAACACCACGTCTTTTTAACATCATGCTTATGCTTTTCAAAACAGAAGTATACAGAGTCACATTTGCACATCTCACGGGGAAAACTGCTCCAGAGGCGAGGAGCAGCGATGTAGAAGGCACAGTCATCATATGGTTGAGATGAGCACAAGTGTATGTTCACTTGGTCAGGTTCTCAAGTGGCTTCACCAATGTTGAAATAGGTGACTCGTGCCAGGCTGTTTTCTGCCAAACCGAAAACAGCGTAGTTGTGTTACAGGTAATAAGCAGCACAGGAAATGGTTTGTTATATTTGTGTTACTAACAAAAATACTATCCACGGATGATGTTATCTACTGAAATACACATTGTTGCAAAAATAAATATATCAGTTATGTATAAGTATGTGCATCTCCTCCAAGACAACTTCTCGGACCACGCAACTACAAAGTGGCGATGTCATTCAGAAACACAGCGATAATTCTTTAGGGTTATTTACTTAGGTGTTTTTGTTATACATGGCTTTTCTGAAAGGACTTTTTCATACCTGAGTGGCTAACAATTCACTATACGGCGCCAGTGTAAACGAGTTGTTTGTTGCACTAATATGTAAAACGTTCCTCAGTGGTCGCGGACCTCGGAACAATCGCAGAAAACGGGCGTAACGTTGTGAACAATCGAATTACTTTCGTCTAGCGAACGGTACGGTAAATTTGATCGGTACAATGATACTTACCTATGGCCATGATATATTAATTGGCAAAAACCCCAAGATCATTACGCCAATATGGGGAACGCAAGAGCAATGCAGGAACTTTACATACGTCTGCCCAGTCTAGTTTTTAAAGTGTCCACGGTGGCTGCAGACACAACTGTTTTGGATAGATCGTTCCAGTTCTTTATAGTTCTGTTTAAAAAGCTGTTGGCGTAAACCTGTGTCCTGGCTGGCATCTGAATAAATCGCTCACTATGGCCACGCGTGTTGTTGATTGAGAGAAGAGTGCGGTGTGGCAAAAGAAGAGCTGTCTTTGCGTGTAGGGATTTATAGAATGATACTAGGCGTCTAATCTTTCTGCAACGCTCTAGGGACTCCCACTTCAGTTCTTTCACCATTAATGTTACGCTGCTTTCCCGACTGTTGTTACTATGTACAAATCTCGCCGCTTGACGCTGTACTTTCTCTAGTTCTTTTATGTCTTTGTGTGTAAGGATCCCAAGCGGCACTCGCATATTCGAGGTTTGGGCGTGAAATATACTGAATGCTTTGTTTTCTCTGAGAAATATTTAAATAAATTTGATGATGAAGCCCAGATTGAGCATTGAGAATGTCTGAAGATGTTGTTTTCTGTAGTTGTTTTCCAATTCCTCTGTTGTTTATGGTGCTATTGTTTTTTACTGTTGATGCTATTGTTTTTTCCGGTTTGCCTAGTCCAGACTAACCTAGTAGCTAGTGTCTGGGGACTAGGCTAGTTTGTGAAGTCATAGTTGTATAGGTCTGGGTGGTCTCTCCAATCTCTTCGGATACGGAACTTTAGATGGCTGACGGATTGCGCCTGAACTGTGTCTTCCGATAGCGAATTCCACGATTTTACCACTCTGGTGGAGAAAAAATAGTGCCCGTTTCCTGCTGATCCCTGTGTTTGTAGTTTTGCACTGTGGCTTTTTGTGTTACCAAGAGAGGCTTTCAGGAACATCTGCTTTAATGGACAAATTTATAGTCCTGGTTGATCGAGCCCATTCCTTTAATGATTTTGAATCTTTGGATTATGCCTATTCTTTATCTTCTGTATTTCATTGTTGGGATCTTGTTTGTACAATGTTGCCTTTTTTTCTTTTCTTTTTTTAATAGAAAACACGAGGCCAGAATTTCATCAAAATATACGACGGAATATCCGAATGCTCCACGTATTCCGCATCCATTTTGATGGGTTGATGGGCCTTGTTGATGGCAGGAGGTCACGTGAGGGATAGATTAATTGTTAGCAATATTATTCTTGTCTTTCTACTATTGTTTAAGTCACATGAACACGCGTAGCGTTGCAAAAACATGCGAAGAGTATTGTAGTGGTTCCATGTCAGCTGAAAGATGCGGCCGTGTATAGGTAACAACAGACATACAGACAGAAGACAGACAGACAGAACAGACGGACGGACGGACGGACCGACCGACAGACAGACAGACATGCAAACAGACGGACCGGCAGACAGACAGACATACATGCAGACAGACAAACAGACAGACAGACATGCAGACAAACACACCTGTTCACACTGAAGTTTATGTAATAGATTGTTATTATTAGTAACGGTCATGTAGCTACGCCCGCTTTGGATACTATCTCTTCACATCCTACAACACAAAGGCAAAGTAGTTATGTTCAAAGCTATGTAATCGTCCTCTAACGTATGTACACTGGCAAACTGCGAACTTGTTATATGGTGGTTCAAAAATTACAAAGGTAAGAAGTGAAAATATACACACAATTGTTAATTTGCATATATATATATATATATGTATCTATATATATATATATATACATGTATATACATACATACATACATACATACATACATACGTACATACATGCATGCATACATACATACTCACTCGTGTATTATTCCCTTATCTTGCATGCATCGTGGCAGTACTTTTATTATTCTGTCTGCTGTTGTCATTTAGATAACTATCTCTGATCTGTAGGTAGTGGACAATATTGCTATATAGTCTTGTTGACATAATTCAATTATATAAATAACGCATTACCGCACGGTAGTGCATGTAACAGTGTGGAGCCAATTATAATGTTCAGTTGTGCATTTGTTATTTTTGGACACGATCGGCATGCAGTCACACTTTAACTGCGAAGTTAGTGCGCTACAAGAAAATAGTTTTGTAATTAAGAAAGACAACCGGGACACCATGCGGCATATAATGACGATGTCAGTTTCATAATAAGGTGGCGCCACTACTCCGTCACGTGACACAAACGATCCGTTCAACGCGGATGCTGTAACGATTCCCTGTGGTAACATTGTCGAGTTCGAGACGAGTTCGTCTCACGCTCTCTCGCATTTTCTCGCCGTTTTTGTTGCGTCGTGGCCAGACAGCCGACCTGCATATCTAGTGCCCAGTTTTGTCTTCGGATGAACGCCATACTTCCAGCGTAGGATGGCGTCGACGATGCTCTCGAGTGCGGTTAGTTTACTCGGACCCCAGAGAGAATGGCCTTGACCGGTTGTTCTTTTGCGTTGATTTCTTTTTCTCTCGCATTATGTACCTCTTCGATATCCGCGAATGTCGATTTTCTTGAAGAAGCTTTCTTGTATTTAGTTGAAGTGTGATATTCTTGTTTCTTGACTGGCGGCCAGTCATACAAATCCGGGTCGAGTGCTGTAGAGGAGAGAATGTGTACTGTCATTAGTGACATTACGACAACCGTAGTTGCATATCTTAACAAACCATTGTTTCCAGGCACGCACGCACGGACGCACAGACACACACGCTCATAAACGCACGCTCGCACACGTGGACACTCGCACACATGTATAATAAAATACTTATTCTCATCGAAGATGGCAAATAAACGGATCAAAGACCCAGGGTAGTCTAATGAGTCCTAGAAATATAAATATATTTAGCGTAAATTTGAGAGATACCTGAACGGGGGTCTAGGCCTTCACATCTTAAACATTGTTGGACTCTCGGTAGGATAATGACTTTCTTGCCATCTATAAACTTGGGCGGCAGTCTTATTAAATGTAGACTTAGATTTATGGCTACGTATTCGACAAAAGTGAAAAAGGTGTTCATACGTCGGTTTGGTGGCAGGATTTCGAATGGACGCGGCAAATCCGTGTGTCTTCGGTAGTACAAGAACACGGGCAGCGACACCTCGAAAAGGAACATGCTGAACAAAAAGAAAACGAGGAACTCCTTGGACAACAGTATTACGACGACCCTCGGTGGCTTCCATCGAATCGGTGCAGCCATGTTAACGGTTTCTCTGCATCAAAATCACGTGCCATAACAGTACATCGCGGAACCCAGTCTCTATTCATTCATTCAGTGACGTCATCTAGCGCTGGCGACACATTTAAATTCGCGATAAATATTAAGTGTGCGCATTGTCGGAACTGCTGGCTTTGTTTCACTTCTGTTAGATTCCTGATCCTAGATTAGTATTTAATATATTGTTTGCATTAAATATGAAATACATCAAATAGTAGAAACTGCTTCGCTGCCTAAATATCATGGTGCTACAATACCTTCAGGTCTTCGGTATGATACACATATAGGCCTATTATCCTTACCAACATCTCATCAAAAGCTAATAGGGGCCTACGGATCATTATGCTTTCTTGGCAGAATCCAAACGATTCCACCCATAAACAATAAAACTCAGGATGACTTCACCAAATTCTGAAAAATAACAAAAAACCTTTACTTATGCACAAACCTGACCTTACCTAGTCTCTTCTCTCCCATTGGAGCATAAGGCGTCAACAAATTTCCTCCAGGCAGATCGGTCTTTGGCAAGCCAGCTCAGTTCTTGCCAGTTCTTCCCTGCCAACTTAATTTCTTCGTCTATCATTCTTCTCCAGGTGCCCAGTGGTCTGCCTCTTTTCCGTTGTCCATGTGGTGTCCATTTTAGAGCGGCGTATTGTAGGCTGTTTCTGTCCATGCGACGAACATGGCCAAGCCATCTCCACCTCCTTCGTTTCACTTCATCAACGATGTTGTTGATGTTGGTGCTTTCTGAGATGCTCTTGCTTGTCACAAGCTGCTCCCAGCAGGATTCGTCTGAGACACCTTCTTCAAAACCTCTGAATCGGCTCTCGATCTTCTTACTGGTTCTCCATGTTTCTGATGCGTATAGTAGTACTGAATGAGCGGACGTTTGATCTGTATATGTTCAGCTTTGTCT
Source organism: Escarpia spicata (assembly GCA_963995525.1). Taxonomy (NCBI): domain Eukaryota; kingdom Metazoa; phylum Annelida; class Polychaeta; order Sabellida; family Siboglinidae; genus Escarpia; species Escarpia spicata. The sequence continues at coordinate 25,647,968 of OZ023210.1, forward strand.
CGGTGTGCAATGTAGTGGATCTCCAACTGTTGGCGAGTTTGTAGAAGGCTTGTGCTGCCAGCCGACCCTGGTGGAGATCTCCTGGTGTGTGTTGCTGTCTGTGTGCCTCACACAACACTGGTTGTCTGCGTATATGTCCTTCAGGATGTTGATCACATTTGGTGGGAAGCCGTATGACTGTAATATCTTCCACATGGATGGATGGTGGATGTTGTCGAAGACCTTTTCAAAGTCGATGTAGTTAATGTAGAGAATAATTCCACTCAAATGCACAAACCTACAGCCTCTTAATTAGAGATGATATTCACCTTACTAAAATATTGATAGGGGTATACGTTTTTTTCAGTGACGTAACGTGACAAAGTACCATTGATAGTAACATTTAAAAATTCCTTCCCCAACAAAGAGAACACAATGGAATAGGTGTAGGAGGGCCTATCTAGGTATGTCATTACTCCAACACCACAATAGTAATCCAATTAATGATACATCGAAGCTACACTTCCACACGAAGTCTCCGATCAAACCAAGAACAACCTCTAACTTTCCCCCGAACTACAAGTTAGTGAATATTTAATGATCAGAAATAATAAATGTAAATATAGCATGAGTTGGTTGTTCATTTCGCGCTCGTCAGTCGTCCAGCCACTGCCGCAACAACGACAACGATAGGTCAACGAGACCGACTGATTCGTTGCTCTCGAGCGCTGAAGCTCTTTCGTTTTCTCCAACGCAATACCAGGTACTACTTATGCTTTGAGTGCTGCGGCGACAGTTTCTGACATTCGTTTGCTCCCAGTTTAATTTGATTGTGGAGCGCAGTAGCGCAGCGGCTAGAGCTTCGGACTTTCGACTGAGAGAACCCGGGTTCGAATCCTGTGTGGCGGTGTCGAACCTTGGGTAAGTTCGTTTACCCTACGTTGCTTCTGTTCACTCAGCTGTACGAATGAGTACCTGGCTACAGACAGTGGTGGATATGTGCGTACGAATAGTCTTAGTCGCATTAATTGCAGCCTGGATGAATGCTTTCTAGAGATGGTGTTCGATTGAACAGGTCTGCCAGGGAGTAAAGTATAAAGCACTTTGAGCAGTTCTGAGGACGATACTGCGCTATATAAGAACTCACCTTTTTATTTTGGAGAAACTCCTGTCACACGACGCCACACTAGCGGTAATTTTAATATGGGGTCACGCTCATTTAAAAGTCCGGTATCGGATTCCTTTCGTGTGCCCTATGTAGACCCAGAGGCGGATCAAGAGAGGGTTATCTATGGAGGCCCAAAACCTCCAATTGCAACCTTTCCCTCTGACATCGGAAGACGTGGAGGGTGCTGTAGAAAATGTGTCTCCTTTATAGTAAGTTATGCATTAATGTATGTTAATAATTCAAACACATAGGGCCCAGCCTACTTAAGGTTATTCCCAGCTTGCAAAACTCATTGGGTCAATAAAGTACCAATGAACTGTATGTAGCAGCCTTCATTGTCCAAATCATGTACTGCTAGCTGGGTTTTCGGAATATTCAGTGCATAAAACATGTGATGTTTGTTGCAGAAATTGAAGGTTCTAAGGAATAGTATTTGTATTTCAGAAATGATATCACTAAATTGGTTATGTTTGAAGTGATGATCTACTGCAAGAGGAAAGAACAAAGAATCACGAAACGTATCAGCAGATTGCGCAACGACCGGAAATGGCAATCGATGTTACGTCATGTTCACCTAAATAATGACGTCAGGCGAAACCTAGGCAATTCGTTCTATGATGGTCCATATGCACGATATACTCCGCAAGGCACACCTAACGTGTGCTTTATCGCGAATGTTATTTTGTCGTTGCTGAGTGGAGGATACGGAATTTCTAGTGTAATAACAGGTAGTGTGTGATACGTTACTTACAACTGTTTGTGTATCATTTTATTAGCCAGCAGATGCATTGAGTGAGCATCGCCATCGGAATCGGTAGTTAACTGTTTCAATACCATATTCGTGCTTGTAACAATAACTATCGGCATAACACCAAGGGTGCATTTTGTGAAGTTGCTTTGTTTCCTTTCTATCTTCCAACAATCTATTATATGACTTTGTTCGGTGTTTTTATAGCATGTCCTTATTCATCGTATGTATGTGTGCGCCCCCACCCCGCCTGTATATCCACTTTAACTTGCCTCTCTTTGGAGACGCTTCCTTTTTCCAGTGATTTCTCATGCTTCCACTAGCAGCATCTTTGTGCAATGTTCAGGACATGTTGGCTGCAACGTTTCCAGCTCACTTACTACCTATTGATATCAACCCACATCAATTAAATTGTCAAAACTCTACAGTACACAAATAGGCTTTAAAATCGCTCCTGACGTATACCCAACTCCAAAAACGTAGAACAATACGTATAGATTGGTGGCGGGTGGCATATGATGGTGGGGTCCAACGTAACACCATCATACGTATTGCTTGACGTTTAGGGGACTTTTCGAACTTACTCGTCCACCCTTGACATCGCGTTATCGCCGCCATTCTGTCATTGGCCGATTCACGAACAGTCCGACTCGTTGTCAGTTGCAGCGACATGGCGAAGGAACCCGGTAAACATCACCACAAGGGCGGGAAAGGTGACCACAAGAAGCCAAAGAGCGGCAAGGAGGAGAAGGGCGATAAGAAACACTCGCATTCGGAGCACAAGAAGAAGCACTCGAAGTCTAAGTCATTGCCAACGTCTTCAGGCGAAGAGATGAAGACGCCGCCGACATCGCCCGCCGAGGAGCCAACCACGGCGACCGACGTGCCCACGACAGCCGGCGAAACGAGCGGGTCTGAGACCGAGAGCCCCTCGGATGTCGAGGCGGGGCGCGGCAAGAAGACCAGTTGGAAGCCCGACAAGTCGCTCGTGTTCATGCCGGAAGTGAAGGACGCGCCGGACAACAGCAGAGATCTACATCCGGTCGGGCGCTTCTGCATCCTACTCGGCTCCTTCGCGCTGATGGCCGGGATGATCTACCTGGTGATGCAGGTGTACCAGTGGGTCGGTCGCTCGGAGAAAATCTTTGGCAGCAGCGGCCCTGTGCCCGACGCCGCTAAGAACCCCGCCGCGTCGTCCATAACTGAGGCCTACAATCTGTAGACTGCCGCGAGCGAGGCCCGTCGTGCTTCGTTCGCTCGCGCCTATTGTGTGAGGCCTGGCGCTACTGCCGATTGTGGCGCAGTCACGCAGTCACTGACTTACAGTCGCCGACAAGGGGCGTGCTCCCCGAGTGCAACTTCAGCTACAAAGCTTTCGTTTAATGATTGGAGGGTAGTTTCTGGTATATATTAAAACATGTGTCCGCCGACTAGCGGGACTTCAACGATAAAGGGTTTCTTTTCTTGGATACGTTTTTTGCTTTCAATTTGTTCAATGTATCTTTGTTCCGCAAAAATACGGAAGTGTTTGACTGTACCGCTCTGGCGAAGATAGTGAAAGTTTATCGGCGTCCGCATGTCGAAAGGGGGAAACTAGGCCAACTAGGTTTGGATTGTTTTATAATGAGTTTATAGTGTAGTAGTTATGTTATCAAGCATATCGTTGTTACCTAATGATTAACAGTTATACTACTGTCGATTGGGAGTTTTGGAAGGTATTACGTTCAAGTCAAAATGAGACGATGGATTATCGCATACCCAGTTAAGGAATTAATGCTGCTTAGTACGAGAATCCATTTTGAAGCTATTCACACTAGCATAAATTGTCTAAGATGGTCGTGTTTAATGAAGCATGTAGAATATTTGGACAATCTGGGCATTTCCAACCTTCGATATGCTGAATTCATACATTACTTTGCTGGTTGACACTGAATATGATTTCAGCGCTATAAAAAACACATAATTGACTCCACCTCCATCGACTAAGGCATGAAGGAGACAACTGATAGAATAGATCTAGACTAGAGCGTGTTTAGTCTTTAGGGTAATTAGGGGTGCCGCTAAAGCCAGAAGAAGGGTGTTTCGCTGACGTATGTGTGTGTGTGTGTGTGTGTGTGTGTGTGTGTGTGTGTGTGTGTGTGTGTGTGTGTGTGTTTGTGTGTGTGCGTGTGTATTGTGTTCCTGCGTGCGTGAGCGCGCGGTGTACGTGTGTGCGTGAATTAATTAGTTCGTGCATGCGTACGTATGTGCATGCGTACACACACACACACACACACACACACACACACACGTGACGTTCTTCCATACATTTGTACATAAACACGTTCCTATATTTTTACATTCGTTATTTTAATACAACACGCTGCTTATCATGATTATCCCACAAGGCAGTCAGCAAATTATTATCCCATACAGTCATAATTCGAGAGCCAGAAAATTACCAACTACAAACTTTTTTTTTTAATGTCACCCAGCATTTTGAATAAAATATACACACAGCTTCTACATTCACCAAACAATACTTACTAGCACTTTACAAAGATACTTGCACGGACACAAACTGCTACATATGCACTTAGCCTACCAATAGACATCACGTACTGTCTTTCGGTCCATTTAGGCACTTGTATGTCTTAAATATGGTTTGTGTACCACGATGGGAGCAGAAGAAATGTTTTAGTTACAATTACTAGTGGGTGGATGGCTTTCACGTCAGCGGCACATTTGTGAGCCTTAGTTAGAGTCTCCTGACAGAAGTTTCTTCTTTTATGTAAATGCTTTTACATGTTTTGCATTTGTTATGTGTGAAATAAAGATGGTCCAGTCCAGTCCAGTTCCAGTACATATATATATATATATATATACATATACTGTGGACAACTTTAAATGTACATTGTACTGCTTTCCCGTTAGGATCCTGCCATTGAATTGACTTCGGCCATGTGGTCTTTACCTGCCAACTCACCCGGAATATCCGGGAGTCTCCTTGATTTTGGGTGCATGTCCCGGTCTCCCGGAATACAGGCAAATCTCCAGGACTTTCATATAAAATCTCCAAAAGCAATTTACGTAAAACAATTCCGCGAAGAAAGTCAAAATGTGGGTATAGGTGCCTACCTTTTAAAGGAAAACTTAAACACAGTCGTCTATATACAAGAGTGTATTTCAATTTGTACTATATAAGGTCAAGGATGTATTAATGATAACAGAAACCTACTCGTTTATGAGAAACTTAAAACATTATTTTGTTGGATGCCTAAATCGGCAAACAATCGGCCATTTTTTTCGATACAAGTTCCAATCGAGTGGTTTGAGTCGCGCCTATCTAATTCTAAATTCTAATCAATGAATGTTTTGATTTTGGTTGGTTGATTTATTTAATAATTGTACATTTCTGGGCGAAAACAAACATGTGGGGCCTTATTATTAGCTGTCCTTGTGCAGGTCAACAAGTAAGTTATTTATGCGTTCGAAATAAAAAAATAAAACAATCGACTATGATTTAGCCAATGAAAATGTAGCCCGAGTGCGTCTGCGAGCAGGTGCACTTAGTCTTAGACTTAGAGTAGGCGGTAAAAGATTCGCCGAAAGTTATTTCGTTGATGCGTAGTCATAACTCATATACAGACAAATTCAACCTAAGAGTAAGAGGGACCTGTGTCTTTGACCAAGAAATAATTATATTTACGTTCATCCTCTTTCCATGCTCGTCACATTCGTATTTTGTCTTGCAATCAGCGTCCGAAAGTGACAAAAGCATTCTCTAGCAGAGCTTGCCGCCGGCAGACACGCCAAATTCATAATCACTAGACCCGGCGTCCCGGGCCACGATTCCTCCGTGGGCCGGTTTCATGAAGCGTACTTAGCCGCTAAGAACGATTACTTAGTGCTAAGATGATTGTCTTAGTAAAATATGCGTTTCATGGCGTCTTCTTAGTTTACGCAATACTTAGTAAACCGTACTTAGTCTACGACACCTACCTCCGTGGCGTAACTCCACTAAGTTGTTCTTAAAAATGGCTGCTCTACGGCCAGTACATCGTTTAAACGGAGCAGTAAGAAGAGCTTGCGTCGAGAAAGAGTGTTTCGAGATACGACACATCCTTTTGATTTGTACGACGACGTCGAATTGTTCGACAGGTATCGTTTTCGTCAACATAACATCATGCATTTAGTCGATTTAATCGGTGACGACATCGCGGTAGTTTCTCGGAAGGGTTCGTTAACAGCAACACTACAAATACTAATCGCTTTGCGATTCTTTGCCTGTGGGTGTTTTCAAGTAGTTGTCGGCGATCTGACACAATTAAGTGATAAGACGTTACAATAAGAATATCTTTTAGAAATGTTTCTTCAGATTTAAAAAAAAACGGCATGTTTATATTATTGGCACGATCGTCGACAAGACGACGGTCGACAATAATTCACGGTCGTAGCAATACTGTTCCAAATCTGCTTCTTTCGTAGATTTGAAACAGTATTGCTCAGCTTGCACTGTAGTATGGATGCATTTTCTGAATATTGCTCAAGTAAGCATGCGATTTCTTCGTGGGCAAAATTGTCTTTCCGCTCACGCTTCACATGTTCCTGCTGTACTGTTGCCATGTTGTCGTCTGCAGTGTTGATATAAAAAGATGCCGACGGAAATAATCACGGTTACGATGTTTGCACAGAACTATGGGAAGGGGAATTCTTGGGAATACCCACTGATTAGCATTCATCTAACCACGTGACAGCTTAACGCTCGTTCTTAGCTAAGAAATAGGTCAGACAGGCTCCACGAAACCGGACTTGCTTAATTTTACGCAAATACTTAGCTACGCAAACATAGGAGTTTACGCAAATGCGTAACGCTAAGTAATTGCATAGTTTAAGAACGCTTCATGAAACCGGCCTCTCGCATGCTTACTTGAGCAATATTCGGAAAATGCGTCCATACTACAGTCTACAGTGCAAGCTGAGCAATACTGTCTCAAATCTACGAAAGAAGCAGATTTTGGACAGTATTGCTACGGCAGTGAATTCGCGGGGAAACAATCGGCGGACCGTGGCCGCGTTGGAGAAGTAATGGGCTGAGATGAAAAGCTCCTGCCTATGCATCGTCTCCGCACGTCATAAACCCAAAACGGGTGGGGGTAAAAAGAGCCGTGGTAGGTAGATATAATTATCGACATACTAGGAATCAACACGGCTCTTGTCGAAGGGATAGAAGGTATGTACACAGCCCAAATTCGTGCTTCGTAATTATCATGGTCTTGTCGACGATCGTGCCAATAATATAAACATGCCGTTTTCATAAAAATCTGAAGAAACATTTGTACAAGATATTGTTATTGTAACGTCTTATCACTTATTTGTGTCATATTATGCAAATAACTTGTCAGAAAAGTTTGTTTTCGTGAAAAACTCACAGTTTCCGCACGAAAACACACCGCCGCACACAAACTTGACAAAGACAAAGTCGACAAAGACAACGTTTGGTAACAGCGTTTACCGTTATAACTATAACCAATGGAAAAATATGTTGACGCCTTGGATTGTCACGCTCAATTCTTGTAAATCATACACATAGATCAGTGGCTAGATCTTCCGAGATTCAAAGCGACGAACTTTGGTGTGGGTCTAACAACGAACTGGTAAGTATAATTAATAATGACCGGTAAATTCGTGCCACGTCAAAAATCGTGTCATTGAAATTTATCACATATCTTACGAAGAATTTGATATGGTTTTGTTAAAACGACATAAAAGAATATGACGCAAAATATGTGCTGCCACCAGCATAATTACATAGTAATAATATTATGTAGTGTTAACGAAAACATGAACACATTATTGAATCGTGAATATAATATTATGTACTACATATTGGGCGCATTTGCTGAATGTGTGCTGTCTGCAGATCTTCGGTGGTTTAACAACCTTTGATTTCCGTCTTGGAACTGTGTATTTAGCCCAAATCCTTTCTTGCATAGTTGTTTTGTTTGTTTCATATGTGAAAGTGGAACTATGTGTTGTTTTGTATTACAAGGTGGAGTGGATTCAGCAGATGCTGGTCTGTTTGGCGAGATTTAACAAGATTTAACAAGATTGCCAACCAGAAAATTACTCTGGATGGCAGTTGGACAAGGAAGCCTTTTGGCTTATCGAGAGTCCAATACTTTTTATCTACATGTATCCCGCCTTTTTAAGGTGTGTGTCGATTTTATTTTTAAACATATTCACGCTACTAGCACCAACACAATCAGGAGATAATCTGTTCCATTCATTTACAGTCCTTTGTGAGAATGAGAACTTTCTTATATCTAATCTACAGTGCTCCTTTACTAATGTAGATGTACCTGGTTCAGCCTGGAGATCAAGGTGATTTGTTTTTTCTCAGTTAAGAAAGATAGAAAGACTAGAGGACATGAAGTTACATTAGTAAAGGATCAGTGTAGATTAGATATAAGAAAGTTCTCATTTTCACAAAGGACTGTAAATGAATGGAACATATTATCTGCTGATTGTATGTGTGCTAGTAGTGTGAATATGTTTTAAAATAACATCAACACATACCTCGGGAGAGTAGATAAAAGGGTTGGACTCTCAATAAGCCAAATGGCTTCCTTGTCCACCTACCATTTAGAATTAATTGTCTGGGTAGCAATCTTGTGAAATCTTATATATATATAACTATTTTTATAGCAGAACCCCTCTATTTCTGCCACCTATGTGACTAACAAAAACCCTGTCTAACTGAGATGGTGGCCTTATAGAACTTTGCACATAATATACATGTATATGCATATCATGCATAAAGATGTTACTGTCATTATAAACATATTAACAACACATATTATGAACTTATTTTTTGGTATTACATAGGAATAAATTTGCCAGGAAGGTCTAAGATACCTTATGATGTTTTATCTCCACAGAAAGGAAAAATAACATGTTATTGGTGAACATTATAACTGTTTAATATCGCAAGCAAGAAAACACAATGCAATAAAACTTCATCGCATTTTCACAGGTAATCAGTCACCAAATGTGCATGCCTCCTGTACAAATGAAGGAACTGTCGAAGGTGAGATAACAGGCAACATTATACTTTGATTATTAACAACGTAACATACAACACTAGCGTTGCCTATGAAAAAGGCAGTCGCCAGCACTGAAACTGTTGAAATTGTGACCCCCCCACCCGAGATTCCCACCGCCCTGGACGAATTCCGAAAAAAAATTAATCTACGATCTACCACAATGGGCCCACTATATTGTACACAAAATGTCAGCACCATGCATGCAAAATTGATGGAGATAAGTGCCATTTTAACATTCTGACCGCTCAAGATCCCCATCCGCTGTAGAAATTGAAAAAAAAATATAAATCTACCAACCACCCCAATGGGCTCGCCGGATCACATACAAAATGTCAGCCCCATGCACGCAAAACTAGCAGAGATATGTGTCCACAAATAAGTTGTAAGTTAAACATAAAATTAAAACTGTATATGTGTATGTGATACATTAATTCTGACAATTTATGTTGTGTGCTTTGCATCCAGATGGCCAAAGTGGGACACTGAATGTCACATCACTGTCTGATCTCCTCCAGTATGAGCATGTGATTCAGGTCAATACGGGTACGGTGAGACAAGCTGCCCAAGCGAATAGACCACGCTACATTACAGGCAAGTTGATTGCATCAACTGCTGGCGAGGTGGTGGCGTCAACTCCTGGCGATGTGGTGGCGTCGACATCAGCTCAGCGACGGCTTGTTACCCTTCATGGTGGCTCCAACAGTCATCTGAAACACAAGAAACGTAAGGTGTACGATGAATACCACCACCTTCCACCTTGTTTTGGAAGAGAGAGAGAAACTGAAACTTGAGGTTAAAAAATTGCAATGTGAACTAAAAAAGATAAAAATGGACATCGTTTAATAATGTGGGGTGGGACTCTTTTGGGTCCTTTATTTTTTCTCCTTTTTAGTGGTAGTATGTAAATATCTGTTGATTGGATGTAAAGTAATTATGGGATGTTTCCCTGCCCCAAAACATAACTTTTCTGTTAGTTTTTTAAATATGACTTTCTATTGTTTGTTGTGGAAGGCACATTTTGCAAAATAATTGAACAATTACCCCTTTAATTTCTCACACGGTGTCTATCATTCACACTCTGGGCAGTTAAGACGAAATATATCCTTCATTCATGAAGTAGTAGTACAATTAATGCCAAGATGTAAGATTTTTAGCACCTCCAAAATTTCGTGACCTTTTGACCCCATGTGACCTAATTATTAATCCAATTTGTACATATCATATATCAATTTGTAAAGGGGTTTAATACCAACATTTGGAGTGGTAATTTGTGAGGCGGTGTTGATTGGTTGCAAAGTTGTGATATATTTTGTTTTCTCTACCCATCAATATTTGACAAGAATTTGTCCTCGCCTAATTATGTTTACGGAGATAGCCACAAAAAGCTAAAACGTACATAAGTCTATCACATTAATTTATTAACTACAGGCATAGGGCTATTCCAAAAAAAAAAATTCTGATGGGTTGTACAGTGATTGGAGATATAATAAAGGTGACAAATATTACGTATAGAATGTATCATTTTACCTAGTGATTGTTTATATAATTATTTTATGTTGTATGTTTAGAGGATGATCAGTACATGAAGTTGAAGTACTATTTTACAATGTCTGAACAAGAAAACCAAGTGTTACTCTTACAATGTTGACAGCTTGCAGCAAAAACCAGACTACACAAAGACGCATTGTTTGATCATCTCTTTCTGGACACATGCTGCATCGGCTAAATAAAGGAACATCGAGAACAGGGTTAATTATAATTATGTTTGTAATTGTGAAAGCGAAATGTGCTGTTGCTTTTTTAATAAAGAAAAGGAATTACTATTTGGGAAATGTTTTGAGTGACTAACTTTGATATTTCGCTGTCTGTTCGAATTAGTGCCCAGAAGAGCACTTGTTAATTTGTTTCAGCAATATTTCTGCTGTGTGATGTTAGTCACTAATGTTGTTTGACCACACTGGGCAGTGGCTATGCCGAGATAGAAGTTACAACAAAGTCTTACAAAGAGAATCAACTTGCCTTTTGGATAATCAACTAACTTTATACAACATCATTTTTGTTTGTTATTAAGGGTAGATGCTAACGTCTCAGTTTTAGTTGGTTGGATCCCATCTGGTATTGTACTTTGTGCAAAATTACCCCTGGCATGGGCTTATTGACCGAAACATTACAACACCTCTTGTAAGTATATTGAATTGAAAATGCCCACCAAATGTATTTATTATTTCCAACATTTAATTAATTGACTAGCTTATTTCTTGTGATCTGGAAATTATGTGTGGTAACCATTTGGCAAAATCCCTTATTTAAAAATAATGGCTTATTTTTTTCAGAGTATTTGAGTAAACACAATTTTGAAATAAATGCAAAGGGAACGTTCTGAAAGAGCACTTTTCCTAAAATTCAATGTATCATTGACTTGTATTATAAAAATGATCTCCCATTCACCAACATTTATATAAGACGGGAAATGTCTACAGATGTTAATGCAAAGTGTATAGGTCAATAACTATTCTGGAATTTAAGTAAATAAATCTATGTTTCAAAATCATATAACTAAGTTGTTAGAAACAACCAAGGGCACTCTATGGCATGATGCTTCAAATGAGGGGTAAACAATAGCGTAGTTAATTTACTTTCTTAAATAACGTTACCACTGTAGAATAATAGTACTTTCTCTATGTACCGATACTGAGTAAATGTTGTTTGACTTAGATTACTTTACAAATAATGTCTATATGACTTTATAAATATTTCTAGATACTGGAGCATTGGTGTACAAACCACCCCACACGAACATACGCCAGCGCATCATCACTGATGCTGATGCGAGGACAAGAATGCTGTGGTACAAGCACTCTGCACCTCATGTTAGCCACAGTGGCATTAATACCACAGTCGATAAGATCACCCAGCGCTTCACCTTTATGAATGCAGAATCGCACACAGAGAATGCTGCTGGTTGGTATAATTGATCTTTGAGGTAGTGTCGCAAAATGAGATGTTGAGTGTTTATTTTGTATAATCAATCAGATTCGGAATTAATGACGTGTTGATCATCAAGGATCTATGCTAGGTCCACTTCATTTAATTTCATAACATTGTAAAAACTCGGGAGGCTTAGAATATGCATACCGTGTATATACCGTATTTGTGGTTTGGTTGAAATGTTGGTTCCGTGTAAAATTTGTATCAATTTTCTCATGGGTAGTATGGTACTGTGGAGCAAAATCAGATGTTGAGTGTGTGCATAGGTTAGTTTGCTGGTAGTCGGCAAGTTTGGCTATGAAGGTGCTTAAATTATTCTTTTATGTTGTTGCCGATGTATGGTATATTAGAATATCGGCAATGATTGAAGGCAGTTCATTCCAGCCAGCTGAATGGGTTGCTAGTGATACCAGGTATGGTCGGTCGGTCGGTCGGTCGGTCGGCCTTGATGACGTGGATTTAATTTATTTAATTGTTCACCATTAACCATGATATTTTATTGTTATTGAATATGAGGTGTTTGCATGTCTACAGTGGTTTAGAAATTAAGTAGAAAACAGGTTATTTTTTTTAATCAATCAGATTCGGAATTAATGACGTGTTGTTCCTGTATAATAATTCATTAGTGACTGAAGAGGCATGCCTTGTAAGCATGATTTATAAATTAAAGCCATTCTTAGTACACGATAATTTTTAAATCTGCATTGCACATTACTTCTTCCAATATGCAGTGGTGTGTCCTAATTTGTGCTAATACTATTCCATCAAGGAAAAATAAACATAACATTTAGAAATTAAAGCAATCAGAATAATTGCTATATTTATATTAATTATATGTGCGTGTGTACTGGTGTACAGATCCAATAACCATAAGCTTCCAACTAGAATGTAAACTTTTTAAACATTTATATACTTAGACGTAACACTAGGAAGTACACTGACTTTTTATACCTCAGGTCAGAAGAACAAGCATAAATAAATTCTCCATTAATTACAAAGGTCCATCAGTATGGAATTATCTGGCAAGTGAAATTAAATAAACAGTAGCAGAATACAAATTTAAACAGAAATTTAAATATTTATTTAATGGATATTACAGGTGTCATAATACATGATACATTTAAATAACAGTTGATTTTTTCTTTAGCTACTATAGTGGAAGTTATGATAAACAGTTAATAATGTTGATTAATTTACCATCAATTCTAGAAGAACGTTTTTAGAGAGAGAAAAAGAATAGCACGACGCCGCGGTTGTGCATATACACAGCGTCGCGCACCACATATCGCGGTACCCTCGACAGTAATTACAGCTTCGATTAACGATCAAGAATGCAAAAAGACCGCTATAAATCACACACTGTGTGTGCATGAAAATAATCACGCAAATTATCCCATTTTATTTCCAATGTGTATACTAACAATAATACTGGAAAACATGTCGAATTACTAACGCAAACCACATTAGTAACAACAGAATCCTGGCACGCTCCTACTCTGGGCTCGCTACCGTCGCGTGTAATGGGTCACAGCGGAATCTGGGCCCATCACACCGGATCTACCCTGTCTTTTATCTGGGAATCCTTCCTTGGGAGTATTTGAAAAGTTTTTTCTAACACTTATAGTACATCCAGTAGCCATGCAGTGCATTCAATTGTTTTGTTTTTATGTTTGTGTATGCATTTCTTCGGTTTTTCTGGTCGCTACGCCTATTGAATTACTGTGTGCAGCGGTGCCTGGCATTTCGCGACTCAAACCACTGGCCGCTGGATAGTAATGGCGTCGCCCAGTGCCGATAATGGTAAAGTTTGAAAAAAAATATTTAAAACCTTCCGTAGCGCTGTGTGAGCAGGGTGATATTTAATATAAATGGCAGGTTCTTATGTTTGGGCTGTGACTGTGGTTGTGGTTGTCGATTGTTTAATTCCCACTTATGAGGTTATTAGATACAACACGCTGTTTTGTTCCTTGTGGTCAAGAAACCTACGTATACTAAGTTGATTAAAAGGGATCTTACCACATTTCCTCGATAGCTGTAGACGTAGCTTTGAATGCTTCCCAGAGAAGTCGAGATGCTGTTCAACTGAACTAGACTGTCACGGAGTAACGTGTAAGGTGTCTTGAACAGTCCTAAGGACTTGATATTACGCTACATGTAATAACTTACCTTTTTACTTGTTTCTTTGATTAACTTGTGTGACGTTGTCTAATTCCAGGTGACAAAGTCTAGAACACCAAATGTACATAATTAAGAGATCTGAAAGCAGAACACCTACTTTGATATTTGGCCAGGTTTTTGTTTGTTATTAAGGGTAGATGCTAACGTCTCGGTTTTAGTTGGTTGGATCCCATCTGGTATTGTACTTTGTGCAAAATTACCCCTGGCATGGGCTTATTGACCGAAACATTACAACACCTCTTGTAAGTATATTGAATTGAAAATGCCCACCAAATGTATTTATTATTTCCAACATTTAATTAATTGACTAGCTTATTTCTTGTGATCTGGAAATTATGTGTGGTAACCATTTGGCAAAATCCCTTATTTAAAAATAATGGCTTATTTTTTTCAGAGTATTTGAGTAAACACAATTTTGAAATAAATGCAAAGGGAACGTTCTGAAAGAGCACTTTTCCTAAAATTCAATGTATCATTGACTTGTATTATAAAAATGATCTCCCATTCACCAACATTTATATAAGACGGGAAATGTCTACAGATGTTAATGCAAAGTGTATAGGTCAATAACTATTCTGGAATTTAAGTAAATAAATCTATGTTTCAAAATCATATAACTAAGTTGTTAGAAACAACCAAGGGCACTCTATGGCATGATGCTTCAAATGAGGGGTAAACAATAGCGTAGTTAATTTACTTTCTTAAATAACGTTACCACTGTAGAATAATAGTACTTTCTCTATGTACCGATACTGAGTAAATGTTGTTTGACTTAGATTACTTTACAAATAATGTCTATATGACTTTATAAATATTTCTAGATACTGGAGCATTGGTGTACAAACCACCCCACACGAACATACGCCAGCGCATCATCACTGATGCTGATGCGAGGACAAGAATGCTGTGGTACAAGCACTCTGCACCTCATGTTAGCCACTGTGGCATTAATACCACAGTCGATAAGATCACCCAGCGCTTCACCTTTATGAATGCAGACATCGCACACAGAGAATGCTGCTGGTTGGTATAATTGATCTTTGAGGTAGCGTCGCAAATTGAGATGTTGAGTGTTTATTTTGTATAATCAATCAGATTCGGAATTAATGACGTGTTGATCATCAAGGATCGATGCTAGGTCCACTTCATTTAATTTCATAACATTGTAAAAACTCGGGAGGCTTAGAATATGCATACCGTGTATATACCATATTTGTGGTTTGGTTGAAATGTTGGTTCCGTGTAAAATTTGTATCAATTTTCTCATGGGTAGTATGGTACTGTGGAGCAAAATCAGATGTTGAGTGTGTGCATAGGTTAGTTTGCTGGTAGTCAGCAAGTTTGGCTATGAAGGTGCTTAAATTATTCTTTTATGTTGTTGCCGATGTATGGTATATTAGAATATCGGCAATGATTGAAGGCAGTTCATTCCAGCCAGCTGAATGGGTTGCTAGTGATACCAGATATGGTCGGTCGGTCGGTCGGTCGGTCGGCCTTGATGACGTGGATTTAATTTATTTAATTGTTCACCATTAACCATGATATTTTATTGTTATTGAATATGAGGTGTTTGCATGTCTACAGTGGTTTAGAAATTAAGTAGAAAACAGGTTATTTTTTATAATCAATCAGATTCGGAATTAATTACATGTGTTGTTCCTGTATAATAATTCATTAGTGACTGAAGAGGCATGCCTTGTAAGCATGATTTATAAATTAAAGCCATTCTTAGTACACAATAATTTTTTAATCTGCATTGCACATTACTTCTTCCAATATGCAGTGGTGTGTCCTAATTTGTGCTAATACTATTCCATCAAGGAAAAATAAACATAACATTTAGAAATGAAAGCAATCAGAATAATTGCTATATTTATATTAATTATATGTGCGTGTGTACTGGTGTACAGATCCAATAACCATAAGCTTCTAACTAGAATGTAAACTTTTTAAACATTTATATACTTAGACGTAACACTAGGAAGTACACTGACTTTTTATACCTCAGGTCAGAAGAACAAGCATAAATAAATTCTCCATTAATTACAAAGGTCCATCAGTATGGAATTCTCTGGCAAGTGAAATTAAATAAACAGTAGCAGAATACAAATTTAAACAGAAATTTAAATATTTATTTAATGGATATTACAGGTGTCATAATACATGATACATTTAAATAACAGTTGATTTTTTCTTTAGCTACTATAGTGGAAGTTATGATAAACAGTTAATAATGTTGATTAATTTACCATCAATTCTAGAAGAACGTTTTTAGAGAGAGAAAAAGAATAGCACGACGCCGCGGTTGTGCATATACACAGCGTCGCGCACCACATATCGCGGTACCCTCGACAGTAATTACAGCTTCGATTAACGATCAAGAATGCAAAAAGACCGCTATAAATCACACACTGTGTGTGCATGAAAATAATCACGCAAATTATCCCATTTTATTTCCAATGTGTATACTAACAATAATACTGGAAAACATGTCGAATTACTAACGCAAACCACATTAGTAACAACAGAATCCTGGCACGCTCCTACTCTGGGCTCGCTACCGTCGCGTGTAATGGGTCACAGCGGAATCTGGGCCCATCACACCGGATCTACCCTGTCTTTTATCTGGGAATCCTTCCTTGGGAGTATTTGAAAAGTTTTTTCTAACACTTATAGTACATCCAGTAGCCATGCAGTGCATTCAATTGTTTTGTTTTTATGTTTGTGTATGCATTTCTTCGGTTTTTCTGGTCGCTACGCCTATTGAATTACTGTGTGCAGCGGTGCCTGGCATTTCGCGACTCAAACCACTGGCCGCTGGATAGTAATGGCGTCCCCCAGTGCCGATAATGGTCAAGTTTGAAAAAAAATATTTAAAACCTTCCGTAGCGCTGTGTGAGCAGGGTGATATTTAATATAAATGGCAGGTTCTTATGTTTGGGCTGTGACTGTGGTTGTGGTTGTCGATTGTTTAATTCCCACTTATGTGGTTATTAGATACAACACGCTGTTTTGTTCCTTGTGGTCAAGAAACCTACGTATACTAAGTTGATTAAAAGGGATCTTACCACATTTCCTCGATAGCTGTAGACGTAGCTTTGAATGCTTCCCAGAGAAGTCGAGATGCTGTTCAACTGAACTAGACTGTCACGGAGTAACGTGTAAGGCGTCTTGAACAGTCCTAAGGACTTGATATTACGCTACATGTAATAACTTACCTTTTTACTTGTTTCTTTGATTAACTTGTGTGACGTTGTCTAATTCCAGGTGACAAAGTCTAGAACACCAAATGTACATAATTAAGAGATCTGAAAGCAGAACACCTACTTTGATATTTGGCCAGGTATTGTTTATTCGTAAAATAAGTGTAACACGATGTGCAAAGAGACTCCAAGGAGAAGGTGTGTTTACGTCTGTCCACATATGGTTTCCCCGCGTCCGCTCGCGTCGTCGCTGCATCATGTATTACTCGGTACGATTCGCCTCGGGTGGTGAACAATTGCAAATGAAGAATGGACAGGGATGCGCCGGGAGATGATAGAAATAACGTTAGAAAAAATGGCGATCACGACACGTCACCGCGTTCCGAACCGAGCATCTAGAAGCTGGCGGCGTTAGACTCGTATGATGCTGCTAAATGTCTGGCTGGCGTTGGTAATCTGGGTCGCCTTTTCTGCGGGGGACGAAGCGATGGCGCGGGTCGCCCTGGCCTGACGTACGACGGGCCTGTAGCGACGCACGACGGTGAACACCTTGAGACGACGTAGGCGAGGGAGGGCGACGATCGGAGACAGAGTGTCTGGACGGCAGCGCGGCGGTGGAGGATCAGTCCACCCGATGATGGAGAACGAGCCGACCACGACGAACAGACCCGACACGCAGACGCAAAGGAAGCTCATAATCGCCGCGTCTTGCTGTGTGCTGCTGAGCCCGTTGCAGCGGCACAGGACGGCCGCGATCTCTTCGGGCGTTAGCTTGACTGTGCGTGTGGTCGTGTCGGGATGGCGCTCGATGTGGCGGACGGGATCCTCCCGGCGGTGGAGGGTGATGCGGCGATGGGCTGGTGCATTGGGGCGGTATGCGGGTGGCTCCGTGGCCGTGCTTGGTCGCGGGGCAGCGGGGCGCCCGTCTACGCCTTT
This sequence comes from Escarpia spicata, assembly GCA_963995525.1. Classification (NCBI taxonomy): domain Eukaryota; kingdom Metazoa; phylum Annelida; class Polychaeta; order Sabellida; family Siboglinidae; genus Escarpia; species Escarpia spicata. Next base: position 25,666,253 of record OZ023210.1, read on the forward strand.
GCCAACATCGCTCGAGTTTCTGCTGGGCATTTCGCTGAAGAACACATCTCCTCCCTTCAGTATCTTCGTTACTCGGACTTCTATCATGATGTTATCTGATGAAGCGGAACGCAAGATGATTAGCTCAACTAGCAATAAAAGGAGGGGATAACTTGTTAGTTCATACGTGCAGTCATGGCAGCAGCAATATTTGCCAAATGTTACGGAACACACATCATTGTTACACACACACACACACACACACACACACACACACACACACACACACACACACACACACACACACACACACACCCGCGCGCGGACAGGTATATGCGATGGTGTCGGCGCACGTCAAACGTAAAACCAGAAACAATGCGCCACACACGTGCTGCAATACTCGATGTATGTTCAAAATGACGAAGGTCGGAGAGAAAGTGAAGTTCACGTCCATCGACAGACCATAGTCGTGATTGTGTAGAATTGTAACATAATATGCATATTGCTAAGGCATGAGTATAGACGTAAACCAATTGTGGTATTGTCTACTTCATGCTGCCAAGCAATCTAATCCATGACACAGAGGCCGATTTCCCGAAGTATTTTAAAACGCAAGATTTAATAAGAATCAAAACCTTCAGGGGGCAAATACAAAATAATGCGTTTAGTTTATCGGGAGTTTAACATTTTTGTATGCATTTGTGTAATTTGCCGTTCTGAGATATTCATCAATTTTGTTTTTAACGTCGCAGGTAATCAGCATATAATTTTGTTCCAGTCGCATAGGCCTATAGTCGTCCGTGGCAAAGTACCCCTAGAATTCTAGTATGGTGGAACAAACTGATATTTTACTGAGTGATCGTAAAACGAAGATAAGTATATCGTCTTAGCTGCACACTTATTACTGATTAATTGCACGAGTTGATTGATGATGTGGTATCCTACAAAAAGCTTAGAGTAGTTCACCTGGAATCCTGTGCTGTCTCTGCTGTTCTGCGAAGTATCTAACAGACGAATACACGCATAGTATTCCCGATAGTAGCAACCACACCGCCAGCAATTTGCACACGATTTCTTTCTTGAAGGCGATGCGTATGTTGGAACTAATGTTATCATCGCTCCACTTGATACGACTTGCATGACGTCGCAATTTTATAACATCGTCGTGTCTAATGTGGTGCGCTCTCATGGTGACGTCACGAATCCTGTCCCTACAACAATGGGCGAGTTGCTTCATTTTTAAGCACAGTTTTATCATTGCGAGTGAAAAAAAAATTTGACGGCTGAAAAAACATGATAATTTAATTTAAATTACTGCATTTGTTCACTGTTATTTAATCCTAAATGTATTTGTGCACACGGCGACGCCTTTAGTTACTTCAATACCTATTTTATAAGTTGGTTAGGCCTTTTTCACTAACAACGGATGAAGTTTGTAATTTTGCGGAAGTGTCAAGGACATTTAAGAGACCACAAGTGGTTCAATTGAGAGGAAATCGTCAAGATCGGGTATCGACTAATACATTATTACAGTTTATATATGTTTCACTTTATTGGACGAAACTGTTCGCAACTATTCACCATAATCACACCAGGAATAACAACGCTTTGAATTAAGTTGAGTCTTGTCACAGTGCAGCATTGGAACATGCGAAACAACTAACAAATCATATATAATCACAAAGCTGTATTGTCTTCATTTATATCTTATCATCCCTAAAAGTGCTATAAGACAGTTAAATATCTTTTAGAAGTGCAAAAGGTGCTTTGTTTAATTCGTCGAAGCACAACTATATAAACAACTAATAATAGTCAGGGGGCTTATTCTAAAAAAAACACCAAGTGTTCACATCGTTCCACAAACACCATCTTTGGACCAGCGTTAGATATGGCCATGACATTTCATTTTCTGTGGGAGCCAAGCTGGGCTCCTGCTGTGGCGGCCATATTGGACACATCCAAGATGGCCATCGTCCGGAATATGGCTGTGGAATAAGTTTAGAACTAAAGGTAGTAGAACCATAAATTAGACCACATTTTAGCGATGTATGAGTATGCAGTATCCATTTCCGGTGTTATTTTGCCGATTCTAGGTCTATGTCACGTGATAAGGTTAAAATCAAGGGCATTCAACATACGAATATTTCGAGCCAAGAATGTACTGTAGCGTATATTATATTCACCATCTTAATGTCAAGATCCATCTACAAAATTGTCTTAGGTGGACTATTGATGAACTTGGAATTAATTTGGGATAAAGGTCACTTCAGTCAAGGTAAAATGTGTCAATAAATGCGTAAAACCAATGTATATGTTGATTATTCATTTGATCTTATTGCGTGAACTGGTTTTTTTATGATCATGTTGGAACCGACACCGAAAGGAAGAACGAGGTAATATATATAAGGTCAAGATCAATATAATCGTCTATTATAGAAACTTTTCTTTATGTACAATGTAATGCAACCCGATCTAAAAGCAGGAATTATATTATTATTCTAGAAATAAAAACCGACAATCACACCTGATCCTTATGACACGTTGAAACCCAATTTGCCTGATAGCTACGTTATTGTTCCTCCTGTCGAAATCAACAAAAACGATATTTTCGTGCCCAGACGCGGCGAAGGAAAGGTTCGTCCCCGGTGCTAGTAAAAGTTAAGTTCTTATATAGCGCAGTATCCAGTCCTCAGGACTGTTCAAAGCGCTTGACAATTTACTCCTTGGCAGATCTGTTCAATCGAATAACATCTCGACTTCTCTGGGAAGCATCCAGGCACGTTGCAATTAATGCGCGAAGACAATTCGTACACAAAGATCCACAACTGTCTATAGCCAGGTACTCATTCATACCGCTGAATGGACTGGAGCAACGTAGAATAAACGAACATGCCTAAGGTTCGACACCGCAGTACAGGATTCGAACCCGGGTTCTCTCGGTCGAGAGTCCGAAGCTCTAGACACTGCACCACTGCGCCCCACAAAAAGTAAGGAAACAAAAGATATCGCATGTTGCGGGAATGCTGGCGAAGGGTGATGTGGTAGTAGTAGCCGTGACCCTGTCCAAAATCCACGAATTTGGCCAGGCCTTTCACGAGGAATACGTATAGACACGGCTAGACAAGATAACAATAAAATGTTTACTTTCGCCAGCCGTCCCGACCCCCGAAAGAAAGGAAGTAAAGTTGGGATACGGAAACCAAATACCGTGCTCGTCACCCAACTCGTCCAGTCTCTTCAATCACGTCCGGACGCGGATATGGCCGACGTCTTCAAATTCGAGAACCATGCAGCGAGAGCCTCGTCCATCAGACCGAAGTTCGCTCAAGTCGGACATTCTCGCGTGTGTCAACGCGCCAACCGGCCGCGTCAATCCAGCTAGACAAGCAACAGTTCAAGTGCTCGAATTGATTGCCGTCATCCACATGGTGCATCCGACCAGACCGGTAACATTCGCCGAGTGTGTACACCTACACATTGTGCCTTTCCTGAAAGCTCACATGACCGCCATGGTTGAACGCGTCAGTCTAGGACAACTGATATGAACAAAGCCTGAAATCACTAACTCGGCAGCTTCGTAGGACAAGTGCGCGTACTCGAGTCGAACCAGATGGCGACGGCAGCACGCCCATCCCCAATAGGGACTGGCAATCGTACTTGAACATTATGGAAAGGAAGGAGCTATTTTCTTTGTCAGTAAACAGCAGGCTAAGACTGACATGGATAGAAGACTCCTCCTCTGCACCGAGTCTGAGACGGTGCTTTCCAACAAGCCGTTCCATGTGTCAGAATTCCAGCCGTGCAACCACACAGAGGCAGACACGCGTACCATCCTGCATCTAGCCCATGCCTCGTCTCGGGGTCATAAGAAAGCATTCGTGCGCACTGTCGACAGCGACGGGCATTGATACGACCTCTTAGTCTCTCGATTGCGACAAGAAGACTGCATGGGACAGTACACGAGGCCTCAGAGAGACGATGATCTCGCTGACCGCAAATATGTAGTCTTTCACTATGGAATCTGTTTTCATGCAGTGCATTGAGCGATTCGTTGTGCTCATCAGCAAGATGTGTGGTTCTGCAGCTGTCAACGATGCTAGGTATAATCTCTTCTCCAATGGCAGTCGTTCGCTCGACAATATGCCGCCGACCAGGGCCGCTCTCTTCGAGCATGTCAAGAGGTCCTTGCTCCAAGCCAATTTCATCTGGAAGCAGTCAACCGCTTGCCACCTGGCAATCCCTGTTTTTGAACAACAGGTATGGGAACAGGATGGGCGCAGTAAGCAATGGCTCCCTTTCTTGACCATTCTCGCCGACGCAAGTAAGGCTTGTGCCCTCCTCCTACATTGTGGCTGCACTAAACGTGCAAGGGGAATTGCAAGTGTTGCAGGGCAGGCCTTCGTTGGTCGGCATTGCGCGAGAAGGAGGGTGGCTGCCTAAACAATGATGATAAAGATGCGAACCATTGAACTAATGGATGGACGGATATATGGATGGATGGATGGATGAGATTGACTGATTATATGAGTGGAGTGAATAGACAAAACAGCGTTGTACTCTTGTTAGGTACAGTCATTGTAGGTTTCGTTTCGATCCTTTGAAGCAATGATTCATACCTACATCATAACGGTTGAAACAAAATTACATTTAATTTGTGTATACAACTGAAATATCGTTGCTATTTCTAGAATAACAGTATCGTTACTATGAACTGGGTTACGTTCCCAGTTGTACATCTTGACCTTCATTATATGACCTCCTCCTTCGCCTTCAGTATCGGTTCCAATATTATAATAAAAATAAACCCATGTTCATATGACCTCCTCCTTCGCCTTCAGTGTCGGTTCCAACATTATAATAAAAATAAACCCCTGTTCACACAATAGATCAATTGAATCATTAACAGATACGCAGGTTTTTATGCATTTATGGACAAATATAGTCCACCCAAGGCAATATTTTAGATGGAACATGACACCAAGATGGTGAATCTATGCTAACATACGTTCTTGACTCGAAATATCCACATTTTGGGATCAAATTACCTTGAATGCGACCTTATCATTTGATCTCGACCTAGAATCGGCAAGTTAATACCGGCAATGGATTCTCGTGCTCGAAAAAAATCCCTAAAACGTGGTCTCATTTATGGTTCTGCTACTTTTGGTTCTCGAGTTATTGCTCAGCCTTACTCCGGACGGATATATATATATTATATATATATATATGTAATATATATTTATGTATGCGCCAGGTTGTGGCGTCGCCGGCGGTAGTGTTTTAACAAAACTAGATGGCGATTTTTGGAAGCGGGAAACAAAATTATGTTTATTTTCGGCGCCAGTTTTAAGAACAAGCTATAAAAACGGTCAATGACAATCGGGTAACAAATTATTTACCACAACCTGAAACGTTGGAGTCCCGTCGGTCCAGTAAATGTGAAAGTAAAATATAAACATTTATGGCCCGAATTGGCATGACAACTCAAAAATATCGCCCGGCTTATGTCGAGGCCTGTCACATGATTGCGCTATGCTCTCTTATTGCCCAACTTACCGCCGTCCGTCGTGTTATGAGAGAAAACCAGCGCACACCGGCCGACTTGTCATCGGAAATGTGCCGACTAGTCACTGGATGCTTGATTTATTTACGCCGACCGCCGATGAAAAATTTCAATCGACGTTAATCGGCGGAATACGGCCGATTGTCGGACTTAAATCCAGCGCACACCAACTGACTGCCGTCGACCGACGGTTTTAACTCCGTCTAGTCGGTTGGTGTGCACCAAAAATCCGTTGGTGTGCGCCTAGCTCAACCCTTTATTGGACGTTGTGGCCCTGAGACAACGTACCAGTTTTAAACTTTTTGCTTGGTCTATTGCCATATTTGAAAAACTACAATCAATGCAAAAATCAAGATAGTGTATATAAATATTTATTTCATATATTTTTTCTGCATATGGTCTGTTGGATACAACATCATAACATAGGTGGTGAAGAATTTTTTATTTGGAAAAGTTGAAATAATTAATCCAATTGAAGCATGCATTTCAGTATAATGTAATGGACGTTATCAAATGCAATAGATACGGTCAAAGGGTCGGTAAGGTTGAACGTGGTGTGATGAGTGTTGTTAAACATAGAATAATAATTGCAAAATAGACGTCTGCAAATCGTGTTAGCTGTTTCTTAGTAATTCACGTACGTTAAATATGATCAATCATGTAACTTTTGTTAACATATTTCCGCGCAGCTTGCCTCGGATCCCATAATGTGTTTCACTAATATCCATACTCCCCTATCGACAATGGTATTCCTGCATTACCTTTTTATCGGCCAAATGTTCTTTCCGTGATCTATTGTTGACATCATACTTCCGTTTGCTGTAATTTGTGGCTGACATGCGCATCGACACCACATGACTTTTTGTGAAAACGCCAATTTGGCATTCAGTAAGTGGAGTAAGAAACCGATGCCGGTTTCCTACTTGGTATTATGCCCAGTAAACCCGGCTGCTGTTAGACGGATCACAAGTTGAATGAAGCGCGCAAGACTTCTCGAGACAACTGATGTCACAATGCGCCTGAAACAACGTAAAACGTTCGTTTTATTGTTATCACTCTATCTTGTTCAAATACGATTTCTGCCGTAGAATAACCGTGCAGTGCGAGATATATATTATTGGACTGTTGCGAATAGTTAGTGAACGTACGATATCACCCAACCGCGAGGTTTGTTGCGTTACGTTTTTTTAAGTTATTAGCTAAAGGTGTCCGACACAGAACTGTGTCAAGTTATATCGCTCAAAAGCGGTAGATCTACCGGTTTTCATGAAGTGGTGGTGGTACATGAGGAACTGGCACCATGAGCCTCGCGCTGCTGTCACGATAGATAGTGCGGGCGTGAAAGGGAATCGTTCCATCATGGCCGGATAATTGTTCAATTTAATGGGTTAATTTACTTATTTTCGATGCAATTGTCAACGTAAAATGTTGGTTAGACAGTATTGTTTGATTGAAAATTAGTAATTAAGTTATTAAACGTTGACATTAATCAGTTTATGTCGATTTCAACCAGAAAGAAATATACCAAGAAATATCGGTCTGGCGGTAGATTTCAGCACTACAGCGGTATACAGTAAGATTATCCCTAGAAATTAGAACAAGCGTGAATTCCGCTGCCAAAGCGGTAGACGTAGCACCTCTGTACACCTGAAGTTTAGTATTACGCCTATGTTTAAACGGGGGATGTGATAGTGCTTATCAACATTTTTATTTGTACTAGTTGTATTCGCAACTTATTTTACCCACGCATAACTCAGCACAAATATTATAAATACCGTGCAAGAAGCGTATTACCTTCAGACGCTGACATTTGTTTTATAATTATTTATAAACACATGTTTGCGATATTTACATACATATATCTGCAGTCCATCTTTTTCGATGATGGCATCAATGTAGGGAGGCAACCTATGGCCCGCGTGCCAACTGCGGCCCGCGAAGCTATTTCATGCGGCCCGCGGACTGAAAGCGAGATTGCAAACAATACGGCTCGCGGTGATAATAATATACATACATGCATATGTATTTACATGGTGCACCAACCGTGGGAGGATAAACAAAAGGAGTTATTTCGTTGATTGGAAAGGTTCAACACGATGCAGGGCGACTGCGAATCTATTCAGGCCCGCTGCATCATCTAAACCACAAGAACGCTTGAGTAGCAAATCAACGAAAATGTAAAATGTACTGAGCGTCGTAGTGAAGACCGTGAACTATATTCGCGCTTGTAGCCGAAATCTCCTCAGTGAAGGTGACTTCTGGCAGAGAAGAGTGCACGAGAAGAGACATGGAATTAACTTTCTATAGAGGTAAGGCCAATACCGGACATCGCTGGCCCCCAAGTGCATCTGCGAAGTTTTAATTTCTAGTCGACCTCGCGGTGTATCTCAATCTGGCGAATTGTCAACTCAAGGAACGAGAACATTTAACCAAAGAACTGTTCCAGTTCGTTTCTTCCAGTTAGTTTCCGCTACGAGATCAAGTTACGATTGTGGGAGACACAACTATGGCATTTCTCAACAATCCTGAAAACGAAAAAGAAAGGCCGGACATATAGGTCTACGAAGCATTTGTTGAGGAGCTTGCGGAGTGTTTTACAGATCTAGGAGCTTTTATTTGCTCTTATTTTTACTTACTTACTGCTTCCGTAACCCGCCTAGATCATAGGGACGCTGCATTGCTGAATGTTTCACCAGTTGACGCCAGTCTTCGCGGTTGTGTGCTAATGTCTGTGTTTCTGCGAAGGTCTTCCCAGTTCATTCCGCAATGTTGTCTGATCATCTCTTCCTCTGTCTTCCCTGTCTTCTTTTCCCCGGCACTGCTCCTTGTAGTATTGTTTTTGTGAACCCGCTTGATCGTGTTACATGACCATACCATCTCTGTTTCCTCTTTTTTACTGTGGTCAGAAGGTCTTCGTAATGTCCCACATGTTGAGTGATGATTTTTTCTGATTTAATTGTTGGTGATGTGGTCAGTGTAGGAAATACCGAGGATTCTTCGGTAGCATTTAATTTCCACTGCAGCAATTCTTCTTTGCAGTTCCGCTGTGAGGGTCCATGATTCGCATGCACACAGAAAGATGGACAGGACCAGTGCACTACTAGTTTAAGTTTGGATTTCAGTGCAATGTTCTTGTCTATCCAAACTTGTTTCGATTTCGCCAGTGCTGTTAATGTTTGCGCAGACCTTGCAAGGATTTCGTTCCTGGAACCCTCGTCATTGATGATAGCTCCGAGCAGAGCTGGGACGTTACTATACTTGAGTAGAAAAGTTTATTTTCGTGAGTAACGAAGTACATTTTTTAGGAATACTTTTACTTGTAACGAAGTACAAATGTGTGTACTTTTCATAAATGTAACGAAGTATTCATAATTTGTGCGTTAAAAATGTGGAGCTCCAAAAATATTAGTAACGAACGATAATGTCTGAAGCCCGGAACTGGTTTCCCCCAGTATATATCTAAATAGATATCAGCCGGGGCAACAACTGGTAGTCTTTTCTGATTGGCCTATCATTGCCATTACCAGGCATGATCACCAGGTGGCGTGAACATTGCCAAGATTATATCATGTCATTCGCGTTCAAAGATTTATCATGGAAGGATCAGCCGAAAACGATCATTTGCAGCATCCGTAGACATACTTATCCAGTATGTCTGAGATTAAGTCAGTTCACGGGGCTTCTGTTAAGTTGATCTGTTTGTTGTGTGCGTCGATATGCCAGATCTGTTGATCACCTTCAAACCTTCCTTACATACGTGGTCGGTAAATTATTAGTGTTAGACCTACGCAGCTAAAATATATTCTTGCCTCATTTTTGCTGTGCAAATATATTACACCATAACACGTCGTTATTTGTACAAAAGGTGCAGGTGCATTTAATATGAACAAAACATGTTCTTAGATTTAGGTTCGAGCTATTAGTGACCTGAATAACGTTCCGATTTGTTCACTGTACACACTACTGAATATGGTATTACTATTATTTTATTTCTTTTGTCACTGTCTTGCATAGTATGTACAGTTTGTTTGAGGAGCCAGCCTGTCGCTGTATCCTGCTGAGGATCCTGTCCTGTTCAATGAAGTGTTTCTTTTGCACACTACTGAATTTACTTGTTTGTTCGCAGTGGGTGACCATGTCAAACGTTTTTTAGAAAAGTACTTTTGCATTTACTTCAAGTACATTTGTTTACTTTTTATTTGTACATCAAGTACATTTTTGTCAAAAAGTACGTTTACTTTTACTTGAGTAGCTGTTTCCAAAGTTACTTGTACTTTTACTCAAGTACAAAATAAATGTATTTGTTACAGCTCTGGCTCCGAGGTACTTGAACTGACTTACTCTTTCCAGTTCGCGTCCATTGGCAGTTATTCGGGACCTTATTGCATTTTTGCTGTTTGTCATTAACTTGGTTTTTTCTGTGCTAATTTCCATTCCATATCGGGCTGATGTTTCGTCAAGTCAGTTCACAAGGTTAGCAAGTTCCTCTTCAATTCCAGCCAACCCATCCATGTCATCAGTGAACCGTAGGTTGGTGATGATGCGTCCTCCAATGTTGACTGTGCCAGTGTGATCTCCCAGGGCATCTGTCATTATTCGTTCCAGGAATATGTTGAATAATGTAGGTGACAAGAGGCATCCTTGACGGACTCCGACGGATGTGTGGAACCATTCACCTACAGCGCACCAGTACTGCGCTGCTAGCTTTAGCGTATAGGTGCTCGATGGTGTGTACTAGGTTTCGTCCAATATTGTAGTTCTTCATTGTCGCCCATAGTGCGGCATGCCACACCCTGTCAAATGCCTTCTTGGAATCAATGAAGACATGGAATAGTTCCTGTTGATGTTGTATGTATTTCTCACACAAAACAGGAACATTGAATATTTGTTCCGTGGTGCTTCTTCTACTGCGAAAGCCCGTATTTTCTTCGGCGATGATCTCTTCTACTTGTGGTTTCAATCTGTTCAAGATGACTCTCAGCATCACTTTGCTCGCATGGCTAATGAGGCTGATGGTTCGGTAGTTTTGACATTGTTGTAGGTTACCTTTCTTGGGGAGAGTAATTATCAGTGACTGAGTCCATGTTGTTGGTCACTCTCCAGTCTGCCAGATTTTTTGCAGATGTTGATGAGGATGTCTATCACCGTTTCTACTCCATTCATTATCAGTTCTGCTGGGATGTTGTCAAATCCAGCAGCTTTTCCCTTCTTCGATGATCTTACAGCAAACTCCACTTCTTCACGTAAAATGGGAAAGTCGTCCTCATTTGATGATTATTGGCTGACTAGAACACTTGGATCTCCGTTGGTCTGGAAATTGTATACCTCCGAACAGTATTCCGTCCATCTGTTGATAATGTTTGAGGCATTTCCCTTCTTTGTCGTGAATTGTGTTGACTTTCTCCTGCCTTTGCTTTGTTGGTTCTCTCACGACTTGGTACGCTCTTTTGTTGTTGTTGTTAGTGAGGCAGTCCTCAATTTCCCTGCACCGTTCTTCAATCCATTTTTCTTTGGCTTTTTTCAATCCCTTTCTGATCTTCTCGTTGATCTCACTGTACTTTGCTGCTCCTTCTTCCATATACTTGTCTTTCTTCAAATCTCTCCTAGTGTCACACATTTCCAGAATATCTTCTGTGACCCAGGGTTTGGCCTTTCGGCGGTGTTTCCCTAGGATGTAATTTGCTGTTTCTGTCATCACTGCATTAAAGTTGTTAGTCATCGCTTCTAGATCGTCTTCAAGTGTGAGCAGTGGTGCAAACTTCCCTCCAATTGTTGCTTGGAATGACGCCAAGATCACAAGGTCTTTCAGTTTGTCCAAGTTGAACTTGAACCTGGTATTCTTAAGTTTGTTGATCTTTTTCAGCCGTACTTTTAAGTTCATCAATACGAGATCATGGTCACTTCCTATGTCTGCTCCTGGGAAAGATCTTGATTTGGCCCTGTTGATTACAGATCTGAACCGATATTGTACCACCAGGGTGTAGTCAATCTGATTGTGATCTTTTCCGTTAGGTGCATGCCATGTCCATCTTCGGGATGCTTTATGGCGTCCAAGTGTGTTTGCAAGCACCATGTTGTTGTAGTTGGCAAACTCCAGCAGGCGCAGCCCCTCTCATTAGTTGTAGCATTACAGAAAGGACCGCAGGAATCTTTCCATTCTGCATGTGCATCGACACCCACTTTGGCATTCCAGTCACCCTGGACAATCAGAATGTCCTTCTTGTCTACCCCGTCGACGATGTCCTGAAGTTGATTGTAGAATTATTCCACTTGCTCATCATCATAATCTGATATTGGGGCATAGACTTGTACTTGATGATGAAAGGTATTGCTCTAAGGCGGATGGTTATGAGCCTGCTGAATGTTGGGTGGCACCATAGTACCGACTTCTTTATGTTTTTGTTGACAAGGAATCCTATTCCCTTTACATGTTTGTCATTTTCTCCACTGTAGTAGAATGTATTTCCTTTATCTGTTTGTACTTCACCACAGCTCTTCCACCTGGTCGCATATAGTCCAAGGAGGTGCCATGTATATCTTTCTATCTCATGTGCAAGTTCTTTAATTTAAATTTTCCTGTTTTCTTAAGTATTCTTACATTCCATGAGGCAATAGTGATGTAGTCCCTCCCACGGATCTTTTTGGGTGAGGGTTCATCAGTAGCATATTTGTCACGTCCGTCCTGATGGGAGACGGATGGCGCGGTCATTGGTAACCTGGGGCCGGTTTCATGAAGCGTTCTTAAACTACGCAATTACTTAGCGTTACGCATTTGCGTAAACTCCTATGTTTGCGTAGCTAAGTATTTGCGTAAAATTAAGCAAGTCCGGTTTCATGGAGCCTGTCTGACCTATTTCTTAGCTAAGAACGAGCGTTAAGCTGTCACGTGGTTAGATGAATGCTAATCAGTGGGTATTCCCAAGAATTCCCCTTCCCATAGTTCTGTGCAAACATCGTAACCGTGATTACTTCCGTCGGCATCTTTTTATATCAACACTGCAGACGACAACATGGCAACAGTACAGCAGGAACATGTGAAGCGTGAGCGGAAAGACAATTTTGCCCACGAAGAAATCGCATGCTTACTTGAGCAATATTCGGAAAATGCATCCATACTACAGTGCAAGCTGAGCAATACTGTTTCAAATCTACGAAAGAAGCAGATTTGGAACAGTATTGCTACGACCGTGAATTATTGTCGACCGTCGTCTTGTCGACGATCGTGCCAATAATATAAACATGCCGTTTTTTTTTAAATCTGAAGAAACATTTGTAAAAGATATTCTTATTGTAACGTCTTATCACTTAATTGTGTCAGATCGCCGACAACTACTTGAAAACACCCACAGGCAAAGAATCGCAAAGCGATTAGTATTTGTAGTGTTGCTGTTAACGAACCCTTCCGAGAAACTACCGCGATGTCGTCACCGATTAAATCGACTAAATGCATGATGTTATGTTGACGAAAACGATACCTGTCGAACAATTCGACGTCGTCGTACAAATCAAAAGGATGTGTCGTATCTCGAAACACTCTTTCTCGACGCAAGCTCTTCTTACTGCTCCGTTTAAACGATGTACTGGCCGTAGAGCAGCCATTTTTAAGAACAACTTAGTGGAGTTACGCCACGGAGGTAGGTGTCGTAGACTAAGTACGGTTTACTAAGTATTGCGTAAACTAAGAAGACGCCATGAAACGCATATTTTACTAAGACAATCAGATTGTCTAACCTGGTGGAGCACATCCCTCTCCAGGTGGCTATTTGACCCAGTGCTGGAACATGATTTGTGGAAGTAGGTCCTCTAGTCCTTCTATCTTTCTTAACTGAGAAAAATATTTCTATCAATATTTTCATAACCATTCAATACTTTAAACACTTCTATCTGATCTCCTCTCGATCTCCTGGTCTCTAGTGTTGTTAAACCACATTCTTTTAGTTTAGGCGTATTTCATAACTAAGATCCCCCAGTTTTGGTATCATTTTAATCGCTCTCCTCTGTACTCTTTCTAGCATATCTATGTCCTTCTTGCGATATGGTCTCTCCACGCTTGTATACACTATTCTAAATGAGGCCTAACTTTTGTTTTGTACAGCGGTAGTATTAGTTCTTTTTCCTTATACCTATATTTCGCCTAATTAATCCAAGGATTTGATTTCCCTTTGAAGCTGCAATTCCGCACTGCTCTGAGGCCTTCATATCAGCACTAATTGTTAACCCTAAGTCTTTTTTTTACATCAGCACTTAGTACAGTACCCCCATTATATATTGTACATTTTATCGTTCCCATATCCTGTGGGGAGGCATTTACATTTCCCAAAATTGAACAACCTTTGCCACTTTTCAGACCATTTGATAAACCTGTCAAGATCATCTTGTAAATGCTGTCTATCTCTATCACATTTAATCCTTCTAAATCCTTTTATATCATCCGCAAATTTCAACACCTTGCCTGTTATATCATCGTCCAAATCGTTGATATATATTAAGAATAACATAGATCCCAGTACTGATCCCTGCGGTACCCAACTCAAGACTGATTTCCAGTTTGAAGCCTCCCCATCAATTACTAATGGATGGGCAACATTGGTCAAAATGTCAGTTGTATGGCGACAACGAAGACCATGAATAATGTACATGTATCTTTAATAGTAAATTGTTCAAAATTAGACATTGATGTCCAGTAATAATACCAACTCTTTATTTACACACTGACAAAATGTGTAAGTTCAGCTTCAACCCAAATGAGCTAGAATGCCTATACAGATAATATATATGCATTATAACATAATGTACCAGTTCCCACGAAAATTGAAATGATGATCAGTATTAAGAAATAAATTTGTGGCCCGCTGACATAGCCCAAGTCACTTATTTGTCCCTCCATTCAAAAGGTTGCCGGTCACTGCTCTATCTGTTGCTCTTCTGTGCTATATGAGTTATATTTTGCAATGACAATTAGCCAACAAACGCCACAAAACACGGTAGCAGGCCAGCGAGCATATGGGAGGTCCTGCCGAAAACATACTACGTCATATAGGCTCTAGTTGCACAACGTATGCATGCATTTCTACAAATACAAGACAATACTAATTCACCATATGCATCAAATTGTAGTGACTAGAGTTGTGAAGAATATGTATGCAACATTAAAATTATCATAAACATATCAGACGCACCGCAATGAAATGTTTTCTTTTTCTCTTTAGCAATGGTCCGGAAGTCGACGAAGCAAGAACTACACTACGTGATTCGACCGCATTAAGAACGTATTATTGATATTATTATTATTTAAAAGTAGATCCAGTTTAATAGTTCATGGAAAACTAAAATAGGACTGAATTATAAATTAATTAACAAATGTTGTTGTCTTCATCACGCGCACAACCCTATATTTACGTTTACCTCCGCGATTTTGTGATGGTTAGAAAAGCATAGTCCTCACCCACAGCTAGGTTATTGTCCTAATAATCGGACAACTTCTTTATGCAAACAAAAAAACTGTATAAACTGTGAAATAGCGATGGCCTTGTTTCCGCAAACTCTCGTGGAACTATTAACCTATGAATTATCTAATACGGCATCTTGAAAAGTTCAAGTGGCAGAGTTCAAAATAATAAATAAACAATACAATGCAGTGAACAACATGTTTGTAATGCAACGCAACGCGTTGATATGTCCAGTGATCTTTCAATGAGTGTAACCAGTGACTGTTGCCCAAACAAATAAACATGGCGACCGGAAGTGAAGCGTACCAACAGACGGCAGTACGGGAAGGAACCACCGTCAAAACTAACTGAGTGGTTGATAAAGTTCCCACAGACAGGCCTTGAATTGCAGACCTGTAGCAAACATCACGGAACTACGAAACAGGATCATGGGCGTCATCGTCAGTTTGACCGTGGTCGTGTTACGGCAAACTTAGACTGTTTAGACATCCTGAGACTCAGCGAGGACAGCTATAGTGCACATGTCGACGTGTAAGGACTGTCAATAAAACTGTCTAAGTTTGGCTGCAGACTCGTGCCTCCACTAGTTATGATTGCATTTACAATCAGAATACGACAATTACTTAAAAAATTACTTTGCATGATGTTAGTGGAAACTATGCAACAGAACTGTGCAGTTAATTATATGACAAAATTAATACGTGTGACTCCATTCAGCATGGCGAAAGACGAAGAACAAAGATATCGTCAACTGAAGGAACGGATGCTGAACGCTAAAACATCGCTCACAGTGAAAACGGATAGATTGGCTGCTTCTTTAGAGGTAAGAAACATTGCAGTCGGTTTGAATTCTCGAAAGAAAACTGGCATACACGGTATTCAAATGTAAGGTACTTAATATTGTAATAAATCAATATTTTATTTATGGTAGGCGGGCGGGTGGTTTTGAATACGTCAACAAAAAGTCATTTACACATAACTGTTACCAGCTATTTGCGTCCTATCCTGATACCGTAACACAAAACTATATTATGTTAGACAATTAATTATCACATGTGCTAGTTGTTTCTGCGTACCTCCTGTAAATTACAGTTTACGAACATTGTTGACACAATCTTAGGGTCTCGTCCTACACGGGGACCATATCGGGCAATTTTCCCCTACCTATACATGAATGATTCATTTGCAGCAACTGAGGGAACTGTTCGAGAGACCTGCACTGGACGCGGGGTCCGAGCAACGAATGCGCAGGTGCGACGCGAGCATGAAATATCTGTTGTCACTTCCGTCCATGACGCCACCGACAGCGCAAGATCTG
The DNA here is from genome assembly GCA_963995525.1 of Escarpia spicata. Taxonomy (NCBI): domain Eukaryota; kingdom Metazoa; phylum Annelida; class Polychaeta; order Sabellida; family Siboglinidae; genus Escarpia; species Escarpia spicata. The sequence goes on from OZ023210.1 coordinate 25,682,562, forward strand.
CGGGCGGGCGGGGACACGCGAGGTGGGTCGCCTGTGCAGATGGTCGCGGCGACGAACCTGCGCGGCGGCAACGATGGCCTGGCAGCCGAGGCGGGAGGCGACTGCAGCGGGGTCGACCGCCGTGAGCGACGTGGCGCATCTCGCGACAGGAGATCGTCCTGTCCTTCGTCACTGGGGCACGGTTCCTCGGGAATGAACACCACACAGATGATGGACGGGGCGGACTTCCCCATATTATCTTCGCTGTTCCTTCAGCAGCAACAGCAGCACGCCTCTGCGACGACGCAGGACGAGCTGGCGACGTGCGACGATATGCGAGTTAGGACGTTCGTCGTGTGTGATGGACGAAGGCGGCTGGCCCGCGGCTCTGACTCACTGGGTGCGGCGAGTGGCACCGACCGTCTGCTGCCGCCATTGAAGCAACGCGGCACACACACGAAGAAGGTACGCGGCTACACTAGCTGAGATTGTGCAACTCAACTGTTACTAGACCCTATCTTCAAATTAGTAATAATTACACACAATTATATAGCGGTTATATCTTCATGAACGTCAGATCAGAGGCGCAACAGAAAATTATTATTAGGCAAAATCAAGAACAGGGACGCGTACGAATCAACATTAAATCAAGGGACCTCCGAAGATTTAAGGGGTTCGATTTCAAACAAATACGTTTTGAGGTTTTTTTAACGAAAGTTGACTGTTGTGAAAACATCTGGACATCAAGAAATGTTTTGATATCTTGTTTTTGTGTCTTCCAATAAATATTATCAAGACAATCAACCAAGACTTCTAATACAACTACTGCTAACAACAACGCGACTACGACGATGACGACGACAGCAGCAACAACAACAATTACTACTAATACTACAACAACAACAACAACAATTACTACTGCTACTATTACTACAACTACTAATAATAATAGTTCGACTACAACTACGATAACAACAACAACTACTACTATTACTACTACTACTACTACTACTACTATTCCTATCACTATGACTGTCACTACCACTACTAGTGCTACGACTACTACTAATACTACTACTACAACTACTACTAGAATAAGTATTGCTGCTACTACTACTACTATTACTACTACAACAACTACTACTACTACTACTACTACAACTACTACTACTATTACAGCAACACACACATATACACCACATCAACAACAACCAACAAATACTACCATCACAACAACACAGAAAATAACAACTAACAACAATACTACTAAATTACCATGAGCATCCCGTCAAGATGTACAAGAGCATCCACCTCCGGTCATCAGAGCAGCCACCTCCGGTCATCAGTGCCGAAGCGACGGTCAACGACAGAGGAGATAACGGGTCCGCACGTTGTCGGCCGGACTAAGTCCTCCGTCGTTAGTCATGTGTGCATGACAATCAAGACTGATTACCAATGGCTCAAAACTCCGTCTATCGATTCTTTGGCATACACAAACGGCTCTGCATATTAACTTTGTGGTGTTTTATGAGATATTGTATTTAATCCGAGGCTGTCTGTTCCACATTTTTAATATAATGTTCTTAATACTGGAATAACTATATTGAAGACCCATCTAATTATGTTTAATAAACCCGAAACAATGTTCCCACATTGAAGACAACACATTTCTGAGAATTCCCAGCTAGCAATTACCACGGCTGGCTGGTTCCGGGTGATGGAATAATCAGCCTCGTTTTAATGCAATAGTCTCCGTAACGAACGACTATATACTAGTTGTGTGTCTGCCAATGCGTCAATCGGGAGTACCGTCAAAACGGTCGATTACGCAGAGATATGGCGCCTATTTTGGGGGTTGGTTTCAATAAATGGTCAAGAAGCTGAAATATGAGTCGACATAGGCAAATACACATGACGTGCGCGCGCAGGCGCATTTAACAACTTCACCTGACACTTTGACCATTAGCATGACCTTTAAGTCTGCCGCCGTGCCAATAGTAAGTGTTTCTTAATTTGTATCGTTTCTGTTATCTGTTCCTGCAAATAGTTGCATGAATTATTACGTTTATGTTTATACTACACATTATAATAATTACAATTTTAAAACTGCCTATTATCAGAGCAATCACCTCAGAAGCAACGCCTTTTTCACGCGGTGATGTAAGGACCTACTCTCGGCACGTTACACCGGCTTTTCGTGTGTAGCAAATTGTGATACATTTTAGGCCATGAGCCAGATATGCCCCTCGTGCACCCCCCCACAACTCTACCAACCCATGTTTGTTTAAGCTTTGGGGTCCCTTGAAGATGATTTCAAGTGGTAACAATAAAAAAGTTGGGTCTCACTACCCATTTCCAACCTATCTTGGATGGTACCCTGAAATATCGTATTTCTCATCAATGTCGCGTGGTATTTAATCACCCACACCACAATCGTCATTGTATAGTCATATATGTCTCAATATGTACTTGTAATATGTCAAATTGAAGGTTTTCATCTGCTGATCATCATAATAGCATTCAATAAATATATACTATTATGGCATGTGCCCCAATTAGCATAGAATAACTATACCCCATTCTCACTCGTGACCGCATAGATGACATCATTATTTTTGTCAAATATATCAATTTCTCTTGATCCCATGGCCTCTTTAAGATTAAAATAATAATGAATGTTTGCATCATATCTTTAACTTGATACGAGAATTGTCTTTCTGTCATTACAAATGGATTAGATATGATGCTTCAAAGATAACCGTAGTGTCGCGGATCAAATGGCGAAAGCAAAGATAACCATGGATATGGATGGCATACATGTCAAAACTGTCTACATTATGTGTGTGTTTTCATGTAGACATTTACGCCATATTAATTTTAGATGCATAAAACAAAGCACTACATATTTCATATAATGTACATGTATATTAGCTTAATGTTTTATCCAAAACTCGTGAATTAAGATGTAACAAATGTCGACAGCACAGCCACATCGAAAGCCAGTATCTCACAATATGCTAATTCAGTTTAAAGCGAATTACGTGTGTATGACATTCATTTAGATGCTAGCCATTGATAAAACAAAATGTAGTTAGATGCCAAAAATTTATTCACATCTTAATTGAGATACTGTATCTAGGTTGATGTACGAACAGTTTCCAAACATTGATAATTACTTAACCAATTAATCCCATTTTGATGCTCAGTCATAATCACTGTCACTGTCAGCATATAGTTCCATCCCATCAAACATGTTCATGTCAGACTCGTCATCACTATCAGTGTGGTCGGGGTCTACCTGAGCTATATCAGCCAGTTCATGTGGCAGCACATCTTCATCATACCAGAGTGGCTCAATGCTTCCATTGCTGATGTTCCAGCCATGGTTTCTGCTCACTTTGGGGCCGTCAGGCTCAGGAATATATATTAATGTGCTCTCTTCCATATGAAAATTTGATAGTTTACTCTTTTGACATGCTGGGTGAGACTGCGATTGCGTGATGGTAGATTGGCCATGTCAATTTCAACTGAAGGAATAACACGGTTATCCTTGGCACACAGCTCATTGATACGAATTAGCCTGGAGTCATCAACTTTTGACACCTTTGATGCTCTACCATACACAGCACAAGCGAAGTTGTTCAGCTCATCAATCCTTTCTTCAGGTAGGTCCCATGTATCTCCCAGCTTCTTGAGTACATGAATGTATTTAGGAATATTCAGTAAAGGTTTCACTGGTTTAAGTTTGCCAATCCCTCGGAAAGCACTAGTGCTGTCATATCTACTGAAAGCATACATAACCATCAGAGCCGTACATTTGTCTTGGCCGAGATCAACTCCTAGTTTGCTGACATCAATCAATATTTGTTTATTTCCTATACCAGTGTCAAAGAAGATGGTGATGTCTCCAACTGATGCAGCATGGTGCAGAAGAACGAAGAAGATGTCTGAATCTGGGCTCTTCACACGAACGAATCGGTAATTCCTACTCCTCGCGTAATTAACATAGAGGATAACTCTTGAGTCAGTTTCCTGTGATGACTTCAGAAGGGATAGTTCATGGGTTACTGTCGTCCGGCCATCATTGGAAGTCAGCAGAGTGGCATTCTCCTCATATATGAAGATCACTTGTCGTATCCATCACTCTGCCACAGCTTCAGAAGTAGTTTGATGAACTGACACTTGTTTTCACCATTGAACAAGGATGATTTCCAATCAGGTGGCCTCTTGGTTGCCTCTCCTTCCAGAATCAGCTTCTCTCTAGTGTGGCCGCCTCCTTCAGGTTCAGCGACCTCTCCGTTTTCCTTGTTTGAGATGGTATCTCAGGACAGTCACCAGATTCAGCAGAAGCTGTGTTAACTGATCCTATCCTTTTCCTGTGAGATCATTCAGAAGCTGTTCGAAATTATAAAATTCTGAATGGAATACCGTTGGTCCTGGTGGTGACTTGACAATCTGGTTGGAGAGAAGAGTGGACGACTGCATAACAGGTTCAGCTAGCGCTGTCTCCAGCTCCATTGAAAAGGAGTAGCTTTCACAGTGTCCCATTCTACTCAAGATAATTACGAGTTTTTCACATTTGAACATATGACGCATGGACATGCTCATGAATATGTGTTTTGGCAGCTTCCGCGATCCATTAGTTGTTGCCCGGCAGATGTCCTAACCAATTGACAGAACAAGTCTCTGTGTGCGGGATGATGTGTTAGCTGCCATCCCAGTTATGACATAACATAACAAATGTTGGAGTGTGTTTGGTACAATAGTGTCAATTCTGTCACAATCACGGGGAGTTGGTGGCCATTTAAGATCAGGTGCTTCAGCAAACCCATCCTGGATAAACTGTCGAATATCTGTACCAGTGGTCTTGATAACATCAGTTGATCCCAACTGGAAGGCATGTTTCACGGCTGTATTGATGTCAATCTGTGAAACATAGACTACGCTTGACTGGAATTTCTTCATATCACAGAAGGACAGGCTGCCTTTGAAGGGTTCATGGGTTTGAGTTTGAGTTTTAATTTCTCACTCCGGTATGATTACTATGCTCTGTATTCTTTAGATTGGATATGTACACTTGTTGCAGGTCAGCCAATTTCACCATCTTCCGATCATTCAGGACATCTTTCTCCACCATGCAACACACTATGTTAAATCCTTTTTCATAGGCTTCCATCAAGTTGAACTGGTTAACACATGCCTCTTCATCTGTACTTCGCAATTTCTCTGGTTTTTGCATATAGTTCATGCGGCAATTCTTGTGGAACTTGGCTTCACAAGCAAACAGATCGTATTCTTGTGATGACTTCTCATCCTGTTTTATTTCTGCTATCGTCGCCACAGTCTTACATTCATCAAATTCAAACTGACTCATGCCTTGACTGTCCATGTGCCTTTCACTTTTACCGTCTTACGACCCTCTGATCCACATAAAATACACTTGAAGATGATTTTATTACCTTCCGTGGACGTTATGCGGCTCGTTGGGGTGTGGAGGCATCAGATGGTGGTGATGAGGTGGACGTCAGCCTGTCAATATTCATGATGAAACGTTTGTAGCATTCCCAATGGAAGCCATGATATTCCATCACTGTGTTGGGGATGAGCTTGCTCGTGCCCTCCATCCTGTGGGTTGAAGTTGGATGTTCTGAAAGTCTCTTCTCTTTGATCTCGTGCACTTTCTCCAACTTCTTCTCTGCATCCCACATACCAGACATCAGTTGAAGTTCTCCATATTTTCAGCCCTTTACGTGAACTATACTAGTAGGTTTGACAATTTGATCACTTGTTCGTTTTCGTTTTAGCAGGTAAAGCTTACAATTTATCATTATCCAACTTAAATAACAGTTTAACTTATCGATATCTGATCAGTTGACCTCAGGTATTCATATAAGATGCAATTGAAACTTAAATAATATAATATGAGACTTTAATTATATAATATGAAAATTAAATAATATAATATGGGATACAACCTTGTGATCTCCGCATACCATGATGGAACATGTAAGGAAACTAGTATTCCAGCTGCAAACATGTACCTAGATACTGCAAAAGAACGTAAATGACTAATAAAACAACAATATTATGGTTACTTCTTTATTACATTTTAAACAATCCATTGCTGATGGAGTACAGTGTGTAATAATAAAAAATGCCCTGGGTTACGCCTCTTGATCCGCGACAGTACTTGTCTTTGAAGCATCATATCTAATCCATTTGTAATGATAGATATGCTAATTAGGGCACATGCCATAATAGTATATATATATATATATATATTGAATGCTATGATTATGATCAGCAGATGAAAACCTTCAATTTGACATATTACAAGTACATATTGAGACATATATGACTATACTATGACGATTGTGGTGTGGGTGATTAAATACCACGCGACATTGATGAGAAATACGATATTTCAGGGTACCATCTAAGATAGGTTGAAAATGGGTAGTGAGACCCAACTTTTTCACTGTTACCACTTGAAATCATCTTCATGGGACCCCAAAGCTTCAAAAAACATGGGTTGGTAGAGTTGTGGGGGGTGCACGAGAGGCATATCTGGCCCATGGCCTATTTCGATCAGCTATGGTGGGGAAAATACATCACCATAAAAAAATCCACCATCAACAGTCATGTCTACCCGAGAATCGAGTGATTTGGTTCGCTTCTGCAACTGTTAGAATAATGGAACATGTGTTCTGGTCATGCTTAATTAATGTACTTGCTCCAAATCTTAGGAAGTGGAACCGCTGGCTCGTGAAACATTCCGCATATTACTGCAGCACGGACGACATTTGTTTCACTACGAAAGTTTCATTTTCTGGGATTCGCCTCCAAACATATAAAACATAAACCCCAAATAAAACAACACACACGCACATGCTCACAAACAAACACACACACACACACACACACACTCACACACACACTCTCTTTCTCTCTCTCTCTCTCTCTCTCTCTCTCTCTCTCTCTCTCTCTCTCTCTCTCTCTCTCTCTCTCTCTCTCTCTCTCTCTCTCTCTCTCTCTCTCTCTCTCTCTCTCTCTCTCTCTCTCTCTCTCTCTCTCTCTCTCTCTCTCTCTCTCTCTCTCTCTCTCTCTCTCTCTCTCTCTCTCTCTCTCTCTCTCTCTCTCTCTCTCTCTCTCTCTCTCTCTCTCTCTCTCTCTCTCTCTCTCTCTCTCTCTCTCTCTCTCTCTCTCTCTCTCTCTCTCTCTCTCTCTCTCTCTCTCTCTCTCTCTCTCTCTTCTCTCTCTCTCTCTCTCTCTCTCTCTCTCTCTCTCTCTCTCTCTCTCTCTCTCTCTCTCTCTCTCTCTCTCTCTCTCTCTCTCTCTCTCTCTCATCTCTCTCTCTCACACACACACACACACACACACACACACACACACACACACACACACACACACACACACACATTATATATGTTGATATAATATTTGTAAAAGGTCAAATCACCCTTTACATTGCATGTTTTCTTGTCAGTTTTATTGAAGACAATTACCCATCGGAAGCTATAAACGTCATTGCTCTTTGAAACATGCCTCATAATATAGATCTCAATCTGTGTCACACATAATAAGCTGCATTTCCATGTGTGTGCGTGTGCGTGGTGTGTGTGTGTATGTTCGTGCATTCGTTCGTTCATGCGTGCGTGCGTTAGTGCGTGTCACATGATCATGATTGTCGGAATCGCTCACAAGAAATTATTGTATTTAAATGCAAAATATATAGCGTGTGTGCAGCACCTGGTGGTTAAATGAAAGTTCATTCAGTTACGTAGTGATTCTTTTAAAAGTCTCATCGACTGAAACTTCAAATGTCATGCAGCGGCTATTGCGTTCGAAGCAGCCCGGTGAGCGTTTCTTCGTGAGAAATTAACCTAGTTCGCTATGCGTGCAGTCAACCTAGTTTGACTCCGCGTGAAGTCGACCGAGTTTCATTCCGCGTAATGTCAACTTAGTTCCGCCCCGTGTGACGTCGCCATGCTTCCACTCCTTGTGTCGTCGTCATAGTTCCATTCCGCGTAACGTCAGCCTAGTTCCACTCCGCGTGTCGTCAGCCTTACTCCACCCCGCGTATCGTCGGTCTAGTTCCACTCCCCGTCACGCGGCAGCAGACTACGACGTATGACCGACAACGACATTGTCCGCCAGCCAGCCGTCTCGCCAATGGATGGCTGATTGTTTAGTAACCACATGCCAATAATGACCAGTACGTAGATAATGGAGACCGTCAGCACCACGATCCCGGATATCATCATGGATTTGTTCACCTGAACAGACAGAGGAAACAGGTTTGCTTTGTGATGGAGACCCTGCAGCGGTAGGTTAAACACAATTATCATTTTAATATATAGTAGTCCCCCGCTTGAGTGCCCAACCCAACAGCCACTCGCATGCAGTGGCCAGATTTCCGATGCATTAAGTGCTTTATCATTAAAAAGTAACCCCTCCATAGCACCCGCCTGCCTACTGCGACCAGCGGCCGAATTTTCAGTCCGTTTTACTCTTTATGCAGTGGCCACTTGGCGAGATAACTTATATAAGACTTATACGGCCAAACTTGGTGACTATTGTACTGCAATGCATATCATATAATCTTAATCACACTCGTGAAGGTACATGTTTGATCTTGTGCGGTCTGGAGTTAACGTCTGGAAGTAAATATAACTTTGGAGGGAATTATAGGTGTTATTTTTGTTGCGATGCATTCTGGGAGGTTTTCTAGAGGACATGCTATTTTACTGAATTATTATTTGAGATGACATATTATTTTGGTGACATTTTTGTATAGGGTTTTCCTACTAGGTGGCGCTTCGTAGTTGTCAAACGTTCCGCTAGTATGTGCTAAGTTTACCCATGATCCACCAGGGGCGCCTACGTGGTGTGACGTCATTGCGCATGGGCATTGAGACAGTGGCTCTGCGTCTAGCTCATTCTACCAACCGTAAACCACATATATACTACTACTTCTGTGACAATTTCCTGTAATTATTAATTTCCAAGCAGTGCACTCAGATGGACAGCATGACAACCATTAACATATGCGAGCTAGTTTTATATGCAGGTTCAGAAGAATCCAAGTATGCATCATTTCACATTTGTCACATTGTTGGATGTCTTCTTGATCTTGATTGTATATTGGCCAACACTCCTGTGGAGTCAAACGGTTGGGGTTGGGTGTGCATGCTAATTTAGTTGTGTTTAAAGAATTGATATGGTAAGGCATATGTTTGTTTGTCTGATTGTTGGTTGTTCTATGTTTTTTTACATTTCTGGCATGCATCCCGTTTCTCTGGATGTGCATAATCATTGAGGCAAAAGCGAGCTGCCCATCTTTGAATAGTTTCCATTTTATTGATGAAGACCTGAGTATGAGTGTCCCACACTGATGATGGGTATTCTAAAAGTGGTTGTAGGATTCTGGCTGGCACCTGGTCGGGTCCTGTTGATTTGTTTGTTTTTAAGTCATGAAGTAAACTGGCGACTCCTTTTGTTGTGATGGTGATGTGTTTTATACTAGTAATCTAAGGATTTGTATGTGTATACATTGATGAATGTTGCATGTGTATTGTGAACCACATAATTTTGCATATTTTTGTTTTCAAATAATTTAAATTCTAGTAATTATATAATGCATGTGCAATGTGATCATGTAATATAATTGGGGTATGTTTAATACACACTGTACACATATTTTCAAATGTTTTATTAAATAAATCGGCATTGCCATTATGCACTATTACTGAGACTCTTTTACTTCACGAAATGAGCAAAGTGCAGTTTAATAACCATATGATATTTAACAAGATTTAACAAGATTGCCATCTAGAGAATTAACTGTAGATGGCAAGTGGACAAGGAAGCCCTTTAGCTTATCGAGAGTCCAACCCTTTTATCTACATATATCCAGCCCTTCTGAGGTATGTGTCGATTTTATTTTTAAACATATTCACACAACTACCACCCACACAATCATCAGATAATCTGTTCCATTCATTCACAGTCCTTTGTGAAAATTAGAACTTTCTTATGTCTAATCTACACTGCTCCTTTACTAATGTAACTTCATATCCTCTAGTCTTTCTATCTTTCTTAACTGAAAAAAAAACATATTTCTATCAAAATTTTCATAACCATTCAATATTTTAAACACTTTTATCTGATCTCTCAATCTCCTGGTCTCTGGTGTTGTTAAACCACATTCTTTTAGGCGTTTTTCATAACTAAGGTCCCTCAGTTTTGGTATAATTTTAGTCGCACTCCTCTGTACTCTTTCTAGCATATCTATGTCCTTCTTGCGGTATGGCCTCCACGCTTGCATACAATATTCTAAATGAGGCCTAACTATTGTTTTGTACAGCGGTATTATTAGTTCTTTTTCTTTATATGCTATATTTCGCCTAATCAATCCAAGGATTTGATTTCCTTTTGAAGCTGCAATTCCACACTGCTCTGAAACCTTCATGTCAGCACTAATTGTCAGCCGTAAGTCTTTTTCTTTTACAGTAATACTTAGTACAGTTCCCCCATTGCATATTCTACATATTCGTTTCCATGTCCTGTGTGAAGGCATTTACATTTCTCAAAATTTAACAACATTTGCCACTTTTCAGACCATTTGATCAACCTGTCAAGATCATCTTGTAAATGCTGTCTATCTCCATTACTTTTAATCCTTCTAAATACTTTTGTATCATCTGCAAATTTCAACATCTTGCTAGCTATATCATCGTCCAAATCGTTTATATATATTAAGAATAATTTACATAGTTAATTATTGCTAAGTATGCATGTGTACATTGCTGAATGTCTGCATGGGCATAAGGATATAAACAAAAGCCCAGTGAAGTCGAGCTCAGCAGTAAACATGCCAAATGGGTCCGTGAGTGAACGAATTTATCATAATTCTTGCAGGATTATATTCAGTATACATTAAAGTACATATACAAGAACACATTTATTATTTGTTGCTAAAATAATGTTAACTAACTTTAAACAAATCTCAATTATGTTAGCATCAAATATGTGTTTTTGCAGTTTATACATTATTTGTGCTGAATACAACTTACACCTCGTTAGTTGGCTAGCATTTATAACTATTTCCACATATATCCTTCTTCCAAATAACCAACATTCTAATAATTTTACACCCATCCCATCGCAAATATTCATACTAAAGCTTCAGGACCGTGATTACATTAATATATTTAGAATAGTCTTCCGTAATACGCTAGCCCGATTAAAGTTAAATTAATGAGTTATTAGTTTTGCGCATGTTCTACAATTGTATTATATAAATGCAACGGTAATTGTTGTTCCACATTGCACTTATTTGCTTCGTGTTTACAATGTGTTAAGATAACAGTATGACAACATTTACAATTAATGGATTTCGCGACTGTTCTAATCAGTATCATTCTAAATTTAACGCTAACTAATATAATCTGGATGAACGTACGTAAACGTAGACATTTTTCGCCCTTCCTAACATAACAAACCCTGATATCTCCCCGCGAAAAACTGTACTTCCGGACATGCGCGTTAAGGGTCGATTCTGCAGTATTTTTCAGCTGCAGGATTTTTTGCTACAGGGCCATTCAGAGCCAGACTACCGCTCTGGCGAAGTCACGCAGTGAAGCGAGAGTCGGTTAAGCGAGACTAAGACAGCGGCGCAGGAGCGAAACATTGTCTACATCATTTGATTGGGCCGCCAGTGGAGGTTTGTGCCCCTCCCCAGACACGCCCCTGCAGTAGAATGTGTAAAGTCATTGATAACTAAGAAGAAAGCGACTGAGATTTGCTGGTCACTGCTATAGACATAAGGATGAAACGGCGAGCGTCTAAGACCATAAGACCATCCTGTGGCAACGGACACATAGAAGAAAACATTTATGAAGACCAGCAGCAACTTATATGGACTGCTTAAAGGAAGGTGAGGGTCTAGAGCCGGTGGAGCTTAAAACGGCAATGGTAAACAAAGGAATCTGGACACTGATAGTTGAAGCCAGTAATGATCCGCCCCACTGGCAGACATGAGTGGATGAATGTAATAAACGTTAGGCTGTAAAGAACCGCCGTGGTTAATTTGAGTATTATTGCGTAATAGAGGAAAGTTGTAGGCTTTAACAGAAACTCCAGATTCATAGCTAAATAAAGGCAAACAGGTGGATGTCATCATCTAAGATCAGCTTAGGGCACTCGGTGTGAATAGGAGAGTGTTTGTTTCAAAAGGGCGAACGGTGGCCTCCCGTGTATGCATAGCGGAGAAAGGTGATTAACAATAGGAGTGATAGCGGATTACTAGGACGGAAGTTCACCGCCCTGAAATCTTGTCCTGGATTAAGAGTTTCCTGGAAGCAAGTAATTATGCAAATGTATGCCATGAATGAATGGCGGATGAATAAACTCAATATTCATGATGAATCTGGAAACGCGTGTTTGTCATATTTTATTGACAAACTAACAGACCCTTAGCCGTGAGAGAGCAATACAATAACCACACGACGATGCACACGGCTTGGCGAGCGACAACACTTTGTGAGGTAAGACTCCCGTCTTCTATATCCATTGCGCAACGCCCAAACAGCTGAAAGAAGGAAGACACGAGAAGGAGAGAAACCTTACAATGTATTAACGAGCGAAGAGCTATTTGACTCGCCTTGTAAAGCTGCCTGAGTGGAAGCATCGGTTGCGAGTTGGAAGGCACGCTCGTGTTGCCGTCGCGTGTAGTCTTGGTCGATGCCTTCGTATTGTGCGGCGGCGGCGGCGGCGGCGTTGTCGGCACCTTTTCCTGTGCTTGATCCTGTCCCAGTGTTTGTGCCTGTGCTTGTGTGGAGGTCGACTCCTCATTGCCAGTCTGGTGCTGCTGGTATGCCTGTTCTACCACCATCGATTTGAGCGTGTCGGCCAGCATGTGAGCCAGCGGGTCGTCCCACGCTGTGGCGTTCTCGGCGTTCCGTCGCCTCCGGGAAGCAACGACAGCGCCTGTAGCATTGTGTCCCTTCCTCTGGGCTGGAGTCTCGGCTGTTTCAGAATCACAGTCAATGTATTAAGAAAAACGTTATAGTTGGATTGCATATATATATATATATATATATATATATACATATACATATATATATATATATATATATGCATTAAATGATGAGATCCACAAATCCACTCAAACTTACTGTTGTTAATAAATCTCCAGAAATTAAGCCCATGTAAAAATGTATCAGATGAACATTATGTATATAATATAATTATAATCCAGTAATAATATTAACGTTTTCCCCGTAGACAGCTTACACTTCAGGCGCCAAACGTTCAGGAATTAATCTGACACTTCGGAAGAAAAATGACGCCTTTATTTTTTTGAAATTCCCCCAGAAGGATGGGCATTTTTACAATATAATGGAACTACACTGAGATTACACTTCTAAAGACATCTGTATAGCGCACGTTATATTCAATGAAATGAAACTTGAAAACGACATGCTCAGTTAAGAGTTGGTTTATATTAATTAATGAAATGATGCTTTAGAAATCAATATTGATAAACTGTACAAAACTATATTATTTAAATTATAATGAAATGACCTAAATTTAGTCACCTCGTGCAGTCGTGGTTGAGTTGTGGACATCAGACAACTGGTAGAGGTGTTTCGCCAGTTTTATCAACCGGTCAAGCGTCGACCCTGGATGGTCGGGTCCGAGGCCGTTAGCAAAAGCCAATGCCGGAGGCGTTCTGACAGGAAAATACACGCATACCGTGTTCGATACCCCCTGTTGTGCCCTCCGTTTGATGCACAAGTTGACCCGCCCAGTCTTCTGGTCACAGTGACAGGGCACCGCGGCGTCAGCTTCGTAGCCATCTTTGCTGAGTGCCACAGAAAAATACCGACAAAACCCTTCAGCGCATACATCCGACGTTTGCAAGGATGTATCTCGGTCAGGCTCGTATATGGTCGAGATGACGAGCGCTGCGTGTAACAAGAGAGAACAATTGGTGATACACCTAACTATAGTCTAATCGAGCTGGCGTATGGGTGTGGGTATGTTATTGTTTCCCCCTAGATGGGTTGCTTCTCGGGTGCAAAACGTTCATAAACGACACATGTAAAGAAAAGTAACGTTTTGGTGTTTTCTGAATTCCATGTGGGTTAAGTGTTTTTACCAGTTAACAGGTCGTGGTATAGTTAAACTTCGGGAACCGTCTTCTGCTTCAATGTAGATATATAGCACCACACGGATGATGGGCATTTCACTAGTAATAATAATAATAATAATATGGTCTCATAACAGTACCGGTACCCGCCTAAGGTTTACTCCATTATCAGAACAAGTCATTTGGCAGCACCTAAATTAAAGAACTACACTTATTGATGTCTTTGTTAATGCATCGTTAATTGGAAGATCAGAAGCCAATGGTCCAATGAAACCAATGAACGTGGAAAGAGGCGAGCGGACATCGACACCTTGGAGGAGATACTATCAGACTGCCTTCAAGGTTAGCATATACATGTATATATATAATATTATTAGTACGTGCGTGTGTCTTTTTTGAAATACTGTGAATACTCAAGAACATCATTTATGTCAGACTAAGAACATAATACTTTGTATGCAGCGCTTATAAATAGAGAAACCAAACCTATTATTATGTGGAATAAAACAGAGTTAACTTATTCATTGTTATTACACAATATTTTTAAATAAGCATATTTATAAGGCCTAATCGAATTATGACAGTGGAAACACAGTGTTTTCTCTTTTAGGTGCACCGAGGACTGAATAACATCAGATTCTGAGGAGCATTCTAACATAAAGCAAATGATTTTGGCGGTATTTGACACGTTGCCCCAAATAATTTTAATTAATATCACATCTCTAAACCTTCATATACAATTCCGCTAGCCACGATCATCGTCTTCTTCGCGAATACATGTGCAAAAACACAACATAATTAACTGTTGAAATAATAGTACCTTGTAAATAATCAAATTAACCATAACCTGTTGTGTTAATAAATTACGTTCTTCCAAAATAACAAACCTTCAACACGATCCGGTGTGTCGTCCATTTGCTTTGCGAAAATGTTCAGCATTTCCGAAACCAATCCATCCTTTCCGGGGCTGGCAACTTCGGCTACGGTCTTGTGCCGTTTGGTTGTCTTTCTCCGGGTGAAGCACGTCGATATGTAGCCGCTGAGAGGGTCGCATTCGCACAGCGTTACGCCGACTTCATCGCTGTTTAGGTCGGACAACATCCCGGACAGACTTCGGCAAATCCTGTTGTCCATTGGTATGACAACTGCTAAATGTAAGCAAGATTTCGTGTATCTCTGTATATAAAGATGGCGTTTTGTAGGTATAAGCATGAAGCGCTTATGGCATAGTGCATTAAGTTTTGTAGCGATAGCACGCAGTGATGGTTATATAACTGTTCTATCGAATTGATGATTAAGAATCCTGTACATATAATAACTATTACCAACATTATTTATAAAGTATTCAAACATACGGATGTAACGTAGGCATATGTTAAAATTGTAACCTATAAATTCGAAACGAAAGTATTGTTCCTACCTGCATCGTCAAGTTTGGTGCCATTTCTCAGAACAGTTTCTGAATAACGTCTTCCTTCTAAGCACCACAGGATAAGAATTGCTGCGAATAGGAGAGACAGCAACAGGGTGCTGTATAATTCAATCAGGAACCGAAGGTTAGACTTACAACCGCGTCCATGCACAATCCCTAACGGCATCGCTGAAGGATCCAAAACAAATACTGCAGTGACGTGTATCGATCTCGTATAACACGTTATCAGAATCTGACGTCATTATCCATTGACGTCATATTTATGAGATCCGTGGAGAGTGCACTGTGTGGGTGCGTTCATTTTTTATTTTTCATCCAATTATTTGTTAAAAGTTAAGCCTTGTTGTGATCGTTCGTTTTCCAGAGGAATTGTTTATGGGAAATTAAATTTTGGGATAATTTGCTTACATTTATTTAAAAACATAAATAATTCATATTGCTAAAACAGTTTATCAGATTATTAAGGCTAAAAATTGCCATCCCCATACGGCAATATATATATATATATATGTATATATATATATATATATATATATACATATATATATACACACACACATATATATATATAAGCAGATATTTGTAGATTAGTAAGAAATATTAATTGGTCATAAATAACATATAACAAGGTAACTATATGGCAAAAAAATTATTTGTAGATACATTTCCCTTCGATTTATTTTACTTTTATGGATCTTTGTAACCGTACGTCTCCCGAAACCGTACGTCGGCTCTAACTGCCAGTTGGTTCATTAACCAAGTCACCCCATCTATCGTTATTTTTGGAAACCAGATGACGCCAAGCGAAAACAGAAGTTCGGTACCGAGCATGGCAAGCCCAAGATGTTGAACACAATGGCTGAGACTTCAAGAAGGTGAAACTGACCCAAGTTGTACAAAGTACAAGAGACTTCACAGACCATTTCATATCCGGCACGATCGAGTTCCGTCACCAGATCCGCATCTTGAAACAGTCCATGGCGGAAAAGACGGAGGCAACGGTCCAGGTGGACTATGCTGAAAATTGGGTGTGCAACTACCAGGATGAAATAACGGCAGTGTACTATGACAAGTCCCAGGTGATCATACGCCCAATTGTGGTACACTTCAAGCAGGACTGCAAGTTTTGTGCCAAGAGCTACGTGGGGATTACAAGTGTCACTGCTCACACTGTGTCGACAACTTATGCTTTCAACAAAGCGCTGAACATAGATATATATATATACATATATATTTATATATATATGTACATAGACAATATATATATATATGTATATATATATATATATACATATATATATATATGTATATACACACATATATATATATATATGTACATAAACGCCTAAGACGGTATCCCGGTGTGTTTTAAATGACGTTTGTTCTCACGTAAACGTTTAACTATCTTTCTCTTTAACCCAAGTTACATACACCGTCCGTAATTGATCAACGGTCCTGCGACCTCGGAATAGTCGCAGAATATATGCGTAATATAATGAACAATCGATTTACGCCTGTGTAACGTCCGGTACGATCTGTAAAACCGGCAAACATTTTAAGAAACGTTGACAAATGGTGATCGTAGGGGGGGGGGGGGGGGCAAAATAAACATATGCGTATAAAATCCACCTGCCATCTAGAGTTAATTCTCTGGGTGGCAATCTTGTTAAATCTTGTTAAAAGTCGTGTTTTCTGTCATACGAAAAGAACATATTGAGGTAATCGGAGAATAAGATTGGGCAAGTTAAATCCTCAAATTGAGCATTTGACAGCTAATAGAAATAGCAAGTGTTTAAGTTCTGAAACCATACGTCTGCACACAAGTCCCTCTACTTGGAAACTGCTACAACTATTTGATCTCACATCTGCCAGTGAAATTTCATTTTTAATGTATATAAAACATATTTGTAGTTGCAGTAAGAAATATGTTTCAGACTTCTTTTTTCATTTTAAGGAGGAGCTTTGAAGTAGTGTGCGCTCTCTCAGACTTGATGTTTTATAAAAGTGACTTTCTGTTACACATTACCACTACAAGGGGAATGCATGTTTTATCTTTAAAATAGATTCATGAAAAGGTATACACATTGAGCTTTTCAACTGGGTATACCTTATTGACACTGATTTATAACTATAAAATTGTAGACAGTTTAGAATTTGTAGATGTACGGTTTCATATAATATACTTTTCAGTACAATGGAGTAAATTACTGGCGAGACCATTGGACAACTGTAATTTGTTTTAAGAACGTGTTGGTATATATCCGACAGTCTAAATTGATTATGTTAGTGATATGTAGGTGATTCTGTCCTATTCTTATTATTCTAATTAGGAAAACGCCGGAGAGGAATGGTTTCATGTACGTCCTCTTATAATGTGTATTGTGTCAAAAGGTCATGCTGTAAGTATTTAAATTGGTTGTACAAAGGTTACAGATACCAAGCGCTAATGTTACTTCATATACTTTGCAAAAATATATGTGGGCTAAGAAACTGTCGGAGACGTACGGTTTCATGTATATGTACGGTTTCAGTAGAATAGAGTATTTGTTTTATTATTTGACCACTTGTTACTTAAACTTTGTATACGTACATACTCGAGTGTAAAACTATTCCTGTGAATATTTCATATATGTTTCTCAATCATTCTTATCATTTTTATTAATGTACTGAACAATAGAAACATGAATATAATATTTTCATAACGTTGTTTATTTAAAGTCTAACCGACCACGTTTGTAATTTGTCGAAAGGTAATTTTAAGAACAATTAATGAAACCTGAACTGAATGTTTCAAAAGCACCACCGCTCTCTCATCCTTCTCCTATCTCCTCTCTGTCGTCCCTCTCCTCCACCACCTGTCTCTCGACCCTTTCCACCACCACTTGTGTCTTCCCTCTCTTCCACCACCTGTCTCTCGACCCTTCTCACCACCACATGTCTGTCATCCCTCTCCTCCACCACCTGCCTCTCTACCCTTTCCACCACCATCGCATATATGTCATCCACCCCCCCCCCCCCCCTCTTCAGCGCCAGTTGCATGCTCTCCCTACCAGAACATGTTGGATGGAACACTCCGCCCTTCGTATTGCAGCAGTCCTTGAAGCAGGAAGTACTGCAGATTTTCACGACTAGGCCCTGTACCACAACAGCACCTGGATCATTCCATGTTTCGATCTCATCCTTGCAGTCCTGGATGACTTCGAGGGTTATCTCCAAGATGGTCATGGTCGTGTAACTAGAACGAATTGCGTGGCAGAACTCTTAGTTCGTGGTGATTACTCTTCCAGCCTTCACCAAGTTGTCAGCCTTCTTTTTCATGCCACCACCCATTCCGTCACAGGAGCCTTTCCCGTGGCCATCCTCCAGCTAGGTTCACGAAGCTCTAAGACCGAACAGTGATGGAAATGTTGCTACTAGGGCTCATATTTTGCGGTTCCGGTACAGCGAAGTTGGTGAGTCTGTGATGAAGTGCAAAGTCGACAGTTCCGAAAGGATTTCCTTGACTTCCTTCATCAGCGCTTTGTTGAAAGCATAAGTTGTCGACACAGTGTGAGCAGTGAAAATTGTAATCCCCACGTAGCTCTTGGCACAAAACTTGCCGTCCTGCTTGAAGTGTACCACAATTGGGCGTATGATCACCTGGGACTTGTCATAGTACACTGCCGTTATTTCATCCTGGTAGTTGCACACCCAATTTTCAGCATAGTCCATCTGGACCGTTGCCTCCGTCTTTTCCGCCATGGACTGTTTCAAGATGCGGATCTGGTGACGGAACTCGGTCGTGCCGGATATGAATTGGTCTGTGAAGTCTCTTGAACTTTGTACAACTTGGGTCAGTTTCACCTTCTTGAAGTCTCAGCCATTGTGTTCAACATCTTGGGCTTGCCATGTTCGGTACCGAACTTCTGTTTTCGCTTGGCGTCATCTGGTTTCCAAAAATAACGATAGATGGGGGACTTGGTTAATGAACCAACTGGCAGTTAGAGCCGACGTACGGTTTCGGGAGACGTACGGTTACAAAGACCCATAAAAGTAAAATAAATCGAAGGGAAATGTGTCTACAAATTAAAATTTTGCCACATAGTTACTTTGTTATATGTTATTTATGACCAATTGATATTTCTTACTAATCTACAAATATCTGCTTACAATGCGTATTCAAACTTGCGACGTATGGTTTCATGAAAAACTTCCCCAAATCGGTTTCGTTGCTCAACACAATTTGTTAATCGTGTTTTAAACACTTTGGGTTTAAAACAGCATGGGACCTATGTATCCAGCTGTGGCATCAAGTTGAGTGTGAAATCTGTGTTATTTAATGAACTGTTGTACTGCATTTTCCTTTATGAATGACTGCAGACGGACGGTTTCAGCAAATTTCACAAACATGAAAATAATCAGGAGAAATCAGTGTTTTGACCTGAATTTTTATATATTTTTATCAATGATGCCTGAGACATCGACCTTCATAGCCAAACATTAACTGTGTACCTTGCATATGTTGTTCGAATAATACATTGCGTTTTAAAGTACTGATGGCATATATTTCATAAAAATAGAATAGAAATTACCCATTTTGGGGATAGTTCTCAGAGATTTCATGGTACATATACAAAAGTAGGGTTCTCCAGAAAGCCCCGACGAAGCCTACCAACTGGCATATTAAATGAGTTATAGCCCTGGAACCTGTTTGTCAACGTGTCGTGGGAATCGACCATATACATATGCACACACGCACATATACGCACGCACGCACGCACACAAGGACATGCATGCACACACGCACGCACGCACGCACGCAAACACACATACACACTCACGCATGCACACACGCGCGCTCGCGCGCACACACACACACACACACGCACAAAATAACGATCCTTACTATTATTTGACAACGGCAAACATTTCCTATATATACATACATACATGCATGCTTACATGCATACATGCGTACACGCGTACACACGCACACACGCACACATACATGTATAATGTAAATAATGTAATTGTTTTTCTCTCCAAAAGGCACTTGTTTGCTTAGTAGTGTAAACATATAGTTAGTATTGACATCATATTTGAGATATATGTTAAATTACAGTCACGGGCGAATGAAAATTAACAACGAATCTATTTTACATGTACTGTGGGTTTGCGGCCTTCACTGTCGTTGCTGTAAATCAATACATGCTTCCAAATTTGTAGCCTCGATTAGCCAGGCTCCTTGGTGTGGAACAACCGTCCGTTTGTCCCAACAAGAAGAACCTGTGACCGATTTGTATACAGTGTTTAGTTAACCAATCACATTGGCGCTCATGCTAACTCACCCGTTACGAGTAATCATGTATAATGACATACAATGTATTCGAAATAATAAACACTCAAAAATACACTGTAATTAATATCTTTAACTGTGTGTCCTAATCCTGTTTCCAACAGCCAAGATATATTCTATGCGCATCAGCCCCTGCGTCCAAATAGAAATGTTACTTGGCTATCAAACGACCAATTGTTTTGGCCTGGATCTTCAACTGTTTATCACCAGTTTCTCTTCATCTTTACACCAACATGCTGTTTTATGTTGCATTTAAAGTGGATCTATAATATAATTTGCAGCTTTCGAAACGGCTATTTTCGGATTTTACACCTCACATTGTACGCCGACTTCGAGGTTGCCTAAGCCATTCGTTTTGGTGTGCCTTTGAGCCAAGGTTTGTGACGATTTTAGCGCAATAGAAGTTTAGCCATTGGGACGCCGTGTTATCACCACTATGGACGGTATTGTTATGTCGGACACATTGTGACATCAGCAGTCTCGCGAGGTTTTGTGCACTGCCGCGATATTTGGTTCGACCGGAAAGAAATGGCAGATCGTGGTCACGAATATTTCCGATGAACCTATGAAGATTACTAGATTACACAAGAACAACAATTGACGAAGTGGCCAGATAGTTATTCAGACAAAACCGAACTTTAGTCGAGAACGTTTTATTGGACATAATCGATAATGACGCATATTATCGACACGAATCTGCCGCTGAATGAAACAGCAGGGAATCGGGTGTTGTGGATGAGCAAAACGAGCAGACAGTTGGCATATAAGAAGGTAGTCGCAATGCAACTTTCTCATCATGCCAACTATTGTAGCATTTACAATAACTACCACATGAAAACGTATCTGCTACTCTACAAAGCCGCGGCTGGGATAGCAGCGAAAATAGGCACAAACGTGGAAAGTTGCCGTACGTCTGTGTGTGTGTGTGTATGCGTGCGTTCGTGCGTACGTACGTGTGTGCGTGCGTGTGTGTGTGCTATATGGTGTTTCAGTTTGACAAATAATGTAAACTGGTACAGCAAACTGTAGGACCGCCAAACCGACAACACTACTTTTAAAATATAATAGCAAACACTTGGCCATAGTAGCCAGGGGCTAATAACGATTGAGCTGTTTCGTACGAATCTATATTTATATTCTAGATGAAATATTACGTGCTGCATCGACGGAAGGTAGCCCGCTTCAACCTGTCTAGTGTACTGGACCGAAGCAAGAGCCTCTTCAAAGATCTTAAGATCTTAGAGCGGCAGCAGTTCAAGCCGCCTGGTCCAATCTGGTCGGAGATTTGGTGCGAAACTTTGCATGACGACAGTCCTCGCAACGTGTATATTCTCCAACCGCGTGAGTGGCTGAACACCATATACACTGTATACAGGACATTGTAATTTTAAAGCCATGCTGCTGGCGCACAATCAACGATAATACGATGTCGTAGAAAGAAATTACATCGGCTGTGAATCTAGATAAATCGCTGTCAGTAATCTTTCTTAAACTGCACCACAATGACAATGGCGTTCCACTTATTCTCTGAAGAGCTTTAAAATAATATTGCCATTCAATATACGCACGCCCGTACTCATATGCCCGCACACACACACGCGCACGCACGCGCATACACAAACACATACACTCAAAGACATATCATTATTCAGAAATAGCGTGCACGCGAGAGTGTGAGCGAACGAGAGTGCGAAAGTACGTGCATACGTGCAAAACTGCATACACATACATGCGTACATGCATACATACGTATGTACGTACGCACGTACGTACGTACGTACATACATATATACATACATACAGACAGGCAGACAGACAGACACACAGACATACAGACACACAGACACACAGACACACAGACACAGACACACACAGACACACACACACACACACACACACACACACACACACACACACACACACACACACACACACACACACACACACACACACACACACACACACACACACACACACACACACACACACACACACACCTACACACACACACACACACACACACACACACACACACACACACACACACACACACACACACACACACACACACACACACACACACACACACACACACACACACACATACACACATACACATACACACACACACACACACACACACACACACACACATACACACACATACATACATATCTTGAATTCATGTAATTTCATTCAAAAATCTTTCCACACGTAATCACACAAACGCCCATACTCCAACCTCATTCGCTATTTCCGTTGCTTTTCTGTCAAACTCGTTCCTGCTCTGTTGCCAGACGACTTCTGGGCATTCGTCTTCTCGGACCAGTGGGATACTACGACGACCCTGCGCATCTGCGAGGGTGAGATGTTGACGCACCTGAGCGAGTCGCTCGACAAACTCGTCGAGAAAGAGCAGTTGGTTCGTTACTCCGACGTGAAGTACGATACGCTCCTAGAGCCAAACAAGTGCTTCATCAAAGACGGTAGGCAGGTAAGTGGCGAGAATGCAATTACGTTCATTGTCCAGACTCCACCAGGATGCCGTGACGTTGGTGCGCATGTTGATACATTTCTCCTTTGTAAGAGAAAAAAAATGAATTTTTATATCCGTGTCAGTTTCAAACCTATTTTGTGAAACGATTTATGCAGACTTTGGCACTATATTAAAAAAGACACTATTCTTTGTGTTAGGACACCCAATCTCCCATTTCCTACCGTGGGTGCACGCTTTCTCAAAATAAAAATAAAAACTGTTTCCTGGTTTGAAGGCACAGCACAATTGAGAATCTATATAAATGGGCTAACTGTTGGGCAGTCTGGTAGCACCTCCTCCCGGGTGTCGATTTTCACTCACCTCCTTCTACGTGTTCATCCGCTTCCTTGGACCATTCATCTACCAACCGGCGATGTCTGTAAAACGAAAATGTCGGCAGGGGTGTAATGAGATACATTTACCTACGTGAACCCGATATGCTTTTCTGTGTAGTATCGGAGAACGATGGAAGCAGTGGTCATACTATATGTAGAATCTATAAAATTATATTTAGTTTTATTTATGTGGCCATGAATTTTATAGAATAATCTTGAGAATGATATAGAAATCTAAGTGACCACACATATTTTATATAATTCCATAGAATCTTCTATATAATTCTAAATTCTATAGAATGTTTAATGTCACATTAAGTGTTATAGAATTATACAGAACCTTTAGAATTCGATACATTTCTCTACACATTACGACTGAATTATATAGAATGATTTGCTAAGGGAGTTGTTTCCAGAACGACCAGTATCGCAGGGTTGCCGTTCGTATTCGCTTCACATACTTCGCCCAGTCGAGAACGCCAACCGGCGATCAGTTCAGTCGCCGTGGTGTCGTCGACCCCCGCCTTGTGATTGCAAACCCGAAGCGTATCCCGCTCGTCGACCAGGTGGACAGTCGCAGCTCGCTCGCGAGAAAGTCATCGTTGCCGCATCGCAATGAGAATTCTCCTACTGAGATGCTTCCTGACGCGCTGCCTAGTGAGTCGCCGGAGACACCGCCGTCAGAGACGCCGTCAGCCCGCACCCGAGGCTCGTCGGTCACTTTCAAACTTGACGACGACAATAAGGTCTACCGAGGTGCGAAACGTAATTTCCTAACAACGAGGTCCGTCAAGCTATCAAAAATGAATACTGAACACGTGAATCGTTCAGACGCTACGTCGTGTCCATCTATTTTGTTGAAATTCTGACTACAACATTTGTTTCTTTACGACAGAAACATACTGCAAAGTTGTTCAAGCTATAATTGAAAGCGGGAAAGGTCGACTTAGTAGATGTCATGCCGAACTGATAATGCAATGCACATTATATTAGGCTACTTATGGAAACTGTTTGTTAGCGAGGCAAACCGCGATGTACTTGATCCGTCAATTGATGGACCCAAAAATATGCGCGTGACTTCCGTCAATACAAGCTTTGCCGATCAACATATGTTTTCATATAAACGTATTGTATGTATTTATTTATTGTATATATATTACACCTACAATGGTGGCATTCACATCTGCTAATTCAATACTTCCCGCATGCAGTTCTCATTTAAACAACTTTGCCTTATGTCTTAATTGCAAAAAAATACACTTAGAGCCAGAATTTCAACAAAATAACACACAATCAGACGTAACATATTCAAATTCGGCATATGTTCTCACCGACTCAGCTGCCAAATATGCCATGCATATACTTTTTTCCAAGACTCTAATCGGGTTTGAGTGATCCGTCAACTTAGCGAGCATCGCTCCCTACGTGTCTGATGTGCGCAATCCTTGGTCTTGCAGAAGAGATGGTGCACACTGAGGAGCCGGAAGTGGAGATAGTACCGCGTGAAGTGCAGCACCATCGTCGCGACAAATCGCAGCACTCCGTACAGCTATCGGCTGCACCTCCCCTATCCCCGGTGCCGGAGCGCGGGTCGGTGATGAAAGGCGGGAAGCGGGAGAAGAAGGGAGGCGAAGGGGCGCAGGCGGCGGCGTCCGAGAGTCTGCTTAGTGTTGTGCGCTTCGACAGCGACGTCGACACGACTCGCGAGGCCGCACGACGCGAGAAGGAGGAGGAGGCGCGCAAGGGGGAGCTGAAGGGGACGAAGGCGAAGAAGAAGGCCCCGGCGACACCGTCGGCCGCCGACGGTGCTGTGGCCGACGCGACGTCAGTCACATCTCGCATAGTCTCGTGCCATGGTTCCGACATCATTTGGCCTATGCACGACATCTCGCACCCCATGCTTCATCTCGACAACCACGCCGTGCATGTCGTCAGCTACGGGTGCGATACCATTCGTAGGATTTGTCCGTTCGTTCGTTCGTTGGTTCTTTTGTATGTTCGTTCGTTCGTTTTCCGTCGGTGCGTTCGTTCGTTTGTTCCTTCCTTACCACATTTCGTCCTTCCTTTCTTCCTCCCTCTCTTCCTTCCTTCCCACCTTCCTCCAGTCCTTCCGTCCCTCCCTCTTGTCTTCTTCTTTCTTGTTTCTCTTAATTTCATACCTGTCTGTCTGGTTGTCTTTTTCCTTCTTTCCTTCCTTCCTTCCTTCCTTCCTTCCTTCCTCCTTCCCTGCCTTCCGTCCTTCCTTCCTGTTTATCTTCTTTTTCTTACTTTCCTTCTTTCCATCGGGCATACGTTTATTTATTTTTTGCATGTCACCAAATAAAAAACACCAAGATATATCTTAAATGATGTACAACATGGTCGTTTTGACTGCTGTAACAATTCCATCAAGTGAGCGACGAAATGAGAAGTTCGCTGCACTAGGCCTACAAGCCAACATTCAACTTTCAATACACCAATGACCCACTTGCAATTTGAATAGTTTGCTTTGAACGGCGGTAATATGGTAGCAAACATGGTTAAGCACATGCAACGGCCATCGACTGTTTACAGAGTTGACGCCGACGACGAAAGCACCAGGACGATGGCTCGTCTGCAGGCATATCAGGGAAAATCCAAAGAACCTCTAATGTTGCGCTACTTCAACGAGAGAATCGGGAAGCTCCGTAAAGACGGTCGTTGGCATCCTCTTTTGCCGGTCGGGCAGCCGCCACACTGCAGTCGCCAGACGCGCATGAACAAGGACAAATCAACGGCACTGTCACAACACCACCCCCAAAGGCAGCAAAGCCCCTGCTGCAGCGTCTTCATCAAGGTCCGTCACATGTTTATTGGACGGCGTGCTAGTTTCTTAACAACTGGCTCTCATATTCGGCACTAATTACTCATTATGAAAAATGTATGCGTATAATTAACGCGAGTGATTAATTACGTTGTACACACAGTTCCATTTTTCGAGTGCGTTGGATGCAGCAAAAAGTAGCCACAGAGCTGCACTATATTATACATTTGGACAACTAGATAATAATGTGTGTGAATATAGTTTTACTTACTTAGACTTAGTTTCTCCTGTTCCTGTCGGGACATCAGGCGATGAGGTTCCTCCATCTGGTATGGTCATTTGTGACTTCTTTGGCCCCATTCCAGGTGATTCCAATTTCTGCCAAGTCTTCTATAAATGTCTTGCTCCAGAATATAGTAGTATGCTAATATTAAAAAATAGGTAGACAGCGCTGATTTTTTTCAACTCTGTTTTACAGTATCGGAACCATTTTGTGACATTCTAAAATCGCATCGAACACACTCAAGCTTAACTGTTTATTAAGAAATTAAATTATTAAGAAAGATAACATAAGCGTTATAGTAAAATAAAAAAGGTAAAAGCAACTCTTGTTTTCTAACACTGTATTTCTTGTTGCCCAATTACTTTTTCGGATAAGAAATACGTTTGCCTATCTACGTGAGTTAATTGTTTTATATGAGTTTTTGATGTTGTAATGCTCGCCCTGGTGTATACGCCTCTATGACCAGAATGCTATGGCATTCGCGTGTGTTCACTGAATCCCGCGATGTTTATGATATGATTATAATTACATACATAATATGTAAGATTCGAGCCGTAGCCTTTACCCAAAGTTTAAAATAGACAGAACTTAGAACGTATTTATTATTATTAATAATAATAATGTATTTCTTTGCAATATTTAATTTTAAAAAATACAATTACAAAATATGTATACCCCATATACACACATATTTGTAAATTTATCACTACAATTTTAAGCCCTGTATATTATTTATCTATATTTGTTTAACTTCTTAAGCTGCTGCATCCTCCACACCTCGATTGCATGTATACGCAAATTGAAGGGATCCAGTTGATCCTCCTTCTGCATGTTATGGATCAACCGGATCCCCTTCAATTTGCGTATAAACACAATCGATGTGTGGATGTTGCAGTCCTCACTCTATGTCATAGTGTGTATTCTCACATGGAAAAGCCTAAGTCGTTTGCCAGGATAGTCAGTCTTTGACTTTTCCTCGGCTTTCAACACCATTCAGCCACACATCATGATGAGTACATTTGTCAATATGCATGTGAACCCACACATCATCTTGTAGGTAAATCAGTGTCTTAATGAGCGTAAGAAAGTAGTGCGCTATAATGGTGCTGTAACGAGGTCACTCATCACTTTCACCGGTGCCTCCAGGGCTCGGTGATCGCCCCTGTTCTGTTCACACTCTACACAGACGACTGCCGTAGCAGCCAGGACAGCGTCAATTTAATCAAATACAGCGATGACACAGCTATCGTCGACCTATCCAGCTCTGATCAAGTGTCTGCGTTCGCTGTAGTTGATTTCACAGTGTGGTGTGGCAGTCATTTCCTAGACCTGAACGTTCGTAAAACTGAAGAATAGATTTTAGGAAGAATCCTACTCCTCCCAAGGGACTATTCATCAACGGAGAGTGAGTAAGGAGAGTAGAGGAACACAAGTACCTCGACACCATCAGTGATGCCAAGCTCACAATTTTTCAAAATACAGCTGCAATTAATAGAAAGTGTCAGCAAAAGCTGTTTTTCTTACGCAAGCTCAGGTCACTCAACGTCAGCACACATGTTCTTCAAACCATCTAAAGATGCTACTTCAAAAGCTTTATTACATTTGGGTTCCTTGTGTGGTAAGGTGGCCTGAATGTTGTCCATCGCAACACTCTGGCACGAACCATCACGGTTAGTGGCAAGGTGGTGGGAGAAAAGCAGATCGGTCTAGAGGATCTGTACAGGCAACGGGCAAAGAGAAATGGAAGGAAGGTCTCCTCAGACCCCGAACATCCCCTGTTTCCATGCTATAAACTGCCTCCTTCTGGCCGCCGCTATAAACTCCCTCACGGTAAACTGAATCGCAGTCGAAATTAATTTGTTCCCTCGTCAATTAATTTAACGATTGAGTAACTGTCCTTCGTACCCTCCATCTCTGCCAGTCTTCCTTGTCAGTCTGACACCGAGTGAGCCTGAGATGATTTGTGATTTGTGAGATGATTTAACTTAGGTACCTTATTTAACATAGTTAACTTATTTTAACTTATTTAACCGATATAACTTTTATTACTATGTTTGTGTTGCATGTACATTTGTTTCATTTGTTTTAATATGCTGCTAAAGTCCAAATGAATGTCCTCCCAATGGACAATAAAGTATTGTGATTGCGATCTTAGTCCCTAATAACAGATACGGTTTTGTATGTGTAAATATATATATATACTATATATATTATTATTGTGTTTGCGTTGAAGATCCTGGAGAGCGAGAAGAGGCGGCGCGACGGGTACGCGGCCCTGCTGGCCAAGAAGGAGGCGACCAACTCGCTCTCCCTACCACGCTCCATCCTCAAGCTGCCGCAGTCGCAGCGCCAAGCTTCCCACAACGTTTTGTCTTCCATAGGCTCGTCAACGTGGAGCCAAACGACCGGCAAATTCCGCACGAAACGTCTCAACACGCGCTACAGGTGATGCCGACAATGCCTGTATCAAATTGCACCTTTGCGAATTGCATGCAACTGTAATCGTACGAGACGGTTGCGGAGTAGCATACGCAATCTGAACGGTGTGCATGTGCTATTACGCCACCGTCGAGTACATGCACAGCAGAATGCAAATCACAAAGGTACCCTATGACTATAACACTCCTAATTATTTAATTTAACCAATTTAAACTAAATATTGAGGGTCATGTTCTTCATCGCTGCTGTGTGTTATCATGCGGTTTTAAGACAATTGAATTTTGGACGCAATGGCCGAATCATTTTCGTAATTATGTATAATCACTATAATAATTAACTAAACGTAACAAAACCACCGTTCAAAGGAAATTACTCCACATAGCAAAATAAAATGGTTTGACACGTAAAAACGTTGCCACCAAACTCCCTTCCACATCAGAGCTACACGTGTCAGTTGCATTGGTGCTGAATCGTTTGCATTTTCTAGGTTCACAGAAGCCAATATTTTCCAAAATAATCTCCTGTTTTTAACAATCTGTCTGCTGATCAAAATCACCCGTCTGCTTCCCTCCACTTTCTAAATACCTGTTGGTTAAAGTAACTCATTAGCCATCGTTATAATTAATCTAATGTCTATGCACGTGTCAATGACGGACGAACATATGTCCCTTGCAGCGTGGAGGTGTTGCGCCGACTGCAACGTCAACAAGTCATCCAGCAAGAGTTGGGAGATAGCCAACAGGCCATGCAACGGGTCAAGGTATAGTCAGATACGGAGTATATTTGTAATGATGGCAGCGGAGTGTCGGTGGTCGTAACTGTCGTGATGAGTTGGATGTGAGGCTGTACTAGTGGTAAATGCACGATGTGTGAATATATTAACATATATAATATATCCTTGGGTTTGCTTATCCATTTCCGGACATTGCAGCCTTGGTGGATTGTCTATAGCCAGCTCTTTCGTTTGCCAGTCTCCCCACTCGCCAGACGTCTGCTCCCATCCATTCCTCTATGTCCTTCCCCATTGTCTCCTAGGTCTTCCTTTGCTTCTGCTGCCTTCTACTTTTCCTTCCATTATTAGTCTATCTATAGACTAATGCCGTTTCACATGGTCGAAATAATTTATTTTCTCTCTCTTTACAAAGTTCAATAAACACCCGGGTATAACACCAAACTTATCTGCGATGGATTCGTTAGTTCTACGTTCAGTCCACGAAACTCGTAATATCTTTCTATAACACTTGCTTTCAAATGCATTTATACGTTTAGTAATGTTCTTATTTAGAGTCCAGGTTTCGCATCCATACGTAGCAGTTGGAAATATGCAGACTCCGATCATTCGTAGTTTCATGTCTTTGTTCGTTGCTTTCCACAGCTTCTTCACCTCCGTCAACTTTGTATTCGCCATTGCCAACCTCCGCTTGATCTCTTTCGTCCCATCTCCATCCGCTTCTATCTGTGATCCCAGATATTCAAAACTGTCCACTTGTTCCATTTCCTCGCCATCTACTATGACTTCTGATGGTTCTCGACATCCCTTCACATCCATAAGCTTAGTCTTCTTTACGTTTAGTTTCAATCCTTTCATCTCACAGTGCTCTTTAACAGTAGTTATCAGTTTATACAATCCTTCTTTTGTATCGGATATTAACGCTGTGTCATCGGCATATCTCAATTCATATATCTCCTGTCCATTCACTTTCAGTCCATTAAAAAACTTGCTTCTCGTGTCAGTCTCGACCTCTCTCATGATATTCTCTCTATATAGACTGGATAGGTGGGGGGACAAAATGCACCCCTGTCTCACTCCATTGCCGACTGGGAACCAAGCTGTGGTACCACACTGTAATCTCACTGCAGACTGCTGTTCTACATATAATTTTCGGAAAAGTAATGGAATTTTCTCGTCAAATCCCATGTGCATTAATGTTTTCTAGAGTGTGTTGATGACTAACATTATCAATAGCTTTTGAATAATCTATGAAACAGATCTTGTATGTCACCTTTTTCGGTATTGGTATAAGGATGGCTCGTTTCCAGTCCATGGGCCATGTTCCACTTTTCCATATTTTCTTGCATAATGTGTGATAGATATCCACGCCTGCTTCTCCACTTGCTCTTATTAGCTCTGCAGTAATGTCATCAGTGCCAGTTGGTTTTCCCTCTATTAGACTTTTTATTGCCCACTCCACGTCTAAACGCAAAGGCTCAAGTTCATCTTCTGGTTCAGTCCTCTCTCTGCCTTCATCCATGTCTACCTCTTCTGTTTCTTCTTTCTTAAACATGCTTTCACAATATTGCTTCCATCTTTCAAGTGTGTCATCGATTTCTGACAGAGTCATTCCCGTTTCATCTTTGGTACCGCCAAGTCTAGGTTTTAATGACTGTGTCATAGACTTGATTTCCTCGAACATACTGCCACTATCGTTCCTTCTCATACATAGTTATATCATAGTTCTATCTTTTCACATTTATTCTCTATATATTTCTTCTTGTCTTTCTTATAAATATTCATTTAATCATCTTGCACTTCTCTCTGTGTTTCTCGTGATAATTTTAACTCATTTCTTTGTTCTTCTTTAACTCTTTCCTTTCTTCAATCATCTGCAGTGTGTCTTTGCTTATCCATGGTTGTTTTTGTCTCCTCTTTTTAGTGATGTGTTTGTCAGCTGATTCCATAATGATGTTCCTAATTTCTACTGCCAACTCCTCTGGTTCCTTCTCATCAGCCACTGTTTGTAATACTTCGAAACGGTTCATGACCTCTACTCGGTATCCTTCTGTGATATCACTGGCGTCATACCTCACTATCTCATTCCCTCTCTTCATCGTTCTTAATTTATTTTATCACAATCTTGGCGCTTAGCTCCCGATAATGTCTTTGCATTAAACACATACGTCCTCCATCGTTTTGGTCTCAGCATAAAGTCGATTTGATTTCTGTTCCGACCATCTGGTGTTGTCCAAGTGTACAATCTTCTTTGATGTTGTTTGAAGAAAGCATTAGTGACCACCAGCTCATTCTCTATGATACACTCAACAAGTCTACCTCCTCTCCCATTTCTCTCGCCTAGTCCATATTTCCCGATATTTCCATTCTCTTCTTCGTTTTGACACCTGCCAACTTTTGCATTGTAATCGCCCATCAGTTCTACCATGTCTCTCCTGTTTACCTCGTCGACTGTTTGTTGCAGTGTATCATCAAACGTTTCTATTACATCGTCGTCTGCAGTGCTCGTTCGTACATTCATTTGAATGCATGTTATATTCGTGGGTTTTGCTCGTATTCGTATGGTAATAATTCTATTGTTGACCGGATTGTATCCTAATAGTGCATTTTAAGTTTTCTTTGATAGATAGAACGCAACACCACTCATCCCTGGCTTAGTTGTTCCTGAGTATAACAAACTTTCTTCCTGAATCCGGGCGAAAGTGTCCTTGTCCGGCCAACCTGTTCCGCAATACCTGATATATCTACCCCATATCTTTCAGCTTCTGGTGTTACCATTTGTAGTGACCCATGACTCGTTTTTCTGATGTTCCATGTTGCCACACGGATTTTCCCTTTTAGCTTTTTGCTGCTGGTTTTACCTCCTGCACAGTCAGGCATACTGCCGTCATCAGCTCTGGCATTACTTCCAACATCCTCAAGCTCTTCACCAGTATGTGTCGTCCTATCCAGCCTGAGGGGCTCACCACTAGGACCTCTCTTACTGTCTGTATTCTCCATCAAGGTTGCTTTGGCTAATACAGCGATAGTTGCCCATTGCTTTCCGCTGGTTTGTGTATGGTTAACTCCATTAGTCCTTGACTAAAAAGTCTTGCACCGCTTGGTGAAAGGATGTTGCTGTTTCGCATTTGTAGCCGGGGATGTAGCCAATCGGCTGGACCGTTTACTCCTCCAAAACAGTCTCTGTGTACTGAGGGCAAACTTCCCTCGACTCAATAGGCATTAGCCTACAAGTTTCACTCATGTAGTTTTGCTGGTCAGCCGAGATCATTGTGGGGTGCTGCCGTACTCTATAGCAGTTCCTGTTAGCCATACATGAGCTAGATAGACTGTGGGAACTAGTGGTTAGAGCCTCCACGGAAGTGGAGCGGCTGCCCATCACCAAAGGGATTATCCCTCCAGGATCTACCCTACATCCCATATAATATATGTAAAGTATATATATATATATATATATATATATAGTCACTCTAAGTGGTTATTATTCCAATCATCCTCTCTGTTCACTTCACTGCGTTGTCCAGACGCATGGAAACCGGTTCTCGGCGCGTGACCTGCCACCACAATACTCTATATAATCAACCACCACCACCACAAACGCCGCCACCACTGCGCCGCCGCCACCACCACCACAGCTACCACCACCACCACTGCCGTCTCCGCGACCAACACCACCGCCACAACCACCACCACAACCTCACCCATCACCACACCCACTAAGTGTGGTACGATGGCTCTAGCGTAGTTGTAGAACATCGAATTCTCAGTTGAGAGATTCGATTCCACTTGCGGCAATTTCGAAGCTTGAACAAATTCGTTCACTCCACGTTGCTTTAGTTCACTCAGCTATATAAATAACACTATTAATGGCTATAAGTAGTGGTGTGTGTATGTCAACGAACTGTTCACACAGTAATTGCTGCGTGTGTTAATGTTTCCTGTGCTATAGTTAATGGTGGATACATGCAAACGAATCATCGTGCGGCGATTGCAGCGTGGCTTAAAACTCCACGAGACGGTGTTCAAATGAACAGGTCTTTCAGGCAAAGTAAAGTCACTTGAACAGTCCAAAGAACAAGTCACCGCTAAATTATAACACCGTATCTTACTCTTTAAAAGAACATAACATTATGTAGATGTTGTAATAGTTACAACGTAAAGGTAACTTCTTATACATAGCGCGGTATCCAGTCCTTGGCACTACTCAAAGCGCTTTACATTTTACTTCCTGGCAGACCTGTTCAATCGAACACCATCTCGATTTATCTGGCAAGCATCCAGCCACGCTGCAATAAATGCGCGAACACTAGTCATACACAAATATCCACCACTTTCTAAAGCCAGGTGCTCAATCATATAGCTGAGTGAACTTGAGCAACGTAGAGTGAACGAACTTGTCCAAGGTTCGACACCGCCGCACATGATTCGAACCCGGTTTCTGTCGGTCCGAAGTCCGAGGCCGAAGCTCTAGCCATTGCACCATCAACGTATCTTGATCTTTAAAATGAAGTAGGTGTTGTGATAGCAGTCGGTATCCTTGTCTGTTCGACAGCGGGTGGTCGAAGGCCTCATCGACCGCAAATACTTGCCCTTCATCGAGAAGCAACGCCGGTCGCTGCAGGCCAGGAAGTCGGTGCGCCTCAACCCGCGGGCCTACGCACGCATCGGCAGGTCGCTGCCCAAGATTGTTCCGCTGCAGCGCGACGAGCAAACGGTCGACGCGAAGGACCCGATAAACCTCTTCAAGACGTACCTGCCCACCGACTTCGACTACCACCTGCTTGACGCAGTCGAACACTTCGACGTCCGGCGAGAGCAGATCCTCAGCTCACGTGACTGGAAGACGGTCACGTGTGTGACGATCAGTCGGGGCACGTACGCGCACAACATCGGACTGGACTACTGACTGACGAGCGTGTGCTGGTCAGTTCTGGTCAGTGGGTATTACACTGTCCATAGACGAATCCAGTGGGGCTTGGGGCATGTGCCCCCGTAGATCTTGAATTTTCCTACAGCCACCCTCCATCTCTCGTCTTCCAATGTCAAGATCCGACAGTGCGACGGCAGAGTAGTGCCGAAGCTCCAGCAAAAATCTTCAACAGCATTTCCAACTCGCTCCCCCCCCCCCCCCCACACACACACCCCCATCTTCCGATGTCAGGATTCGACGGTGCGATGGCGGAATCGTACTGAAGCTCCGGCTCACAGACCACCCAATAAATTTGAATCGGTCGCCAGTGTTTCAAGGGTGGGGATGCAACTGGACGTTTTGCCTCCCCCCGTCAGACTACCCTCTCTGGATCCGCCCCTGCTGTCGGTTGTTGTAATGCAACTTCACAAAACATGAGAGTGCAGCAACTGTAGGTCTTCACTTAACGGGAAACTTTAAGAAAATCGACGTTAAATTATAACTAACAGGAAACATTAAGAAGATCGACGTTAAATTATAAGAATGTCCAGGAAGGTTATATATATAATTTATTCACCCAATTTTAATTGATTAAATCGAAATTTGTAACACCTGCACATCCGAGGTTGGCACCATACAGTTGAATCCGCTGAATATAGGCCCCTATATGAGCAGGATTATCGACACATTCAGCTGTGGACAACCTAGAAGCAGGGCATATGTGCTGCAAGATAATGTTACACAAATTATGTACACCTGCCCAAGAGTCTACGTTGTATAAGAATAAATCAGAAAAACAGCCGTTAGCACTGCAAGAGTTCAAAATGTAATTACTCTTTAATGAAACTAGCTTACACCCACCCAAGGAGCAATAAACCAATCGTCACGTGGGGAACTGCTCACCACACAACTGTGGTAAGAGAAAGGTTCTCTTCACCGACATCCGCATACGCACACACCCACCCATCTCACCACCACCACATACACGCGCGCGCGCGCAATACACGGAACATATGCGCTTTGCACTGCTCTCATCATGATTCAATTTCAAACTCGGACAGATCCACATATAACAACATTGATTACACAATGTACACTATCTGTGTGACGCCATATCAGGCATAGCCAGGAAATTCCCAAACAGCCCCCTGTGGATTGCAAAAAACAAAAACGTCCCAGATATCAAATAACAAATAAAGACTGCATCGAAACACCAGTACATGAAACGAATAAACGAACTCTTCTTTGACTCCGGCATTAACACCCATTTATGTAAAGTACCAGCACACCCATTCTATATAAAAAGGGAGAAAACCGTGCCATCAAACTATACACATATCTCCGTCACGGGCATCCCCTGCAGGACCTTGGCATACATCATAACAGCAAAACCTCAATATCCTTATTGACTACCAGCATGGGTTTCGCAAGCGTAGATCCAGCAAATTCAACTCACCTAAGCAATTCTTGACCCAGCTAAAGATCTGCATCTCATTTTACCTTTCTGAAAATGTTTGTATTGTCTGCGAATTTCAATCCTTTGCTTGATATATCATCCTCCAAATCATTTATATATGTTAAGAATAATAATTAGGTTCCAATACTAATCACTGTGGCACTCCAACTTGAAATATTATACTATTAGTGGTGCGGCAAAACCAGATATCCAGAAGAATTGTGCATTTTGTAATAAAAGCACCAAATTTGGCACACATGTAGACAATTATATTATAAACAGATTTGGATATTGAGCCATTGCAGATTTGGCCCGTGACAGCTGCAGTAGCCATTTGTTGTTTTACATAATTATTTATCTGTTCTACTGGGAATGACACCAGGTTGACGGTGGAGGCTAATTAGCTTATAAAAGTCAAACAGTGCTTATAAATAGCTACTTATTTGATTTTGTACAAACCAAAACGATAATTGGACTAATTAATCTAATTAGGCACATGGCGCAGCGAGGTTCCGAATGTAAGCCATAGATGAATGTAGATAACAATAACTGGCTTGGCACCAGGTGGGAATATAGTAGTAGTAGTGGTGTCAGTGGTGATAATAATAGTAGTAGTAGTAGTAATGGTAGTGGTAGTAGTCGTTGTTGTTGTTGTGTATATATATATATATATATATATATATATATATATATATATATATATATATATACAATAAGCATTGTGTTAATTAATACGATCATGTTCAAGAGCTTCAAGTTGGTTGTCACCGAGCGTCATAAATTGGCAACGTCCCGGCATCCGTCTCACATTAACTGGAAGCTGTGTATCATTGGCCACCAGAAAAAAGCAGAGGCATTGACGTGTCCGTCGCTGTCCAAACGAACAGATGTGGAGAGTGGGTACAGTTCGCTCACAGATAATTTGATGAAATTTCACGAATTTGAATTTTTAGGAACACTTAAGTTTGAAAGACTCAATGACGGCCATGGCACTGGAGCGACCATATTTGCAAACAGTGCTCAGTATCATCATGCCTGTATGTTCAAATACAACAATTTAACAAGAACAAGATTTAGCAAGTTTGCCATCCAGAGAATTAACTCTAGATGGCAGGTGGACAAGGAAGCCCTTTGGCTTATCGAGAGTTCAACCCTTTTATCTACATATATCCAGCCCTTCTGAGGTATATGTATTTTAAAACATATTCACACTACTAGCACCCACACAATCATCAAGCAATCTGTTCCATTCATTCACAGTCCTTTGTGAAAATGAGAACTTTCTTACGTCTAATCTACACTGCTCCTTTACTAATGTAACTTCATGTCCTCTAGTCTTTCTTAACTGAAAAAAACATATTTATATCAATATTTTCATAACCATTCAATATTTTAAACACTTCTATCTGATCTCCTCTCAATCTCCTGGCCTCTAGTGTTGTTAAACCACATTCTTTTAGGCGTTTTTCATAACTAAGATCCCTCAGTTTTGGTATAATTTTAGTCGCACTCCTCTGTACTCTTTCTAGCATATTTATGTCCTTCTTGCGGTATGGCCTCCACGCTTGTATACAATATTCTAAATGAGGCCTGACTATTGTTTTGTACAGCGGTATTATTAGTTCTTTTTCTTTATATGCTATATTTCGCCTAATTAATCCAAGGTTTTGATTTCCTTTTGAAGCTGCAATTCCACACTGCCCTGAAACCTTCATGTCAGCACTAATTGTCAGCCCTAAGTCTTTTTCGTTTACAGTAGTACTTAGTATAGTTCCCCCATTGTATATTCTACATATTCGTTCCCATGTCCTGTGTGAAGGCATTTACATTTCCCAAAATTGAACAACATTTGCCACTTTTCAGACCATTTGATCAACCTGTCAAGATCATCTTGTAAATGCTGTCTATCTCCATCACTTTTAATCCTTCTAAACACTTTTGTATCATCAGCACTGGTGATCCATCATCTACCCACTTAGTGATATCTTCCAAAAAACATAACATATTTGTTAAGCATGACCTCGCTTTTAGAAACCCATGTTGAGATGGGTTTATCAAGTTATGTTTAACAAGAAAATCCACCATGTGATCTTTAATTAGTCTTTCTAATAATTTACAAATCACCGATGTTAAACTAACTGGTCTATAATTATTTGACTTGTTTCTCGAACATTTTTAAAATAACGACATAATTTCCTTGTCCTTATATTTTCATTTGTGAAATTTTTTCTCCTGTACTGCTTTTTACTATTCCTTTCTGATTTTACTTTGATGGTAAAATGTATCTGTTTGTGATCACTATTCCCCTGTGGCTCACATATCCTGACATTGTCAACTAATTCATTCTGTGAGGACAAAACTGTGTCTAACACATTCTCTCCCCTGGTTGGTTCTAGCACATGTTGAGAAAGGAAACTATCTTGTACTAAAAACTTGTGGTCCTCACTACCCATACTCTGTAGAGATTTCCATTTTATATGCCCATGGTTAAAATCCCCCATAATAACACAGTCCCGTTTTCTCACTTCCCTTATAGCGTTTTGTATCTTTTCATTGTCTTCTATGCTTATGTTTGGACTTCGATAAACTAATCCAACCGTTAACGTTGAGTTTCCTGTAACTATGTTACACCAAACAGCTTCTTCGCAATTTGCTTCTCTGTCTAATTTTATTTCATAAGCCTGGATAGATTCTTTAATATATAAAATAACTCCACCTCCCCTTCTTCCTGTTCTATCTTTCCTAAACATTACATATCCTGTCAGTCCCAATTCAACATTACATAGAGCAGAAAAGTGAACACACAAGACAGAAGATGACAGTCAATATGTACTAGTTGTAGACAAGCGCTCCACAACACTCACGCTTCTCAAAGACGAAAACATTTACCTACATCGCTCGCACAAGGAGAGCTCATCAAATCACAGTGACAACATTGTACATCTTGCACCACCAATGACTGCTATTGTCTGGGAGAATTGATGATGCAGACGATCAGCTCGAGTTTGAAGACTGGTGCCGCCAGAGCAAAAACATCCCTTAATTTATTAACTGTGCAACCGTGCTGGAGCTATAAGCGTTTTATTGACCTACGTGCGTTCTCTGAAGCAGACATAATTCAATATGTACCTTGATGCCTTGACGGAATTGCCCCCCCCCCCTGGTTCCATGCCTTAGATCACATAACTATGCCAGGTGGATCCTTGTTCACCTGAAGGACATGGATGAACTCCAAACAAAACACATATGTGTAACTATGAAATTCAGCGCAGGCAGCTTCACTATACAGAAGACGAAGGCGGTGTTCTGTACAATCCCGATTGACCAGGCACATGAACGAATCATAGCCTGCTTCAAAGGAGATGGCGGAGCAGTTGGCAGACCACCCCAATACCCTGCGGCGTTGGATGGTTGCCGGACCAAAGGTCACAGAAGAGTTATGTTGGGGATGACTGGTGTGGAAGACAAGTGGACATCTCGACCAGACACCACGTGCAAGACCGCATTTACTAAAGATGCCCGCTCTCTTGTTAGCGTGATAGAAGAGTTTGGCAAACCTTTTGTGTAAGAGAATATGAATCTGGTTGTCCTCGACATAACGGCAATGGTAGATGCTGGAATTGAGACTGTCCGGATTGTTAAGAGGATTGGCCTAGGGCAGTTCTACGCTTTTAGGAATGCCTGGTGGAAAGAACCGAATCTGTTTATGATGCCATTTGTCAAGACAAGCTAAACATGTTTTGTACTTCCATTCCCAGCAGTGAGCGCAAAGGGAAGCATTAAGTGGCCTCTCTCGATCAAGACTGGCTTACAACTCTTCTTGTTGAGGCAGATCGGTTGCAGATCTGTTGCCAGACGAGAGATGGAAACCTTGAAGAATTATTTCGACATGATAATCAGGCGTGTCGTCTGGTACTCTATGATGGAGGAAGCCTCCGCCTAGGTATGAAGAGTGATCTTCTCACGTGCTTGGAAGACATCTCCGATAACCAGTTTGAGAATCCTGCTGCCACCACCAGTGTAGTTCTTGGTGGAGCTGTCACCGTCCTGAAGCTGTCGCCAGCTGCAGTCAAGAATGTTGATGAGCATGCCCAAAAAATCTTCAATCTGTACCTGCCCACAAAGCGTCAAACTGCGTCACAGTGTGACGATCCACTGAAAGGCAGGGCACGATCAAAGCGTGGAACAAGTGCACCAATGTCAGATCTGGCCCATACAGCCATAAAGAAGCTGACAGTCGCGATATACAGCATACAGCCCATGCACATGCACGTTGACACAATTATGCTGGCCGTGTCAGTGGCCCAGAGGTTTCAAACATAACATTAACTGTGGTGAGCATACGGAACAGGCAAATATTTCTGGTACCTGGCAACCCACGAACTAGCAGCCAGCCTGGGACCGGAGAATGCACGGGTATTGCTAATGTTCCTTTTTTTGACTGGGTGCGACGCTGGACACAATGTCGCAAGGTATGTTAAGAAGATCTGGACTGTGTTAGAAGAACTCACAGACGCACTGCTGAAGCTATCTTTTGCACCAAGTTATATACCGAAAAATGTCGCTGAGAGGTTCATATCATGCTGTATGACAGAACCAGCACATGCACGGGTATAGACAAGGCATGAAAGAAACTCTTCGCAAAGACGAACAATGTGCATCTGATCCTGCCAACCAAGGCAGATCTGGAGGAGTATGTCAAGAGGGCCGCCTACCAGGAAGGCCATGTGTGAGACAAGACAGTGCTACCGGCACCAGAGCTACCCCCACCAACCAGCTGGGGTTTGGCCAAGCTTGAGGACGAGATGCACGAGCCGCACTGGACAAGTGTACCCGAGGCTGCCCAAACTTGCTACGAACTAATTTCATGCAAATGCACGAAAGGTTGTGTGAAGCTCACAGAATTGGTTTACTTTTTGTGGCAAAATAAGCTTAGTGTTCAGCTGTAGAACAGTCTGGCTTGTAATTTCAGACAACTTAAAGCAATTCTTAGTGAGATAATATACTTTCGAGATGTACTGTATCAAAACGTGATAATTATCTACCACTTATTTGTGGCATTTTATGCATAATTTTGGATTGAAATGCACAGAAAAACCCGATATATAATTCTGTTTACTCGAATTATTTCTAGTTTGGTGCCTTGTAGATGGTTATTATGCAGCCCGAGCATAAGTATGCACGCATACTCAGTGAAGCACACTTTTAAACCAATCCATCTGTCTTGGACTGCCACTATGTTCATTCTCCGTTTATTCAATATATTGTCCTTTCCCCTTTTCTGTCTTTCCTATGCTGAATATGTGACATAAACAACAGCTGTACGTTATTCTTGTCCCACGCATAAACTCAGTGAAACTAACCGAAATCTGA
Organism: Escarpia spicata; assembly: GCA_963995525.1. Taxonomy (NCBI): domain Eukaryota; kingdom Metazoa; phylum Annelida; class Polychaeta; order Sabellida; family Siboglinidae; genus Escarpia; species Escarpia spicata. Next base: position 25,724,306 of record OZ023210.1, read on the forward strand.
CGGACGGCAGGTACCGAATATTCATGACCATGCCTTACAGTAATTATACGGGCCGCGAATGCTGACGCGAACCGGAAACTCCGCATACGCGGAGTTATGTTATCGATATATTGTCATGGTCATTAGTGATTACTAAAACATAATTGTAATAAAATAAATGCATAGGATTACACGAATTAGTCATATCAACAGGATTATTGAATAATTATGTACATTTTAAGGGTATTAAAATTCCCAAACATCGCCTTCAAACGTATCAATAAAAACGTGACACTTTCTGCATTTCTGCATCCATTACCTACTAAAACAGCACCATTGGTCCACTACTTGTCAGATACCTACGAAAGTTACTTTCTAGGCTAATTTTCCCAGTTGACCACTAGACTATGTTCTTGTCATGTAATGTGCGAAATATAAAGTATGTTGATTGCGAACTCATGTCACTAAGCCAGCTCAAATTTTTTTATTTGTGTGTCACAAAACGACCAATTGTCTGTTGTTAGTGACGTCACCGAATGGCTGAGGGCGCCTAGACCTTTAGCAGTGTGCGCGCCGGTGCGTATTAGTGTTTCGGGCTGTACCTGAAAGTGCAATCGCAGAATTTAATGTTATGCTATAATCGTAAAGATACATAGGCATCGAAACCGGGAGGAGCTTGGGGGTGGGCCCCCAATAGTTCTGGAGAGGCTGGAGATAGGATTAGTTCTACAATAATTAGAGAAAGGGTACGCATTTTAGCGTGGAAGTTGCTTATGGGGGGCTGGAGAGAAGATTAACTCTCCAATATTTAGGGATGGTGGTGCATTTTATGATTAAAGTTGATGTTTGTGGCGAGCCTCAACGGACAGGGTGCAAATTGATGTTATTGTAAAGCTTCCAAAATTATGAACGTCCCAGCGAAAAATCTTCAACAGCCCCCAGGGTGGCCACCTCATGACCACGTTCTTCAGGTGTGCTGTTATCAACACTGGCAATAACAGCTTCTTCTTGCTAGACGAAAAAAACCGATCTTTTAATTTTAGCTAAATATTTATTTAAGGCCATCCCTAACACTAACACGAACCTTAACTTAACCAGAACCTAATCCTGCCTGCTTCTGCGCTCAATTCTCTCTGCGCTCCTTCCGGTAAACCATGAACCGGATGAAGCGATTACCCAGCAAGCAGAAGTGACGTCATAGTTAGTGACTGGGTCAAAAGTAATTATTTTTTGCAAGTTCCCTTGCACATCCCGCTCGAGAAGAATGTTTCTATTGATAGTGACCGTGATACAGTCGACCGCGTTTGGGGCTCCTGTTCGAGGTATTTATATCCGCTATTTATTCGTGTTGTTACATAACGATATTGTTGATTGCACGAAAATATAACTTTGAAGTTTGAGATTGTTTGGTTGGTGTCTGTGCCTCTGCCGCATAATACCCTTTAATGGTAATAGATGTGCCAACTAAGTCCCCTAAACACTGCATCCTTACAAGTTGCAGCAGGATTAAGTAAATATACCCTAAAATCGAAATATTATTCTACCACGAGGGAAACTCTTCCACACACCCTCGCGACTACGGGGCGAAGTCTGCAGCACCATATCTCCATATGCCGCCATCGTGTCGCGGAAAGCGGTATATATGAGACTGTGTGGTCGATTATATGTTTTCCTCGGGCTCAAATAATATGCAAAATACTCGCTATAAAAAAACTAAATTAAATTAGCTCCTAACCACCCCCATGAACGTCCACAATTCGAGAATTTCCATAAAACGTTATTTAATATTGTGACGTCACACGAATGCGTAATATATTTGCGCGTGATTTGTTTCACAATGTTGGACTTATTCGTTCACTGGCTCATATATTTTAAATAGTCAACATCGTAGACTTATTGATGAGGCCTGTTAATTTGCATTCAACATGTATTCAATCACCGGTTACTGTTTACGTTAACATGCCGCAATATCGCTAAAATTTAATTGAACAGTTAAATGGAACGTTTCAATATGAAGATGGTGATGAATTTTGTGTATGCTCATGATGTAGAATGAGCTCGCTCGCTCGCTACTATTAAGATGGATATACGATACGATACCAGTGTTCCCCTGAGTAAAATGATAGGTGAGGTGATAGGGGTGGGCTACGCGAACGCTGGAGGCGCGAAGCGAAACGGTTGCTAGGGGTCCAGAATTTGTTTAACTAGCTTTAAAATGGGACATTCTGAGGCGTGTTTTAATAAACTCTTGCATATAGAGGGGAAGATAAACAAGCTTATTACACCACTTAAACGTAAATGTAATAATCATGATTGACAAAAAATCAGTAATCATGATTGCTTCGCGTTAAGGTGTGGTTTCCACTTGACTTGACCACTGATACTTGGTGGGTATGCTCTTTTTTTGCCCTGACCCTGGTCTTGTACCACGTTGACAAGGTCGGTGACAGTGGCATCATCTGAAGACCCTTTCTCCATCATCACCTTTAAATGATTATAATACCATAATATTACGATGTTAATTTCGTGGTTTTTGTTCCAAAGATTATACTTTATTTGTTGCTAGCATGCTATGCAATTAATTAATTAAGCAGTCGTTTCGGGAATGCCACAAAAGTATGTTTCTATTAAACGTAAGAACGTTTCTCAAATTGTGCCTTTTTTATAAAACAGCGTAAGTTGCTTAATATATCCACATTATGTGCAAACATATCATTGACTAGACCAAGGTATTGATATTCCGTTAGTGTACACGGTTTTGGGCAATAGGCGTTTTTTACGAGATATGAACTTCGGTACTTTATATTCGCAAGAACTTCACTCAAATCAACTTTCCCAAAAGTTTGTTTGCACAACTTTGTCGGATTATTATTATATAATTAGCAAAAAGGTTTTTAAGAATCACATTCCTTATTTTGCTAAGACGGCACAGAACATTCAGTGGATAGACTAGTGAGGTGAGCAATTGTATCGAATCCGGACACACCTCGATTTCGCATTTATAACTTGAGTGTTGCCTAACTTTGATGCCTAAGTGGGTTAGTTCAATCAGTCAGCATTGTCCTAGGCTTATGTACGTTTAAGAATATTTCGTCTTAGCGCTCATTTGGGGCGTAAATAGTGCCCCGGTTTGTATCAACACGCGCTGCTATATTGATTATTTTAGGCGCGCTCGAGGCGGCAATGCACGACCGCTGCAGCGCAGGCTAGCGCAAACCGGGTCGCTATTTGGGCTTCAAAAGGGTCCGGATTGGACACAAGTGCCGACTAGTGACGTAGTGTCAATAGTCTGCACTGTTTGTACTCTCACCACCGTCATAAACCATCCTCGCGAGGACGTCATAAACCAGAAATTCAATATCAGCTACACCAGCATTCTGATTTAATGTGGGCGATACTATAATAGTAAAATTGAGCGCAAAAGACATCTTAGTTCAGCTATCGTTTTCTTAGTTTGTTGTCCGAGTTCCACTTGTCTCCCAAACGCAGTTACCGGGGATCCCGTGGGAATATTCAGTGATTGGACAACTGATAAGTAATGTCATTCACGTTGTCCAATGGAATTAATTCATAGAGGTAAATCCTAACCGGCTATGAGCGATGTTAAGACGATTAGACGATGTTGTTACAAATCTGCGATTTTGCAGGAATATAAGTGACTTTGTGGTGTCATTTCGCGCCGCTCGCCGACGCTGAATATATTACAAAATATCGAGAGAAAAAATGGGCTCACAAATTAGCTAAGAGGCGGCAATTTCGGCATATTTTGGGCGAGGCGGCATAGAAAAACGGCGAGGCTTTTAAATTTAAAAACTACACATTTCAAAGTGTTAAAAAACAGTTAAAAAAACAAGTGAAGACTTATTAAGTTCATAGGCAAACTACAACTATGAATTCTACTAATACTAAATTGTCCCTACGAATACCATCGACAGTAACAAGTAACGCAGCTGCTGTCGTGTCTGTATCACACAGGGCACGCGTAGTAATTACGACTGTGTAGTGCGTATTGCGATGGTCTTCTTTAGCAGAATTTCTCATGACTGCAAGGATCTGAATCAGATATATTCCACCGCAGTCCAATACTGCAAGTAAAGACATGTTAAATGTATTGTATAACTGCAAATAAAATAGTAGTACTTCTAATAAGACCTTAACTGTTGCAGTGAGAAACTTGCAACTGGTCACTGAAAATGTCTATCTCTTGCAATCGCAGATGAGGGCTGGGGGCCCGTGTACTTCTGGCCGTCGAGTTACCCAGTGTCCGGCTTCCTTTTGGCTTTCGTAGCAACCATCGCAGGAGCATGCCTGTACGCGGCATACCGGGCGATGAGAGACCCCGGAGAGAGAATAGACGAGGAGTACGTGCCGTTGACGTCTGCTAGCAGTGACGACGAGTCATCATTGGTTTCTGCCACCGCGTGGTCACGGGAGTCCGAGTCCGACTTCAATTACTTCGCATTCCGCCGCTCGAAGTTTACGTTCCTACTGGACATGTCGAAGCGACGATCGGCTAAACTTTCCCTCAAGACACGACGGCGATGCGAGCGGCGGAGGAAGCTATATCAGGTGCGAAAGTGGTTGAGGTCATTCCATCAGCTCCCCGGTGGCCGGGCTGACCGACCCACCTACCCGGGGTGCCCGTAGAACATTAAAGGGCCATCGTCGACCCGAAAGCTCCGGCATGCACTCAACGGGCAGTGAGATCGAGCACCAACATCGACACTCTGACTCCCAAATCACCATCTTGGGACGGCCACGGCAGATGAGAACTGTGTGGTTCTTCGTTGTGGTCAGGTTGCTTGAGGTCTCTATGAACCTCGGAGCTATGCCGGCGGGAGTCTCGGTTCCTGGCAGGTTCAACCAGGCCGGACAGGTCTAGGGTGAGGGGTCAGACGGCGCCTGGCCACGCGAGGGGTCATCAGGATTAGTGTTGTGCACTGCGGGCAGTTGAAGGGAAGGGAAAAGGGAGGCTTTCCGCTCACCCGAAGCAGTTTCAACAATGTTGTCTTCGTACTCGTCCTGCAGGCAGTTGACAGGGGATGGAGCGCCTCCCGCTCACCCGCAGCACGTTGTCTTGGGACCCATGGTAGAAGCGTGCACGTCGCGGGTCCTGCCAGTTATTCAACCGATAACTGCAATTCTACCACAACCTCCACACACCGACGAATGCACGAACAGCTACGGTGCCTGAAGACCACGTGGACCAGAACCACAACCGATCGTGTCCGTGGCAGTTGAAGGGAACGAGCCGCCCCTAGTTCGCTGTCGGAAGTGTTCGGCGAGGAGAGCGGGAACAGCGCGGCTACCGGAATTAGTCTGCTGTATTCGAATTGACAGAAGTGCAAACTGCGGAATGTTGGATTGATGCGATCATGGCGAAGTTGAAGGGAACTAACCACCTCTTGATCGCAGTCGCAAGCAAATGATGGGGGAACTAGCTGTCTCTCAGTCGCTGTCGGAAGTACTCAGCGACTGAGAGACAGCTATTGGACCTAGTCTGCCTCACTCCAATTGAAAGAAGTGCGAAATGCGGTGTGTTTGCTGATGCGATCGTGTCTAAGGCAGGTTAAGAGAACAATAGGCCTCTCACTCGCTGTCGGAAATGTTCGGCGATCGTACCGCAAGCAACTGATGGGAACGAACTGCCTTTGTTCGCGGTCAGTAGTTTTCGGCGAGGAAATGGGAAACAGCGCCACTACCTGAACTAGTCTGCAGCGTTCGAAGTGATTGAAATGCAAACTGCTGAGTGTCGAACTGATGCGATTGTGCCAAAGGCATTTGGAGGGAACGAACACACGATACAGGCATTGGTTGTCGTTTCGCGTATTCATCGGAGAAACGTGGAACCCGTGACTTCCAGAAGTAGTTGGAAGGTTCCGTTGTGCAAGCTGCACACTAATATGGGCATCATGTGTGTTCTGATTGTGTTCATCGGAGAAACTGAAAATCCCGCGACTACCGGACGTAGTCAGAAGTTCGTTGTGCCTAATGCGCAAACTGCACACAATATGGACGTTGTGCGTTCTCTCCGGTTTGTTCGTCGGGGAAACTGAGATACCCTGGACGACCGGAAGTATATAACGATTTCCGTTGTGCTTAATGTGCAAGCCGCACAATACGGGCGTTGAACTCAAATAGTGTCAAGTGGAACTCGGCGAATGATCTTGCTGTCGGGTATATATGCCGACTTTCAACTTTAACAACAAAATTTATGTTAGTGTAGAGCACACATTTATTAGTGCTCTTGTCGGCGCGGTAATGTGAATAGTGTCACAATCTGACGTGTGTTTGTTGATGTCTTACTAAGTTATTGCTGCACCTCTCTCCATATGTTTAAGGCTAAGCTGCGAACACTATACCGCCGGATGTACAATCGCAATGGTGACAACAAGAACATTTTCTATGTTTAGGCATACTTTATTCATCTGCATTATGAATGTTTATTTCAATATATATTAGTCAAAGATACCATTATGCAAAAAATAGGACATGTTTGCTAACTAGCGCACTGCACACCACGTGTGGGTCACAGTCACAATACTAATTATGTTCGTAGTATATCTGTGCAGTTTTATGATATCATATATCGTTACTGATTTGCGTGTTTCTATGTATACAGTTGCACCAATCTGGCGTGCACATAGATCGGCTAAATATGTTAACCACTGTCGTGTAGACTACTAGCTAGAATAATACTTATGTTTGGGCCCAGGACAATGGCAATTCACGAGTAGCCTAGTTGTTAACGTTTACAGCATTATCCTTTCCGGGCTGGATTATGATTACAAGCATTGTATACTGTTTTATGAGGTGATAATATGCTTGGTTTATTTTATTGCACGATGCTCCATAAATTGCGCAATGAATGGATTTTGCTTCCATAGACATATGTAAATTTTAATCTCCAAAACTAGGCCTATAAAATGCCTTTTAGTATTATAAACCGAAGGATGAATGGTGAGACAACATGTTGACATTATCTACAATCAGGCAACTATCAGCTTCGGTTTTTAGGGAAACAAAGATGAATATCAACATTCTTCACAGTTCACAGTAGTCAGATCAACAATAAAACGATAGTGAAAGGAAATTAAAATCACTTACACAATCAATGTTATCCCCATCTATTTCAAACAAGGGGATTTCAATTTTCTTTTGAGGCAAATGAAATACCATGAATTTAGTTTTCTTTCCATTTATTGAAAGTTTGTTGGCTTTTAGCCAGTTTGTAATCTTATTAAGTTTTATATTTAAATTATTACTTTGGATCCGGATATCTGGACCATCAACACTATTCAATGTACTAGTTAGAGTTGTGCCATTAGCGTAAGTTATACATTTAAATAGGTTGCTAGAAAGGCCTATATAATTTATGTAAATTTTAAATAAGAGGGGTTCCAAAATTGATCCCTGGCGAATAACGGTGGTAATAACACTTTCTTCAGATTTGATATTTTCAAATTCAACGTATTGTTTACGATTCAGTATATAACTTCTGCAGAGACCTGGAGCTTCACTGTTAAATCCGTAGTGTTTTAGTTTAATACAGTACCAAAAGCTGTCGACATGATCGATCACAATGATCGATCATGTCAACAGCTTTTGATAAGTCAAGATATATGTTGATTGGCGTGTTGAATGAATCAATGTCTTGTCAATGTATTTTTCATACATAGTTCTTTCAAATATTTTTGAAAAAGTTGGAAGGATAGAAATTGGGCGTTAATTGTCAAATACAGATTTATTACCTTTTAAAAAAAGGGGAATAGCTGGCTATTTTTAATTTGTTTGGAAATATACCCATAATTATTGATTGATTGATAATTAGAATGACCAGTTTACAAATTTCGTTTTTTTTTATAGATTTTAATAACTTGTTGATATGCCATCTAACCCACAACTGAACTTTGAATTTAAGCGATCAATTATAGTTCTTGTAGTGTCCACATCTATTGTTTTAAATTTTAAAGCATAGTTACTTGGATTGTTTAAATAGTCTTTGTAAGATTTTTTTCTAGTGTTATGTATTTGAGATGCAAGGGTACGACCTATATTCGTAAAAAACTAATTGAATTTATTGGCTATAATTTGTTTGTCACATATAATATCCTCATAAATTTTTAAGGAATCGCGGAACTGTTCTGACTTTTAATTTTTTTTATTTATCATACTCCATGTTTGTTTTATGCATTACTTATATTTTCTTCAAAACTGGACTGATAGTGGATTTGCTTAGCTATTCGAATATTTCTTTTGATAATTCCATTATAAGTATGTAAATTAGTTGTAACATACTGTTCTGTGTTTACAGGCGTTTTTTTCAGTTTTGGATATAATTCATCTCTAAATTTAATTGACCTTATGATTCCTTGAGTGATCCAATACGTTTTCTTATGCGTACATTTGTTTAAACCACCGCCAATTTGTAATCCATGTCAGGGGCGGGTCCAGAGTCTAGGGGGGCATAAAAACTTATATTGGCGGCCGAACCAAATAGTGTACAACATTTTCGACGCCGCGCCGCCGGTTCTCTGCTGTCTCGGCTCAACAGATACATCGGAAGACGGCGAGGTGGTATTTTTTCGCCTTTGTACCGCAGTAATTTCAGCTTATTGTAACCTAAACAGGGGGCACATTCCAAAGGTCTGGGGGCACAGTAACGAGGACTCATTCAACAGGGTCTGGGAGCACGTCAAATTAAAAAGGTCTAGGAGGCACGTGCCTAGACTAGCCTAAGCCTATTGTCGAATCTTGTAGACCGTCGTGAAGTGCAACGTTAGTTCTAGCGGCTGGCTGACCACGACGTCTTCTGTCCACCTCAGTGTACAGTTCGTACATGCGCGAATCATTTTTGGAAATCACGCCGATTTCTCCTCATTCCTCCAACAGGCGGGGTCTTCATATCACTAAGTTTATTAGTCTCGTCAATTGCAGTCCCCATCATTGTAATAACGCAGAGTAACCCAGGCCAAACTTACAGGTGAAAGGGACAAACCGTTATTTAAAATCACAGTGAGAGAATATCTGTGTGATAAGGGGGGGGGGGGGAATCGCATCAGTGAAGCCTCCATTTGGAAATATATATCAAAAATGAACCAATGACATTGCAGGCGGGTGAATCAACAATATTTTTACTAACTTCGGCAAAATAAACACGTATATGAAGAGCTTGTGAGTGACCCTAATTGACACCTTAACTACAGGGAATCCTCAATTAGGTAAGCTGCCACTGTGAGTTGAATGTCTACTAATTCGGTTGTGTAATATTATGCAATCGAATTTATCGAGACGTCTGGCCTTTGAGGAATGCACATTTTAAGGTGACATATTGTGTATAGGGAACAAAAATCTATATAAATCTAAATGCAACATAACAACTGGCTGTATTTAATGTTTACAGAACACATACTGGACTTTCTGGAAAATTGGGTTAGTAGTTCATACGTGCCAGATGAGTATGAACAGTGTAGAGATATGAAAGATTAGAAATTGTCCAACAGTGAAATGCTTACTCATATGGTGCCCTGTCAAGTAGGGTGGCACTTTTGAAGCGAGTACAAAAAGACATGTGGATGAATTGCCCCAAAAATGCACAGGACTGGAGATGAGTGCCTCTAAAATAAGTTAATTAAATTTTTTCTTCAAAATCACCATGTCTATTTGGGGTCATGCCGCAGTTAGACTTCCTGTTTCGTTGTTATGAAATAATGTTAATTAGTTCTAAGGTAGTTGCAATTGTCGGACTGCAACTTACATAGCGAGTTGTTAAGTAATAAGCCAGGTACGGCAGCTAAGAATAGACTGAGCGCGGTTTGCGGTTTGACATTTTGGAGCTCTGTGCGTTGGCAGTATACAGGGGAGTTGTTAGGTGTAGCTCGGTGTGGCCCATAAAGAGTTTTTGGCCTGCAGGGGAGCCACATGGTTGGCTAGCAGTGCCAATGGCCTAGGGGTAGCAGCGTAAATGGCTGCTACATAAAGCTCAGAACAACGGTGTGGGAATTGGGCCACTGTAGTGTGTGGCTGGCAGAGCAATGTGGGATCGCCGTGTAGCTAAAGTGTGTATCAGTAGTAAATAAAACGTGTTGTTGCCACACTCTGGAGTCGAGTGGCCCAAACAAGTGTTGTGGCTCTATATTGAGAACGAACCAGAGGTTTCATTACATACACGAAATAAGGCAGAGTATTTGTTGAGATATCTTTTTTTTTACAAAATTCACATGACAGGAGTGCATTTGAGTAGGCAGATTTTCAGGTGTGATTGTAGAAGCTGTTGACAGTGAAATGGTGTGTTTTCAGATGATTTTATTAAGCGGAAGAATATTTGGCAGCAATTGGGCTATTTTACTCGTAAATTTACGAATGTGTGACATCCGTCAATATTTATATTGACAGGTGTTACACATACAGGCATTTCACGAGAGCTAGAAATACCTACTTTTGACTAAACTCAACCAGCATGTCAAACTGCTAACATGGCAACCGATGGGAAAACTAACTGTAGGCTGACCCCGAAGTAACTGGCTCAGTGACGAACGCCAAGTGGAGTAACTGTTTCTGTAACACACTAAGTGGGGTTACTGTTTCCGTGACAAATGCTACATGGGGTAAATGTTCCCATAACATACACTAAGTTGGGTAATTGGTTTGATTTGCTGAGAATTCTCAGGTAGGTATCAAGAAATTGGATGTCGATATTATTCTTTGTAATAAAACACTGACTTTTCACTGAAATGTTAAACTGATGGTAGAGTCAAGACTTGGTAGTATTTCCAGCCATTTTATGCATTAATATAGCTTTGATATATACATTAATTCAAAACGGGTTGACTATTTAAAGTGACATTCAAGTATGTGAACAAGTAATGATCACATTTTAGCCAACCCTAACAATTGCAAACTTCAGTGCTGAAGTGAATCGAATTATTGTTTTCATGACAAAAATAACTTGCGCATGTCAAACATTCCAATGTCAAAAAATTACCTAACTTTCAAGCATAAACAAATTAACCTATCAATATTATGCCGACATGAATGCAGTACTGCAGTCCCAGCGCCAAATGTAAATGTTGACTTGTTCAAGCGAAGTGGCTGAACAGATCACTTTTGTACATCCTTGTTCATTTCATGCTTAAAGAACATGGTTGGTTGTGCTACTGAGCTGCAGTATGCTAACACAACTTCACATTTAACCAACCTTTGAAATTTGAACAAGAGATGATCATACATAATAATATAATTCACTTGCCACACCCCCCTTTAAAAGGGATAACCCCTATGCTAGATGACACTTTCTTTTGAGAAAGAAACTATTTTATCACAGTGAATATTTCTAATCAAATTGTCGCATTAATTTACAAATTCCAACTGCGTCGTCAACTACGACGTCAAGTCCTGAGACTGAGCACGAGTTCTGCATCAGTTGGCGTCAACTTGAAGACACCAATGTCATGTAGGGCAGCAACGGGATCCGCAATGAGCGAATGGTCGGAGGCAGCGTCGGGATCATGCAGTGACTTGTGCAGGATCTCCTTGAGCAGTAGCACAGACCCGGCACTGAGGTTGATCAGGATACACGCCTCCTTCACGCTGCAACAGTCACGAGCGTCGCAAATTAAAGGCGCCTCCTTAATCTCATTTTTTGCTCGTCTCATTTCAAATACATTTTGCAAAGAAACAACTACCTAGTATCCATTATGACATGCTGGTTCGTTTGCTCGATTGTTTGCCTGTTGTTTTTGTAAAGTCATCAGACAAACTATTAGCAATTTTATTTAGCATACATAATAAACCCGAAAAGGTGTTAACAATTTATTGAAATGTTCAACTTGTAAACAAAACTTTGTAATTGTAAAGAGCCGTTATTAACACTTATATATAACTACCAGATATTTCAGATCTGTTACCTGCATTACAACTGACAGCTATTAGAACACAATTATTTATCTTCAACATTCAGTAGATGATGTAGAAAATAATTGATTTTCAAAGAACCTAAACCTGCAATTCCCAACACAAAACAACAGCTTTTAAACGGACAGGATACAAATGTCCCTCAAATGATTTCAACAAATCACTGGAAAACATGTTTATTTGATTGTGAAATGTCCGAAATCAGACAAAATGTCTGAAATCAGACAAAATTACTTTCACTTTGGGGACGGTGGGGTCACAGGAAGTTTTGTATGGCATTGGACGGGAGATGGAGGGCTGAGGCCAGATGAAAGTAATTTCATCTGATATTGAACATCAACGTTCTGAGGTGAGGCCTTAGCATACTGCTGAGTGAGGATGACTGGGACTCTCATTGGGAGAACTTTAGTTGAGAATATGATGTTCTTACTCTTTGAAGTAGTTCTCAGGCTTGGCCGTGTATTGTGCAAACAGTGGGAACAGGTTCCGTGTCATGTCAAACTGGAGCTGAGCAGCGCCAGACTCATTGAAATGGTTCGTAAGAATCACCTGCAACAATCACACCTAACTGTAACCACCTTAGTATTGCTAAGTAATTCTATGGATCTATTATACATAGCAGCAGCAGAGATGCCAAGTATCCTCCCTCCCCCTCCCCCTCCCCCTCTTCCTCTCCCTCTCTGACCAATTTCCACCTTTCCTATAAAAACGATTACAGAATTTATAAAATGACACTCTTTGAGAACTTCATTTTCAAAAATTTAATCCAGATCATTTTTTAGTATACCTACGTTAGTTTACTGTTTATATTATTTTATTCATAAGTTAAGGTTTTTCCAAATCCCTGTATGGGCTCTTTCACTTCCCCTGGCACTGACACCTGGTAGAAGGCACCAATGACTTATAATAGTCTCTTCTAAAAGACAGTGATAAAGTGGGGTGAATGAACTTGCCCAAGTTTTTCTGATGACAAGTTATTTTATTTTAATCCGAGGTCATATCTTTATATTGCATTGATAATTATGTCTACTGCTGTTTTAAAGTTCTTCAGGTTCTACCAGTGCAGTAGGGATTCCCATTACACATTAGTTACAGCCCACTGTTTGACACAGCTTAAAACATACATTGAACTGTCCAGTTTAACAGGGGTCTAGTGGGTTAATGCTGTCTGTTGACACAAGCCTCTGCCAGTGCTCAATTACAGATTAGTCATAGTTTCCATCAAACAATAGCAGGCAGAGAATCTTAGCTCCACAATGGGGTGGGATAGTTATAATACACAATGAAGTGGCACTCTGCCAACCTAGTCCAGGCAGAAACAGACAAAATGTGAACATTTAGCTTTAAACAAATTTATTGTGTACAGTGACACTACTCTAAGATATGTGTATGTAAAATTAGAGAAAAAGTTAAAAAAATAGGCAAAATGTAAAACAATTACCAGTTTTGGGGCCCTTGGAGGCTCTAGGGAGCCCTTAGAATGATTCAATCAAATACAGATTTCTCGTGCATAGTGGCAGTGCCCTAAGATGTCTATGCAAAATTAGAGAAAATGTTGCTGAACGGTTACTGAGATAGGGCAGCTAATGGCAGACGTAGAGTGATGGCAATAGTCCATTGGACCTTCGGCCCAAAGGACTAATAATGATAGGTGTCCGAAAACACAGCCACTATGTATAGTATTATTTGGACACCAAAAATGATAGGTGTCCGAAAACATAGCCACTATGTACTGTATTATTTGGACATTAAAAAATAGTAAGTGTCCAAATACATAGCCACTATGTACTGTATTATTTGGACACTAAAAATGATAGGTGTCCGAAAACATACAGTAAAGAAAAATAATTATTTTTGTAGATTTTAGGGTGTCGAAAAACAGTGTCCAAATACATAGTCATTACGTAAGTGTAATACGTACATCTTCGTAAATAAACCTATTGAGTCCTTCGGCCAGCGAAGGCCAGAACTGGTTGAAGATGATTTTGCTGAGCAGCTGTTCAATGCAGTGCAGAGATCCTTTGAGGATGAGCAACATCTCACAGGCTGACGTCGACAGAGCCTGAGATATGACTTCCTTCTGGGCTGGAAGGGCCAGCCATCTGCAGAGACAACAGGACAACTGGAGCTAAACATCAACTAAATGATATGATATGAGATGGGACTTTAAGTTTGAGCTTTTTTCATGACGTCTTGAAAAATGCTCAAACCTGAACAACAGTCACTGAAGTCAGATATCCTTGCCCAAAACCACATTATTGCACAAAGGAGTATTCTAGCTAATGATTCTTGACAGTTGCATGATCACACATACAGTTGTTAGCTCAGAATAATTTTCAAGGATGTGAAAATCCATCTCACTTGAAACGTTCATTGCCATGGTAATACACAACCAAACGTGCCCATATTTCACACATCATATACCATTCATTTTTCTAATCAGTGGTCCAAATCTAGTTATGATTTATTTTTGGAGTAGTGGCTACCCTTAAGTGTCTAAACAAAGTTATAATATAAACATTTCTCTTAATTTACCTTAGATTGTGTAGCAGACTTCCAAAAAGTACCAGGTATTTAAAAATCTATTAAAACAGCGAAAAAAAAATTGTTATCGGACAACCTTTGTAATGAGGCTTTTCTGTTCACCATAAACATGAGAGAATATACAAAATGTAAAATATATACATATAAAATGATTACAATTACTTGTTCCAACGGTATGGTCGACTTCTTGCCTTGACTTCGTCGAGCACATATGCTCTGATACAGGACAACATCTCACACTTGACGTGTTCATACAACTGTATCGTCTCGTCAAAGACGGTTCCCTCGAGCGTATCAAGCTTGCTGACATCAAACTCTTCAATGATGCTCTTAAAACACACCAACACAACATATATATTAACACCAAAGAGAATTCAAATCTCTGAGTGTTGTGTGGTTGTGGTTGTGTGTAACCTGTGATGGACTCATGAGCCTTGCAGCTAGAACAGAGTGTATTGAACAGCCACTATGCACAACATTGTGTTGTGAATTGAATTATGCTACCACAACTGATGTTGACTGAAGTTCCAAACAAATCTACTCAAAAAAGCGATGTTAACATAATAACAATAACAAAGTGATGTTGTATAGCACCAGTATCTGACTACAAGGCACTCATGGTGCTTGTCATTACCAGAACAACTGTTCTGCCAGCAGCTAATGCAGCACCCATATGACTTTTGTACATCGATACTTTCGGCTCTGTGAGTCCATAACAAGGTTTTTCCAAATCCCTGTATGGGCTCTTTCACTTCCCCTGGCACTGACACCTGGTAGAAGGCACCAATGACTTATAATAGTCTCTTCTAAAAGACAGTGATAAAGTGGGGTGAATGAACTTGCCCAAGTTTTTCTGATGACAACTTTGACACTGTACACTGATCCCGAGACTAGATCATGCCACCAAGCTCACAACTTACAGGATTTTGACACAAATTTACGTACAAAGTACTGTACTGTCTTACAAAATAATGACTGACCCGTCACTCACATTTGTCACCGGGTCCAGAGTAGGATGACCGACGGCGGCGTCCACCCCAGTGTCCGTCACCATTTGTCCTTCCTCGACTGTGTCACCAGCAGGTTCCGACTCATGTGTCAATGACGCATTGCTGGTCTTGTCTTCAGATGACTTTTGTCTTCTCTTCCTCTTCGCCTGTCGTAGACTCTCATAGTACTCCGCGCGGTAATACTGTAGTTTCAGGAAGAACTGCAACACACACAAATAATGGTGAACATTAAATAAAAATGGAAAATATGCTTCTTGTTAATTAATTAAATATGCTGCATATTTAAAGGTGAATGGAACAATTTTGTTTAACAACTGATCATAATTATAATAGTTAAACTAACTTAGGTAATTATTTCTTTCAAGAATCTGCTGTTGTTTTTACCATAAAAAGGAATTTTGAAACGTACAGAGTTAAAAAAAGGCCAGTTTGTGAGTTTCCAGATGTTTCCGTGCTTTCGGCCCAAGACCAGCCAATTTATGCTAGCTCTTGTAGAGTTTCATTTACTTTTAAGAACACATCCTCTGCCCATGTGGACTATACACAGGGATTATGGCAGATTTCTAGGAATGCCCAATTAGGGTGGTAATCAAATACGATAATGTAAACCAATAAGAATATGTGAATAAATATGAACAAACCAAAAAAAAACATGTAACACAATATTGCGGTAACTCAAAATGAATCTGAAAACCTATACATGTAAACCAGTATATGAAGGTGTAAATGTATATATGAACAAATATGTAAATCAATATGAAAATTTAAACCAATAAATATGAATGTCTAAACCAAGATGACCATGTAAACCAATGTGAACATAAAAGCATTCAAGATGAACATGCAAATTAATATGACGCATAAAGCGATATGTTTAACAATTGATAAAGCGATATATAAACCATCATGAACATGTAAAGTGACAACAACAGGTAAACCAACATGAACACGTAAACCAACATGAACACGTAAACCATCATGAACATGTAAACCAACATAAACACGTAAACCAACATGAACACGTAAATAAACATGAACACGTAAACCAACATGAACATGTAAACCAACATGAACACGTAAACCGACATGAACCAATACTGCGATACTTGTCACCGACACACAACATCAGACTGCGCGACATATACTACGTTTACTCACCACCAGTTCGCGCCACTGCTGCAGCACATCGAGGACATAGTGGACAGAGTTTAGGATGGCACCGTATCGCGCCCCCAGGGGGTCGTTACCCTCCTCCTTCTTCATCTGCAGCAGTCGGATACGATAGTCGTCCAACAGCTCCAGTTGGAGATCCAGGAACTGAAGCTTGTGGTGTGCATACGGCAGTGGTTTGTAGCGCTCTGTCGGACAGGGAAGGCAACGTTAAAATACAGCGAACCTTGCTTTACACTCACCTTGGCAATACAGTCACTTCGAAATTAAGGTCACTCAAGCATAGTCCCAAATTATTTCTGTAACAGTAAAGAATAGGGAAAAGGATCTCGCTAATATGGTCATCTCGCCATTCAGGTCATTTTTTTCCCAGTCCAGAGGTGACCTTACTAGTATGTCTTTTTGTCTCTCATAAATAATAAAATAATTTTTTATTACGTTAATTCCACATTTTTAATAAAATTGAAATACTGAATGCTCCCCACTGCACAATACTTTCGAAGTTGACCCAAAAATATATCAACAAGCATAATTACGGTCTAGATCAATTGGCACTGTATTTTTTATTTCCCCCACAAATGGAGTTTTCGGGGGTTTAACATTTCAAAATGTCTGTAGTGAAAGTTGCAATGATGGGATTCAAATTTGCATTGTGTAATTCTATAATAATAATGATGCCTACAAGATTGCTTCTGAATGTATGCAGCAATTTTGAATACCCTTTAAGTTATTGCAGTTTGCATAGTTTTGGATGGACAACTGAAGATGCAACTACAGTGCCAAAGTGATGGTTGTTCTTCTCCTAGGGTGCAGTACTTACATTCCCCCGAGGTAATGCCAGGAACCGTTTCTCTAAACAACATTAAACATCTGTCGTTAAATTTAAGATTTCTCAATCTGCCGCCACGTCACCAAGGACACTATTTCCGTGGCACACCGGTGAAAATGCCCCAGTGGCGCACCCTGGTGTCGACAGTTTTCAGTCGGTAAGATCACTGGAAAGGAGCTAAATCCAGAATGTTAGTAAAACAGTGCCCAGGTAAGGGAGCGTCTCAGAATATTGATGTCTGACTAGACAAAATTACTTTCATTGGGTAGGGGGGCGTCAGAGGCAATTTCGTTTGGTATTGGACATCAATATTTTATGCTTCGGACTGATACTGTTAATATGTTGACATCGTCATATATCAATGTTCACAAACTTTCATCTGAGGGGAGGGGTGGGGGACTGAGGCCAGATGAAAGTAATTTCACCTGATATTGCACATAGATGTTCTGGGATGATCCTTAATTGATGTAAAAAAGTAGAATGTGACGAACCAGTGATTGTGAGTAGGAGTGTAGTGAAGCTCTCGGCACACTCTGGCACTTTATTTCCGTCCAACTCCGTCATGTCACTGTACTGAGACTGCCAAGCTGACGACGATGACAAGATGGCATCCATCTTCTCCTGGGCAACTGCATTGTGGGAAGGAATTACATGTGTAGTTATCACCACATGACACAATCAGGTAGTGATTTTTAACAGATGTTTTTTAGATGCTTGCACAATTCAGGTTTTTGTTTATCTCGTTTTACACTCATTTTAACATAAAACCTGGTATCAATTATGACAGTTTGTGCACATGTATTATTTAGTTTTTTCGTATTGGCTTGGGCACGCATTTTTCAATTCAATTGCTTTGAATTACTATTAGATGCATTGTAATAAAATTTGTACCAATAAAAAAGCCAATATGTTGTCTGTTCATGTGTGAAATTTTGTTGTGATAACTCGGAGTTCAGAAAGCTTCCAAAATAACCCATGAATCCACGATCTACAAGAAGTGGCGACATGCTGCTTGTTACACTGGTGCTGAGCGGCTCGCTGCGAGTTCCGGTCAGGTCGAAAAACCAAGCATAAATCATGCTCCTTCATGGACATCGCGCAGCGTCAATATTAGTCCTATTTAGTCAGAATAAAGTTAATATTGAAGAGGAATAGTAGTTCGACCAATCAGTGATAAGCACTAATCCGTATGAAGAAAAATATGCCGGCCACAAAAGCCTATGCACAGCTGTCATCTTCACTAGTCGATTCGGCATTAAATTTGCAATCAAGCACATGTTGTTTTGTGAAGATTACATTTAATCTGTGACCGAGCCGACACTTAAAAGGTAAAAGATTTGCACATTTTCCATGAGTATCGATGCTTAGGGGGCTTTGGTAGTTCACTTACCGCTCGCTGTACATGTGGTCAATTAAGTTGCTAATGTTTTATTCAACGCATATACAAGATATTTCAGCATATTGTGGTTCCTAATTGATCAATATCTATTAAATTGATTTTGGTTTGGCCAAACGTAAATATATTGAAAAAAGCCTGTTACACTGCCTAGGTATTATTATGTTGGGGCTCTGTAAACAGCAAGGCGAGGAGGACAAGGCGTAACTGTTGTAAAATCTCTAGCATTTGGTGTGTACTTCAACTAAGACTCACACTTCATGCATAGTTAAATACTGATGTAATACAACTAAAATAAAGTAAATATACGTTACATTTTCTCTCGATGGTGAGCCACTTGTTGAACGCCTGAGGTTCTGTGAGCACGTGCAGACAGCCTGGATGGGAGGCCGGGTAGCCGTGCACCAGTCGCAGTTCCCGGTCAAAGGTCAACGTCTCGTCTATGAGGTGCGAATAGTGATGGTCGTCGTACATGAGTTCAGGGATGTCGGCTAACATCTTCTCCATTGCTAGTTGTACGAGACCACGACTGAACTCCACCTGGCAAGAGATGAGACGTCAGGTCAGTTCTTACATGAAACAGCATCCAGTATTCAAAGCGCTTTACACTTCACCCTAGCATACCTATCATTGCAACTCAACTTCTCTGAGAGGCACCTGGCCATGCCGCAATTAGTAAGTAAGGATTATTCATCTACAAATTATTCGAAACATCCACCATTAACTTGTGCCAGGTACTCATCTATACAGCTGCGTGAACTATGACAATGTGGAGTGGCCAAAATGGCCCAGTGAAAAAGCAGAAGAGGATGTGACCTGTGGTGTTTTCAATTGAGAGTCAGATGCTGTAGTATTTACAAGACCACAAAGGCCTGAGATTAATTACATTAGAATGTAACATAATACTATTACTTTGGTAGTTTTCTTTATACTGCTATTACAATTACACGCTGAAGGCATTGTGTGATACACAGGGTGTATTACTATAAAATTTGAAGCTGTTGCATTCGTTATCAGAATTATTTATATTATAATATAATAATTATAATATGCATAAATATATACATATTTTGTATTATCTACTAACTACGCTGTCTAAGAGGATAGAACATGTCTTTTTATTTCAGTGACATACTGGAATGAAAGAAAAAAGCAATGTCTCTGTCGCTTAAGATGAATTATAATCAGCGTAATTAAACCATGCTGCTCTACAGGTGCCTAGCAGAGTCAGGTGGTGTCCACTAGAGTCAGATGTTGTGCACCAGTCATCTTTCTGTTGTGCCAGTACCACTTCCCATGTATCCCATCCACAATACCACCAAACCCTCATCCCACATCCCCACTCCTAGCCTCACCCAACCTACCACCGCGTCCCTGTAGCCAGGCCCAGCCTCCTCCAGCAGTGGCTGTATCTTAGTGCGCAGGAACTCCTGATGATCCTTGATCCAACCGAGGATCTGGGTGAAGTACCACTCTGGCTGAAACAAGAACATCAGCTACACATGCACTGAAGTACCACTCTAGCTGAAACAACAACAAAAGCTACAGATGCACTAAAGTACCACTCCACTTGAAACAACATCATCAGCTACAGATGAACTGAAGTACCACTCTGGCTGAAACAACAACATCAGCTACAGACGCAATGAAGTATACCACTCCACTTGAAACAACATCAGCTACAGATGTACTAAAGTACCATTCCAGCGGAAACAACAACATCAGCTACAGATGAACTGAAGTACCACTCTAGCGGAAACAGCAACACCAACTACACATGCACTGTACCATTCTAGCTCAAACAACAGCATCAGCTACAGATGCACTAAAGTACCACTCCACTTGAAACAACACCAGCTACAGATTCAATGAAGTACCACTTCAGCTAAAACAACAACACCAGCTACAGATGCACTAAAATACCACTCCGACTGAAACAACAACACCAGCTACAGATGCAATGAAGTACCAGATGCACTGCAAAACCATTGTGTTGAAAGTTAACCTAACCTTCTCCATATTGTTCGTTTGTCGGTTGCCATAGAAATGGTAGTGGAAGCGTTTTCTCAGTGGCTTCAGCATGATGTCCAATGGTGGCAGCAGGGGGTGCCACCCAGGCAGGTTTCTGATGAATTCATTTGGCTGAACATCACATGACAGCGAATCTCTGGTCATCAGTTGTTAAGGTGGCTGCATCAGCTATCATATGCTTCTTTTAAATTAATAATTTCTAATATAAATTTTGAAGATAAACTAACAATTTTTTCTCAGTGTTTGCCTAAGACACTAAACAATACTCCAGGCCAAAAACAATTGATTTTTTTATGTTGTTTAGAGATATTTAAATGTGTTTAAAGACAATTAAAAAATATGTCTAAAATCACCCTAAAATAGCATTTTATTTCATTTTGAGAAACTCCCCAAAAGCAAAATTTGTATGGTTGTAAGTATATACATGTTATTGACATTTACACATGTTTTTTGGTAAACAAATGCATATTAAGTTTGATACAGCTTCATAAACATTTTGCTACAATATTAAGACAGCAAAAATCTGTACTGTATTTTTGGCACGACCCCTTTACCAAACATAAAACCAGTGCAATTTTGGGTAAACACAAATCGAGTTCATATGCCAAGTTATGGCTTTGTAAGTATTGTAGTTTTTATAAAAATTTACATTAAGTAATACTTCCTGGTTGTTATATAATAAGTATCACCAGATGCATGTTTTGGGACTTTTTTACTGGCATGTGGCGTATTCCAATATGATTTGACAGACACTTCTATTACCGAGATTTCCCCCCAAAGTTTTCTCGCTAAGTTGTTTCATGATATTGTGTTACGAAAGGCCACGTGTTGAACTTGTTGTGTTAGACAAGATTGATTGACAAATGCTGGGGTCAGTCATGTGCCATTGCAAATGGCGGCTGAGGTTAGGCATTATCTGAGAATAAACAAAACTACCGCCAGGATTTGGTGATTTGACAGTGTGATGCATTTAGGTAATTATAATACAACATAGTGGCATGAGAATAACCAGACTATATGTTCTGCCTTCATGGTGAACGAATTTATGTGATTGTCACTATGGAAACATCGTCAGTTTCCAAGAATCTGAAAAGGGACTTTCCACAGATATACTAAAAATACAAGTTTTTAAAGGACTGATTGGTGACATATGGCGATAGTGCCTTGGTTTTTTTAATAGTACACATGTTCATACTGACACCTACTAATGTTCTAAGAAAAAAATTTAGAAATCAACTGACATGATAGCAAACAGCCCAGCTACCTTAAGGGGTTGTATCAAATATTTAAACGGATCAATTTTGGAATTTGAAGTTTCAACAACACAAAACATTTTACTCTCTTGGTTCTTTCATTGGTTGATGAATGCTGCAAAAGGGTTCCAAAGGCTCTGTTACGAACATTCAAGACACTGAAAGGTATATAACACTATTTAAAAATTAGTGTATGTTTTTAATAGATATTGAGTTTTTATGAAGAAAAAAAAAACAATACTCAAATATTTTGTATTTTACTACCTCTGTCAAGCATTGCTTTTGTCAACAAAGCTGATAACGGTTATTTATATATATATATATATGAATTACACTGCTATTGTGGATATATGAATTGAGTGATCTCCACATGGCACTATGGTATAGGTGATAACTGATACCCGTGGTGAGTGTGTGCTAGCGGTGCAAGGATACGGAAGCTGCAGCCGTAAGAGGCATGTGAAGAGAAGGCCAAGTTTCTCTCGTTGTTCCGTTGACGTCTGCACACTTAACGACTTCATACTGGTGATAACGAAGGGCCACCTCCACGCCGTTAAAACTTCATCAAACTCACTACAAAAATCACACAATTTTCTCACGGCAGCAAATCGTTTAATATGTAATGTACAATATATCTATGTTTCACACACATAAATAGATGGGATTAATGTGCATAGGTAATTTTACAACTGAATAGTGTATATAATAATAGGTACCATACATAAATATATCTTTGATTTTTGTAATTGGGCCTCATTAAAATACTAACTGCTTTCGTAAGAAATTATTTCCACAACTAAAACCATTGTACTCATAATATACTCTTTACTGTCAGAATGATTTTCATGAAATAGATGGTAAATAGAAAAACTGATGGATCTAGTATGTCATTGTTTGCCTATGCCACAATCATAAATGTACGTGGGTGACCTCCATAAAATGTTACTTACCAAATTTGTTTACAAAAATGGTCCAAGAGGCCCTGAAGTCCTTCATTTTATGTGACCCCGGCTGACCAAATGAGTGATAAGTCGGAAAAATGATAACATTGTTTTCTTACATTCTTGTAAAAGTTGGGTAGGGTGCTTTACACGGTTTCAAAAATTATGACTGCTACAAAAATTGGCGAAGTTATGGAACATTGAACATGATAGGGGTCAAAAAGTGAAAATGAAGAAAATGGCTGTTGAAGTTTTACATTATATATGCAAATGGATTACATGGAAAAATTACATGCACGACATTCAAATGTGGCACACAGTATGTATGTTATGTTGCAATGATACACTGGAAGTACAAATATGCTGCTACAAAAACTTATCAAGAAAGTTATGCCAGATTATATCTGTATGTATAAAACTAAGAGGACAGATTATTTGAGAGCAAAAGGTAGACTAAAGAAAATAATAAATGGGTCAGCTGGATGGTGATAGTCCGTTTGAACTTGAAGCCTTTGTCAAACTTTTGTCTCGACTTTACCGAAGGCGGTGTCCTGCTGTCAGAACTTCGAATGTGTTACTCACCTAACTTACAGGTCTTTGTCAGTAAGAATAATGGGATGGTAATTTACACCAACGTTGTTTCCTGTAGAAGTCATTTTGTGGGATATATTAGCATTAGCCATGCCAATTCAAAAATTAGTACTACATAATAGTGGTTTGTCAAAGTGTAAAGCCTTAGTTGCTGGCTAAGCCCACGGCTGGGCGGCCAGGCTCCAACTTTATAATGATCTCATTTATTTCCCTTCTCAACCACCTTCCATATCTTGGTATTTATTTTTGGTATATATAATTTATGTATGTGAATTGAAAATCACTATTTTTAGTTATAAGTACTAAAACATTAATTTTACTTTTACTGTTCCGCAACTGTTCTTTTACTGTTCTGAAATTTTTAATGATATATTTCACATAAATATATAGGGAGCTAAAGGAGAGGCCCATCATAATCCATAGCACTACAAAATGAAGTATCTAAAAGTCACACTTCATATAGTGACACATCTCATACTGTCTTTCTGGACTGTCGCAATGTCCAACAGTTTCCTATCACAACCCTCGTGTACAATATACCAAAGCTATATTTCCAACACCACAACATATGTATTATCATTGGATAAGTAATTGAGTAATATTTCAGATGAACGCAACTTGTAGCAGCAGAAAATGAAGCATACAAAAGTTACACAGCAAACAATGACATGCATTCTCAAAATGTGATTCATTATAAAACCATTTACCAAGCTCAGTATGGTGAACATATTTCATAGCAACAACATACTAAAACATATCATCATGTAGAAAATTCAATGCTCTTCAAAATAACACTTACTTGTAATAAAAAAAAAAGATAAAACTACCATGCAACATTTTTTGGGGGAATCTAGGTCAAGCTTCTGAGGAAACAGATACTGTATACAAATAACATAATAACAGGGGTCTAGTGCATGCTGTCTGTTGACACAAGCCTCTGTCAGTGACCAATTACAGATTAGTCACAGTTTCCATCAAACAATAGCAGCCAGTGAATCTTAGCTGCAGTGGGATGGGTGTAATACACAATACTCTGCCAACCTAGTCCAGGCAGAAACAGACAAAATGTGACCATTTAACTTTTGGGGAGGCCCTGAGGTGCCCTTAGAATGATTTAATCAAATACAAATTTCCCGTGCAGTAACAATACCCTAAGAGACGTCTATGTAAAATTAGAGTAAAAGTTATTGAACAGTTTTTGAAATAACAGAAAAGACAACCTCTGATCCATGCAAGACACATACTCCGCATGTGACAGGTGTTGTTGGAAAAGGGTTTAGCTTTTTGGGAGGCCCTGATATGTCCTTAGAATGATTCAATCAAATACAAATTTCTTGTGTACAGTAACACTACCCTAAGAGACGTCTATGCAAAACTAGAGAAAAACTTACTGAACAGTTTTTGAAATAACAAAAAAGACAACATCTGATCCATGTAAGACACAGACTCTGCATGTGACAGATGTTGGAAAAGGGCTTAGCCAGCAAGTTATAAATAGAGCTGCTGCTGTAGAGGACATTTTAGTTAGCAAATTTAGCATTTTAGGGGACCTTTGATGCCCTTAGAATGATTCAATCAAATACAGATTTCTTGTGTACAGTGACACTAACCTAAGTAACGTATATGCAAAATTCGAGAAAAAGTTGCTGAACTGAGATACGGCAGCTAACGGCGGACGTCGGAAGCAGAGTGATGGCAACAGTCCGTTGGACCTTCAGCCCAAAGGACTAAAAAAAGTGCAACAGATGACAAGGATGGTGTATCTACTAAATTGAACTTTGCACAGAATACATGATAAAATGTCCGACAACGGCACGTGTTTGGCATCCATTTTGAAGGCTTGATGGACCTTGCTTCTAAACGTGAAATGAGAAACATTTTGACTGTGTACAAGATACTTACGAAGAGAATGTGTCGTTTAGAATCCTGTACCAGAAGACGAGTGTATCGCTGGCAAACTTGACGAGATTGGCACATGCCGAGTCCTGCAACTGTTTGACCAGGTCAGCCAGCTGGACGTAGTGGTTGACTGACCGGTCGACACAGCTGATGATCAGAGCCGACTGGATGTCAGAACTAGAGAGAGGGAATAAAGAAAACAATGACTAAAAAAGCTGGACTATAGTCGGCACAATGATATGTCCAAAAACCTCAACAGGATATAATAGAACAGTCATCAAAGATCCATCCTATTGTTACACCTGAAAATTACAAACCAGTTTAATTGTTATTAGTCTGCATGAACATAACCATTTTCAAAACTTAACTGAAGATGAGAAGTTGATTTATGAGTGTTTACGAGTTGGTTTTCTTCATTGCTGAAACATGACACATTCTACTTGTTAGTTCCGACAAGGCAACAAACTACAAACACTCCATATCTAACTGAAATATACCAACATTTGAGAATAAAGCTGGGCTTCATTTCACCACAATTTCAAGAAGACATGCATATATGTCTAATGAAATAACATTTTATTTAATAAATTAATGGGATGGAAAAGAAATACTGATATATTTCATTGGCAAAATTGCGTGAGAATTTGAACTTACCTCAAGTCTTCAATCTTTGCCACCCACTGGAGGTATTTTGCATAACGCTCCAGTTCATCAATCCTGCCGGTGATTTCCAGTAAGTTTTTGACCATTGTCCCAACATCGGCCAGATAATTGGCAATGTCACCACTAGTGTGTTCCTTTTCAACGGTGAAGTCTTGTATCGTCTTTGTTGCTGTCTGTGCATTTCTTTTGGCGGTTTCTATCCTACCTGGAGCCTCAGATGATGCCAATGATAACTGTAGAAATCATTCAAAAGTTGTACATTAATTGATATGTGCAACTTAAAAACTAAACTCATTTCAATTACTCAAGTTCTTATTCACTCGTGTTTTGTGTACTTAAAATATAAATTCAAAGCCAGCATAAATGTACACGATATTGGAATGATCCAAATAATACATATTAATGTATACTTGTTTCCACATTTATGTCTATATGGGGAGCAGTGATGTAGTGGTTATGTGTCTGTCTACTGGCAGTGGCAATAATATATGGGGAGCAGTGATGTAGTGGTTATGTGTCTGTCTACTGGCAGTGGCAGCAATATATGGGGAGCAGTGATGTAGTGGTTATGTGTCTGTCTACTGGCAGTGGCAGCAATATATGGGGAGCAGTGATGTAGTGGTTATGTGTCTGTCTACTGGCAGTGGCAGCAATATATGGGGAGCAGTGATGTAGTGGTTATGTGTCTGTCTACTGGCAGTGACAGCAATATATGGGGAGCAGTGATGTAGTGGTTATGTGTCTGTCTACTGGCAGTGGCAATAATATATGGGGAGCAGTGATGTAGTGGTTATGTGTCTGTCTACTGGCAGTGGCAATAATATATGGGGAGCAGTGATGTAGTGGTTATGTGTCTGTCTACTGGCAGCAATATATGGGGAGCAGTGATGTAGTGGTTATGTGTCTGTCTACTGGCAGTGGCAGCAATATATGGGGAGCAGTGATGTAGTGGTTATGTGTCTGTCTACTGGCAGTGGCAGCAATATATGGGGAGCAGTGATGTAGTGATTATGTGTCTGTCTACTGGCAGTGGCAGCAATATATGGGGAGCAGTGATGTAGTGGTTATGTGTCTGTCTACTGGCAGTGGCAGCAATATATGGGGAGCAGTGATGTAGTGGTTATGTGTCTGTCTACTGGCAGTGGCAGCAATATGTGGGGAGCAGTGATGTAGTGGTTATGTGTCTGTCTACTGGCAGTGGCAGCAATATATGGGGAGCAGTGATGTAGTGGTTATGTGTCTGTCTACTGGCAGTGACAGCAATATATGGGGAGCAGTGATGTAGTGATTATGTGTCTGTCTACTGGCAGTCACAGCAATATATGGGGAGCAGTGATGTAGTGGTTAGAACAACAACTGTTGATCGAGGGAATTGTACGTCAATACTTCTTTAATTTGGGTCACCCCACTTTGCTGGTGTCTTTCGGAAGATACACTAAGAAATCGCTGGTCCCCTCAACCTGGTGCCTATGCCACATAAAGAAAATGATTCCATGCAGGAAAATTACAAAACCTGTCATGGACTCACCAATTCTAGAGAAGGAAAGCTTTGCTGAAGACTGTTTGGTTAATGTATGAGACTCCCAATTGAGAGATTCCACGTTTAAATCCTCTTGCTGCCATTTCAAATAGAAGACTGTTTGGTTAATGTATGAGACTCTCAACTGAGAGATTCCACGTTTGAATCCTCGTGCTGCCATTTCAAACAGAAGACTGTTTGGTTAATGTGTGAGACTCTCAATTGAAAGATTCAATGTTTGAATCCTCTTGCTGCTATTTCGAACAGAAGAATGTTTGTTTAATGTACTTGACAAAAATGTTTCCTTCAGTTTGACTTTTATCTGTGTATGAACAGTATTTACTAAACAGAACTGCAGCATGGCTGAATGCAATGCATATTGATAACAATTACTGTTTCAACAATATTAGTAAAAACAGGCTTCAGCATGTAAGTTGTTACTTTGTTACTAAATTCATTTAGACTCATAATTGCAAGTTTAGGTACCTGTGTGAAAGATGAGTGGCTCGAACGGAGCGGTGCCTTCACCAGTGTTATACATCCGAGCCAAAGACAGCACAGTGCTCGTCAGAGACAACAACTTCAGGCAAAGAAAGATCAGTGAAGCCATCGAGAATTGAGAAAGGCGACCAGCGATCAACATAGACACTGGCTACAATCTTCCTGCGATATTCTTGGTAATGCTGTCATGTCAAATCACCAATACAATGTCACATGACAACTGGGAGTGATTCACTAGAATGCTGATGAAGGCACTGTGAGGGTGCCAAAAGGTCGGTTCAAGCCACTCGGGATTCATACATGCAATTAAAAACAGGCTTATTTTCACGCAGGTGTTTATATATTTATTCGTATGCACATGCAGCTGATATTCTTAGATTTTATCAACAATGACGCACATAAAATGTTGTCTTCAGTAGAAATTTAAATGACTGGATGTGTTACCACCTGATGCTGTAGTGTGAAGCTGGAGTGCTGCCATCTGGTGTTGTGTTGGGGGAACTGGGTCTCACACATATTTCCCAACACAACTTGGCAGCTCTAGATTAGTAATAATAAAATATATGAAAGCCTCAAATGTTAAACATATAGGTTTAATACATGGTACTTAAATGTTTCAGACATCAGTGTTATTCAACATATTGTCATTAACTGCATTATATAATTAGGATTATTAGCTCCGAATCTGATGCATGTCTACAAGACTACATCGCAGCTGCAGACTGTGCAGTGGGGTAATGGTCGGAATGCACCTCTGCCTGAATGCACCAGTCGCAATGCACCAACTGCCAAGTCGCAATGCTCCAACCGCGTGGTCGGAATGCCCCAACCGCATGGTCGCAATGCTCCAATGTGGTGGTCGCAATGCACCACTTTGGTTTCTATGGTATCTATATATATATGGATGGTATCTATAATATATGGATTCTCTGTTTGTTTTTCGCCGGGTAAGTCGGCTAGTATAATTACTTCTTTAAGTATCGCCCACGCGACTGTGCGTATATTTTATTACTTAAGTAATATACGCAAAGTCGCGTAAATTTATATGTATATATATATATTAATAGTTTATGAGTAGTGATATATGTACATGGACCGCTTGAAATTTGAACTACATTGTACTGTTAGTAGTTGGTGTCATAATTTATTTAAAAAAATATACAACTTATTGTGAATTAGGTGAAAAAAACGGAACTTGGTAAGTTCGTTTTTTATAAAGACCTGCATGATGTATACATATATATATATATATGTATATATATATGTTATTATTATTACTAGATCGTTACATGTGTCTGAGCTGATGCGTTCGCTACACATAAAACATAAGAACACTGATGGTTGTTTTCCTTGTGAAGTTACAATGTTAAATTCTAAACACACAACAAAGATGTAGGCAGAAATCAGGATGACAATTTTATTAATTAAACATATATATAGATTCACCGTCTGTTACACTTGTTTGATCATGCTTGTATGTATGATTTATATAATTCTATCTGTCTGTCTGTCTATCTATCTATGTGCTTATTATTCATAATGTAACGTTAGACATTATACTAACACAAATCTGACACGCAAGATCTGCTCAGCTAGTTCCTAACTAATATTCAAAGCATTCAAGGAGGACTTAGTAAGAACTGGATTACCCATGTAGGCCTTCACGTCATCAAAGTCAAACTGAAGCCAACTTCAGCTAGATGCTGCTAAGGTTGGAGGCGTTCTTTCAACAATGCCGTTAGTCAAACAAAAAGGTAGGTGCAATGAAACAATACAAGCGTATTAAGCCAATTGCTATGGCCTCCAAAAGGACAGACAATCTGCTCAATAAAACGAAGCAGGAGTAGAGAAGCCAATTACACAAGCCTCTAAATATTCTTGATACACACACACGCCACTTTTGTCACTGTTGTTGTTGTTGTTGTTAGCCTGTCACATTAAAATTCAAAGGTCATCATTTCAGTGTAATTTAATAATGAATGTCTACACTTGTATAAAATATAACCTTCAATTATTTCTAGAAAATCAAAACGAAACTATTTTCACTCGGTAACATACTTCGTTTATGCTAGTTTCGTTGGCCGAGCCATTCATGCATCATTTACATCGTACAACATATGTACAAAGGATAAATTAAAATAGAAAAATATTTGTTTTTAAATAATAATAAATAAAATCGAAAATAGTCTATATCTACGTTTACCGTTTTATTTAATATCGTAAGTATTATATTACTTATTCATTTATAATTTAATGTTATAATATATACAATTGTATTATCTATCTATATATATATATATATATATATGCATACGTTGGACAATATTAAAATCAGTGGGGCATTCTGACCAAAGTGGTGCATTGCGACCAGACCGTTGGAGCATTCCGACTATGCGGTTGGAGCATTGCGACTAGGTTTTGTGCATTCAGGTAGTGGTGCATTGAGGCAGTGGGGCATTCCGACTATAATTCGTGCAGTGTAGCTAGATTGATAAGTTTATTTTAGAAATGGTTCATTAGCAGGACATGGATATGCCCCTACTCAGTCTCAGAGTCAGGTTACTGATACTGCCCTGGCAGCCAGTGCAGCGGTGGCCTGAGTGGTTGAGAGGCAGGCACTACTACTAGGCAGAGCCAGTGAATGTGTGATTTTCATTTCAATTTCAGTTTTCACGTACGCACGTAGTCTAGACTAGAGGCTAGAGTCCCTAGACTAGACTCGTAGACGTAGGGCCTAGCCCTGGTGACACTAACATACTAGTTACATAGTCATTGACAAATATTGTAAAACGTGTTCGAATGCGAAATGATGATCACTCTCGTCAATATATAGTACTGTTGCCGTGTCGGTGACACCCGACGTCGACGATGATCATGACTTCAATCACGATCGACGATGTGGCAAATTTTGGACATATATGCATGCTGATTTATACACAAGAAACCCACCTGCTCCTCCAACGAAGTTTTGTTAGTTTTAATATGATCCGACAATTGTCTAGCTTTTGTCAATGATTTTATATTGTCGCCAAATTTCGAATTTATTAAGTTTATTGCCTGTTGCAAGACTGAACTGTCTTCTGCTGTGGACGCAGACATTTTGGTTGATACAAAATAAGAACTTGTCTACTACGAAACGAATTAACGCGTCGTTCCGTTTACTTGTTTATTACTTCGTCGCACTCCGCTAGGCGCAGAAACAGTCGCGTTGTGTACCATAAATAAGCAGATTTATACCCGCAACGTTTTAAGCAGAGTGTGAACTGTCACCTTGTTTACTATTGCAAACATAAGACAACGTTGTGAGTATGAACTTGTATTTCCATTCAAAAATTTGACAATAAATAGTGTCTTTTGAATTAATCTTGCTGATGGGCTTTCCTGATACAAAATAACCTATAAATAGGACAACGAATGACTGCGAATGACGTATGCGACTCAACAGCCAATCAAAAATCGCACAGCGTTAATATATGCGTGCCCTATTTTCGCACCTAGCGGGGAACCTTCAAACCAAACTATTGTTACAAACATGGCAAACGAAAACGCTCAAACGAGTGCATGTTCTGTTTCGTTACCTTTACTCCAAACATTTTAGTACCAACCCTTTTACGTCATTGCTGCGCCATTTTGATAGGGGAAGGAACCGAGGAGGTAAAGCGAACGGTTTTTGTTTAGAAACTTACAACAACAGTGGCTTTGGCGAGGAGCTTTATATATTATTCCAGTTTCCGTAGCGCGAAACAATATAATATGGATCCGGTATATCGGGTAACTTTGTATCCACGAATACTACGTTCAGTTTATTCCCGCGCATCAGTAAGGCCAAGCAAATTTTACATGTGCCAAAAATTAGAGAACGGTCAACTGCGTAATTATGTCGTGTTTGCCTATCGGAAACTAGTAATTGAATGCACTTAAGTTACTAAGTAATGTTATGTAGTGCAAATAATTAGTTGACAGTAAGAGAATGGTTATTTTTAAATGTATCCAGTGTTACCGGCTTGTAGCTTCGTAGCCGTAGCCGTAGGGCCTATTGTTTACCCTGTCACTAAGACTAGTAAGAATAAGACACTGGTCACACGTGCTTTTGAGACCGAGTCATAATTG
Organism: Escarpia spicata; assembly: GCA_963995525.1. Lineage (NCBI taxonomy): Eukaryota > Metazoa > Annelida > Polychaeta > Sabellida > Siboglinidae > Escarpia > Escarpia spicata. The sequence continues at coordinate 25,756,655 of OZ023210.1, forward strand.
GTATAGATCTCTGGTACCAGTCTGATTAACGCCGTCTTATTAATATTATACAGACAGAAAGTCAATGTGCTCATTTGTTGTGGATCTTTAATGCCAAATGTTTAGTAATTTTTGTAATAAAACTTATTTTTTACTGACCCTTTGTCCTGAATTTTGCATGCGGTCATACAATATTTTTGTAGTATATTACGATTTCCAAAATAATGTGATGTGTTCCTTTTTTAGGTTTCTCTTTATTTAGTTTAGGCGTAATGTCTGGCATTGCCACTGGACGTCTTTCAGAAGAAAGGAAAGCGTGGCGAAAGGACCATCCATTTGTAAGTATCACACTTCAGTTATGTCAACAACAAAGCTACACATGTAAAAAAATCAATGCATAACTTGATTGGAATCATGCAATGCTAATTAGAATTTTGCAAAATGTTGATAGTTGTCAAATTCATAGACTGACAGTTGTCAAATTCATGTATATTTCAATACATGTAATTAAATACTTGTTTTAATGGTTAACAAATGCATCACCGATTTTCAATATGTATAATGATGAAGACGTTGAATTGGGAAACATTTTAAAGAGAGGATAGTTCTCTTTCTTTGTCATAGTCAAGCATGTTTACAGAGGATAAACTATTAATGTGTTGCATATTATGTTCTTTTAATCTCCTTTTTCTTACATGACTAAATATATGATGTGATGCTTTAGTCCTTAACCTGATTTTTTTCCTGTGCTGCTACATGTCATAACAGGCAGTTGTTTGTATTTCTAGGGGTTCGTTGCTAGACCAACAAAGAATATGGATGGAACACTGAATTTAATGAATTGGGAATGTGCGATTCCTGGGAAGAAATCCGTAAGTTGTGTTTGACTTTTAAATATTGAGATTCATTAAAGTGCACCAGCCAGCTCTATGCCGAACTGTTAGAAACTCATTGCAGTGTGGATGTTTTGTTTGGTTAAGGCCACCAAACTGCGGTCTGAACACATTTTATTTCATTTATGATAATTATTGAATTTCAAGGATTAAGGTAGATTAATGTTACACCGTTGTACAGATCTGTGATTAAAACAAAACAAATAATACAAACTTTACAGATGATCCACTTGAATGTCGATGAAGTGCATTTTTATATTGATCTGATATAAACATGTGTATTATTGTTCATACACAGCTGTACAGTAATTTGATGTTACAGACACCCTGGGAAGGTGGCCTCTACAAACTCAGGATGCTGTTCAAAGATGATTATCCTTCATCACCCCCAAAATGTAAGCATGCAGCACTAAGCATACAGCACACAATGATGGTATATTTAGTACTGTATCATATTTGCCCCGTTTTTTTTCATATTTCAACAGTCACAGGTGATTGATTAGTTTGTCAGGTGATTTCACCAGAACAAAATGCTTGTAAACAAATTATACAAACAAGTTAGCATGTTATATTGGATATTATAATTATATAATGCAATGCAAAAAATTGACTTGTGGCAGTAATTTATATATCGCATCCGGTTTTATGTTGTTTTCTTTATCATGTTTCCTTTTTGGCTGAGGCATGGAGAAAGTTAACTTGATTTTTGCTTGTACTTGTTCATTGTCGTACTGTAGCTGCACTCGTCATCACGCACTTGGACAGAATTCACCCGATAAACAATACAATATAACAAAACTTTATTATCTCACAAAGGGAAATTTGTGTGAAGCGTTCAGTAAAAAAATACATAATTAAAAATGGTTTCTAAAACATAATCATGATAACAAATTGAAAAACCTAATTGCTTAAATTAATTGCCTAATATTCTGATTGTGGTCATCGCATCACACATACTATAGCATCATAGTGGAATGTATATTCACACAAATTCATTCAAAGTCTGGCTCAAGGAAATGTCACAGCCGAACAGACAAGAAAAAGCTGAACAGACAGGAACAAATAACAACCGCTTCCTATTTGTTCTACATGTGACAGATATAAACCATCCGGACGATGGCAGATAGACGTATTCTTCATGCAAAATATGCATGCTATCAGCTAGATGCGAGTGGCTTTTTGCAATACCAGCTTTTCATACAGAGCAGTGAAAGTGGATTGTTTCACACCGGTCACTTTACTACTGATATTTACAATGCGCTGCAGATTATTTTTGTCTGACGTTCCCAAACCAACAAATAAAAGAAATGGTTAAAACACTCTGGATAAGTGACTTATAAAACATGGATAATATGGAATTATCAATGAGAATGCAGCTTCCTTAGGCAGTGTAGACACGGCTGGCATTTCTTATACGTAACATCACAATGACGGGCCCACCTCAACCTGCTGTCAACTTGTGTGGTTTCTGAAGTCATGCTATTGATTTCTTGTAGGCAAGTTTGAGCCCCCGCTGTTTCACCCCAATGTGTACCCCTCGGGCACAGTGTGTCTGTCTCTGTTGGACGAAGATAAGGACTGGAGGCCGGCTGTCACAATAAAACAGGTAATACCCTATGCGTCCACTGTCTCTAGCACTAAACTATCATCAAGTGGGCGATTTATTGCATGTGTGAGTGTGATGCAAATAGGGCTAGGTTCAGTTTTGTATTTATAATTGATTACAGGCAAATGTGTATTTGTAATTAATTTAATTGATTTAATGTGTATTTGTAATTAATTTCATTTGAAATTATGGTGTTGTAATTTAAATTTTGTGATGTGTAATTGCTGTTATAATAATTATGTGTACCACGTGCAACGCGTCGCTGGGGTGATAGATCCTTTTGCGTGGCAGCCCCAACACTGTGGAACTTGCTGCCGCAAAAGTTGACTGCAACAACAATGACAAACACTGATTTTAAATCAAACCTTAAGACTTACCTGTTTTCCCGAACATTCTGTACTGTGCCGTGAGCAACGATTGTTGGAACGGCGCAATATAAATGTCACGATTTGATTTGATAATTTACAGTGGTTTTTCTATCACAAATTACCAAATATGCTGTCTTAGTAGTGTTGAAGATGTTTCTTCAACATTAAAACTACTCATGAACAACACCTCCGTAATCTTAAGGCCAGACACCCCTGGTGAAATGGTGTTTTTTGACAAAAAATACTGAAAATGGTTTTCTGCCAGATTATTATACCTTTGTATGCATACTATCAATAAAGTTAACTTCTATGACAATTACATACCTCTAAGTGAGTTTTAATCATGGATCAAGCATGTCGATATCATGTAATGAAATCCATTATGCAATCTTAGACAGCCATTTTCTCAAATTTTTTTCTTCAAATTTCTGCATTTGGAAACGGGATATCTCTTGGAATAATTATGCTATGTAAATAAAGTTTTCAGTGTTTCATTCAGCATATTCTACTGTGTGCAATGATCAGACACTTTTTTAAAATCATGAATAGTTTGAAAGATATAGCCATATTTGTTGCAAAAAAACAAGATTTTTGTATATTTTACCCAAAAATTATTTAAAAAATAAAAACAACATTTCAAAAAATGCTCTGATCATTGCACAATAGACTCTATAGAGAACATGGATTTGCAAGAATTATACCTATATATGGATTCAATAAAAAGTGGCAACTTTTCCAAATTTGCCAATATTTGCTCAAAATGGCGGCCATTTTGTTTGTTACCATGGAAACAGGGGGTCTGGCTGAAAAAAGTTCAATATATATTTTACTCAGTAGGACCCATTTCATGCATTGGGCAGAAAAAATTGAACTGTTTGCACAAATTAAAAAAATAATCCTATCTACCTGCCGTGTCTGGCCTTAAGTAGAGAAACATTGCTTACAAGTAGCATTACCACATGAAAATTAAAAACTGCACCACTTCAGCATTTGTCCTTATGGCCATAATTAGCTAGTTTGTTTGAAGTAAATGTTTTTATTTCACGAAAATTTGACAATTAATGACAGAGTCGTTAAGTTGTAAAGATAACTGCCCCAGGCTTTTCTGATGGCGTGCATGGAAATTAAGGTGGCTCTGGTGTCAAAGACATGCTTGTTTTGAATTAATCATTTCTCATAAAATTTGGAAGACAGACTAAAAATTTGGTTCTCAGACTGCCTAAGACATCAAGCAATACTCTAGTCCAAAAAGAATTAAGTTTCTAGGTTGTTTAGTGACAATTCCATGCTTTTAAAGACCATTAAAAAAACACCTCACAATGCATTTTGTGAAATACCCTGAAAGAAAAATGTGCATGTTTGTAACGACATTGACATTCATGCGCGTTTGTTTTGTGAACAAATGCATATTAAGCATGCTACAGCTTCATAAAAATTGTACAACAATGTTGAAAGACAGCCAAAACTTGAAGTGTATTTTTTGGCATAACCCCTTCACTGATCATAAATCAATCCCATGCAATTTGGCGCACATGTAAAGCCAGCTTGTATGCCAAGTTATAGCTTTGTAACTATTGCAGTTCCAAAAAGTTACATTAAGTAATGCTTCCTGGTTGTCATTGATAACAGACATGTCACCAGATAGGCGGGTTTTGCATAAAATGTGATGTTTTTTCATTGGCAAGCAGTGTATTTTTATTATAAATTGACAGAGACATCTGTTTTTGAGATATCCCCATGTTCTCCAGTAATCTGTATTGGTAATGACTAAATGTCGAACGACTTCGTGTTTATGACTGGCCTACGGCCCCACGTGCTATGTTTTGGTGGCACCTGATTGGTCAGGGGTCAACCCTGGGTTACTGACAAATGGTGGCGTTGTCAAGTGTGTAACCGCATTCGGTCCCAAAACAAGAAGACTACTGCCAGCATTGGTTATTTAACATTGCAATGCAATTATGTACTCTTCATAAAACAAAATACTGGTATCAGAATAACCAGACTATATGATATGCATTTACGGCGAGCGAATTTACACTCGCGGACATCTGCGCTGGTGTGAAACTGACGTTATAGTTTCCAAGAATTTGAAGGGGAATTCCATTCAGACACAAAGTAATAGTTTTTAAAGGACGGACTGGTGACATGGCATTAATGCCATGTTTTCTTTTGTAGTACATATGTTCACGCCAACACCTACTAATGTTCTATGAAGAAAAAAGTTAAGAAATCAACTAACAATAACCGCCGCTCAACCTTAACAGTAACACAGAAAGAATAGGATCATTATTCACCTGATGTACCCCTATTTTACCACTATTCTCATTGTTTTCACAACAGCAAAATCACTATTTGAGCTAATTACTTCAAATTTGGTAGACATACATATTTTGATATGCCAAATCTATTAAAAATTGTATTTTCGCCGGTATAATTGGCATATTTAAATACATATTTATTATAATATGACAGCCATTTTAGATCCTAGAAAGTAATGAGAGACATGTTATCGATTGATTCATGTATAAGTGTTTTACAAAGTGCAATGTACAATGTTTCATCATTTTGTATTGACATTGCTAATTTTGGTAAATTTTCTGCTTTTCAGATTCTTCTAGGTATTCAGGAACTCCTAAATGAACCAAACGTCAAAGATCCAGCACAGGCAGAGGCGTATACAATATATTGGTGAGTGCTTAATTGACATATCTGTAAATGCCATTATTCAGATAACTGTAACTAACACCATATACTATACATCAAAATTGTGACATCATTATGTTCTGGCTTTGTATGTATGTATTTTTGTTGATGTAAATTTATGGACGTACTATAATAATAATAATAAGATAACTTTTATTGCACCTAAATCCTTGGAAACCAAGCTCAGAGGCGCATCAAAACAAAAGGGTTGGTCATCTCAAAATCCATAAGTAGTTTTCCAGTTGTCAACAGATGGGTCAAGGCGCTAGGGAGCTACGGTGGATAAGCAAAGTTGTAAAGATACGTTTTTAAATGACGACGGAATTTTGTAATATTTTCAACTGATCTAACACTAAGAGGAAGCATATTCCAGAGTTGTTTGTCCGAAATAAAAACATCAGTACCGTGTTCATTCTAATAATGGCGCAGTGCGTGGAGACAACAGCTATACAGTGCGCCATTAAAAGGGACCCAAATTTTTCCATCAGTCCACCAGGTGGCACCACCACATAGTGAGGGGCATAATGCAAGCAGGCAGCAGCACTCAAAGGACTTGGGTGATCGAAGCTACATGTCATGGCGTTTGAATTGATTTAAGTCATTCGCGGATTTCACGTGTACAAACAGTGTTGGGACCCTAAAATCGGAGAAAAAGTTCAGTGTGTAATCGAGGAAAATAAAAAGTACGATAAACATGCTGTTGCTCTGATGAAAGATGAGACCATTGTAGAAAATGTACCTGCAGAACATAAAAAACTTCAAGTTTTTTTATACGTCGGGATAAAAGTTGTGTTATTTTGAAATGTATAGGCATTTCACGGGAAGGTATGACTTTGAATGAAATAGTGGGGTGCTCCTTTATCAGAGCGTGCGCCATTATTAGAATGAACACGGTATATGTAAAATTGGCAAATAATTGTTTGTTTTATTAATTATGATGGTAATTGCAATAATTGGTAGTAACTGCAGTACATCAGCAATATGACAATGTGTTCACAAGATTCCTCGATAAGTTCTGATTGTCCATGAGAAAATGCTTTCAGTATTACTACATGTATAACAAAATAAATAACAGGATACCATTTTGTAAATAATTAAGGCCATCCTCACTGTGATTACACAGAGAAAGAGGAGGGCCATTTTAGAAAATACTGACAAAATGATAAATGCATTCATGTTGGCTCAGACATTGGATTTTCAGTGGTATAATATGTAACTAAATCACCATAATTTCCTTTTTCAGTCAGAACCGGGGAGAATATGAGAGACGAGTACGTGAACAAGCGTTGCGATTTAGAGACCCATCAATGACATAGGAGAATATACACACAGACCCCAGGAAACCCTCATACCACTGGCAAACGCAGGCCGGTGATTAGCATGTCAGTACAGACATCACATGTGTGACGTCACAAGAATCCATTGCATTTTGCAAACCGTTCTTGAGAACAACTGTTACATTTTGCTGGTTCTTTAGGATTTGTGATTGATAATTTATGTTTGAACAGTTGCAGAAAAGCTTTTTTTGTCACTGTTTGAAAATGATATTCAGCTGGGTTATTTCAAATCTGGCTTTGTTGCAGTCCATTAACATTCATCAGTATTGGTTTTATTTGTTCCATATAAATTCATTGATTGATCTATGTTAAGCCCAGCGTAGATGTAGCAACTTTTCTTCGTCGGCCGACAAGCTATCACCGTCTAGTCACTGATGAAAAATAGACCGAGCTGATCATTGAAAGCTGTGCTTTTTGGTTGGGCAAAATTGTTTTGTTTATCATACTTGCATGCTTAGTTGGAGATATGCCTTCTATTCAGACCTCTGTTGCGTGGTACTATATTATAAGAGCTTTATTTATCCTTGGTTGAAGTGATGAATATGTGAACAAAACATACATTTTACCCTGTAAATGTGTAGCACTATCATTTTCTTCTCGAAAGTGTGCAAATGTCTTGATGGTGTCTCAACCAGATGCTGATAATGTTTACTTCAATGGCCAGTGAAGGATAGTTGAACAATGGTGGGGTTGCTAAACTTTTAGTGTTGAAAAATGTAATATAAATCGACCAGTCATGTTTACACACAGCGGCTGGCATGCAGCATAGCCTGGAGAGTTTGTCCTGCCATGTCTTGTGATGTCTTTCGTTGTATCTGTACAAGCACTCGTACCTTTATAAAGGCTGACACCTGCTGAAATAATCGTAGACAGGAGAGCACTCTACTCAGGTTTGGTGCTTGGTGGAAATATGTGCACTAGTTCGATCAAAAACAGCACTACGAATGCTTGATCTCTGATTATGAATTCGGCACGCTTAGCCAAGCTATAAATGTGGTTATGTCGGAGGGTGTATGCACGAGTAGTACTAAGGACTACGAAGGCAACTTGTTATTATGTGTCTTCTGTTGTCAGTTTTAGAAATTTGAAAGAAAAAAAGTGTTCCATGTACAATAATTCATTGTCGACCGTGGTACATGTATGTAGAACTTTGTAATAATAAACAAGTGATTTTTCTATTGCTATTTATGCAATAAACAACACAAGTCCAATGTAGCAGAGAATCAAAATTGGCCAAATGAATTACATTTATTTATTGAAGTTAGACTGCTCGTTGTGCAGCCACTTATGAGAATGACATTAATAGGAATGTGAGCTCTAAAATCCAAACCTGATATGACACTGTACAGTGTCACCCTTCCGGTTTCTCAAACCCCACATTCCTACAACCTTGATAATATACATGATTAGTCCCTACATTTAAATTAACTAAAAACGTGTAAACAAGATATGCCAAGGATACACATTACCCACAAAAAAACATAAATATGACTTCGAAAGGTGGAGCCAATTCGCCTAACCTATATAATTCCGATTATCGAACTGCCTTTTTTACCAATGATGTACAACAGTATGTATTACCTACACTGTCAATGAAAGGTGGGGAGGAGGGCGGATTTCAAATTATCAACGAATGTAAAACACTACCACTGGGTAACTGCTTGATCAGAGTGATAAGACAATTATTTCAAAAGGTCTTAGCTCTGGACTAATCCGGTGCTGTGATTGGTGGATTATCTTATAGAGTAATCTGATCTAGTGACAGAAGCTGTTATTGGCTCAAGTACACGGGACAGAGCCTGCATGTATGCGCCATTATCTCAGGTTTGCGGAATTCACTCACGCTAGCACCATAAACGAAATGTTACATTTGTGACCTAGTTTAACGAAATCTGTCAACTATCCCGCGGACTCGACAAACTTGCCTAACCAATAGGCATGACTATGCTCCAGGATTACAATGTTAAGATCAGAATTTGCAGACGACACGATTGAAGGCCGATTGTGAGATAACCGATTGTAACAAACTTGACTAATTTAACGATTGACAGATGCATGCACTAGCACAAAGGAATGAGAAATAAAACGAATGATACTTGGCTGGAATGCTGATCGTGACGGTCTTCCTCTGGTCCGAGTTACGCAGGAAAGGTAGCGTCAATTTAGTACTGAATAAAAATAGGATAACGAACCATTTTTATTACGATTGACAAATTTCAGATTATCAGTAAATGTAAAACGTCTACCACTGGGTAACTGCTTGACCGGAATGATAACACATAAGGTCTTGCCTGTGGACTAATCCACATAACACAAGGTCTTGCCTGTGGACTAATCCAGTGCTGTGAGCCTGTGAGAGATTTGCTCTGCCAATTGCATAAAATCTCAACAACTTGCATAAATTCATGTGCATTTGTCATTGTGTGTTGTTTTGTAGTAAAAAAATGTTTTATGAATCTGTCGTCCAATGAATTAACATAGGTAGTTGCATATTGCCGTCACAGGCAAGAACTTTTCAATTAGTTATAGTAACATAAAATCCACTATCTTTGTATCTTATTGCATCAATTTGCCATTACGCTAGCACAGTCTTAGGGTCTATACATAACAATGTAGTCAAACCTGACTTTGCAGTCACCTCGGTAATACAGCCACCTCACAGTTAAGGTTTTCAGTGGCGAGTCCTAAATGATATCTGTATAAGAAAATTACTACTGCTAATACAGTCATCTCGCCATTCAAGTCACCTGCCCAGTTTTATTTATAATACCACTTGTAGAGTTACCCAGTATTCCCCAGAGAAAAGGCAGCCATGTATTAGTGCCCTGTCAAGTTTTAGATTACACAGTTTTGCAGGCTTACACATTTTTGGCTCGTGGGCTGGGTCTGAAATGTGGAGGCCAGGACTAAACATTAGCGAGCCGGGCTTGGGCTAAATTCTAGTTTGTAGACCTGGACTGGTTTTAGATGTTTGTGAGCTTGGCCTGGACACTAACTGCTAATTGCAGGCCGGGTTTGAGCTAAAATTCTAGGCCCGTGCAGGGCACTAATATGTATGTGATACCCCGAGATACCCCACATTCCTGGATACATTTAAACAAAATCTAAATCTACAAACCACCCAAGGGGCCCACTAGTTGCACATAAAATTTCAGAATTTTCAGCAAAACTGAGATAAGTGCCATTTTAAAATTGTGATCCCTCAAGATCCCCACCTATTGGACGAATTTCAAAACAATCTAAATCTATGAACCACCCCCAATGGGCCCACTAGATGACATGCAAAAATTCCCACACATGCAAAGCTAACAGAGATATTGGTCTACAAACAAACAGAACCATATTGTTGTTTAATACAGATTAAACAATTTTCCTCGTTTGTGCATTGATCATATTGTAAAGGTTTCTTCATCAGATTATGTCATTTGCAAACAGGTTGACAAACAGCAATGATGACTAACTAACCTGTACAGTGTATATTATATAATAGTTAACTAAGAATGTATAAATTAGTTTGTGCACATTTATAGCATTTACACCACTTATGGCATAAACGAGTTTAACCGAGCTATGCTCACTTCTTACAAATATCGACATTTCCACTTGGCTGCCATTACATTACCCATTGGGTGTAGAGCAAAATAACAGACCAACTATATGATACAGATAGTGTACTTTCGCTGACATTGATATTTCACTGAAACAAGGAAATTAAATTTGTTCTATACAAGATTAGAATTGTCTTAATGACATGATTTTATACAGAAAATCACCTCAAATTGGAAGAAAATAACAAAAACAACCAAATATCCCTTCATTCTTGCATCTGCTCATGCTCGGTTTGTGTTTCCTGTTTTGGAACAACGTTGTCTTCGTTAATCATAACAAATGTCTCAAAATTGTTTTCTGATGATATTATGTTAGCCGTTTTGATATGTTCACTTTTCGGTACCATGGTAACGACCTGTATATCTCCACTGCCATCTTGCATTGCCATGGAGACGACCTCACCAGTTTCGTTTGGTACTGTCATCCCTACGGTGTCAACAGACTCCATAATGTCGCCATCATTCGGTATCATAGCAACCGCCTGTGTCGCTTCCTCATTGACACCAACACCAGATGGCGCCACCAGTGTCACATTCTCCATGTTGATTGGCTGGCCCGTGTTTGGATCGAACAGTGAAATGTTAGCATTGTTGACGATGACGTATTCTCCCGTGCTGTCCTGTGTCACTACGTCAGTGACACCATTACCAAGTGTCACCACCTCAACGTTCTGTATTGAGTCGCCATTGCTGTCGACCATCACAAATTCTTCAGGAGTCTGGGAACACATGTAATAAATTTTTATTTCACAATTAGAATCTTTTAATATAAGTTTTGCAACTAGATAGTTCAGGCTTATTGCACTGGTTGTTTTAAAAATACAATTAATTTTTGCAAAAACCAAGGGTAAGTTTCACACTCGTGTAAGTAGTCTAGTAGTATAAAATAAAAACATGCCATAAAAAATTGAATATTGATTGGCATGAGCTAGGAACTACTGCATCGAAGAATGTTGATTTATTACTTGGGAAAAGTTATAAAACGGCATTTTTGATCCAATGTATAATTCAATCCCAAGAAGTTTCGACTGTAATATATAAAATTATATATATAATATATATTTAAAAAGTGTGCCAGTGAGTTTAGTCAAGTACAAAATGTGTCAAACTTATTAAAAATAATGACAGTATAACTATTAAACAAATGAACTATTCAGCGATCTAACTAGGTTTACATAAAACTGCTGTGTGTTAAGAATACCTGAACATCAATCATGTTCCTTGAAAAAAGGAACAACACCTAATGTTTAAATGAATACCCTGCCATTAACTATTAGTATTTTATACAATGAATTTAAGCTAGCTACTTGTGCAGTTTTCTACATAAAACTGACTTACCTGTACAACATTCCCCATGTGGTCGGTGTGTATGATGTATTGCTGCGTATCCGTGACAACTGATGAGAACTCGGTGAGAATCGTATGTTTCTGTTGCTGCTCGACACCTTCGTCAATGGTGGCTAACTGAGTGTCGTCCTCTGGTGCCATTCGTTCGAGCCGAACGGCTGCTGAACAAGGAGCTGGAAAGACAAAGTTTAGCATAAATATGTGCACCAAATGAAACCATGATGCTTAAAGTTAACAAAAATCTATCATCAATACAGCAGGTTTTAAAAGATCAACACCTTTAAACATCATACTTTCCATTCATGTCAACTTTGAAATCTGCCAAAAAAATCTCTACTAGAATTGGCACCTGAAAGAACGTTTTCCAATTAAAATCTTTCAATAAGTTCATCATATTATAGGAACATAATTTCCAAATGCTAATAATATATTATACCGTTATTTGCGTAAATAATTGTTTTGAAAAACAATACATGTAATAATTCTGACACCTAAACTTGGCACCAAAGTTTTAGGATTAACAAGGTTCCACTCTATAAAGATTTGTCAATTATTTATGTATTCTACAAATAAGCAGGATAAGCATTCTTCATTTGCTATAATGTCTGATGGGGACAATAATATAGGCTAGGCTACTTCCAACCTTTCTGCTATTGTACTTCTGTCAAAAAGTTTGAAACAAAATAAATGATGATAATGAGACTGTATGTAGGAGAAAAGAAGACATTATTGATACCAAATAGCAAGTCGGTAAATTGATTTCCCCATTAACAAGCACCTACCCTTGGCCTTGAGATGTCGACTTAGAGTACCATGTTCTGCGAAGCAGCGTCCACAGTGTGTGCATTGGTAGGGTTTCTCGCCTGTGTGTGTGCGCATGTGTCGTTCGAGCGAGCCGCGCTCACGGAATACCTTGGGACACACCGTGCACACGTAGGGCATAGCGTCCGTGTGCGTGCGCATGTGCACCTTGCATGCATTCTGAAAGATGAAAATGGAAATCGTCACCACGGTTGTTCTCTTCAGCACTGAATCAGCAGACTTTGGAAATAGAAAACCTTGTATGGGTATGGGATAATACATCATAGAGAAAAACTTCAACAATTGTGTTTAATGTATCAAAGCTTCTAAATCTTCTATAGAGATAAGATAATTCTCCATAGAACATAGCTACTTCAACATTTGAAAATTATATTAAAATCTTACACTTAGGGATGCCCCATTGAATATAGTTATTTTAAGTCTTTTAACTTAACTTTGTAATCCTCATTTTTATACAGTGCCGTATCCAGGTTGTAATAATACGCACAACAATTTAATTCTGAGCAAACTATCAAGAGGTATTCAGACATGCTATGTCTTGGCTACAATAGGATCTTTGACGAAACTCTGTACGACAATGCTGCCACGGTGTCATCTGAAAGTCTACGTACGACTGTCTTGAAAGTTTTGTTGCACATGTTGCAGGCATACGGCCGGTCGTTGCTGTGCACTTTGAGGTGTTCCCTCACATGAGAGATGCGCTTGAAGAGTTTGCCGCACTCCCCACACTTGTACTGGCGTTCCGTTGAGTGCACTGTCAGGTGTTTGTTCAATGTGTCCTTCGTCGTAAACGTCTTGCCGCACAGTGAACACTTGTGTGGCCGTTCTCCTGAGAGAGTTAATCAATGCGTAAAATAAGGTGTTTAATTTAATTACTCCAAAAAATGCACATAACATTGACACATCTTCAGGGTATGGATTCTAGTCTTTCACCTAAACAGATTGTAACCTAGAATTGCTAAAGATGTAGTTATTTAAGCTTAACATATAGAATATTTACATGGACATCTGTTTAATTCGTTAGACCCCAAGATGGTTTAGTGAAATGCTCTCCGATTCCCAACAGTATTCGTACAAATTCAGAAAGATATTTTTATGTTTGACGCTAGCTCAAATACTTCCAATATAAAACCATACAACAAATATCCCTAGTAGCAACTAGAGTAAGCTTTAAAACTACATAGCCAGCAAAACAGTTTATCTAGTAGAAGGAACCAAATGTATGAGTTGTGAACAGCCAAGTTTATCCAGCAGGCAGTTACGGGTGGGTGAGGTTCATGACAGATGGGCTAGTTGCGGGCATTTCAGGTTGTGAGGATTTGTTTGTGACCCTTAATAAGATCCATACATTTCCAGGTTAAGGTTAAAAGGAGGCTGTTGGTTCCTAGTCTTTCATTCCTTATTTAATATAATGTTCTTAAGAATATAATAACTATGTTGAAGGTATATTGCTTGCCAAATTGTGTTTAGTAAGCCCGTACATTCGCAATTTGGAAGATACAACCCCGGAGTTTGTTCAAATTGTAAACAAAACACCCAGTTTCAAAACAAGCTTTATCGGCAATAATGCCGAGGCGGGCTGAGTTAACAGTAGTACCCTTTGATGTTCAACAATAGGCCATTTTCCCACGTTCAACACTGCAGACTTCTTGCTACAAAGTATCACGCTGGCTAATTCCGGATAGAGGAACAGACTGTCTCCCTTTAACATGAATGAATTTATATTATTTCCAATAAAGAAAGTATTATGACAACTGATTTTCATCAACAAATAATACGCATTCAAATCTGTAAGACAGATGAAATGAATGACAACAACGAATCTACATCTCGACGTACCAGTGTGTGTCCGTAGGTGCAGTCGCAGGTAGGTGGAGCCACGGAAGCTGCGGCTACAGACGGGACATTTGTGCAAAGCCTTGTAGCCGTGGATACCAGGCAGACCAGTGACAGCTGTCTTGTCTGAACCTCTCAATGCGATCAGCTGCTGGAGGGCTGTAGTGGCATCACTGCAGAGACAAGGTGGACCGTCAACAGCGAGTTCAACCATCTAGTACAATCAAGCTAGCGTGTGTGTGGCGTGTGTGTGGCGTGTGTGTGGCGTGTGTGTGGCGTGTGTGTGGCGTGTGTGTGGCGTGTGTGTGGCGTGTGTGTGGCGTGTGTGTGGCGTGTGTGTGGCGTGTGTGTGGCGTGTGTGTGGCGTGTGTGTGGCGTGTGTGTGGCGTGTGTGTGGCGTGTGTGTGGCGTGTGTGTGGCGTGTGTGTGGCGTGTGTGTGGCGTGTGTGGCGTGTGTGTGGCGTGTGTGTGGCGTGTGTGTGGCGTGTGTGTGTGTTCAGGGTTCGTAGTGGACATTAGATAGACATTGATTGATACCTGTAGTTCAAAACATTACCATAAACCAATGGGTGAAAAAGTCAATAGATGCAAACTATAATATAACAATAAAGTTTAATTAAGAAAAAATCCATATACAGGTGTACATATGTAATAATTAATGTAAATAAATGCAGTTATAGATGTCAGAATCATCATAAAATAAATCCTCCACAATGTCAATTTCCAACACTTAAATCACCCATACACAACATTAAAAATACTGCTCCCAGAAAACCATTCCCGCACATAAGATAAGCTATTCCCAATATACGAGTATTCCCTACGCTCTATTCACCTGCTCTTTTTCTGCATGTCGGTCAAGACGGCTTCCTCCGTAGTAGTGGACACTGGTTCACTCACGCTGACTGGCTCTGGTTCCGCATATGGAGCAGACTCCGATGGAACCGATTCTAAAGGAGTCGATTCAGGTGGCGCCTCCTGTTGAGTGACCGAGTCTGTCACAGCCTCATTTTCACCAGTAGCTCCACGTCCTTCATCGTTAGCCTTCGACTGAATAATGATAAATCACATTAAACTCAAGTTAATTGTACAGTCCCAATGTAGTTAACTGATATCTAACTGGTTGTAATGCCTCGACAATGTGATAAGTAGATTTTTTTAAGGCTACTGTGGGCAGCAACCTGCTTTCATATCTTTTTATCAAGTTTGGTGCTTAAGGCTACTAAGATATAAGATATTTAGTGCTGTTAAATGCAGTGCCAAAGGGATCGTCTCTCAATGGTGTATGCATATAAATTAATCATGGCCATATGACCTCCCCACCGTCAGTAAATAGTATGCTCCCCCTCATGACTGCAGCGCGAGGCTCGTGGTGCCAGAATCTCATCTACTGCCATCTCATCATGAAGAGTGGTAGATGTACAGCTTTTTAACACTACTTGGTACCTCAGACACATGCAGCTAAATTAATGTAGCGGGGCTGGTATCATGTCAGGTGATTTCTTTACTTTTTTCTTCATAGAACATTAGTAGGTGTCAGTATGAGCATGTGTACTATAAACAAAACTGCTAAAAATGTACTACGGTTTATTGTGGTAAACCATGATACATCCATAGTAAACCATAGTATATTGCATTTTACCATGCTTTCACCATAGTAAATCATAGTAAAACGTGATATTCATCATAGTAAAATGAAGTATTTACTATAGTAAACCATAGTATTTACTATGGTAAAACATGGTAAAATAAAATAAAACTACAGTAAACTATAGTAAATTTGTAAACTATAGTAATTTTTTAGCAGGGAAACCATGGCATTAGCGCCATATGTCACCAATCCGTCCTTTAAAAAGTAGTATTTTTTGTGTGTCTGTGGAAAGTCCCTTTTCAAATTCTTGGAAACTGACGATGTTTCCATAGTGATGATCATGTGTGCGTTAGCCCAGTTCAAACATTACGCAATTTGTTCACCGTGAACGCAGATCATTACAGTCTGGTTATTCTCATGCCGCTATGCTGCTGTATTATAATTACATAAATGCATCACACTGTTAAATCACCAAATACTGGCGGTAGTTTTGTTTATTCTGCCACAATGCCTGACCTCGGCCGCCAGTTGCAATGACACCAGCGGGTGTCAATCAATCTTGTCTACCACAAGTTTAACATGATATCATTAGACATTTGTCATTACAACTTGGCGGAAAACCTTTGGGGAAAATCTCAATAATAGAAGTGTCTGTCAAATTGTGTTGAAATAAGCCACATTGTGTTGAAATAAGTCACATTTCTAAGCAAAAAACATGCATCTGGTGACATTTGTATTACCAGTAACAACCAGGAAGTAGTACTTAATGCAACTTTTTATAAAACAAAGATATAACTTCGCGTCTGAACTCGACTTATGTTGACGCAAAATTGCATGGAATGGTTTTACGCTTGGTGAAGGGGTTGTGCCAAAAATGCAGTACGGATTTTGGCTGTATTTCGACATTGTAGCAAAATGTTTAGAAAGCTGTAGTAAACTTAATGTTTACAAATAAAACCCGTACGAATGTCAATAACATATTTGTATTTAGACATACCAATTTTTCTTTCAGGGAGTTTCTCAAAATGAAATAAAATGCCATTTTAGGGTGATTTTTGACATATTTTTAATTGTCTTTAAAGGCATGGATATTTCACTAAACAACCTAGAAACTTAATTCTTTTTGGACTAGAGTATTGCTTGATGATTTAGGCAGTCTGAGAAAAAATTGTTAGTCTATCTTCAAAACTTTTATTAGAAATGATTAATTCAAAACTAGAATGTCTTGGCCACCAGAACCACCTTAACCTGTGCATTAACTGTACAATTTTCTGGTTGAATTAAAAAAACAAGTGCAACAAGATTTGCCCTGAGACAGAATACGCTATATATGTTAAACTTTGCTTAATCCAACTTTCACTATAGACGAGTGGACAAGCACTGACCATCAGCTTTGTCTTGTGGGTCAGATGCATGTGACTGTCAAGCTGGGTGCGATTGACCGTAGCATAGGTACACAGTCCACATCTGAAGGGTGTGTCCACCAGGTGTGTACGCAGGTGTTTATTCAACTCCTCCGTGCCCTCAAAGCCTTCCTTGCACACCTGTCAATCAAATGGAAAAAGTGAAATTGTGGCTAGTGTAGGCAATATTTGTACAGTGAAAGATAGGCAAACAATGTAGAACTTAACTTTGGTGCATCCAATAACTTCTCTACAGGGGATCATTTAACTAAGGGGCTCATAAAGAAATCCACCCTTAAAAAGAATCTTCTGTTCAATTTATTCAGCTTTTCAAAATGCAAAAAGCCACCGCTGCATCACTGAGGACACTATTTCCATGACACACCAACCACTGCATCACTGAGGACACTATTTCCATGACACACCAACCGATGCATCACTGAGGACACTATTTCCATGACACACCAACCGTTGCATCACTGAGGACTCTATTTCCATGACACACCAACCACTGCATCACTGAGGACACTATTTCCATGACACACCAACCGCTGCATCACTGAGGACACTATTTCCATGACACACCAACCGCTGCATCACTGAGGACACTATTTCCATGACACACCAACCACTGCATCACTGAGGACACTATTTCCATGACACACCAACCGCTGCATCACTGAGGACACTATTTCCATGACACACCAACCACTGCATCACTGAGGACACTATTTCCATGACACACCAACCACTGCATCACTGAGGACACTATTTCCATGACACACCAACCACTGCATCACTGAGGACACTATTTCCATGACACACCAACCGCTGCATCACTGAGGACACTATTTCCATGACACACCAACCACTGCATCACTGAGGACACTATTTCCATGACACACCAACCGCTGCATCACTGAGGACACTATTTCCATGACACACCAACCACTGCATCACTGAGGACACTATTTCCATGACACACCAACCACTGCATCACTGAGGACACTATTTCCATGACACACCAACCACTGCATCACTGAGGACACTATTTCCATGACACACCAGCAAAAGCGCACGCACATGACATTTGAAAACATAAACAAATGTGTTTCCTCCCGCCTGCCGAGCTAGCCAATCAGCATTCATTTAACAAATACACTTCGGCAAAAGTCGTTTGCATATTGGCGGCACATTATATTTATAGAAACGAGTGTTGTAACTTGGATTTCTTCGACCAAACAACATGAAATGTTTGATTGACAATGCCACACCCAGACCTGCCTACCATTCTGGATTGTCCGGAATCATTCCGGAGATGCACCTAAAATTATGGTTTTATTCAACAGGTGGCAGCATATATACGCTGCTTGTTGTGATATGGTTTTTCATTCACTACTTCTGGTCGTAATCTGACCAACAGGATACAGCGTTACAACAAATTTATATTTCCGCGCTCATGGCACTCAAACAAAACGAAGTCACAACTCATGCGGCACGAAATGATGCTGGGGATCGAAATGGCACCACTACCAGCCAAGAAGAAACGTGTACTGCAAACGTTTATAACAGCATGCACGCAGACATGGCCCATATTGTCAAGTTTAAAGAAGGGGTCGGCTTTACATATTGCCGGATACGCGAAATTTAGTTTCCTATTTCACATGGTCACTGGTGGCCGCGATAATTGCATGTACTGACTACGTCGTTAGATGGGTACTAGTGAAAGAGTAGTGAGTGTTGTACTTGTAGTGTTAGGCCAACTGACTGTACTAAAGCTGCATTCACACCTACAGAATTAAAACGGTTTAGCTAACCATTTTAGTTAAACCTGTTCATGTTTGAAAATTGTGAGCATTCACACATGCAATAGCTAAACCGTTTTAAGGAGGAAGTTGGTATGCGCACATGGGCAAGCTAGCATAACAAAATGGCTGGCGATACCGTTACCGCCATGCAGTTGTCATTGTTAACGATGTCCCCCTGTCCCCGCATCGGCGCCCTCGCTCAAGTCGCGGTTCAGGCGAATGGCAATGCACCGATATATAATTATATTTCCTTCTAAATCGGACTGCACCCGATTGTCTCCCCACAACTCCAGTAGCAGCCGAACTTCCCCATTGTCCCAATTGTCGCGTCACACTTGCGGTTCTTTAGATTTTGCGTCGATCGAAGTCGAAGACATGATTGCGCCAAAATCTTGTTTATGTTTATGTTATAGACAGGAAGCGACGAGGCACGAGATCGAATGCGCATGACTGTGACGTGCTTAAAACGTTTTAGCTAATCCGCTTGTGTTCACACTTGCAACTTGAACTGTTTTAGCTAAAACGGTTTAACTAAACCACCTACTGAAGTGGATTAGCTAAACCATTTTAGTTAAAACGTTTTAGCGCTAAATCACGTTCACACAT
Organism: Escarpia spicata; assembly: GCA_963995525.1. Taxonomy (NCBI): domain Eukaryota; kingdom Metazoa; phylum Annelida; class Polychaeta; order Sabellida; family Siboglinidae; genus Escarpia; species Escarpia spicata. Next base: position 25,776,562 of record OZ023210.1, read on the forward strand.
GTGTTTTCTGACTGGATTAGTTAAAACGTTTTAACTAAACCATTTTAAAGTGTAAGTGTGAACGCAGCTTTAGACTAAGTTAGTGTATTTATTGAGTTTAGTCTATCATTTACAGCCTGTAATACGGGGATTGTAATGGTTTTGCCATCCCCTGGCATGACTGTCTTTGATATAGTCAAGCTACTATACTGTGTAGTCTATAGCCTGGCCCAAGGTAATATATATATAGGTATACCGGCTACTAATATTAATCCTAACGACACCACAAATAGACAATGACGTGATGCATTGTTATAATTTTTCAAGTTTTTGTAGTTAGCATGCTGTTTTTGAAATTTACATAAAATCAGAATTACGATGTGGATACACTCATTTACATTACAGTTACGCTTCTTCACGTTTGATTTCCATCAATGCTGCTTATGAACATCTACCTTACCTTGTTAACTGAACACTTCAAAACACCTCATAGTTTATTAAAGACAATTATGTTTTTGGTGCAACTATCGTCATAGTCACAGTATCAAAGTATTACTGACAGTGGTGTTGTTTTCGTGACAATATCTGACACGGTTCTGAACTATTACTGACAGCAGGCCTATATTCCTGAAAATCAGTGTGAATGGGAAGATGGATTACTGACAGGAAGTTTTTGGGGTAGGCAGGTCTGCACACCAACAACAAGCAGAGCAGGTAGATTCACTTCTACAGTGCAGGTTTTGGCAATGTTAGACACGGACAATGAAAACGAACTAGTAAATGATGTTGCTCATCCATCTGATGAAACTTCATTATCATCAGATACCGATGACAGCAATGCTGCTCAGGTCGACATGAGTGATATTGGAGGAGGTGATGTGCTGTCCCCTTGCCAGCGGCGCAGATGTGCTGATAATGGTGTCCATGTGTTGGATAATGGAAGGAAGGAAGGAAGGAAGGAAGGAAGGAAGAAAGGAAGAAAGAAAGAAAGAAAGAAAGATCTTTATTCAACAGATATGATACAAATAAGTACAAAACATGTAAGAACATTTTAATAAAAAAACTGTCGGGAGACTCACTAAGGCTTTCAAATGTGCTGCTGAACATGAGAGCCACCCACTGGTAATTTTAACTAAAACATTTCTCCTACTCCCATTGTGGTATACAACCATATATTAAGTTAAAGCTACAAGCTGCTTTAATAGATAAAAAGAGTACATGATGTATGTTGGTAGGCTAACTGCATATGTAGCAGTGTCCATGCAAGTGTTTTTGTCAGATGTCAATAAGTACTTTCTAGTGTATTTAGAGAAGCTGCAGAAACTATGTGTGTACATTTTGTCTAAAATGCAGGGTGGCATTTTTCTAAGTAAAACTGGTAGATGGTATCTAATACGTTCTCTGGTTCTCGAAGTATGATTGAATGGGATAATAATTTGATGATTTTGTCTTGTAGGATAATCATGATAAGTAGCATTTTGTAAAAATAGCAATTGAAAAAATATAGGAACGCATCTATGTACAAATTTATGAAAGTTCAACATTGACAAGTAAAGATGTCTTCCAGTTTTAGTCGATTTAGGGATTTCATAATAGGTTCGGTGTGTGAGTTATATTTACTGCGGGAAATTATTCGGATTGCCCTTTTCTGCAACTTAGAAAGTCTATTTGTATTAAAACCTCACAATAAAATGCTGTGGTTGAGATGTGGTAAAATTAATGCATTATACATAGTCTTTAATGTATATCCAGGTAGAAAGTGTTTTAGTTTATTCATAATTCCAAGAGTTTGTGATATTTTACTAGATATTTTGTCAATGTGTGGAGTCCAGTCTAACATTTCTTGAATGGTAGTGCCTAGAAAGTTGAATGTGTGTACACACTCTATTTGTTGACCATTTATTTTTAACGATAATTTTATTTTGGAGATATTATGCTGTGGAAAATGAAATAGCATATATATATTTAGTTTTATTAGTTGTATTTAGAGTAAGCTTGTTATTTGTAACCATTCACTAATATGTTTTAGTTCATCGTTAATATTATCACTGACAACATTATAATTTTGTGTGTTAGAGTTGCAATTGAAAGAACGTAGTGGTCTGACGAGGGTGGTATCATCAGCGTCAAGTATGGCCTTGAATGTGTGGTGGCAAGATGGATGTCATTTACGTAGAGAGTAAACAGTAGGGGTCCTAATATTGCAGGACACCAGTTGAAACAAATAATGTGTTAGATATAACGTCGTCGAATTTGACAAACTGGCGTCTTTTGGAAAGGTAGCTCATTAACCAAGTGAGGGGAATACCATTTATGCCATAATGTCCAAGTTTTTAAAATAAAATATTGTAGTCTATAGTATCAAAAGCTTTTGACACATCAAAAGAAATTGCAATTGGAGTTTTTCTGTTGTCTAAGTTTTGAAGAATAGTGTCAGTTAGTTTGAGCGTAGCCATTTCCGTTGAATGTAATTTCTTAAATCCGTATTGACTTTTGTATAATAATTCATTTATAGTTAGGTAGTCAAATATTTGATCGTATAAAATGTTTTCAAAGACTGGAAATTGAGGGGAGTAATGAAATGGGTCTGTAATTGTTAAGCAAGGTGCTATCATCTTTTTTATGTAAAGGAACAACTTTAGCAATTTTTAGTCTTTGTGGAAATATACCTGTGCTAAGAGATTGGTTAATGATAAGGGACAAAGGCTTCGCAATTACTAAGTTGATTCTTTTTAGTAAAATTGTTGAAATCGAATCATGGCCTGCACTTCTCTTTGAGTCAAATTCCTTGATGATTTTTATTACAATATCTTCAGTTACTGGTTTGAAATTAAACTTTGTGAGATTTGTTTTGTAAATAACTAAGAAATTGTTTTTGTGGGTTTGTATAGGAAATTGTCTGTGCCAATTTAGTACCAATATTTACAAAGAACTCGTTTGCAATCTGCTTTGTGTTGGTAACCCGTAATCCATTTATATGGAAATGATTTCAAAATTTAAATTGTATACAGTTTTTATTTATAAGCTAATGGATGGTTTAATAGATGATGGACGGTCAAAGACAACAAAAAAGAATAGTGGCGCTAGTTGACGATGGAAACAGTTTACAATGTGTTCATTGTATTCTGACGGTTCAAATACATGACATAAACCACTGTTGGTTGCATGGCAGTAATTTTGTCCATTTTCCCCAAGACCCTAGGGTATTGGTTATTTTGGTTGATATTTCCAGGGTTCAAAAGGTTAACAAAGAAGCAGCCAACCTACACGTTTCATTTCACCGTAGGAATTAATATACACCATAAGTGTATGGAGCTGACAATCCTTTGAACAAGAAACAAAACCAAATGCATAATAATAACAATGACATCTTGTGTAGCTAAATAAAGGGCTCATGGCGTTGCTCAGAATTTGACCACTAACTCAGTTGAGTTTAGTAACACAGTGATGATTTAAAAATAATAAAACCAACTATTGTACAGTCATTTGCAAAAGTTTAAGACCAGGCACGATTTTTTGAAGAAATTTGACAAAACTATGATTTTTTGGCCTTCACATAACATTATATCAGTTTATTTCGCCAAATAAACGTAGTACAACATAATATGAAACTTTAAGTCGTCCAAAAGTGTCAGTGTCTCTACTTTTCAGTATTTAGTGTGGCCTCCTTTGCTGTAAATGATCGCCTGGATGTGATATGGCATGCTAGAAACCAGAGATTCGCAGTACTCCTGGGTGATTTCGGTGACCCAAACGTCCTTGATAGCTTGTTTCAAGTTTTGAGCGCTTGATGGTTGTTTGTCTGCCACCTTATCCTTCATTATAGTCCACAGGTTCTCAATGGGATTTAGATCTGGGCTGTTCCCAGGCCATTCCAGCACGGAGATTTTTGTCTTCTTGAGGAAATCAGTGGCTACCTTGGATCGGTGTCAAGGAGCGCCATCTTGCATGGAAATCGTACATTTGTGGATGTCCATATGCAGTTTCAGCTTCTCCTTCAGCAACTCCACGCACCTATATCCATTCATAGTGGTGTTAGGTGGAATAAAATACAGACCAGAAGGGCCAAAACATGACATGGCACCCCAAATCATCTGACTTGGCGGGTGTTTCATTGTGGCTGCTGTATATTTCTTATCAAAGAAATATATCGCTTATCTACTGGCCGCTTAACATGCCTCTTGTGAGGTATAAACTGTTGCATGGTCGATTCATCTGAGAACAACACTTTCTTCCACTGCGCGAGAGTCCAGTGGCGATGTCGTCTGGCAAAGTCCAGTCTCTTTTTTTTATCACAGGTGTCAGGCATGGCTTCCGGGCCAGTTTGCGGGACTTGAGCTCAAATTCTTTGCTGAGACGTCTCGAAACAGTACTGAGACTTATTTCCGTACCTTTTAAGCGTAACGCAGCCCGAATTTTCTTGCATGAGCTCATTGGCGAGCACATCACGATGCGTCTCATTGAGTGGTCATTCCTGAGCGTAGTTTTCCGTGGACGACCACTCCTTTTACTGTCACGAAAAGTGCCATCAGTATTGAATTTGACGATGGCATTGTGCATGGCTGTCTTAGAATAACATAATTTAGCACTAATGTCTCTTTCCGTATCTCCTTCTCCATGAAGAGTCACTATTTGTGCCCTTAGAACCTCTGTCAAAGACGATTTTTTTGCCCATTTCAGGGATGAAGACAAAACTGAAAAACACCTAATCGATACTGACAGCAGCAAACAAATGACCTGGAAGTACTGACTAGGCATATTGCTTCAAGGCCCAAATAGGATGATGTAATCCAGACATTATCTGATGCAATTTGATGCCATACCATAAAATGCTTAAAAATCATGCCTGGTCTTAAACTTTTGCAAATGACTGTTAGACCATTATTCTAGACTGTTCTCATAAATATCATAACATCAGTGTCATAATTAAGGAACATAAAATTAATATCACAGCTAAGCTAAAAAATTCAAAATAGTTTAGAATAAATAAAGTGCCTTGAATACTTGTAACTAGATTTGACGCTAGATGAGTATTTATTTTTAATTTTTAGCGTAATGAAGAGGGAGACAGACAGACCTTGCAGACGTAGGCAGCGGATGTTTCCATGTTCTCCCCGACGACCTCCTCCTCCCCCGGTTCCCCATCCACCCCGCTCGTCTCCACCACCAGGGCACAGGTTTCCTCCTGCGACAGTACAACACCATTAGACAGCAAGAATTAAACTTCCTTTGGAGCAATTGTTGAAACATGTGACGTTTCGACCCGTCCGATCTTGTTCATGCACCGATGTCATGTACGTGAACAAGATCTGCTGTAGACGGGTCGAAAGGATCTTGTTCATGCACTGATGTCATGTACGTGAACAAGATCTGCTGTAGACAGGTCGAAATGTTGCAGGTTTCAACAGTTGCTCTAAACTAAGTTTAATTCTTGCCGTCTAATGGAATCTTGGAGCCACGAACAATATCTTTCATATAACACAACACCGCTCTAGGGCAACACCACATGTACATGTCTCACAAGAAATAAGAATTGTCTTTTTTGTGGTTCATTCGTTCTTAGTGTAAAATTGTGATATGCAGAATAATCTATATGTATTCTAACGTGCTTACTGCCCAAATATGTTTCAATGAAGCAGAACAACTTTTGAATTCAACAGTTCAATATTTACAAAAATCACTGAGCTGTCACTCAAATCCCCGAATAGCTCGCTCGGAAAAATGCCAAGGTAGATCATGATGAGACAGAGGCATGATTACTTATGTCACATGTCATGTCACACTCATATATGCCTCATTAGTAATCGGACATTGGAAAACATCTTCAAAAGCGGCGCACTGCAAAAACATTGCAGCGCACACTGTTTCCTCTCAAAACATTTAAATTTCAACAACAGGAAATCGTTCATTAAAACACATTATGTTATGCTATTGTCTATTCTGTGTAATATGATTTCGTGATATAGAAAAATGGACAACCTCCCTTTAAAGGTAATCAACGATCAATTTCATTGGCTGATTTATTGGGATGCCAAAATATACAGCACAGTGGTCTTTACACATTATAAAACTGTTTGTTTTTTTATTTCTTTAGTCCGGATTATCTACTTAGCTATAAAAATCACTTGTGGTGTGTGCAAACTGAATAAAACATCTTACTTAACTAAAGGCAAGTAAGAGAATGCAATGACACCATGACAATGCAATGCATTTCAAATACAGGTCAGTATAATTTTTGTCAAGTCTACATATAGATATACGTTTTTTTTACAAACCGACACTGACAGAAACATCAAGTGACATAAACATTGTCGTCATTAGTTATTACAATACATCATCACAATTCCTCTCAAAAGTATACAATACAACTTTATCTCCAAATGAGACAAGTTTTGTGACAAATTTGACGTGGTTCCCACCTGCTCGTCAATAAAGACTTCTTCTACCCCTTCTGGTATTGTTAGAATGGCCACCACCTCACTCTCCACGGCTAGGGGTTCATTGCCAGCATCCACATTGTGAGTGTTCAACACCCTTTGAGAGTGGACAGTGTCCAGCTCTGTCTTCTTGCCATACCGAGGCAGGTCTGCATCGGTCTTGTCAGTGCATGGAACCCTGTCAATCACAAAGACAAAGCTGAGAAGGGTGCCCCAACCCTTTTGCACGTAGAGCAACACACGTGTCAAATGGCTACGGCTTTTTTTGTTCTGCCATTGAATAAATGTTTGTAGTTTGAACAAAGAGGGGCTTCAGTAAGCTGCTGGATTGCTTTAGTAATATAATATTCTTGTATACTGCACACATATGCATGCACAATGTTGCACACACGCACACACACGCACTTACAGTCACACACACATGCACACATGTGCGTGTGTATGTGTTTTATCAGACTGATGCAACAGACACATCTCCCAGCTTCCTTGTTGAAAGTATCATTGTCATCTCTTTTTCTCTCTTTTTTACAGTAAGTCTAAACATTTTAATAACAACATATCAAAGTTTCTCATAAATTATAATAGTTGTTAGTTAATCTAAATGGTACAAAATAGCTAGAAGAAAAATGTATGCACAGCTACATGGATTAAACAGTTTGGTGGATTATAAAATTTTACTTTTGCAGTTAATAAAAATAGACCGTACCTTGACTTGAGATGTCTAGTCAGTGCACCAGATTCACCGAAGCAACGTCCACACAACTCACATTTGTACGGTCTCTCACCTGCATCCGTAACCATAGCAACTGATAAAGATGATTTATATAGTCAATTTACAAAGCTAAACCACTGTTATTAAACGAACTGTACACATTACTTCAATTATTCCCATACTGAAACTGTTCAGATTTGTACATCAATGAACCTGAGTTGCGATGCGTTGTGGGGGGTTGTTATAAAACACCAACTCTCTGTGTATTTTTATATATATACATATAGATTATAATTGTTTATCTATATACGTTGTTGACCAACCTGTATGCCGGCGCATGTGTCGTTTGAGTGAACCCTTTGTCTTGAATGCATACTGACAGTTGCCATAAGTGCACGGGAAGTCACGCTGGTTGGAGTGCGTCAACAAATGAGCCCTCAGTATGTTGTGCTATAATAAATCAATAAGAATAATCATACTATAACAGCATTTCTATGTGTCATAATATGGTAGGTGTAGCTATTCAAAGATGCATCACAGGACTACAAAAACTCCCCAACAATTAAAAGCCAATCTATACGCAAACTGATATAGCTGGGGTGGGAGATTTGTATACATTGGATGCCATCTTGTTTTGGGGAGGCAAGAGCCCAATACATAGGGCCGTTGTTCAGAAGTTTACTGTAGTTCACTGGCACCCTGCCAAGTTTTCTAGATACCCCTAGAGTTGGGAAATGACATAACCAAAGGTCAGCATCTGTCCCTAGGCTACATGTTTCACCGTATAAATAAGGGGAATTTTTGGTTAATCTGGGCGACTACTGGGGGAACACTGACCCAAAGATCATATTCCTGTCTGGATACTCACTGCCTCACACTATTGTCGCAGTATTCTACTGGTTTAATTCCAGCTGCGATAATCGCCGCCGCTGTCTGGACTTAGCTTCCAGACCACAGTGTATATTTTATTTTATTGGGTTTAATTCCGGTTGCGGTAGATGCCGCCGCCACTGGAACCATTCCGACACCAGTAGCTTTTAGCAGGTATAGATTATGTATTAGCATTTGTAGTGGTAGTATTTTGCTTATCATTAGTATGACCGAGTGCATGAACTTGTGCCCGTATGCTTCCCTGCTGACCGCTCGACCAGCACACTACAATTGGTAGTTCCGAGGTATAAAAACGCTACAATTGGATGATGAACTTAGTAACGTTGTGTACTGTACAGGCTATCAGAATTATATGCTGCAATAAAAACTACTTGCACCCACTCCTGGCGCCACCTGGGGAATGACTGACAACTCAACTTGTTCACTAAAAAAGTAAATCACTCTAAATAATTATGTTTTTTTAAATACATGTAGAATCGAGGCCAATAATGCGAATGAACAGAGAAAGACATGAGTGAACATTGGAGGATGTCAACCTACAATGCCTCAAAGTCAGTGTATCAATGTACAGATTGCACACATATATAAATATTACCAACTTTGTAGGACAACTTACATCTTTGAACTGTCTGCGACAGTGAGAACACGAGTATGGCTTCAAGTAACAATCCGGGTCTTCATCAAACACAATTTCGTTTCCTCTTGCCACTTCATCTCCGCCACTGCCGCCAACAGTGGCACCCTCTGCTGGTGGCTGTTGTTCACCCGTCGTGTCAGTGACATCATCGTCAAGACTGTCAAAGTTGTTGTTGTGAGTGTAATACACGTGTCGTCGAAGGATGGCCTCACGGTGAAATACCTTGCCACAGGTCTTGCACGTGTACTCCGACTTGACGATGATGTTGTCTTGGCTGTGTGCCAACTCCACGCGACTCTGTCTTCGACCTGCAGCAGTGATTTAATGTGAAGACAAATTTGCTAGCTGCGTAAAATTACTACCTGTCGAACTATATGTTAGAAATGTCAAAACTGGGATACATTGGTAACTTTTAATGTAACTTAACATTGTTGATTATGAAGACAATTGAGCAACCGAAACACTTTAAATAAATAATACACATTTTGTATTTACAATTATATAAATAATGTAATGAAGAATTGTTACTATTGTCAATAATGACAGCATTCATGGTTAATAGAATCAAATTACCCTATGCCTACAACTATTCCTATTACAGTATTCAAAGATGCCATTTGTGAAATTGGGTTATGGTGGTATACATATAAATCACCATCCCTATATTTTCAAATAAAATTTGTGCCAGATCCTTTTGCACAGAAACAGACTCAGCAACTACTGCCAATTAGTGAGAACAAGACATGACTTTGATTTCAGGACAAAAGTGTTACTTCATCACACTGGTGTAAGACGTTGAAGAATCAACCAAGAGGCTAACAAAGAATAAGAACACCATGGATGTGAAACAATCATGACTGGAATGTGGAATGGTACTTTCCAAGAAGAGTATAATAATAATAACGTAATGTTTTCTCAAACTAATACAACCATACCCTTTCTCTGTGTGCATGCCTCGCTCGATTCTTGATTCTCGGCTGCATTCCTGCCCTTCACTGCACCAACGGGCAGGACACGCTTCTCCTTCTTGACAACAATGCGAGGTATGAGCCAGCGGTTACTCTTTGTGTACGTCACCTTGCAGTTGTCCTTTGATAACTTGTGTTGTATGTAGGCATCAAGACTCGTGAACACCAAACGACACTTCCCACAGCAGTGCGTGTCATGATCCACATCATCGTTTGCGTCACCGCTAGGTGGTACTGCAATGGAAACAACTTATTGTTGGGAATCAACAGTTGCAACGTACATACACTATAAACTTAAGTGGCAGTATAGATTGTCAGCTAAGCCATGGCATAGGCTGTACGTACCGTATACGCGTAACATGAGGAATTTTGGCAATCTGTTATTTTAAAAAGTCTTAACTGGCCTAAAATTAATCGTTCACCTACTACTAGATGATTCCATAGCTAAAAGATTACCGTAATTGTAAACAAGAGTAGAATTAACTAGAAACCAGGCAATAATATTGTATTATTAACCATGGCAATGCCATTGACGAGCTTTGCCATTGCCTTGGCATTGACATTAGTCTTTAGTTTAAATAATTGTTTTATAAATTAAATATATTATCTAAAATAATAAACAGCAAATCAACTGACATCAAAATCAACTCCGGCAAGTAGAACTGACCATCATCATGGACATATACTGATATAGTGTCACAGCGTCGGCCAACAATATGCTGCAGCACCTGTACTGTAGTGTATCAGTGTGTGTGTATAGCTAACTGTAGACTGTAGTGTATGATCACGTATGTGATCGGACGACATGTGAAATGTCATGCTGACAGACGCAACATTTAAACTGTGCAAAAGTGGACGCAGACGCCGACGTGTTGTAATAAACTTTGTCGTCGTCTTCCCGCGTGGAAAATTCCGTTGTACACAGTTTACTCAAATCTATTTTCTCTTGTCTACACCTATGCCTTGCCTGCAAACGAGTTATATTAATGATAGAAGTGAACTTGAAAGTAAAAATAAACAAAAACACGTGAATAGATGTTTACGACAGCACGGTAGTTCTACCTTTTTCCGACGAATTGTCGGATGTCGGAGCGTCGTCTTCAGTAATTGCCGACATTTTGCGACAATCATCGGTTTGCTGACTGATAGTCCTTTCCAAAAGTAAACAATTGTACCAACCAGCATGAAATAGCTATCCCCATTGGACGAATTAATGGGTCAAAGTATTAACGGAAAATACTATAGTCATTGTCACGTGGTGTCCTCACAGAAATGCCCGGATGTTTATGATTTCTGTGACTTTTTGATAATAAAAATATGGAGCATCCACCAGTTCCGAGTAAAACATGGGAGCTCAGTTTGTACGAGTTGCATCGAACGCCTCAAGAGGCTATCACAGACAACACGGAAATAGCAGTCTCGCCGAGAAGCCTACACAGTGAACTGATGTGTCCCATTTGTTTGGACATGCTGAAGAACACCATGACCACGAAAGAGTGTCTGCATCGCTTCTGTCAGGAGTGCATCATAACTGCACTGCGCAGCGGCAATAAAGAGTGTCCGACATGTCGCAAAAAACTCGTCTCCAAACGGTCACTGCGGCCAGATCCCAATTTCGATGCCCTAATATCGAAAATCTACCCGAGCCGCGACGAATACGAGGCCCACCAAGAGAGGGTGCTCGCGAAGTTGAAGGCACATCACAACACCAACGCATTTACTCACAGCATAGAGGAGGGGCTCCGCTTGCAGGCAATGAACCGTGCACAGCGCGTAAGAAAACAACCAGAGATCGCAAAAAGTGATGCAGGCGTAACTTCTGGCGAATCAACCCCATGCAAACGGGCTAGAGCTGCTTCGGAAGAATCGGCAGGCGAGAATTCCAACATGTCGAACGTTGACGCTGAATCTTACTGTGAAACTGGGTCAGAAACGGCAGAAACTGTACCAGTGAATACTGCCGATGACATCGAACTTGTTTTCAAGCCTCATCCGACAGAGGAGCAGGACGAGAACGCTCAGGTTCGATACATCAAGACGACAGCAAACGCTTCAGGTCAGCATATGGCAGTCATGCCCTTTACATGGTTCATTTTTGGAGGATGCATTTACAGGCTCCCTAAAAACACCAACTGCACCACAACCTTAGGCTTGATCCTCCCTAAAAATGTCAAATCCCCCTGAAAGCTCTTGAACAAAAATGGAATGTATGCCTTCAGTGGGGAAGGTGTACCTCCCAGCTCCCGATGGACCTGGCATTGTGGACTGTTCTTTGACGAGTTAAACATTTTTTAAACTAATGTGTTTTGTTAAAGTTTAGCTCATACATTACTGTGCATTGAACCAATGATCTACTATTTGCATGCCATTTGACAAACACACAATTCAGCCCATAATACAAAACAAAGTTGTATAAAAATGAACAAAAACAGAATGTCTCATAAATCTGCAAGACGCTAAGATTGTTAAATTAAAAACAAAATACAAAGAAGCAATATGAGGCAGTGTCTTCATCTATGATGGGCAAATGTTGCATGCAACCAATTTCCACCACGATCATTGTGTGTAAACAGTTTGTTGGCAACAGGCATGGGGTCAGTTACATTCCGGAATTGGAATTGACCCTCAATTCGAATAAACCTCAAATGTTATGTTCAATGATCAATCAAAGACTCAAAACACATTTCAACATTTTAGTCACTCATCCAAAGTAAATGTTGCAAAAATAAATATAATTGTTACAATTACCTGTCTGAATGTTTTTGTTGGTTCAACAGAGTTTTCAAAGCTCCTCAGCTTACAACACCTTTATTGTGTGTTCATCAGCATTGTAAATGTAATGTCCCACTCTCTGCAGTCGTGTGATTTTTGTGATTGTTACATGATAGCAGTTTTAAAGAATATCAAGGGAAGATTGTAACCGGTGTCCCTGTTAATCACTGGTCATCTCTCTCTTATCTCAATGGCTTCACTGATCTCTCATTGCTAGAAGTTTTTGTTGGTGTTTAGCCATGGTGTTATGGCCCTCATTCACTCGGTGTTCACCTAGAGCTGTGACTGTGAGTGTGGACCTCGTGTTCTTGTGTTTGTTCACCTACTGCTGTGAGTGCGGCCCTCATGTTCTTATGTTCTTTATGTCTGGCACTCAGTGATCTGATAGTTTGAAGATATACCTACTGGTATGTAGGTTTGATGACAGCCCAAACATGCCATTTCATATATCACCCCACATGTATGTTGTTCTTTGGGGTTTTGTCCTTGGGATTCACCACTAGGGATCTTATGGTGACGTATAGGGTTTGTGATATTTCCCCACAGTGCGTTCCAGGATTATTGTGGTTGGTTTCTCTGATAGGTTGTGCACGTAAGGCAGAAGGAGTTATGTGCTGAAATTAATATAATTGCCATATTGGAACCTAGAACAAAACAGTTTCTTAATTTAAAATGTTTCATGATTTTGTTTTGTTTTTAAAGGGTGTTTTAATAGATTTCTTAGTCAACAATTTCTGATTTCAGTTGATCATCTTGCAAAGTACCTGGCTGTGAGGATAGCACTGGAGAACCGGACAACTACAGAAACGGGTGAGTAATTAAACTGACAAGATTTCCAAGTTTTAGCGATTGAATAAATTATTGATCTAAAAAAGTAGAAGGTGTGTATTTTATTAAATTGTACTGTTACAATCATATCGTGTGGCCAGTCTGGCCAACATTAAGCCAGAGGTGGAAAGTTTGTCTAACGTATGGCATGTACATTTATGTATGCAGGCAAGAATTATATCAGCCATTCCAAGCTAACGTACAGTGTATATTTATCATACTAATTTTGTCTAATGTCATGAGTTGAAAACTGGAACATTTTACAAAGATGTATATTTGGGGGTAATAAATACAAAATATCCCATGGATATGTAACTTCCTTCCTAACACCACGGTCCAAGGTGACACACCCTTCCGAATGCCCTAAAATATAGCAAATGCACATCGTTTTTTGGTTAGTAAATTTTCCATGGAAAGCTTCATCTGGCCAGGCTGAAATTGGCAGCTAAAAATAACCAACTGGCAGCACTACTACAGCAAAGTTCATTTGGTTTGACAATTGCTCACTGTTTCTTGAGCTGAGAAGATGTGATCTACCTCATTTTGATGGCATAGAAGTCAAAAAAATAAGTATTTTGTTTTATATCCAAGGAAATATATAGTTTAGAAAAAAATCCTTTATGTTTGTAAATCTCCTATTACTAAACTAACTAGGGCCGGCCTAATGTATAATGTAAGTGCTTTAATGTAGTTAGGAAATCTACCTTGTCTAATCTAATCTCTTGTCCAAAATTCTTCTGATATTGTTTAGTACTAAATTAAATGTTAAAATTATGTTTGAAGTTGAGTTGGTGACATGAGAATAACAATTGGGACAAAGTACAACTGAAAATAAAACTACCTTCCATGCGTAGCGTGGGATAAATGCAAAGGGTGGTGTAGTCAACTACCACCTTGGCTTGCGAGGGTGATTAAAATGGGATCCCAAATAAAATTGGTTGGGCTTAGCTGAAGTGATGATGTAATGTTTGTTAATGAAAAAGGAGGCAAGGATGACCTGGACAGCACTGGGAGGATTGTATAAAGGGAGATTTGGGGAACAAGGAGACGGGAATGGAGACAGTTGGTGAAGACAGCAGTGCAAGATCAGTGAGGGGGACGGAAAGAACAGAAAAGAAAGCTGAAGTTGAGAACCGGTACCGAGGCCAGCCTCACTCCTGACAGACAGGGGAACGATTGTAGTTGTAATACTGTTAACAAGCACAGCACGACAGTGACATGTATCGATGCAAACTTTCTGATGTTTGTTGTGTTTTGAAATGTTTCAGGGTCCGACAACGGTCAACAGGTGCCGCCACTGGATGAAACGAAGTACACGATTCACGTAGCAACATCTCCAGGCAATTTCACCACTATCAATGGTTCAATGACACTCGAACAACTCAACGAGAAATACTGTAGGCTCACCAAGCCGCTTGAATTGTTCTACAGCTCCCAGAAGAAGAAGGAAGATAAATAGTTAATTATTGCCATTTTGATTCTGTTAGCATCCTTTAGTAGCAGCAGTGCTGGGACTTGATATGTGGCTCAGGATTAAGGCACGCTGTGGTCGTGGAGGTTTCACTAGGTAGCCCGTTACCAGTTCACGTTGTACACACTGAATATAAGGTCATTTAGTGGCTAGAATAGCTGGTGCTAATAAACTGTTATGTTTCTGACTGTACATCTGGCATCAATGTTATTCGGCTAGATGGAATCTTGCCATACTCACTGAATGGAACTCTCTATAATCTAATTATTTTATTGCAATACCGCCTATGCCCACGTTATTGCTAACCCCAATTCCCAGAATGTCGGGCTAACTGCCCACCCCCTGTTTAGTTTATCGCCCACCCCATCTCAACCACATGCTGTCTGTATTATGATTCAGAATTAGACAGGACACATGCAAGTTTACAAGTGAAAATACGTAAAAAGTTTAATAGTTGTCTGCACCATTATTTCTTCCACTTAATTGGTAACACTTTGTTCTGCAGGCATTGATTAACTGCATTTCACCTGTTTTGTTCAGTTTGTCTTGTCCATTATATTATAAATAGCCATGTAATAATGAACAATTTCTTCAACTATTGTGAAAAGGTACCTGCCCAGGTGTCTTGTACAACCCTAGACAGTTTCTTAATTTATCTTTAATTTCTCCAGGGGGCAGTATCGCAAATTGCCACCCAGTCCATTAATAAAATTTATCTCAACCTAGCCGCCTGTGAAGTTGAGTACGATAATGAAGTCAAATATGGTATTTATATTAGGTTTCTTACAAACTTTTTATTATCGTACTGTTTTTGTATAATTTATGAGACTCCAATAATGTTAATAGTGCCAAACAATTTTGGTTCACAAAGAGAAAGCTTAATCATAGCATATAGGTTAAGTTATCAGAATACAAAATGCAAATTGTATAGTCTTAATAAAAACTGGATAGGAATAGTTTATAACCATATAAAAACATTCATAACAGGGGAACAGGGCACTTCAAAAGTGGTCCTATGGGGTAGATTTTTGTTCAATAATTTGAAATTGTGTACCATGTACTTGATATGATAATTGTCTAATAATGTCTACCCATAATCGGCCAACATGCCAATTTGTATCGGCTGTGTATACCTGCTTACTTATATTAATTAATGTATATAATATGTACCTACATACACAGGATTACACGCATATCAAACATGTTTAGAATTGTGCTTGTTTTTGCTGAAATAAGCATCTTATTTTGCTGGTCATACAAAACATTGTCGGGAAGCAATTGAAGCACAGTGTAACAAAGTCGAGGTACCAATGCTACAAAATGGAAATAAGGTTGTTTTTTATAATAAAACATGTCTAGTCACTTGAGATGAATAACTTGGATATTTCCATCCAAACACCCATGCAGTGGAACTGTACTATCAAGGAAATCATTGCGACGTCGGCAGTGATCTGAATAATGACGTGACTATTAACAGGACTAATTTCCTACACTTTAGTTACTGTTTCTTAGATAATTTTGGACCGTCCTAGGGTGAATATAATTGCGAGGTGATAGTATCATTTTTAAGATATGCTGTACAATTACCTAAAATACTTTCATATAAGCAACCAGCTTATTTAATTCATTGCTTACTTCTGTAAGTAAACCTAACTAGCTTCGATCATCTAGTTCTGATTTACTTTTTGTTGCTAGAGTCGATACTAATATTGGAACTAGGACATTTTCAGCTCTTTGGAGTATGGTCCCTCTTAGTGTTAGATCAGTTGAAAATATTACACAATTCATCCACCATTTCAAAATGTACTATTACTACTAGTGTCCATCCGTTGACACCTTGTATACTGCTTATCAATTTTGAGACTGATCAACCCTTTTGTCTTGATGGACCTCTGAGCTAAGGATTTAGGTGCTTATTATTAATAAAGTGAGGCTCGGCTCTAGTTTGTATGAGGCAGCTGTGTAAATATGGTAGTTTAACTTGTAACATACCAATGTGCATCTGTTCAATTTGTGTGAATCGGTGTGATTCATAATCCTACTAGTACTTTAGATAGAGCCTTGACATCGCATTACCCACATAATAATGAGAAACATAAATACTGCAATTTATTCTGGTTAATTAAATATTGTCAGTCAAACAAATTAATAAGTTTTAGGTAAACTGTTATAATTACAGGAGGTAAGTGTTATTCCTTTAAAAATTGTCTGCATCTGACAAAATAAAGTGCACTATGCATATAAGTTGGTGCATCTGTAGACTTTATTATTTTCTAAAACAAATTCCCTGGTTGCAAGGTATACATTAATAATTGTCTGTACTGTGGACCCATAAAACTACACAACACATAATTACAGGTTGTTGGTTATGAGCATAACTGAAATCAGTACTTCAACTGCACCCTTCTTGACCCTTGAGGTTCACAACAACAAAAACTGCCCGCATTAGGCACAACAAACCTCCAACTGCACTTCCCTGAGACCTCCAACTGCATCCCCTTGAGGCACACAAAATTCCTCCAACTGCGTTCCTCTTTGAAGCTTACAAAATCTCCCAACTGCCACCGATGTTATAATCTTAAGAAAGGAACATTGTTATTGGCATTCATGTTTTTAACTCTTCTGCAACAAATACTGGGTACTCTAAAGTAAATATATGGCATTATGGGACTGTATCAGCTAGTCAATTTCTGTTGACATCAGCCCTTCAGATAGCTCAGAAGATGCTTCACACACCAAAGCCAATGAAGATTATGCATGCATCCGTGCAGTCGGGCATACATTGTACATATTATATTTAAACTGTGGAATATTCTTCTGGATAGAAGTAACCACAAGACTGTGAAGAAGAAGATTATTATTATTAAATTTACAGTCATCACAAACATTCATATATGATTCATTGTTTATTTTAAACAAGAATCTGATGTTATGTGGATGATAAACAAGTTTTATACATTAATTAGTATCTGAGAAATGGCTATACTGAAATGTACACCGTGGAATTAGAAATGGGCTCTCCGTAGAAGTTTGGGTATTATTAGCTAGGTGCGTAAATTCGTTTGTACCCGTTGGAAATTGTATTTATAAACGATCTGTACATTTATTTAAAAAAATAAGTGCCCCGGGTGAGGATCGAACTCACAACCTCCGCATCTCTCAGTCTGCCACGCCTGTTGCCAGGCGGTACTGTTTATAAGTACGGCGCGCTAACCGATTGTGCCACCGGGGCTTCGAGAACTATTTGCCGAATGGAACACTTTTACTGTCATGCGCTGTAGTCGAGCAAATCAAAAGTAAAAGTTAAGATTTGATTTCAATGGCTTTTAATTTTTTTGTCGATCACATCATCATTAAATGCGCTTTATGCTTATATAACAACTCACCATATTCACGGAAATGCTGAGCCGTATATTTACGGCAAAGCTAAACTTAAAGAATGGTGCTGCCATCTGGTACATTACTAGTCATTATAAATCTTTATACGTTGGTGATAAATATGTATTTGCCGTTAGATTACAACATGAAACGCAAAGCAGCCTCAATTATATCGTACAATTTTACTAATAATAACTAAAAATAGTAAATACCAATGTGTCCTGTAATGCTACACGCTTGATGACTGCCGTTTTTGTTATCTTGCTTGACTACTGACGCCCCACCAAACGCAAGAAATGAAACTAATTTTGATGTCATCAAATAAGTATGGCGGAATCTGAGTTGTTGGCATAACGTATATGATGATAAACATTCACACTGACAGAACATTTACGCCATACTCAAACATCCCATCTGTTCATGTGTATATAGAGCTAGCCAGTCTTCTGTGTACGTAAGCATTTGTCATTTTTCCTGTATTAGTAAATGAGTTAAAGTGACATCTGAAGACTGACGTTTGCCGTGTTGACGTTGACGTTGTTGATGATGACAGGGTTGGGTCCTGGCGTCTGTGTCAGTTCGCGCATCAATCAATTCTGATACAGTAGTTTTGTTAACCCCTTTGAATGTACGCGTACACGTTTGTACAATTACATACAGCAGGACGGCCTGAAATATTGTTTTTTTAAATTTAGAAATGGAAGATAGTACTACTGTCTACTAATTTATTTGTTTAGACTTTAAAGTTTAGTCATTTACTCATTAGCTTGTTGTCAAAACTTGCCAAAAGCTGATCTTTAATTAAACATTTTAGGCTCATATCACAGATATGATAAAATCTAACTCGGCTATAATCACCATGTTATCAAGACACTTACATATGTGTGTGTAGGTATCTTAATGCAATGTTTCCCTGTATAAAATGCTAGGCGAGGTGGTGGGATGGGGTACTTTTGGTGCCAGTGGTGCAAAGCATTGCTAGGGGGGTCCGGGGGCATGCTTCCCCGTAGATTTTTTTTTAACTAGCTTTAAATTTTTGCATTCTTAGGTATGCTTTAACCTTTTCTCTTGAAGTGTAGTAATCATTATTGATAAAAGTCAATAATGATTACTACACTTACCATGTTACCATGCTGACAGGGTCAGTAAAAAAGTAAAAGGTAAGTTCTATATAGCGCAGTATCCAGCTCAAAGCGCTTAACATCCCTGGCAGACCTGTTCAGTCAAACACCATCTCGACTTCTCTGGGAAGCATCCAGTGGTATCATCTGAAGACTCTTTTATCATCACCTTTAAATTATAATATCATAATATTATGGTAAATTGGTGGTTTTTGTTCCAAAGATTATATTTTATTTCTTGCTTGCATGCTATGCAATTAATTCATTTCTGGAATGCCACAAATGTATGTTTCTGTTACTCGCAAGAACGTTTCTCAAATTGTGTCTTTTTTAGTCCTTTGGGCCGAAGGTCCAAGGAACTATTGCCATCATTCTGTGTCTGCCGTCCGCCGTTAGCTACCGTATTTCAGAAACTGTTCAGCAACTTTTTTTTATTTTGCATAGACGTGTCTTCGGGTACAGCCACTATGCACGAGAAATCTGTATTTGATTGAATCATTCTCAGGATCCCGTAGGGCCCCCAAGGGCCCAAAAATCTGGTAATTTGTAACATTTTGCCTATTTTTAGTCCTTTGGCCGAAGGTCTATTGCCATCACTCTGTGTCTGCCGTCCGCCGTTAGCTACCGTATTTCAGAAACCGTTCAGCAACTTTTTCTCTAATTTTGCATAGACATCTTAGGGCACTGCCACTATGCACGAGAAATCTGTATTTGATTGAATCATTTTAAGGGCTCCCTAGGCTATACTGAAATGTACTCCGTGGAATTAGAAATGGGCTCTCCGTAGAATTTTGGGTATTATTAGCTAGGTGCGTAAATTTGTTTGTACCCGTTGGAAATTGTATTTATAAACGATCTGTACATTTATAAAAAATAAGTGCCCCAGGTGAGGATCGAACTCACAACCTCCGCATCTCTCAGTCTGCCACGCCTGTTGCCAGGCGGTACTGTTTATAAGGGCTTCGAGAACTATTTGCCGAATGGAACACTTTTACTGTCATGCACTGTAGTTGAGCAAATCAAAAGTGAAAGTTAAGATTTGATTTCAATGGTTTTTAATTTTTGTTTTGATCACATCATCATTAAATGCGCTTTATGCTTATATAACAACTCACCATACCATTACTACCACATGAAATTATCTTAGACCACAAGGAGGACCGGTCTACTAAATCAAATGCTTTCTTATAATCGATGAAGGCACAATAAAGCCTTTTGCGTCGAGACAAATACAATTCAACCAATACCCCTATCTGAACACTGCCTGTTCTTCACCTATTACATTTGCTTTGTTTATGTATGTGGTCAGTCTAGTATTCTGAACAATCACTAAGGATTAATGAACACTTGTGCAGAATGTCACCCACTTGGCAGGTTTAATTGATCTATTCAGCAATGAGGACACTGCTTAGGCCTCACTCTAGACACTGTCACTCACAGTGTTGTGTATTGTCTTAGTTGCTCCATTGAGCTAATCTACTTGATCACTAATCAGTGGTGGCTCTGGTTGTGTATTACACACAGCTGTGGAGCTAAGATTCTCTGCCTGCTATTGTTTGATGGAAACTGTGACTAATGTGTAATTGGTCACTGGCGGTAGCTTGTGTCAACAGACAGGAGTAAGCCACTAGACCCCTGTTAAACTGGACAGTTGCCTGTAGGTTTTAAACTGTGTCAAACAGTGAGTCTACCTTTTGCTCTCAAATAATCTGTTCTCTTAGTTTTACACATAAAGACATAATCTGGCATAACTTGATAAGTCTTTGTAGCAGCACATTTGTACTTCCAGTGTATCATTGCAACATAACATACATATTACATACTGTGTGCCACATTTGAATGTTGTGCATGTAATATTTCCATGCAATCCATTTGCATATACAATGTAAAACTTCAACAGCTGTTTTCTTCATTTTCACTTTTTGATCCCTACCATGTTCAATGCTCCATAACTTTGCCAATTTTTGTAGCAGTAATATTTTTTGAAACCGTGTAAAGCACCCTACCAAACCTTTACAAGGATGTAAGAAAACAATGTTACAATTTTTCCGACTTATCACTCATTTGGTCAGCCGGGGTCACATATAGACGTATTAGTCCAAAGGACTTCAGGGCCACTTGGCCCATTTTTTAGATGCATAGGAACAAACAATTGTCTTTTGTTTCCCTTTAACATTTTGCCATCCATCATTTTCCTCATTCATCATGCCTTGCCTTGGTGTTGCAGTCACTGCCTGCAAACATGGCGTGGTGGGACTCAAGTGGCCTGTCAAGTTTTGCAACACAGGCCCTGAAGTCAGCTCAGAAGAGCATTGATAAAGTGCTCGATATTGAAGTTGAAGAAGGGGCCGATGATGTCAAACCAAGTAAGGAAGTGATAAAATATCAGATTTTGATTGTTTTGTTGTCATTTTTGTTGTGGTGGTTAGGTTGTTTATTATTATCTATTGCTGGTTGTTTTGTCACAGGTGGTGGTGTTATTGTTGTTGTTAGTTGTTACTGTTATTATTGTGGTTGTCATTGTGGGATATTTTGGTGGTGTTGTTATTGTGGTTGTTTTATTGATGGTGTTGTTATTGTGGTTTGTTTGTGTTGTTATTATTGTGGTTGTTTATTTCAGGAAGGCCTGTCAGAATAAGTATGTCCTTAACTTAAATGTGGCAGTGGAGTTTGCATGCCTGAGGCAGGGCATTCTGTAGGATCAGGCCAGCAACAGAGAAGGAACAATGACCATAACATTCCAGGTGAAATCTTGGAATGGTCAGCAGACCTTGTGCAACTGATCGAAGTGATATGGTCGGCATATACAATGTCACGAATGATTAAATGGATGTAGGGCCAAGATGATGAACAGCATGATATACCAACAGTAACAGTTTGAAACTTTGAATTCAATCCACTGACGTAGACACCCAGTGTAGATTGTACAGAACAGAACAGTTGTGTTCTTATTCCATTGTCCTGATAAAGAGATGGGCTGCAGAGTTCTGTGTCTTTTACAACTTCCACAAGTGTGTCTCAGGCAGATCATGTAACACTGCATTGCCGTAATCAACATGTTACATAACTAAGGCATTTACAGTGGTTTTGCAGGCATCTGCTAATCAATGTGATGCTACAGAAATGAGAATATGCCACCTGGCAAACACGATGTATGTGATTCATCATTGACCTAGTGTTATCGAGTAGAACGCGGATGTCGTGGATAAACAGCTTCAGTGTAACAGTGCACCCACATGCCCATGTACATCAATGACTTGATCAACAGAACGCTGGACATGTGTTTGAATGTTCATTGTGGATATGACAATCGCCTCGGCCTCTGTGTTGTTCTTCAGTGTTCTTCTTGTTAAGCAGAAGGTTATGATATGACATCGTTTTTTGTGCTATTGTTACTGTGGTTATTTTGTTGTTGAACTTGTGGTTGTTTAGTGGCTATTACTGTGGTTGTTTTGTTGTTTGTACTGATAGAATGGTTGCTTTGTGGATGGGGTTGTTTTTGTTTTGGATATGGTTGGTTTTGTGGTTGTGTTTTTGTTATTGTGATTGGACTTTTACCATTATTCTAGTTGTTATGTTGTTCGTGCCACTGTGGTTTTTGGTGTTGTTAGTGTTTGCTTTCTTTTCGTGGTGGTTTGATATTGGTGTTATTATTGTGGTTGTTTTTGTTGATGTTGTTTTGTTATTGCAGTTGTTATTATTTTATTGTTGTTACGTTTATAGCATGATTTTCATTGGGTCATCGCAAGCACATCTACCCGGTAGTATACAGTCTTTCCACATAATGACTGAAATTTTTTTAAATGGCTTTAAATGAAACGGTCATTTTGAGAAATATCTAAAATTGTCAGACATTACGCAAAATGAATGATTATGCAGATAGTATGTAACATACATGTATACATGTGTCCTTACACACACGCATGCACACACACACACACACACACACACACACACACACACACACACACACACACACACACACACACACACACACACACACACACACACACACACACACACACACACACACACACACACAAACTTCAGGAATAATACTGCAGAATTAGCTCTTCATGTCTGTGTGTTTGTGTTTCATAGGTTCAAGTCGAGACACACGACCATCAACAGAAAGTATGACATCAGATTCAGCATCAGCCAGTGAAAATCCAGCCTCCGCAGCAGAATCTGATGGTTTCTGGAATGCCTGGCTCAGTCCCACCTCATCTTCCTCATCCGAACACTCCACATCTCTGTCTCATCCCACAGCTGAAAAGAAAGAGTCAAAAAGCAAGGATCGCAGCCTACTAAAAGGAAAACGTGGTCTGGGAAAGAAATTGCGGCCTTCTCTAAGTGTTGAGATTCCATCGTCGCGGCATGAACCACCAGTGGAGACGAGAACTAGTAAGGCTGTGTCTCGGTCTAATGTCATGGAGGATACTGATGTAAAAGTTGTGGAGAAGCTCCCGGCTGAATCCAAAACACAGGACTTTGAGGAAAAGACGAAAGAATCGGGAGACAAGGTGTCATCAAGGAAAACAGACGATGGAAGCAGCAGTGATAGAAAACAGGATTCTGATCTCAGTACAGTGATGGTACAGTCAGGTGACAGTAGAGTGAAGGAGACAGAGGAGAAACATTCCATAGAACCAGACAGTGAGGCTGCACCATGTGAAGGTCACAAGACACATGGTGGTGTGGATACAGCATCACACAGTGGTACTAGCTCAGACAGCTCTCTCATGAAGGCAAAAACAGACACTAGAGATAATGAAAGTGAAGGTTTTACCACTCTCCAGACCCCAGAAAGAAGCTGTGAATTGTCTACAGCAGATGCTGCTATGGAGAAATCATCAGGAAGCGCCAATGACGACGGGACAGCGCCCATTGAGGGTTCCTTTGTCCTAAGCACATCAGGCTGGAGCGATGCAAGTCTCGTGGCGATGTCCGACCAGCAGTCAGAGGACTTTGATTCCTGCAAGGAGTTGGATGCCAAGTCCGCTGGTGATTCACAAACAACTGCATCGGAAGGAATTCTAGTTGGCCATACTGAAGAGGAAACGGGGAATGTGTTGTCATCATCGGATGTTGAGGAAGCCGAACTCCAGGGAAGACAAGACACAGAAGAAAATGGCAGAATGCAGGTGTCTGTGGCTCCGGTACACAGTACACCGATGGGGGAGGACCAAATTGACAACATGACGAAGAGTGACAGCGAGGCACAGTTGGAGGCAAGTGACGAGACTGTGACAGCGATCGGTGATGGCAGTTCACAAGATGAGCTGTCGGAAAGCAACCGCACATTGACCTCGGATGACCTCTCCGAGTTCGTGTCTCCGGAAGAACTCGGTGATGGGAAGGAGGGAGACGAGACAGGGGGAAAGAGCGACGGGGACACCACGTCGGGGCAGACCCTCAGCTCGAGCAGCTATGTGAAGGATCTCCTTGAGGAGGCGATGGTGGAAAGCATGAAGGACAGCGACTCGAAGGCGAGCTCGACATCATCGTGCAACATGGCACGCAATGAGTCGAATCAGAACAGCGGGCAGACGTCGGCCGACGAGATCGACACGACAACATCGTCCGACATCGAAATCATATCACATATCTCGACACCGACGCCGAACGGAGACAACAATGGACAAGGACCGTTTGACCTGTCCCCGCTCCGACACGCACTCAGTCGCAGGTTTCCTCGGGGAAGTAATTCCGGTCATGCGAGGTCGGACAGTAGCTCGAGCGGCACGAGTAAGAACGGGGACGAGGGGAGTCCTGAGGGGGTGCAGGGACGCAAGCAGGGGAGAGGGCCGTGGACAGGGGGCGAGACAAAGGAGACTGCACCTGAGAGGAACACAGGTAAGTAGGGAGGCAGACAGGTATAAATAACAGTGTACAGAGATTATTTTATCATGCTGGCTTATCTATAGGATGAACAAAGCAAGGGCATCATATAATAGCATTAAAATGACACCATCTGGGGAATTGATCCACTCAATTATATCAGATAGGAGAAAGGTCCTTAAGAAAAGAAGACCATGTAAAAATGTGTAAATAAATCACTCTAAATAAATATCATAGTGTTTTTTTTTATACATTGCCAGTTGGTAGAGCAGAGACCAGTGAATGATACACAGAGGAGAATGAACGTAGAATGAGACGAGGGGACGTCGGTGCCTCGAAGGAGCTGCACTTACAGTTCTCCAAACTTAGCATATTAATATGTACGTCCAGAATACTGAGCAACATAATGAAAACAGTGGACATCCCTTGAACTTACTGACATGTGTTTTCTTTATAGTAGTAGTAACTGTATATTATTGCATTATAATAAATACATTTCCCAGTGACCTTCCTGTGGGGATAGCATTTCAATAACAATTTATTCAGATAAAGTTAACAAAGTATCACTTGTGTGTTTGTACCAATGGAACTGGTACCACAAGATACCGGGTCTATCGGTATCTGTATTTCTGTGAACTTTGACCTCTCCGACAGCTTGAGCCTGTTTGTTTTAATAAAGGGACAACTCACCATATAGTATATATGAAATCACTGTCTGTGCACCAAGTGTTTGTCTATGACGTTTTAGCAACTGGTAGTGAATGTCAAGAAGAATCGTCACACTCTGAAGATATGGAGAAACTGCTGAAGGTAGATGAGTTTCTTTTCACAATCTGGCAGGCTTATGCTTGTTATAGCTTCAAGTCCTAAGCTTTTGTTATGCAGTGTAATTGCCTCATTTTGCCTGGCAAATAATGCTCTGATTGTAAACAATTTCTTATATATATATATATATATATATATATATATGCATCCATAAGTTGAGATGTCATCAAATTAAAAACTAAAAAACAAATGAGCAATTAAGAAAAAAATTCTTGGTTTTATTAAACATGGCACTATAAGTAATTGTGTACATAGAACAGCTAATGGGTTATTTTATATAATAAAATATTTGAATTCACTTTCAGTCAGTGTACTGTTCTTAGTAGAACAATCCATGGAAGTTGTTAATTACACCTCTCTCAGTGGTGCCATTTCTATATTACCTTGCTGGCTTGGTGTTGGACGTTATGATGTTGTTGGATGTGAAGGGGGGTATTTTTTTGGAGAGCTGTACTCATGCATGCACATTTAGATTGTCGATCCCTCCCCTGCATGTTAAACTAAACTGTCAATGACAAAGTCATTCTGCTCACAACTAGACACCAAAATTAGAAGCAAGTTTTAATTGTGCAGTTTTTGGACATTTCTGGCATCTGATTCTTGTATGAATTTTGACCCAAAAAAATCATTTTTCTGTAAATTTTTGATTTGCATTCAGCAATATAATTTGGTGATATAAACTCAACTGAAATGTTGTATTTGATTAAATTAACCAATTATGGTACAATAACTTGTTTTGCTCTTGGCAGGGCAGGTGCATCCTGACTTTGGTGCCTCATAGCTGCTAAGTAGTTGTGTTGTATACATGTATTGAATGGATAGCATCTAACATCTTTGACCTGGCCAACCTGAGAAAGTGTAAATACCAGACATGGAAATCCCCAGACAAGTTCGTCATGCATCTACTTCAAAAATTAGTGTTGTGATTCCAATATATCCCCCCAATGAAGAAAGGTTTTATCATAAAATAGTAATTTGGTAAAACAACATTATTGATGAACCTTCATGACAACACATTTGCCAGAATATTGCCTGCAGTAACAACATTAACCCTTGTCCAGTGCTGCATTTTAATTTGTACGAATTTAATTCATGTGGGCAATATTGCAGCAGACTCATTTCTAAGAATGCTTAACACTGATTAAAGTTTCTACTCCATCTTGTGGTGCTGATTTACTAATATTATAAAAACAATTCTAATATGTACACCTTGAACTGCACCTTAATACTTCTTGTATAGTTACTGGTGTACTGCTCATATGCTCCAAATCTATGTGGTTGGCATCTCATCCTGAATCCACAGCGATATGTTGCCAATATAATTGATACAAAAATGTGCTGGTCCACTGTATACGACTAAGGACAATCCCCCGTGAACTGTCTCATTTGTGTGGCTGAAGTAGATTTAGGGATGAACTGGGAATAAATGTCAGGACTTTATGTATCATTGTTGTAAACAATGAAGTCAGAAATCACACTTAACTTGTTAAAAATGTATGTCACCTTTCACAAATGCAATGAGTATTAAACTATGTAAATAGTCGCAATAAGGACCATAAGGTCAATGACAGCTGTCACTGTCCCACCTATTCATTAAGGGTATAATTTACATGTCGCTAGATGATCAGGTTAGTTTAGATGAAGTGTCAGCAGTGACACTAATACTGTACCTGAGATGTTTTGTCTGCCTCACAAGCGCATACACACAGCATTAACGCTTGTCTGCTTGTCTGGGACAAATAATCACCAATGTTGGACAAGTACATTGTCCAGGACACTTGCCACATGGGACAAGTTGATTGAGTCACAATATTAACAGGGCTTGAAGTTGCTATTCACTTGTTGCATTTGCGAGTATAATCTTACACCTGCGGCTTGATAAATTGCCTCAGTTGCAATGTGCAATTTAGAACTTTGTCCATTAATTATTGTCCTGCACATTTGGGTCCTTGTGTTGATAGGTTAATGGGCATTAGCCATTATGACAAATTGTGCATGATGCCACTTTAACCCCTTGCTCTTCCCCCCTGCTTATGGTCTGCTGCAGCAAAATATTGATAAATTGTAGCATGTGAATGATAACTTTGCCTAAAGCTATAGCTATGTACAGTCCACCCTTATATCACTTGGTGACTTGGACAACCAGTTACAGAAAGGGACAAGTCTTAACTGACTAGCTAGTTTTTTTATTTGTTTAAAGTTTAAACTCTGAAATAATGTGTGCCTATGCAAAATTCAACATAAAGCCTGTCAAAATGTATAGAGAGGAGAATGTTCCCTAGGTGAGTACTGTATGGACAAAAATAAATGTGTATAATTTCATAAAAGCATTCAATTGCTTAAATAATTGTTATAGTTGTAAATATCAACACAATTGCCAGGTAGCATGCATGGCTAGGTCCAATTACATAACTGTATCTGGAATTTATTACAAACAATATTTTGTATTATTAGCAGAGATGATAATTCAGAATGTTGTACATAGTGTTGATATAAAATTGTGTTAATTAAAATGCCACAACACATTTAGCTTTGCATTTTAATTAGTTACAAGGAGGCATTCTGTCCCTAGTTTTTAATTAATTAATTAATATAATGTTCTTAAGACTATAAACTGTGTTGAAGGTATACTGCCCACCAAGTTGTGTTTAGTAAGCCTGTAACAATGTTCGTAATTGGGAGGTACAACCCCAGAGCCAGTTATGGCAATAACACTGGCGTTTTATGTAGCAATGTTTGGTGGGTGAAGTAAATTTCTGTTGGGACAAATAAACATGAATTAGTACTTGTCCTACCGGACAAGTGTTTTATGGGGGTTAATATCAAGCCCTGCACAGGGTTCATATGAGGCATGGAAATCCTTGAATAGTATAGGATTCTATTAGTTAAAAATCAAGACCTTGGAAGCGTAGAATTTTCTAAATGGCATGGGAAAGCCTGGAATTCAAGTTTCATAAATAAAAATGCTGGACATCCTAACATTAAGTGGGAATTGTGGGAACAAGTTTTTAAAGATCAAGATACTGTAATGGTGGTTTATAACTGCAGTTGTTGGTTTGTTCCATGCGTCAATATAAGCTCATAGAGGTGTGTTGTAATTAAACTTTAAATGTACATTTTATGTAACTATTGTGCTTAATAATAGTAAGTTTTTGAATGGTGTTTTATTGGAAGCCTAGAAAAAGCTTGGAGATGGCAGGGAATTTTATAGTTGTTTAAATATAAGAACTCTACAATCACACATATGACGTCCCAGAGTGGTGCAAACCTGTAACATTGGCAGCAGAAATCCACCCGCAAACAAACCTGTGTGATTATCTAAGTCATGGTCACCACTTTTATTGTAAAAGGTTTGCCTAATTTTTGTTAAAAATCAACGTTATTTACCATGAACCGCATTCTAACATTGTTTTGAACCACACCTTTTTATAATAATTGAGCTGTTTTCTGCTTGTGAATGTTGACTTTGTTGTTCAATACATTAATAAATAATCACTCGGTTCGTGTACAGTTTTGTGTCCCTCTGCGTGTTAAGTAAACATGTTATTCGGGCCGAAACATTGAACTTAAAAGTTAAAGGGATAACAATACTAAACAAATTACAATTCATTAAGAAAACATTTGGGGTGCGAGAATCTTAGAAGCGATACAGTTTTATGATAAAAATGATCCATTGGGCACAATCAAATATTAGTAAAATTTATAAGCATGAGTGCCTTCCAATCATACGTCCACCTGTGGAGCAACAAGCCAAAGGTGGTAGTTGACACCATCACAGTGTTTTGATCTTAACATCATCCCACTGACCATGTAATTTCTGCTGTTGCCAGTTACGGCACGCTGGTAAAGCGACCGTAAAGCCAAATAGTCGCTCCCTCTGGAGAGTGGCTCACCACTCACTGTTTCCATTTTTCTCCGACAGTGAGAAAAGCACATTGCAAACATGGTTTTCCAAGTGAAATAACTCTTAAGTAACTACCTTTCTGTTGTTTAATAATTGGTAGATCAGTAGCCAATGGTCCAAGAATGCAAATGAGCATAAAAAGTGGGTCTTGGCACCTGGAAGGAGCTGCACGTACACCGTCTCCAAGTTAGCATATTAATATGTAGATTATATACTCACCTAAAATTCTCATTAGTCCTTTACTATGATGATAACTTTCGCGCATCACTGTTCATGATGATTCATAACGATTACGGCTTATTTCACTAAGTTCAGCTCAGGTTTTCAAGGATTTAATCGCTATAGAAGTTTATTATTATTAATATACACATAGCTTATGTGATATTCATACAACTTTCTACAGGCTCCTGAGCCCAATATGCCACTCCAGCCCATACCCGAAACAGCTGATTCCACAGACTCGGAACTGGGTGAAGGTCGATTGAAGCCCCTCGATGTAGTCGACCCTGAAACCATCGACCCAAGTTACCTGCTTGAGGTTCGCATGTCTGTTCGAAAATATGCTGTCTCGCTTGGTTACCTGTGCACAGAAATTGGCCGTTTCTTCATAGAGAATTCTAACATGGCCCAGCTTGGTTTTTGTTGTTACGATTTGCATTATAAACCTGAAAATCTGCAACAAAAAACTGGCATCTTAGTTGTGATATAAAGTTGCAATAGGACTGCGAAACAGCATGGATTCGGTCGTTTTATGAAAGCCTATTTGGGTTCATCTCCTGTTGTGCAAGTAGCCTGGTGTGAGACTGACTTGCTTCCTGGTAGGGTTACATGTGTGTTGGTGTGATGTTTCCTGTGGGGAATTGCTTGGTTGGTATCTGACCAAGGAATGTGCTTCTGGCTAGGTGTGTTTGTACAATCTTGCTCATGTCCTTTCTGGCACTTGTATGGTCACTTAACATTGTTCTAATTTGTCCGGCAAGTATGTACACGCTTCATAGATTCACGTGTTTCACTGCTTTGCCACGTTAGATCGCAGGTTCAATATCGAGTGTCTGCACATTTTGTTCATTACCTAGAATCTCTTGTTTTATCATCATTGAAAGTTATTCAAAGTCAGAATATCCGGCTCTCCATTAAGTATCACCATTCACTTGTGTTGTGTTTAATTCTGGCAGTGTGTCGCACTGTTAACAATACTTTCTGTCAGTGTGTTGCACTGTTAACAATACATTCTGGCAGTGTGTTGCACTGTTAACAATACATTCTGGCAGTGTGTTGCACTGTTAACAATACATTCTGGCAGTGTGTTGCACTGTTAACAATACATTCTGGCAGTGTGTTGCACTGTTAACAATACATTCTGGCAGTGTGTTGCACTTTTAACAATACCGTATTCAGCTGACCAAGTAAATGCAACTGTATTTGAATACAAATGCCACACTTGTTTGCACGATTTAACATTCTATCAGGTGGCAGTATGTTTTAATGGTAGTGCTGTGAAAACATCTATTTGAGAGAAATTTGTAGTTGTGAATGTACTCACCAGGGAGCGAGCTTGTTTCATATCTGAAAAGTCTCAGTTTCCACGTGAATTGTGAGACACGCAGGCGATATGCGTTGTGTAAATAGCATAAAATATAACAGGAAATTAATATTTCAAACCACATTTCTTTACAGAAAGTCAATATTTTATTGCACAAACCAACTGATCGTTGTTAAGATTGACTACTAATGGCTTCTCATTATTCAATAGTATTTATTGTTGTTATATGTTTTGTTTCATTTTGAATAATAATCAAACATTTGTTGATGACAGCTTCACAAACATCAGTATGTGGTCATGAGTGAAATACACCAAATTGTCAGCCATTGACTTTCACCATCATAATGTTTCGCCATCAGAAACGGACAAACGGGCATCATAAAGACAAGAAATACCCGTCACTAAATAAAGAAGTACACATTAGTCTAATTACTTTTGTTATTCAAGATGAGAGTTTCAGTAGGCATTAGTGTTGAAAGCTGTCGCAATTAAAACCTGCAAAAATAATCATGTACTTTTAATCTGATGTTGAATATTTATGGAATATCACATGTTTTGGTACAGGGAAATTACAATTTGTTTGGTGTTTGTTTGGTGATGTGAAATTTATCTATTCTGATTATGCTCTTAATTTGTCAGTCATGGCCATATAAAGAAACTGATTTGATAAAATCAGACAATCATTATTATATTCATCATATATGTGCAAAATAGTAATTTTATTTGTCTTACATGATATTATTATATTAATGTGAGAGCTTATGTCTCTGACAAGAGCATTTTGAGCAAATGTCCTCTGCACATGCGTTGTCCTTTGCACAAGTAGATCCACAGCATTGGCGTGACAGAAGCCATTTATGGAACTGCAAGCGACTACTGTTGATTATATTTTCTTGGCCAGCCTTTGCATTGTTTCTTGCACCAAGCAGAACCTTCCGTCGCTCACTATAAAATATGCACCAATTGCACACAGGTAATGCACAAAATAAACACTGCACCATGAAAACGCACACAGGGGTATGGGGCATCGCACTGTACTGGGGTGGATGGGAATGTCTGCATCCTGATTTCAGCTGATGTTTTTTTTAAATGTTTTTAACAGTTATATAAATCTGCAATATAAATTAAAGGGAGGCTGTCTGTTTGTATTGTTAAATGGTATCATACAGTATCAACTCTGTGTATTCTAGAATACCTACCACCCAAATGTGTTTTAACAGAACAGAAACAACAGTTCGATGTTTACAAAAATCATTGTGCTGTTATCCAAATACTTGAATAACAAACACGGGTACTTCCAAGAGAGACATGTGACATGACAGAGACGTGTTGACATATCATAGCCATCCCACTAGTAATCAGACCTGGGTCCATGCCTTCGAAAGCAGCACAGTAAGCAAACTTTTTTCTCCGGCAACACTTAAATTTTAGCAACAAAAATTATTCACTAACACATTTGGGCGGTAAACGTGTTATAACAGATATAGTTAATACTGTGTAATATTATTTTATAATAAAAACGGACGGACAACCTCTCTAATCGACTATGACATTTGTAATTTTGGCATATGACATAATAGACACTAACTAGATGTGACAAAGTTCTGTCATAATGTCATGTCATATCAATCTGTTGAAAATGTATGTTGTTTACCCGAGTTGTTAAAATCATTCGACATCATTTCCATGTGATATAAATATGTTGTAGTGTAACTAGAAATATCATGTATATAGTCTGAAAATACTTTCCATTATTCTCTTCTACCCTGAAAAGTAATTAACTTTCTAATGAGCAAAAATGTAGCATTTTCTATAAATCCTTTAGAACAAATACAGAAGAAATTAAATATGCAAATTTGTCATCTAATCCTATATAAAATATATATCACTGTTTATATAAATTATAATTATCCATAGTAAATAATAAAAAATACCTCAGAAATAAACGTTTTATAATTTTCTGTAAAATCTAGACATGGAAAATATATGTTCAGGCTGAGGCTGAGTGTCAGGTGATTAATCCTGCATGGAATATTTTATGCTTACTGTGTGTACAGTGTACTTGGTGCACAGTGTACTTGGTGCACAGTGTACTTGGTGTACAGTGTACTTGGTGTACAGTGTACTTGGTGCACAGTGTACTTGGTGCACAGTGTACTTGGTGTACAGTGTACTTGGTGCACAGTGTACTTGGTGTACAGTGTACTTGGTGCACAGTGTACTTGGTGCACAGTGTACTTGGTGCACAGTGTACTTGGTGTACAGTGTACTTGGTGCACAGTGTACTTGGTGTACAGTGTACTTGGTGCACAGTGTACTTGGTGCACAGTGTACTTGGTGCACAGTGTACTTGGTGTACAGTGTACTTGGTGCACAGTGTACTTGGTGTACAGTGTACTTGGTGCACAGTGTACTTGGTGCACAGTGTACTTGGTGCACAGTGTGCTTGGTGCACAGTGTACTTGGTGCACAGTGTAATTGGTGCACAGTGTGCTTGGTGCACAGTGTGCTTGGTGCACAGTGTACTTGGTGCACAGTGTACTTGGTGTACAGTGTACTTGGTGTACAGTGTTCTTGGTGCACAGTGTACTTGGTGCACAGTGTACTTGGTGCACAGTGTGCTTGGTGCACAGTGTACTTGGTGCACAGTGTACTTGGTGCACAGTGTGCTTGGTGCACAGTGTTCTTGGTGCACAGTGTACTTGGTGCACAGTGTGCTTGGTGCACAGTGTGCTTGGTGCACAGTGTACTTGGTGCACAGTGTACTTGGTGCACAGTGTGCTTGGTGCGCAGTGTGCTTGGTGCACAGTGTGCTTGGTGCGCAGTGTGCTTGGTGCACAGTGTGCTTGGTGCACAGTGTGCTTGGTGCGCAGTGTGCTTGGTGCGCAGTGTGCTTGGTGCGCAGTGTGCTTGGTGCGCAGTGTGCTTGGTGCGCAGTGTGCTTGGTGCGCAGTGTGCTTGGTGCGCAGTGTACTTGGTGCGCAGTGTACTTGGTGTACAGTGCGTGTGTGTTGTGTACAGAGACTAGCGAGCATGGCGGAGGTGTTGGATGCGAGAGAGAGGAGGCTGGTGGAACTGAGCAAGGAGAACATGGAGCTGGAGGAGACTACCAGTATCCTGCGCACGTACGTCTTGGTTCATCACCAGTCATTGTATCAGGTGTTGTGCAGTCACATCTACCTGGGCTGTGGTTCAGCCAATTACGCAGTTATTGTATATGTTACATAAATGTTATACAAAAATTGCATTATGCAGTTTATATATGCTACATAATTTTTATAAGAGAATTGCTAAGTTTTTGTCTAAGTTTATTTCGTAAATAACTGGTTATTTAGAAGGCACATTTGCCATCATCTTCCCACACATACTCTGTGGTGTTAAACCTCTTCTTTACCCTTGCCCTAGGGAGCCACAAAGTCCTAAAATCTTCCCACCCTTGCTCTGTAATACTCTCCCTCTTATCCCTTAACCCTATCTTCCGTGCCCTATCCCCATTTTTCCTGTCATCCTCCCCTTTTACCCTTTGCCCTGTATTCCCCACCCTCCCCTTTGCCCTGTCTTCCTTCCACTTCCCCTTTGCCCTGTCTTCCCCTCTCACCCTTTTCACAGTTGCCATGTCTTCCTTACCCACTCCCCCTTTTCCTGTCTTTCTCATTTTCTGCCTCATTTCCCTGCCATCATCACCCTTTCCCCATTGTCTTGTCTTCCCCACCCTCTCTCTGTTATCCTCACCCTCTCCCTTTAGCCCTGTTATCCCCATCCTCTCCCGTTGCAGTCAGTTGCAGCAGTCGGAGGAGGCGCGAGATGCAGAGATGGCCGACCTCAACCAACTGACAGATGAGTTCACAGAACGGCTGTCTGACGCTGAAAGTAGGCTGCAGAAAGTCATACGGGTACGTCTCTAAATCTGAGAGTAGGCTGCAGAAAGTCATACGGGTACGTCTCTAAATCTGAGAGTAGGCTGCAGAAGGTCATACGGGTATGTCTGCTAGTCTCTGAGAGTAGGCTGCAGAAAGTCATGCGGGTACGTCTCTAAGTCTGAGAGTAGGCTGCAGAAAGTCATATGGGTACATCTCTAAGTCTATGAGAGTAGGCTGCAGAAAGTCATATGGGTACGTCTCTAAGTCTGAGAGTAGGCTGCAGAAAGTCATATGGGTACGTCTCTAAGTCTATGAGAGTAGGCTGCAGAAAGTCGTACGAGTACATCTGTAAGTCTCTACAAGACTAGGCCAAAGAAAATCATATGGGTATGTCTCTAAGTCTGCTAGAGTATGCTACAGAAAGTCATATGGTCTCTTAATTTCTTCAAAAGTAGGTTGCAAGTCATTCAGATACATCTATAAGTCTCTACTGGGATCCTTCTGTAAATACAGTGCATGCTGTTTTGTCTGAACAAATAATGTACTTGGTTCATTCCTTCAGCATTGGTATTCATTATTGCCTGTATGGATGTGTTTCTAGTCTACCAGTAGTTGTGTTGTTTGCGCATCTGCTGTGTTGCTAAATATTGTGTGACAGTAATTAGTTTCTAGTTATGATTTCTGTAATTCCACTTCATTCCAGGAAAAAGACACATTTAAGAACAAGCTTCACGAAGCTGAAACTGAATTTGCAAAAAGGTTGGTTATCTGTTACTGTATTGTCAGTTATTGTTTTATTAAACATTTGTGCATGATTTTCAAATAAAACTGGGTAATATATTTTCAACTAGCAATATATTGGATGTCTGTAAGCCTAGCATTTGTTAATGGTGAGAACATTACTCACTGAAACCTAATGTAGACTTTGCTCACACATCTATATACTCGTGTTCATCTTTGTGTCTGAATGTGTGTTCTCCGGGAAACCTTCATTTTATGTGTAGCTCCCATAATTTATTAAACCATTTAAAATAGTTTTAAAGCTTTGTTTGAGGACTTTAAATTTAAGTAATTTTTGACTACGCTAGGGTGACCTTAATTGCAAGATGGTTGTATCGCCAAGGTGACTGTAAAGTGAGGTTTGACTGTAGATATTCTAAAGTAGAGATTTTGTTGATTAAGCCTAAAGGGTGGTTGCACAAGATTGCAAACTCCCAAAATAGTCCAGTAAAAATAGCAAGTCTTACACAAACTGCAGGAGGATCTGGCACTGGTTTGAACCAATGCTAAACGCATCATCCTAATGGCATCACTGTGTGCCCTACTGTGTGCTCCACCATCGTGTACTCCACTGTGTGCTCCACCATCGTGTACTCCACCATCGTGTACTCCACCATCGTGTACTCCACTGTGTACTCACTGTATGCTCCACCATTGGTTACTCCACTGTGTACTCACTGTGTGCTCCACCATCGTGTACTCCACTGTGTACTCACTGAGTACTCCACCATTGTGTACTCCACTGTGGGCTCCACCATCGTGTACTCCACTGTGTACTCACTGAGTACTCCACCATTGTGTACTCCACTGTGGGCTCCACCATCATGTACTCCACTGTGTGCTCCACCATCGTGTACTCCACTGTGTACTCACTGAGTACTCCACCATTGTGTACTCTACTGTGGGCTCCACCATCATGTACTCTACTGTGGGCTCCACCATCATGTACTCTACTGTGGGCTCCACCATCATGTACTCCACTGTGTACTCACTGAGTACTCCACCATTGTGTACTCCACTGTGGGTTCCACCATCGTGTACTCCACTGTGTACTCACTGAGTACTCCACCATTGTGTACTCCACTGTGGGCTCCACCATCGTGTACTCTACTGTGTGCTCCACCATTGTGTACTCCACTGTGTACTCACTGTGTGCTCCACCATCATGTACTCCACTGTGTGCTCCACCATCGTGTACTCCATTGTGTACTCACTTTGTGCTCCACCATCATGTACTCCACTGTGTACTCATTGTGTGCTCCACCATTGTGTACTCCACTGTGCTCCGCAGTCGCTCCAGTGAGAAGCTGCTGAGAGAGAAGGACCAACAGATCAGTGAGCTGTTGATGGAGGGAGAGAAGCTGTCAAAGCAGCAGCTCCAGAACAGCAACATCATCAAGAAACTACGCAGCAAGGACAAGGAGAACGACTCACTCATCAAGTCTCAGAAGTACGGCACATCTTTCTCCTGCAGACATGAAAGTTGAAAAAAAATTTGACAATACTTTTATCTTAATATTTCTCTTACATATCACAATTATCCAAAATTTTCAAATACCTGTACAGATGTTCACCTGTCTTATCCAGATGGCATCATCAGGACAATTGTATGATCTAAAAAATATTTTTTTACAGTTTTTTATTTAATGATTTGTATAATTATTGTTATGGTGTTTTTGTAACTTAGATATTTAATTTATATGACACTTTTTAAATGTTAAGAATAATAAAATACTAATAATAAGGGGCTTTATATTAATAATAAAATCCCAGACAAAAATTAATCACTGACAGACGATCGAAAATGCAGCCAGTCTGTGAACTGGTTAGTTCCAAATAAATGGCGCTTTATGAAAGTTAATAATAACTATAAATTACTAATAATAATAATCTAATAACACTAGACCTCTATAATTCACTGGACATTTCATAGCCAGTTAGTTGTAGGCAAACTACAAACTAAATTTCTGTCAACTTAAATAACATAATAATTTGTTGTTGTTTTGTCACCAGACAAAAGACAGACGAACAGAAGGCAGAGATTGAACATCTGCAAGGAGTACTCGACTCAAAGATTGAGCTGGAAAAGAAACAAACAGGTATGTAATATTGTTGCATGTGTTTGATGTAAGATGGGAGATATTGTTAAGGTGGTCGTATCAGTAACATGGTTTTATTCTTGACTTAAAGGTTGGGTTAAATAACAAAACTAAAAGTATCAACCACAGCTACTTAGCTGGGTTGGAAGAAACAAGACAGGGTAGAGTAACTAAAATGGTTCCAGAACTGAGAGACGTTAGTTATGAAAAATAAAGCCTAAAAGAATGCGGTTTAACAACACCAGAGACCAGGAGATGAAGAGGAGATCAGATAGATGGAATTTTGAATGGGTTTGAAAATATTGATAGAAGTATAGAGAACTAGAGGACACATGGTCACATTAATGAAGGATCAGTGCAGATTAGGTATAAGAAAGTTTTCATTCTCACAGACGATAATAAACAGCTGGAACAGCTGATTGTGTAAATGTTAGCAGTGTCACTTAGTTTAAAAACAAAATCATTTAATACCTCATAAGGGTGGGTTGCATGTAGTTTAAAATGTTGGACTAGCGATAAGCCAAAGGTCTTGCTAAATCTTGTTAAACCTATTCTTGTAGATGCCATCAAACAGTTAAATGATGCCGTCATCAAGCAGGAACAAGAATTGTCTAGGGTGAAGGTAAGTGACAAACAGTAAAATGTGATCAGTTTGTTCTATTCATTTAGGTTGACTTTTCTCATACGTTGAGGAATAGGCCTACCATTGACCTATGCGCAACTTGGACAGCATCATATTTGCCTACAGCCTTCACAACACAACACTGCCTGCATGCGCTCAAAGGCAGCACCCTGTGAACTGCGATAGAAAACAGAAACACATCAATGTATGATGCTAACCCTAGTGAAACCAGTACCCTATTTGCAATGGAGCAGTGACGAGAGCAATGGAGCAGTGACCAGAGCAATGGAGCAGTGACGAGAGCAATGGAGCAGTGACCAGAGCAATGGAGCAGTGACCAGAGCAATGGAGCAGTGACCAGAGCAATGGAGCAGTGACCAGAGCAATGGAGCAGTGACCAGAGCAATGGAGCAGTGACCAGAGCAATGGAGCAGTGACCAGAGCAATGGAGCAGTGACCAGAGCAATGGAGCAGTGACCAGAGCAATGGAGCAGTGACCAGAGCAATGGAGCAGTGACCAGAGCAATGGAGCAGTGACCAGAGCAATGGAGCAGTGACCAGAGCAATGGAGCAGTGACCAGAGCAATGGAGCAGTGACCAGAGCAATGGAGCAGTGACCAGAGCAATGGAGCAGTGACCAGAGCAATGGAGCAGTGACCAGAGCAATGGACTCTCAAGCGAAAGAACACGGGTTCAAATTCTCTGCTGCCATTTCAAATATTGGGCAGATTAATGAATTTTTATGTTGCTCCAGTTCACTCAACTGTATGAATGAGTACCTTGTTATAGACAGTGGTGGATATTTCTGTACGAATATTATTTACGCATTAATTGCAGAATGGCTTAATGCTTCCCAGAGAAGTTGAGATGATGTTAGATTGAACAGATCTGCCAGGGAGTAAAGTGTAAAGCATTTTGAACAGTCCTGAGGACTGGATACTGCGCTATATAACAGGGATGAGAAATTTCCGTTTTTTGTCGGAATTCCGGTTTTTATACTGCTCCAAAGATCACTTTTGTGAATCGTGTAAATCCGGGGAGAAAAAAATTAATGTTAGGGAGGGTAGGGCATATAAAATCCTGGACAATTCACCTAGGATCTATCTGCGGATTGAGTTAACCATCTATCCACCGGGTGTCGCCACGTATTAATGACGCTGCCTGGCGATTAGAGACAGAACCGACCCAACCGAGCCCGTGAATCTGCGAAGTAAAACCCTTAGTTCTGTTGGCTGTTCGCTTCAGCGCTTTCGAAGTGCGCGCGCAAAAGCAGTGGACCAATAGGAAACGACGATGTATTTTGTGGAGATGTTGATCATTTTCGAACACAATGGCTAATCGACAATTTGTTGTACGGCAAGACAAATGTTGCGTGAAGGACATTGACAAAAATTTCAAGAATAAGTGGAATTGGGCGTGGCTGGGGAGATCGGCTGGAGACACTATGTTGGATATATTCATCAGTAAATTATCAGCATCAGGGAATGCCTACTGTTTGTGGTGCGAGGCCGATGTCAACTATGCGGATTGGATCCTACAGGCTACAGTAAGATGGGAACCGAAGGCATTGAAGTACACACGCTGGCACTGCCCACGCTGGTCACCAATGTTCTATTAGAACCTGAACAGAGGGCGTATCACATGGAATTTCGCCGATGCCATGTAGACAACACACTTCCACAAGCACCCACAAGTTCCAGATTGGACTCGTGGTGGGCTACTGTATTCTCTACTGGCAAGTTCCCAGCCTTGTCAAAGCTGGTGGCTGCAATGATGATCGGCTTTCATGGTCCTCAAGTGGAAGGGAGTTTTAGTCATA
Organism: Escarpia spicata; assembly: GCA_963995525.1. Classification (NCBI taxonomy): domain Eukaryota; kingdom Metazoa; phylum Annelida; class Polychaeta; order Sabellida; family Siboglinidae; genus Escarpia; species Escarpia spicata. The sequence goes on from OZ023210.1 coordinate 25,817,049, forward strand.
TGTCTAGCATCATGAATACTGCCACTGCCAGAAAGAATGTTAGTACATTCAACACTATCCAAACAGTGACGTACTCACTCATGGCAAGCAACAAGACTGTTATACAGGACTTCGACAAACAGGACTGGTCGCCTCGTTCACAACACGAGGTGTGCATACAAAATGTACTCCATCCATCTTGCCGAGGAAGGAAATATGAAGGAGGAGAAGAAAACTGAGCTGAACATGTCAAAGACGAAGGCAGCCACCAAGTACAAAGCTAAGGAAGCAGTTGAGCTGGCAACGAAGAAAGCTGTAATGGCTCATCAACGGGCTGTTTTGACAAAGCTGGCCAAGGAGAAAGCTGCCCGTCAGCCAACTGGGGTTCAGCCCAGAAAATATCATTACCAAGTGAGTTGGTACTATGACATGTGTGCGTGACTCAGTGTGCTTTTTTTGCTGTTGGAAATGTCAAGATTTTCTATTTAATATTGCTCAAAATACACCATATGTCGTCTACATTTAAAACATCTCTGAGGAGTCCCCCCTTCCCCCGATTAGATGAGACAGTCCTCTCGGGCTGAAATGTGGGCCACAGCAAAATTTCCGTTTTTTTCTCTGAATGTCACTCTCATCTCTGATATAAGAACTAACATTTACCATTACACAGGAGGAACTGGAAGACTCTAACGAGAAGATGAGGAGCATGCAAGTGACCCTGGACCACTCCTACAAGTGAGTTATGTACTTAAAATGCAGTCACTAGGACTAATGGTAGTCCTGGCCAGATGTTGCATGTTCACAACTCAGTGATTCGGTACTCAACTGATACATCAGTGCGTACTAATGAGGCATGCTAGCACAGTGGTTAGAGCATCAAACTCTCAGTCGAGTGATTCTGGGTTTGAATCCTCTTGTTGTCTTTTTTGAACCTTCAGTAATATATTCACTCCACGTTGTTCGAGTTCACTCCACGTTGTTTGAGTTCACTCCACGTTGTTCAAGTTCACTCAGCTGTAAGAATGAGTACCTCACCATGGTGGATACAATTATGTGTACAAATAGTCTTTGCACAGTAAATGCAGCGTGGCTGACTACTTCCCAGACAGGTCGAAATGGTGTTCGATTGAATAGGTCAGCAAGGGAGTGAAGTGTAAAGTGGTTTGACCAGTCCTAAGGAATGAATACCATGCTATATAAGAATTCTTACCTTTACTTAACAGTATATGAGAACCAAAAAAGCCCTAGGATTATTACCAATATTGGAACAAACATGCAGTAAATCTTACATAACCAGTGACTGTTTACTATAATTAGAACCATTAATTGTATGTCATTGCCCTTATTTGGAGTCCATTTGTCAAGATGATCGATATTCTTGGCTATACAACCGAATGTTGCACATTATCTACCATGGGTCCCAAACAATGCAGCAGCATTTTTACGGATAATGGCAACTCTAAAGCCTGACAGTAACGTACAAGTTCTTCAGGTGACCGGCCAAAGATGTGCAGCTAAACAAATAGTGGACTGTTTCCCTTGTTTGAATGCAATAGATGCTAGTATGTATTGTTGCAGTTGTTGTATATAGCTCGTCATGGGCAGTTACTAGGATACGAGAGTGGATGTCATGTAATTGCTAATTGTCCCAATTATGGTCAGGGGAGACAGAGAATGCCATGTAGTGTATATAGACTTGACCACTGTCCGCACTCTCCAGGGAGCTGGCAGAACTGCAGAAGATGGACGTGGCGAGACAGAGTCGCACCCAGGAGGAGGTGCTCAGTGCCGAGATGCAGGCAAAGGAAGAGTTGAGACTCACTCTGGAGCGCGCTCAGTTGGATGCCCGCCAGCAACACATTGTGCTCGTCATGCAGGTTAGAGGTCACTCGTTTTTTGCACTATGTTTCCACCAAAACGTAAATTCTGCTGACTGTTGATTAGGGCTATATGATATATTAAGTTACTTCTTCTTCATCGATCACAAATGATGCTGTCCTCCTCAGTGCCCCACTCTAGACGGGAACGCCTGTCACCCTCACAAATGATGCTGTCCTTCTCAGTGCCCCACTCTAGACGGGAACATCTGTCACCCTCACAAGTGATGCTGTCCTCCTCAGTGCCCCACTCTAGATGGGAACGCCTGTCACCCTCACAAATGATGCCGTCCTCCTCAGTGCCCCACTCTAGACGGGAACGTCTGTCGCCCTCACAAATGTTGCCGTCCTCCTCAGTGCCTCACTCTAGATGGGAACGCCTGTCACCCTCACAAATGATGCTGTCCTCCTCAGTGCTTCGAGGTTGCCAGACATCTTCTTGTTCAGTTCACTAAGTTACAGTACTGTACATATCACGATGATTGTGCATTTGGACTGGTCAAAATGTGATCCTGCATAAAGGCTTGCTGGGATGTGTTGTTTCAGATTGATGACCTGCGCCTGAGTCTGACACAGCAGGAGAGAGAACACGCCCACAGGGAGGAGATGCTCAAGCAAGAGATTGCAGACCTACAGCAGGTAAATACATTTATTGTGGGTCACTGTATCACTTTAGAACATTGCACTCTCAATTCAAGGAAATCGGTTTAAAATTCAGTTTCAAATATGCTGATGTACGCTGGAAGATTATTTATATTCATCAACACTACTAGAGGCATAAAAGCTATCATACAGTCTTTTAAAACAGATTGTAATCAGCATAACACAGTGTATATAAGCACAATGTAACATTGTGTAACATGGTAACATAAACACAATGTAACATTGTGTAACATCACTAACATGGTAATATAAACACAATGTAACATTGTGTAACATGGTAATATAAACACAATGTAACATTGTTCAACATGGTGATATAAACACAATGTAATATTGTGTAACATCAGTAAAATAATAATATAAACACAATGTAACACTGTAACATGGTGATATAAACACAATGTAACATTGTGTAACATCACTAAAATGCTAATATAAACACAATGTAACATGGTAATATAAACATAATGTAACATGGTAATATAAACACAACGTAACGTTGTGTAGCATCACTAACCTGGTAATATAAACACAATGTAACATTGTGTAGCATCATTAACTGGTAATATAAACACAATGAAATTGTGTAACATGGTAATATAAACACAATGTAACATTGTGTAACATCACTAACATGGTAATATAAACACAATGTAACATTGTGTAACATGGCAATATAAACACAATGTAACATTGTGTAACATCACTAACATGGTAATATAAACACAATGTAACATTGCATAACATCACTAACATGGTAATATAAACACAATGCATGCTAATTAAAAAATTCATGCAACATTATTTAGATAACCAAATTGCATTAATTATATTTACGAATAAATACAACAAATTACAATATAGTGGGACACAATAGCATAGTGGTAGGACCATCTGACCCTGAATCGGTAGATTCAGTGATCAAATTCTCTTGCTACCATTTTGAAACTCAGGCAGTTTGGGTTACTCCACATTGCTTCAGTTGACTCGGCTGTCTAAATGAGTACGTGTTTATGTGTATACAATCAAAGGACTGGATATTTTATGATGCCATATTGTCGCTTGTAGAGACTGCAGGAGGCAGACGATAGGAACCAGGAACTCACACAGAATGTCTCGGCCGGTACGTAGCCTTGTTTTGTAAAGCATCATATATCTGGGACCATCACGTTCGTAGACACTTACAGGCCTTACAAAACATACATGCTATCATGAGATTCATAACTACGTACATAAAGTTTATACAGACATAGTCACATAAATAAATCGGACATTACATTAAGATTAATAAATAATAAAACAAATAACAACTATAAAATGTACTAAATCAGTGTGTTGATGAATCTCGACAAATTACTTTTCAAGTGCCTCTAAGTGTCGATAGTCCCGTGACTGTTGCAGCAACGAGGCCTCTGCTGCGACAGATCGAGAACCTTCAGGCGACTCACTCTGCTCAGATTGCCTCGTACGAACGCGTCGAGAGGAATCTCACTGATCGCCTCAGTAAGTCACTCACTCACTTGTAGCAACAACTCATAGACACATTTCTTACGTGATTGTTTGAATGGCCAATATGTGAGTGTGTGTAATTATGTATGTAAGGTATGTATGTAAAATGTGTGTGTGTGTGCGTGCGTGCGTGCGTGCGTGCGTGCGTGCGTGCGTGCGTGCGTGCAGGTGCATGCGTCCATGTGTTCATATATCACATAGATATTCCTACCACAGTTCAGTTGATAAATATATCAGTTATGATCAGTGTCACTGATCCATGATGTCAATGATCTGTGACTTCAGTGTTAATGGTCTGTGACTTCAATGTCAATGATCTGTGCGTTCAGTGTCACAGTTCTCTGACATAATTGTCAATGATCAGAGATGTTGGGGTCTGTGATCTGTGACATCAGTGGTCTGCGATATCAGTGATCTATGATGTCAGTGATATGTGACGTCAGCGATATGTGACATCACTGATCTGTGATGCTAGTGATCTGTGATGTCAGTGATATGTGACGTCAGTGATCTGTGATGTCAGTGATCTGTGACGTCAGTGATCTGTGATGTCAGTGATCTGTGATGCTAGTGATCTGTGATGTCAGTGATATATGACGTCAGTGATATGTGACATCAGTGATCTGTGACATCAGTGATCTGTGATGCTAGTGATCTGTGATGCCACTGATCTGTAATGTCAGTGATCTGTCATGCCAGTGATCTGTTATGCTAGTGATCTGTGATGTTAGCAATCTGTGATGCCAGCAACCTGTATAACCAGCAATATATGACGTCAGTGATCTGTGACGCCAGTGGTCTGTAATATCAGTGTCAGTGATCTATGTCATCAGTGATGTGTGATACCAGTGATCTGTGATATCAGTGTCAGTGATCTATGCGCCAGCGATATGTTACGTCAGTGATCTGTGACGCCAGTGGCATATGACCCCAATGATCTGTGACGCCAGTGATATATGACGCCGGTGATATGTGACACAGGTGATCTGCGACGTCGGTGATCAATGACGTCAGTGATCTGTGATGCCAATGATATGTGACGCCAATGGTCTGTGACATCAGTGATCTGTGACATCAGTGATCTCTAACTTCAGGCGAGGCGCAGGTGCAGTTGGCGGCCGCCATAGAGAAAGAGCGTGCAGCCACCGAGCAGATGATGGAAGTGACCTCTCGTATCTCCACCCTCGAAAGCCAGGTAGTGACACTGAGGCAGGAGAAATGTCGTCTACAAGCCGCTCTTGAAATGGAACAGACTAAGGCTGATCTTCTTCAGGAGACCAAGATAAAGTGAGTGCAGCAGTTTCATTTTACCCCTATTGTGTTCTGCATGTCTACTTGACAGTATTGTTGCTATTGTGGTAAAGAGCGAACGGGTAATTAGTGGTAACTTACGTGGCTCGCTCTTTACGTTCGGTTGCTGCGTTGTGTTCTGTAGTCGCCGTTGATCCTGAGCCAGCACATCGAAGTATGATGTCTTGCTCGGTGTGGCGCACTTGGTATGGGTGTGGTTGGGGTTTATATACAGGGCAGGGGTATTGGTGTGCAGTGGTGTGTGCAAGGGGTAGTGGGTGGGTGTCGATGAGCAGTGCTACCATCTGGTGACTACCACATTCCTCCCTCCTTATGACGTTTGATCGCCAACCATATATTCAATTTGAACTCCATTTTAAAACTTAATATAATTATGTAAGTAATAATTAACAATTTTGTCAATCAAACAACCTAGTCAATTTAATAAATCAATTAATTTAATAATCGTTAAATAAGTATACACCGTGTATAATGAACGTATTACCAGTGATTGTTATGGACAGGGTTAGTACTATAAACATTCAAAAACTAAAACTCTTCATAACATAGTAATGTGGTGGGCAACGAAATGTTGTTGCACTAGTCTTATTTGACCAGGCAGTGCAAGTGCAGGATTCTGTTGACAGCATAAGGGGGCTGATGCCCGGCTGTCGTGATATTTGCATTCTATACCTTATAAAACACTTGTGCGTTGAGGGTGGCCACGCGAAGCACTACCCAGCTTGGCAGATTGCGTAGTGCTGCAATGTACCGTGCCTGATGCACCAGCTCATATGGGTGTCCGTTGTTATGACCCCGTGGTGACAACAGGGGGGCATCTGTTTCCAACACCAGTCGATATAGGTTGATCTGTCGCGCCAGTTCGCTAAATCCTGGCGCGGACACCGACTTGTTGGTGATTCCAAAGACACTGTTGGTAAACTGCCGTACCCACTGCCTGTAGTCTGCCAGACTACCGGTGAAACAGTGCACATGTATAAACTGGCGTTGATGTGTGTGCTTTTCTAGTATTGCCAGAGCTTCGCACATGACACTCGAGAAAGGAACGCGTGCGTTCCCACGCAGGTGGAGAACCAGCGGCTTTTCCAACTCCTTAGCCAAGGCAATATGCTTTTCTAGCAATAGTCGTTGGCTGGGAAGCGAATGTAGTGGCTCCGTATAATCGAGGCCACATTCGCCTATCGCCGCGCAGTCAGGACTGCAGATCTTGGCTTGCACCCTGTCCCATGATTCACTATCAAGCGACTTTGCCAGTCGAGGGTGAACACCGTATGTGGTTTTTATAACCACCGTCTGATGACTGACGGTGACCCCCTTTATGACTGGTCGCAACCAGTCGTCTGGAAAGACGCGGTTATCCACCACTGTGGTGAGGCTGACCTTACTATCACCTCACCAGAGGGAGAAGGCCGTTTCCCACGCTGGGACAGGTTCCGTGATAAAATCAAATGGAACAGCAGTTCTCTCCTGGGTCCCTGTCTCCTGGTGTTTCCTCGCCCTCGTCTCCCTAGCCTGCAGTAATTGTAGGTGGCAGTGGGCATCCATGGCGAACTCCGTTATAATGGGAGTCTGATGTAGTGAGGCAGACGGGACTAGCCATTCCCTGAAGATGTCCTGCGTATGGGGTGGCATCTCCGCCAACATCCTGCCCATGCTGTCCCAGTTGAGGAGTGCCACTGGGTGATTGGGTGGACTCAGCTGGATGTTGACGGCAGCGATAGGTCGGCCTATCATCTCAGCTACTTCGGCTAGCATGACCCGCATGGCCATGTTAGATCGGGAACCTTGCTTTGGGTACCATCCTCTCTTTCTAAATAGGACGACTAGTTCCTCAAATGTGTGAATGAGGGCCATTCTCCGTGTACTCTCGAGGAGTTCGATCATGGAGTAAGCCCACCTAGCAAAATGTGGGGCAAACTCTCCTTTTTGCCTATCCTCCACAGAATGCTCGGCCAGATGCGCCCGTAGGGGAGGTATGGCGCCAAACTGTTGCTCACATAGCCAGCAAGCAGTATCCGGATGGAAATGCCAAGGTAAATGTGTTACCTCGACATGGAGTCGCATGTAATTGGTGGTTACGTTACACACGGTGCACTTTCCTAGCCCAGCTTGCACCCTTCTCCTCTTTCTGGGTGGGGGCATTTCGGCAGTAGACGACGCATGTTGCGCCGCCTCACTCCCCCTCCGTCGTGACAAAGTTTTCTGTTGTGAAGGTGCTGGTGGTAACTGTGGACTGTTGTCCGCCACCGTGTCACATTCATCATTAAAGGAGACGGGGGGTGGGGGGTGGGGGGCCTGTGATTTCTGGCCCCTGTTTCGTCGTCGCCATCGCTTGTCGAATACTATAGGGGGTGCCCTGGCCTCGAGGTCTCTGGCCCCTTCCCCCGTGACAGAACTATTGTCTGTCGCCGTTGGGGCTACCCCTGCGCATATGGTGCGTACTAGTGGCGGTGGTGCAGGAAAATTGTGTATGGTGCATTGGGGTGGTGTCCCTGTGTATAGGGATGACGTGGTAGGGATGGTCGCGTGGGTATTCTGTAGCAGAATTGGGGTTCGTGCGAGGGGTAGTGCATGGATCCTGTGATTCGCTGGTATCTCCGTGTATAGAGGTGACGTGGTAGGGGTGGTCGTATTGGTATTCGGTAGCCAAATTGGCACCCTGGCACCTGTGGACAATGGCATCTAATGACACCTGCACGCCACCCAGTGTCACATGTGGCACCAAGTTGCCTTGTGCTGCGTTCACTAGGTGCTGGAGGTCGCCCAGTGCGGCAGTCCGAATAGAGACTGACTGGGTTGTTGGCCGATTTTTGGGCCTCCAGTTCCTGACAGGGCTAATGGTACCATCAGTATCGGTGGCCCCCATCTGTAACATAAGCATTGTAATTACGGTTAGTCGTCATACCTGCAGGGTCGATTGATGAGTCGACCCCCACGGGTAATTCACGGGATTTTCCCCTGTGTGGTGGTCATTCCCAATTCTCGCCTGATTAGTGGTTGATTAGCATTGAACAATGACTCAACCCCGTCTAGCGGATCATCAATGGGCGTGACCTCGGTGGGAGGCCCACCCAAGTTGAGGATTGCCTGTCGTTTCCGTCTTACCCATAGGGGGATATCACGGTCGTCGCATACCCGAAGCTTGTCATGGTGCTTCACGTATTCCCGCTTACGACCCGCGATACGGTATAAGAAACGCGACACTACTTTCGTAATTACAAATGGTCCCTTCCATATTGGGAGTAATTTCTTACTTTGCCCCAAGATTGTCCCAGAGATACGGATATACACTAGGTCACCCACATCAAACGTTCTTTCTCGAATTGGGGCTCGGGTGTCATAATCCTTCTTCTGACAGTTTTGTGCCATGCGTAGATTATTCCGTGCTGCAACGGAAGCTGTCCGGATTTTCTCAATCAAATCCTTGAGATAATTAGCCGGTGATTGTCGCATGGAATTAACGTTAGGAAGCCCGAATAGGATCTCCTCAGGCATGCACACTTCTCGTCCTAATAGCAACATATTTGGTGTGAATCCTGTATTTTGATTCACCTCATCCCTAGTGTAGCCAGGTGTTCGTCCCATTGGGACATCTTATCAGTAAGATAACACCTGATAAAGGAGAGAACCATTTGGTTTTGTCGCTCTACTTGACCATTGGAACAGGGTCGGTAGGGTGTTGTCCTAGTCTTTTCGACTTGCATTAACTTACACAAATCTGAGAACAATTGGCTATCAAAATTCCTGCCCTGGTCGGTGTGTACCTGTAGGGGGGTGCCATATCTGGTAATCCATTGTTCAAAGAACGTCTTAGCTGTTATTTCAGCTGTTTGTTCAGGCAATGCATGTAGCTCTAGCCAATGAGTAAATTGATCCAGGATCATAAGTACGTACTTATTCCCAGATTCGCTTGTTGTAAATGGCCCTAGACTATCTAAATGTACACGTTCCCCAGGGATCCCCGCCTGGTAATGGAGCAACTGTGCACGCTGCGGTCATCCCACTTTGTTAATGTGGGATCCCCGCCTGGTAATGGAGCAACTGTGCACGCTGTGGTCGTCCCACTTTGTTAATGTGGGATCCCCGCCTGGTAATGGAGCAACTGTGCACGCTGTGGTCGTCCCACTTTGTTAATGTGGCATCCCTGCCTGGTAATGGAGCAACTGTGCACGCTGTGGTCGTCCCACTTTGTTAATGTGGCATCCCTGCCTGGTAATGGAGCAACTGTGCACGCTGTGGTCGTCCCACTTTGTTAATGTGGCATCCCTGCCTGGTAATGGAGCAACTGTGCACGCTGTGGTCGTCCCACTTTGTTAATGTGGGATCCCCGCCTGGTAATGGAGCAACTGTTGCACGCTGTGGTCGTCCCACTTTGTTAATGTGGGATCCCCACCTGGTAATGGAGCAACTGTTGCACGCTGTGGTCGTCCCACTTTGTTAATGTGGGATCCCCGCCTGGTAATGGAGCAACTGTTGCACGCTGTGGTCGTCCCACTTTGTTAATGTGGCATCCCTGCCTGGTAATGGAGCAACTGTGCACGCTGTGGTCGTCCCACTTTGTTAATGTGGGATCCCTGCCTGGTAATGGAGCAACTGTTGCACGCTGTGGTCGTCCCACTTTGTTAATGTGGGATCCCTGCCTGGTAATGGAGCAACTGTGCACGCTGTGGTCGTCCCACTTTGTTAATGTGGGATCCCCGCCTGGTAATGGAGCAACTGTTGCACGCTGTGGTCGTCCCACTTTGTTAATGTGGGATCCCCGCCTGGTAATGGAGCAACTGTGCACGCTGTGGTCGTCCCACTTTGTTAATGTGGCATCCCTGCCTGGTAATGGAGCAACTGTGCACGCTGTGGTCGTCCCACTTTGTTAATGTGGCATCCCTGCCTGGTAATGGAGCAACTGTGCACGCTGTGGTCGTCCCACTTTGTTAATGTGGCATCCCCGCCTGGTAATGGAGCAACTGTGCACGCTGTGGTCGTCCCACTTTGTTAATGTGGCATCCCTGCCTGGTAATGGAGCAACTGTGCACGCTGTGGTCGTCCCACTTTGTTAATGTGGCATCCCCGCCTGGTAATGGAGCAACTGTTGCACGCTGTGGTCGTCCCACTTTGTTAATGTGGGATCCCCGCCTGGTAATGGAGCAACTGTTGCACGCTGTGGTCGTCCCACTTTGTTAATGTGGGATCCCCGCCTGGTAATGGAGCAACTGTTGCACGCTGTGGTCGTCCCACTTTGTTAATGTGGCATCCCTGCCTGGTAATGGAGCAACTGTGCACGCTGTGGTCGTCCCACTTTGTTAATGTGGGATCCCCGCCTGGTAATGGAGCAACTGTTGCACGCTGTGGTCGTCCCACTTTGTTAATGTGGGATCCCCGCCTGGTAATGGAGCAACTGTTGCACGCTGTGGTCGTCCCACTTTGTTAATGTGGCATCCCTGCCTGGTAATGGAGCAACTGTTGCACGCTGTGGTCGTCCCACTTTGTTAATGTGGGATCCCCGCCTGGTAATGGAGCAACTGTTGCACGCTGTGGTCATCCCACTTTGTTAATGTGGGATCCCCGCCTGGTAATGGAGCAACTGTTGCACGCTGTGGTCGTCCCACTTTGTTAATGTGGCATCCCTGCCTGGTAATGGAGCAACTGTGCACGCTGTGGTCGTCCCACTTTGTTAATGTGGCATCCCTGCCTGGTAATGGAGCAACTGTGCACGCTGCGGTCGTCCCACTTTGTTAATGTGGCATCCCTGCCTGGCAATGGAGCAACTGTGCACGCTGTGGTCGTCCCACTTTGTTAATGTGGGATCCCCGCCTGGTAATGGAGCAACTGTGCACGCTGTGGTCGTCCCACTTTGTTAATGTGGTATACCGCGCAAGTGTCCACAAACAATTGGCAGTCCCGGTGCATACAGGGCCAGAAAAAACTTTTCCCTAGTTTTGCGAAGGTTTTATCTCTTCCCCAATGTCCTCCAATGCGATTATCGTGGATCATTTGGAGGACTTCCTGTCTCATTGATTGAGGTACTATTAACTTTAATGTATGGGGACCAGTCTCTTCCTCCCAACAATAATACAAGACCCCATCCTCTATTTGCAGTCTATCCCTATTATTCCATAACTTGCGGGTACCCACACCTTGGAGTTGTAAATCGTTTTGTGTAGGGGGCTCCCCTTCTAACCAGGTGATTACGGGTCGTAATTCAGTGTCTTGCATCTGGGACTTTCGTAATTCCTGTGAGCTGTATTGGTGCATGTAGTTTGGGCCGGTTTGGTTCTCCCCCATTATACCATTAACTTCACTGGATACATTGAGTTGTCTTGTTGCTAATGGTACTACATAGTCAATTTCCTTCTCGAACGTTCCCCACTGGTTGTGTAGTTTTGTACAATATGTACAGCCACCACAAGGTAGAGAACTAAGTTCTTGGCCAGCTTCATAACAATTGCATATTTCATGTTCTTCTGGTATTCTTGATAATGCATCGGCATTGGAATGTCTAACCCCAGGTCTGTGTTGGATAGTCATGGAGTACTGAGACAATTCCTCCAGCCACCTACCAAGCTGGCCTACAGGGTGTTTGAAGCGAAATAACCACGTGAGTGACCCATGATCTGTCCTTATAGTATACTCACGGCCAAGCAGGTAGTGTTTGTAATGGCGTGTGAACATTACTATAGCCAGCAATTCCTTACGTGTGGTGCAGTACCGTTGTTGTATTGGCGTCAAGGTGTATGACGCAAAGGAAATTGGACGTATTATTCCATTCTGTACCTGATACAGGGCTGCGCCAATTGCCACGTCTGAGGCATCTGTATCAAGGATAAATGGGTCTACATTGTTGGGGAAAGCCAGCACTGGCATGGTTGTCATTACGTGCTTTAGTTCTTGAAATGCCGTTTCACACGACTCAGTCCATTCGAATGGCTGTTTTGGTTTGGTCAATGCATAGAGTGGTTTCATTTTTTCAGATAATCCCTGAATAAATTCCGTATGATAGTTGACAAATCCCGTGAACTTACTCACTTGCAAAGCATTCATTGGTCGTGGCCAATTTAGTACACTCTGGATATGATCTTTAGTGACGGAAACTCCCTCTCGGGACACTTTACGTCCAAGGAAGCGAACCTCCGTGCTAAACAAAGAGCATTTTTTTTATTTTAGTTTTAAGTTGTGTACCTCAAATCTCTGGAGAACGACTTCCAGGTTTTCGAGGGACTCCTCAAAGCTCCTCCCCAGTACGATGACGTCATCTAGGTATACTAGTACTTTGTTCCATGCGAGACCGCGTAAGACAAGATGCATAACCCTTTGGAACGTGGCAGGTGCATTACATAAACCCTGGGCCATTCTGACATGTTCGAAGAGGCCATATTTGGTTAGGAACGCCGTCTTATGACTGTCGCGTTCATCTACCATTATCTGCCAATAGCTGCTGGCCATGTCTAATATGTGGAACCACAGAGTACCTGTCAAATTATCAATACACTCTTCGATCAAGGGCAACGGAAAAGCATCTTTAACAGTTTTCACATTTAGTTGTTGATAATCTACTGTATATCTTACTTCCCCATCTTTTTTTCTTACTAACACGGGTGCAGATGCCCACTCTGATGAAGATGGCTTTATTACTTGGGCATCAAGCATGTTATTCAGTGTCTTCTCCTCCTCACTCTGGAATTTTAGTGGAGTGCATCTTCATTATAAGTGCTTATGCGATGGCGTATAAGAGTGAATCTTCCTAAATCGTTACTGTCCTTGGAGAATACGCTACCATATTTAGCTAGTAATAGCCCCAATGCGACTTGTTCTCTAATAGAAATGTTCTTCTTTGCTTTGGTAAACATGTCCTCTAAATGTGGCGGTATTTGTGATTCCACCTCCTTAAGCATAGTGGAGACTTGTGTCTCGTCTAGGCTGTCATCTGGAATAAGGGATACTGCTATAGGCGATGGTGTCTCATTAATCCTATTTACCTCTTCCCACGAAGGCCCATTATCACCACTAATATTCCCCATCATTTCAGTACGACTGACCTGTATGCTTTCTCGACAGGACTCTGAGTTAGTATCTAATATGGCATCCATTTCCACAGCCTGGACTAGTATTTTCCCTCTCTGCAATGTGACTGGTTTGTTGGAATCGTTTATAATCTCCATAATCACGGGTCCAATTCCCCCATTAATTATACAAGATGGGATTATTAACTCGTCTGTCATTTCCGGTGAAGTAACGTAGACATTGCAAGAAGGGTTAGTGCACTCTACCTTCACATTACCTTTATGTTTTGGGAGAATTACAGTGCGTTGCGCTACTTGAATTCTACTTATATTGTACTTCACTGCTGGCCCCTTCTTCATCAGGGCATGAACAGTGGTGCCGTCCATTATTACAGTGCTGTTATCGATATCCACAATACAGTGATGCTTTAACAGAAAATCAAGCCCAAGAATAAAATCATCTGTTATAGGTCCCACAGCCACATCTATGTTGTACTGATTTTGTTGTATGGTTATTGGGAGTTTCTTGATTAAATAGCACTGCATATACGAGTCGTTTTCTGCATTCTTAATGGTTATGAACTCCGGGGTCATAGTGCACACATGTCCTAATGAATCAATAAAGGATTGACTGACCATTGACATTTGGGCGGCAGTGTCTACTACCATGAGCGTATCCTGCCCATAAATTGTGGCTGGTATTAACAGTGTGTGGCCTACTGTTGGGCTCAGGTGAGTACTTCTGACTGTCACATGTTCTCCATTATCTTTGTCCTGTTTATTGGACATGTCTAGGAGCTCATTGCTATTTGGGTGTGTTTGTTGGTCAGTAGTCCAAAGTGCTTCTGTAGCTGTTGTATTTACTTTGACACCTGCCCCAATACTACACAGAGCATCTACTTTAACACCTACTCCACCACCATTGTCCTGACTAGTGGACATGCTGGAGGTTGTATTAGCACCTCTGTGCCTTGCCTGGTCAGTCTTCCATTGTGGTGTTGTAGCCACACTAACACTAGACTCATTGGTGATACCTACTCCATTATAATTGTCTGAACTGGTGGACATACATGGAGTTGGTCTGTTATTATTGTGTGTTGGTTAGCCAATACCCCAAAGGGTGGTGGTGGACCCATGGCCAACTGGGTTCACCTTATTTAGTTTGACGGTGGTTTATCCGTCCCATCACTTTTTCTGTTGGAAGTGGCGGGGAGATCACGACGAGGACTGATACTTCGGCTGTAATTGTTATCTGGAGGCTGATAATATCTTCCCCGATTATCATCATGAGGGGAGTTATGAGTCATATACCATTCACGAGTATCATCCCGATTATCCTCTCGTGAGGGGTTATGGGTCTTATATTGCCCACGAATATTATCATCCCTCCCACCATGCCTACCGCCATGCTCACGAGTCCTATATCTCCAACGCCGTGCATCCTCCTCCCCGTTATACCTGCCATCACGTTGGCTGTCTCGGAAACCCCTTCTACTGTGATGTCGTTTAGGGCTGCGATACCTGCGACTATCGTCAGAATCCGTGCTATTGGTGCTATTGCTGCTATTGCTACGGTGTCTCTGAACCTGACGTTTCACTGGCGAGTCCCGTAGTGATAGTGTATTCGAGCATTCCCTGGCCAGATGACCCTTGCCTCCGCATTGGAAACAACTCAGGGAAGACGGGGAGCGCCGTCTCTTATTGGCACAGTCACGTGACCTGTGACCCTTCCCCCCGCATGTGAAGCAAGTGTCACTTGGTGGGCGTCCCAGGGATATAGTTGACTGCTGTAGCTGTCTCACTACACCCTGTACTACCTGGTCAACCAAAGTTGTCTCCTCCGAGCAGTTTCCGGTCAAATTGACTGCAGACTCATCGCTGAAGGCAACTTGTCGGTTAGACAGGTTACGACCGCCAAATGTACGCGTTGCACATTGGATGTGCAGTACCGCTTCCACTGCCGTCCTGATTGTTGTCGGGTCACTAAATTTCATGGCTTCCTGGGCGGCATTCCGATCGCGGATGCCCCATAGGAAGGCTGGTACTGATAGGTTATCGTACAAGTCCTTGTTCATATCCGGATAAGCCTCCACTGTTAGTGCGTATACCCTATCTGCGAAGGTATCTAAACTCTCACCCTCCTCCTGTTTTAAAACTGCCAACTCTGCTCTGAGAGTTGTCCTAGCGACGGGTCTGGTGTGGCCATATCTCATACCGAGGTACTCTATGCAATCACTATAGTCATAGCGTTCGTCTTTGGGTAGGCTTCTATGAGCCGTTAGAGCTGGCCCTCGAAGGCATGACACCAATCGTGTCATCTTTTCATTTGGGTCCCAGTTGTAAGCCTCGGCTATGAATTCGAACTGGTGAATCCAGTTATCCCATTCACCTGGTTTCCCATCAAACTTGTCGATAGTGACATTTCTGTCACTTGGCCTACGAGATATCTCGAGACCATTCCTATTGTCCTGGCGTCGTCGACTGTGGTTGGGACGTTCCATTGGTTGGTCATCCCCAGGTTCAGTGAAGTACCGATCATGGCTAGATCGTTCGTATTGGTATCGTTGCGGACCATCGTAATCACTGTTGGGGAGGGTGTCTCTTGTATCGACATGCACCGCTTCCGTTGACAGGGACTTGTGCTCATCGCGATGCTTGGTTTCGCCTATATTCCCCCATGTACAGGGTGTTGGATCTGTTTGTGCGTACTTCGGTCGGGCTCCTGAAGAGAATCCGGCACATATTTCCACAACCGGGCCTCTTTCCGGGCCGAACACCTTTGCCTGTAAGGCACATACGGTTGCTTCAATTGTGTCCTGTTTGTCTAGTTTTTCAGTTATTTCAAACAACGCTGTCTGCATCGATTCGATGACAGATTCATTCCTGTCAAACCTATCCTCTAGTTGAGAGAATCTGGCCCCAAGCTTGGTTATGCTGTCGTATATACGCTCTGTTGAGGCTGTACGACTAGGGCTACCAAATTCAATTTCGTCCGTTTGTTTGACATCCTCTGTAGTTGTTTGATTGTCGATTTCTGAATCGACATTCCCATTACCCTGAGGTTTTTTTTGTCTTCTTGGTGGAGCCATGTTCAGTGGCATTTAGTCTGTCATTATACGGCTATACAGTACGTTTCAACTGTGGATGGTATACCCAATTAGTTTAGAAGATGATTATTTTAAAAGACAACTACCGGACAATAATTTATGCATTATCAACTATCAGTTGTTACCTGTAATAAGGCACAGTGTAACAAAATTCCCCTTCATGCCGTTCTATATAGTTGCAAACGGTGGAACTGATATCCTCGACTTATTGACTAATGTCAGCGAGTTATCGTTAACCAGCAGCGTTATTTCAACTAGATAACCAGTTTAACGAATGTTGTGTGGAGACAATGAATTTAATGTTGGCATACAATGCGAGTGGACAATGCGCTTTGTCCGCGAAGTCACTCTTGTGTAATTGCCAATTGAACCACGCCCTTGTCGCTGCGTGGCGAGGTACAAGGGAATGTGCGAAGTATTTAATTTGTATAAATTTACACAGTACAGTCGAATTGACGTTTGAAATTATATCGACTTAGTTCCCTCGGTAAACTGGTGGCGTAGTTGTTGTTGTCATGGGCGTTGCCCCGTATAACAAATTCGTTGTCTTTCCTAATAAATTCAGAAAAAGTTGAACGAATGAACGGAACTGCGCAACAATTCACATAGCATCATCAATTTGACGTTTGGAATTTGCGACTTATTTGCCCAAAATGTATCTGAATAACTTTTCACGTTGGCCTACAAAGGCGCGTGGACGTACATATACTTCTGGTACCAATGTGGTAAAGAGCGAACGGGTAATTAGTGGTAACTTACGTGGCTCGCTCTTTACGTTCGGTTGCTGCGTTGTGTTCTGTAGTCGCCGTTGATCCTGAGCCAGCACATCGAAGTATGATGTCTTGCTCGGGTGGATCGGTGTGGCGCACTTGGTATGGGTGTGGTTGGGGTTTATATACAGGGCAGGGGTATTGGTGTGCAGTGGTGTGTGCAAGGGGTAGTGGGTGGGTGTCAATGAGCAGTGCTACCATCTGGTGACTACCACACTATTGTGTCAATAATAACCTTATCTCAGAATGCCTGCAATGCACATAATCTCCGGCTGATCGACCATGTTAAAACCGTAATGCACCTTGATCAGAACAAACAGTCTTTTTGGAAATACACCCATGTACACGAAACAGCAGCTAGTACGTCTCCCACTGATGTAGTATTGTACCATTATGTACCATCAGCTAATACATCTCTCAATTATGTAGTATTGTACCATTATGTACCATCAGCTAATACATCTCCCAATGTTGTAGTATTGTACCATTATGTACCATCAGCTAATACATCTCCCAATGTTGTAGTATTGTACCATTATGTAGCATCAGCTGTAGTATTGTATCATTATGTACCATCAGCTAATACATCTCCCAATGTTGTAGTTTTGTACCATTATGTACCATCAGCTAATACATCTCCCATTGATGTAGTATTGTACCATTATGTACCATCAGCTAATACATCTCCCAATGTTGTAGTATTGTACCATTATGTACCATCAGCTAATACATCTCCCAATGATGTAGTATTGTACCATTATGTACCATCAGCTAATACATCTCCCAATGTTGTAGTATTGTACCATTATGTACCATCAGCTAATACATCTCCCAATGATGTAGTATTGTACCATTATGTACCATCAGCTAATACATCTCCCAATGATGTAGTTTTGTACCATTATGTACCATCAGCTAATACATCTCCCAATGTTGTAGTATTGTACCATTATGTACCATCAGCTAATACATCTCCCATTGATGTAGTATTGTACCATTATGTACCATCAGCTAATACATCTCCCAATGTTGTAGTATTGTACCATTATGTACCATCAGCTAATGCATCACCCAATGATGTAGTATTGTACCATTATGTGCCAACAGTTGTAATATTGTACCATTATGTACCATCAGCTGTAGTATTGTACCATTATGTACCACCAGCTGATACATCTCCCAATGATGTAGTATTGTACCATTATGTACTATCAGCTAATACATCTCCCAATGATGTAGTATTGTACCATTATGTACCATCAGCTAATACATCTCCCAATGATGTAGTATTGTACCATTATGTACCATCAGTTGTAGTATTGTACCATTATGTACTATCAGCTAATACATCTCCCAATGATGTAGTATTGTACCATTATGTACCATCAGCTAATACATCTCCCAATTATGTAGTATTGTACCATTATGTACCATCAGTTGTAGTATTGTACCATTATGCACTATCAGCTGTAGTATTGTACCATTATGTACCATCAGTTGTTGTATTGTACCTTTATGTACCATCAGCTAATGCATCTCCCAATGATGTAGTATTGTACCATTATGTACCATCAGCTGTAGTAGTGTACCATTATGTACCATCAGTTGTTGTATTGTACCAATATGTACCATCAACTGTAGTATTGTACCATTATGTACCACCAGCTGATACATCTCCCATTGATGTAGTATTGTACCATTATGTACTATCAGCTAATGCATCTCCCAATGATGTAGTATTGTACGATTATGTACCATCAGCTGTAACATTGTACAATTATGTACCATCAGCTAATGCATCTCCCAATGATGTAGTAGTGTACCATTATGTACCATCAGTTGTAGTATTGTACCATTATGCACTATCAGCTGTAGTATTGTACCATTATGTACCATCAGTTGTTGTATTGTACCAATATGTACCATCAGCTGTAGTATTGTACCATTATGTACCATCAGCTGACACATCTCCCAATGATGTAGTATTGTGCCAATATGTGTGCAGTGGATCTTAACATATTTACAAGAAAAGATGATACCTGACGTGTGTGTGTGTGTTGTTTTGACAGTGATACAACCAAGCTTGAGATGGCACAGCAGGCACTGGCCAAAGAAAACAGAGAATCCAAGAAGGAAAATGTAAGTCTTGTTGACATGCATAAGTTATGTTAAAATCATAAATTGAAGTTTTTATGTTTCTGTAGGACAAGACTAGTGTTTTATCAGTTTTCTAGATTTGTCTGCATTACGGTTTTGTTTCCATTTGTAAACATAATATTATACTTATTTCTGTGTCATCATACTTGTTTATACGTGTATTTCTGTGTTGACATCCACGTTTACATACTTGTGTTTAAGCACCTGTATTTCCCAGTTTAGACCCTTGAATTTGTACTAAGACACACGTATTTCCGTGTTTAGTTGTTGCTTGAGAATCAGCTGGAGGTAGAGAAGATGAAAACAGAGTCGGAGAAGAAGAAAGTTCTTCTTGCACATGAAATGCTCAGAGATAAGGTTTGTAGTGAAGCCAAATTATCATTGGAAGCAAAACTTACAGTTTACCTGATAAAGAAAAAACTTCTAAGATATCACTATTTTGTCTTTGGATAAACAGAATGGTTATCGTAGTTGTCAGCACAACATATAGAATTTCTTTGAGCAGTTTTATTTTGCATATTGCTAAATATCTTACAATTGTTTTTATAATTTGTTAATTTGTTAATTTGTAATTTAGTTAGCGTATGTATACACTGTATGTGTGTGGGTATGTTAATATATTTTTTGCCTAGATGTTTTGCTTCCAAGTGGCCAAACTTTTAAGGGTTCACCAACAACCCCTCGGAAGAAAAGTAACACCTTTATTTTATGAAACTCCCCATGGAGGAAGGGTTCGCAATGATATATACATGTATTTCCAAGTGTTTTAAATTACCTACGTCGTCCTCTGATCAGTTGGTGACGGTTTGCTGTGATTGTTCCAAGGCCCGCCAACAGTTGGGGACATTTTACGTAACTCATACAAAGCTGCTCACATTTACGTCATAACAAACATGATCATGTGTCAATACTTTGGGAAACCAGGCAGTTTTGCCAGTTAAACTAATACAAGAATTGCATGAGAAGACAGTCAACCATTCAGTTGTGTGTGTGTCTCAGGAGATGCAGTTAGCGAGGATGTCATCATGGTCTCCGTCATCGCGGCGAGGAAGTGTACACTCTGAGTCATCAATGTCACAGGTCAGAGGTCAATTTATACATTTCATGCAATTTTAAGAAGATTGTCACCAGAGCGATAAACTCCAGATGACAAATGAAAACGAAGCTATTGGTTTAACGGAGTCCAACAGTTTTTCACTTGTGTGTAACCCAACCTTATCATAAATTTGACAATTTAATTTTTAAACATATTCATACTGCTGATGTTAATTCAATCAGCAAATAGTTTGTGGTGTTTTTTTCTTTTCTCTCTTGTCATGACATATTTAAAGGTATCACTTTAACTTGTACAGTGTTATTAAGGGTAGCCACTACTTGAAAACACCCACATAACCAATATGCCATATCTCTTTTAATATTGAACATATCATAACTAGATTTGGAGCACTGATTAGAAAAATGAATGGTATTTATGCAAGCACCAACACAAGTCATGAATAGTGATGAAAGAAGGCCAAATGAATGACGTTTATTAAGAGATTAACTGATTAGAAAAATGAATGGTATATGATGTGTGAAATATAGGCACGTTTGGTTGTGTATTACCATGGCAATGAACGTTTCAAGTGAGATGGATTTTCACATCCTTGAAAATTATTCTGAGCTAACAACTGTGTGTGATCATGCAACTGTCAAGAATCATTAGCTATAATACTCCTTTGTGCAATAAGGTGGTTTTGGGCAAGGATATCTGACTTCAGTGACTGTTGTTCAGGTTTGAGCAATTTTCAAGACGTCAGGAAAAAACCTCAAACCTAAAGTCCCATCTCACAACAGTCATTGCAGTCAAACTTCCTTGCCCAAAATCACCTTATTGCACAAAGGAGTATTCTAGCTCATGATTCTTGCCAACTGCATGATCACACATACAGTTGTTAGCTCAGAATATTTTTCATGCTCCTCTATCACACTAGAAATGTTGATTGTCATGGCACTGCACAAGCAAATGAGCCCACATTCCACGTATCATGTACTATTCATTGAACTAATTAGTACTCCAAATTTTGCTAAGATGTGTTCAGTACTAACAGAGATATGGCCTATGGCCGTTTTCGAGTACTGGTAGTGGCTACCCTTAATAGAGTGCCTGCTATGATAGTGATTAGGCTGTAGCTGTTTCCCATTGTTTGAGGGGATCGATTCCTACTACCGACTGTCAATTCAAAACGTGGGCAATTTCATTCACCTCACATTGCCTGTGTCATTTGGAAGAGACGCTAAGCCATTGGTCCTTTTTACTTGGTTTTTATGCTATGGGTAGTAAAAGATCCCATGCAGGGGGTAATTGTGTCACCTGTAGTGAACTCTAGAGAAGGCAATACTCTAAAAATAAGCCACTCTTATGTTAGTCCTAGATGGGGCAGTTTGTAGTTCTATATCATAAAACCACAACAGTTGGCAGATGAAGAATAAATAAATAACTTATTAGGAAAAATAATAAAATGATTTATTAGGAAAGCAGTTAAAAAAAAATTGATTAGGAAAGCAATGTGTTTAAAGCATTTCTTTGAATACTAGCTGTCACTATGATGTGTTTGTCTTTGTTTGGTCTGATAAACAGTACCTGTTGTAATGTTTGTAGGATGAAATGTTTTGTGTCTGCTAAAAACTTTCGGTTGTAATGTTTGTAGGACGAGAGGTTTTGGGGTCTGCTAAACACTTGCTGTTGTAATGTTTGTAGGATGAGATGCCTCATTGGGTCTGCTAAACACTTGCTGCTGTAATGTTTGTAGGATGAGATGTCTTTGGGTCTGCTAAACACTTGCTGTTGTAATGTTTGTAGGATGAGATGTTTTTGGGTCTGCTAAACACTTGCTGTTGTAATGTTTGTAGGATGAGATGTCTTTGGGTCTGCTAAACACTTGCGGCTGTAATGTTCGTAGGATGAGATGTCTTTGGGTCTGCAAAACATTTGCAGTTGTAATGTTTGTAGGATGAGATGTTTTGGGAAAGCTAAACACTTGCTGTTGTAATGTTTGTAGAACAATATGTTTTGGGTCTGCCAAATGCTTACTGTTGTAATGTTTCTATGACAAGATGGTTTGGGTCTGTTAAGCATTTGCTGTTGTAATATTTGTAGGACGAGATGTTTTTGGGTCTGCTAAACACCTGCTGTTGCACTGTTTGTAGGATGAGATTGTAATGTTTGTAGGATGAGATGTTTTTGGGTCTGCTAAACACTTGCCATTGTAATGTTTGTAGGACGAGATGTTTTTGGATCTGCTAAACACTTGCCGTTGTAATATTTGTAGGACGAGAAGTTTTTTGGGTCTGCTAAACACTTGCTGTTGTAATGTTTGTAGGACGAGATGTTTTTGGGTCTGTTAAACACCTGCTGTTGTAATGTTTGTAGGACGAGAAGTTTTTTGGGTCTGCTAAACACTTGCGGTTGTAATGTTTGTATGACGAGATGTTTTTGGGTCTGCTAAACACTTGCTGTTGTAATGTTTGTAGGACGAGATGTTTTTGGGTCTGCTAAACATTTGCCGTTGTAATGTTTGTAGGACGAGATGTTTTTTGGGTCTGCTAAACACTTGCTGTTGTAATGTTTGTAGGACGAGATGTTTTTGGGTCTGCTAAACACCTGCTGTTGTAATGTTTGTAGGACGAGATGTTTTGGGTCTGCTAAACACTTGCTGTTGTAATGTTTGTAGGACGAGATGTTGGAGCGCACTCTGATGGTGGCAGTGGGAAGTAACGGTAACAAGATGAGCCTGTACGACAGTCTGAGACAGTCGGGGGCGACAACGCTCCTAGAGAACCTCCAGTCACAGCTGAAACAACGTAACGGAGAAATCACTCAGCTCCAGGTCAGTCCTGTTCAAAAAACATTCTGCTGTTGATTTTTTTTAAAGAAAAGTCAAAGTTCGAATCAACTGTAATTTCACAGTAAAATAAACAGATGTTAAATGTTTTATAAATGTTTTAGGTTTGCTTTCATTTTGCCTAGTTCGTGAATATTCAAATTATGTGTGTTTGTTGTTTCTCAGACTTGAAATTACTAGTATATTTCTTAAATGTTTTTATTTTTCCATTAGAATTACCATTAGAAATGTCTCCAATGCAGGTAAAAATATTCCATAAGAGTTATGAATACACCAAATGTGTTTCATATGAGATAGCTCATGTCCAATGGATTCTGTCTGTCCAAGATTCAGGCTTCATTGTGTGTATTTAGCCCAACTATAATACTGCAGTCTGAAACTGTTGAACTGGAGAGAACATTTAGTAACAGTTTTAGATGCATAAACCTAAACAATTGCATTTCGTTTCCCTTTACCCCAACTATATTGTTCCACAGTCTGAGATTGTTGAACTGGAGAGAACGCGAGAGTCGATGGCGAAAGAACTGGTCAACTTGACCACAAAGAATGACCAATTAGAAGAGAAACTGGACAACCTGGCCATTCTCCAGCAGCAGTATAAGGTGAGTGCAGAGACCACTAGTTCATTGACAACCACTCCCAGTACAGTCCTAAACTATGACCACCAAACTCCCCACATCACTTACCTCAGTAACCATCACGTGCATTGTTTCTGTATTCAATGTCTCATGGTTGCTTGTCTGTTCAGATGGAAGGGATCTGGGTGCATGTTATAGAAAGTGGTTCTTACAGAACTTACATGGTTTGTTTTCCAGAATAATTTCCTAACATTCCCATACGTTTAAATGTTAAATTGGTGTTTCACTTTTGGACATACCCAAAATGCAGAAACTGTTGTGATGTGTCTGTTGACCTTCATGCAATAGATTATGGGAAACTTAAGGCCAGACACCCCAGGTGAAATGGTGTTTTTTGACAAAAAATACTGAAAATGGTTTTCTGCCAGATTATTATACCTTTGTATGCATACTATCAATACGGTTAACTTCTATGACAATTACATACCTCTAAGTGAGTTTTAATCATGGATCAAGCATGTCGATATCATGTAATGAAATCCATTATGCAATCTTTGACAGCCATTTTCTCAAAACATTTTTCTTCAAATTTCTAATTCTAATTATTTACGTCATAAGGAGCCACTGTTGGCTATGGTTTACGACGGGGTGGGTGCGTATGGTGTTATTGAGTGTTTGAGCCGCAGGATAGGAGACTGAAATCGTTTATGGTCTCAGCCTGGACCTGCGACTCATTTAGTTTATTCCAGTCTACTATTGTCTTTACAAAGTATGAGTTTTTGAATTGGTCGGTGTGGGATGCAGGTACTATCTAGCACCTGATGTTATTGGTTGTTAGGTGTTGTACAAAGTTTGAGGATACGTGATCTGGAAAATGTTTGGGTTGGATGTGTCTTTTATTTATTTTTTGGGGCCGAAAGTATGTTTCTGCGGGGATGGCTGGGATAGATCCCTCAGCTATTTTGTACATGTATTTGAGTCGTAGATCCCGAAGT
This sequence comes from Escarpia spicata, assembly GCA_963995525.1. NCBI lineage: Eukaryota > Metazoa > Annelida > Polychaeta > Sabellida > Siboglinidae > Escarpia > Escarpia spicata. The sequence continues at coordinate 25,841,873 of OZ023210.1, forward strand.
CTGCTTTGTAGGGTATTGAGTTTTAGGTCTATTAATATGTTTGTCATTGATCCTTCATGTCTGGAGTGGTAGTCGCCGGTAATGAAGCGAGCAGCACGGTGTTGTATACGCTCTAGTTTATCTATGTCCCCCTGATGGTATGGGTCCCACACTATGGCTCCGTACTCTAAAGCAGCGCGCACAAGTGCAATATATGCTGTCTGTTTGTTGTTTATAGGACAGTGTATGTTACGTCTTAGGAAACCAAGTGTTAAGTTTGCTTTTTTAGTTGTTGTTGCGATGTGGGAGTGCCATTTAAGGTCGTCGGAGATAGAGATACCAAGATAGGGATTGCAGTTTACACGTTCTAGGGTGATGTTATTTAAGGTGTAGAAATAGTCAGTTTTATGTTTTACACTGAGGATGTAGCATTTGTTTGTATTGAAGTTCATATCCCAGTCTTTTGCCCATGTTTGGAGTTGTTTTAGGTCGTGTTGTAGTGCAATGTGATCGTTGAGTGTTTTGATTTCTCTGTATAGTAGGCAGTCATCTGCAAATAGGCGGACTTTAGATTTTACTGATGCTGGTAGGTCGTTTATATGACAGAGGAATAGTAGGGGGGCAAGTACAGTGCCTTGTGGGACGCCGGATTTGACGGGTACTTCTCTCGAGGTTTCACCGTCTAGAACAACTTTCATAGATCTGTCAGTGAGGAAATTTTCTAGCCACTTGAACGTGGTTCCGGTTATGCCATAGTGGGATAGTTTATGGAGGAGTTTTGTGTGGGGGACTGTGTCGAAAGCCTTGCTAAAGTCTAATATTGCTATGTCTACTTGAGTTCCAGAGTTGAAAGAAGAGAATAGGTCATGCGTGGTGGTTAGGAGTTGTGTTTCGCAGGAGAAGCCTGCTCTGAAGCCATGGTTTAGGTGTGTTAGGATGTTGTGCTCTTCTAGGTAGGTCATGATGTGGCGGTAGATTATGTGTTCGAGAATTTTGCATGGGACCGATGTCAGGGAGATGGGGCGGTAGTTTTCTGGTAGGTGCTTATCTCCTTTTTTAAATACAGGTGACACATTTGCTGTGCGCCAGTCTGACGGTAGGTTGCCTGTGTCTATGGATCTCTGGAAGATGTCTCGGAGTGCAGGGGATAGGGTGTCGGCACAGTTCTTAAGGACAGCATTGGGGATCTGGTCAGGGCCACATGCTTTATGTGGTTTAATGGACTTGAGTAATTTACATACTCCGGTGGTGTCAATTTTAATGTCACATATATTGGAGTGTTGTGGGGAATCAAGGTGTGGGGGCGCAGATCTGTCTTCTTTCGTGAAGACACTCTGGAACTGGTCCAAGAGGATCTCAGCCTTCTCCTTACTGTTACACACCAGTGATCCATTCTTTTTCAGGGAGCTACTCCGATGTTGTCTTGTTTTCTACTTTTGATATAGCGCCAGAATGGCTTTGAGTTATTTGTTTGGAGGCCTGTGGTGATGGTGTTATTAATAAAGTCCCATTCTGCTTTACGCAAACTTTGTCTACATGTTTTCTGTATGAATTTGTAATTTTCCCAGTTGTTTGTTTTCTTAGCTTTATTGTACAGTCTTCTCTTTCGCTTTAGTAGTCTTTGTAGCTTTCTGTTTAGCCATGGGAGATTGCATCGACTGGAGCTGAGCTTTGATGGGATATGTTTGTTGATAGATTTCGCTAGTGCGTTTTTGAAGATTGTCCAAAGGGTTTCTGTGCACACACCTAATGTGTATTGAGTCTTTATTTCATTAGACATGGTGGTGAAATCAGCATTTAGATTGTCCCAGTCAGCGCGAGTAAATTGGTGAATTTTTCTTCGTTGTTTGTTTTGGTGTTGGACTCTTACATCAAAGTCTGTGACGATGATGTCATGGTCTGATATCCCTGGCACAGAAGCAGTTTGTCACTACAGTGGGATTTGTTGTAAAGATTAGGTCTAGTAGCTTGCCCTCTCTAGTTGAGCTAGTGTGGATTTGTGTAAGCTGCGCACTTTCTGTTGTGTCAATGAGGGCTTGTTGGACGGATCGCTCTGGTGCGCACGTTTTCACAGTGCTTGTTTCCCCTAATACATCGGGACAGTTGAAATCTCCAGAGGATTATTTGTTTTAGCTTCGAGTTTGTTGTGATCTTTGTCAGGGATTTATTGAGTTCACGTATGGTTTTGTCGCAGCGTTGCAGCATGTAGAATGAGCCTATTAGTAGGTTCTTTTTGTTTTGGAGTTGTACTTTGACCCACATGATTTCGCAGTCGCTATTCAGGTCTGGTTCAGTAGAGGATATGAGGTCATTTCGTACTAGCACAAAGACACATTTCTGCATTTGGAAACGGGATATCTCTTGGAATAATTATGCTATGTAAATAAAGTTTTCAGTTTTGCATTCACCATATTCTATTGTGTGCAATGATCAGACAATTTTTTAAAATCATGAATAGTTTGAAAGATATAGCCATATTTGTTGCAAAAAAAAGATTTTTTTTTGTATTTTACCCACAAAAAAAATTCTAAATAAAAACACATTTAAAAAATGCTCTGATCATTACACAATAGACTCTATAGAGAACATGGATTTGCAAGAATTAGACCTATATATGGATTCAATAAAGTGGCAGCTTTTCAAAATTTGCCAATATTTGCTCAAAATGGCGGCCATTTTGTTTGTTACCATGGAAACGGGGGGTCTGGCTGAAAAAAGTTAAATATATTTTGCTCAGTAGGACCCATTTCATGCATTGGGCAGAAAAAAATTGAACTGTTTGCACAAATTTAAAAATAATCCAATCTACCTGCCGTGTCTGGGCTTAAAGCAAATGAGGAAAGTACATGGAACTGTAAGTGTAACAAGACCTTGAAAACAGCTCGAATGTGTCAGAAGAATTTGAATCTATTGTGAGAAACTAGTGTGAATATAATGTTGTTGTATGCAGGCATTGGACAAGCGATATAACGCCCTCCTACAGATGTATGGTGAGAAGGTAGAACAAGCGCAAGAGTTGTCCCTTGATCTACAGGACATGAAGGAACTCTACAAGTCTCAGGTGAGTTACATGTATCTTCAGGCAGAGGTACAGTTATCTGTAGGCTCACATCTGCAGTTGCAATTTTCATCCAAAAAAATCACTCAGAAAAAGACCAACAGTACCAGTGACAAATTGTATTTTAAAAGTATTTTGAATGATGTGTTTAATTTTAAGCACCCTTCTCAGAACTCAGCTTGAGAATATGTGGCTTGTGATGACTGCTATAGCACTTTTTAGAGAACCAGGATTTCCATAATCATATAAGAGAGAGTTGTGTAGCAGTTAACAAAATCTTGCTCCACTGGTTCCAAGTATAGTGAAAGTGTTTATGCAGTAGACATTAAACTGTTGGACCACCCAGGGATACCTGCAAACACTTATAATAATAATGACTTCTTTGATGTGCTACAATTTTTTTAAAATAATAATTTTTAAAATAAAGTGGATGCAGGGAGGTTGAACATTGTACATTTTCTATTAGACTTATATTATTACTATGAATATCATTACCTGATAACTAAATGGTTTTTCTTCAGATTGATGAACTGCTGAAAACTCCAGATTCCAAAGATGAGTAACACGTGCAACTGGTATACAATCGCAGTGTCTTTCACTCAGATAGGAAATGGTCGGAAACTATAAGAGGACTTTTTCTGACCAGTTGAATATTACATTCACCACTACGAAGATCAGAACGTTCATTGATAATGCTGTGCTGCTTGTACAATGTGTACATATAAAATTAAGCAGTTTAATGTGCATAAATTTATATTACACTTTTTGTGGGATATTATGGTACCAATGTTTGTTCATTTACCAGAGCAGTTTTATGTACGACAGGGTAGACCCACAAGGTCCTACAGCTGTTATCACTGTGATGTAGACACAAACAAGTAAGCCAATCAACCTCGTATAATCAGCTAGTTACAGTCTTTCCTTTCAACGGGTATTTAACATATTTATCCCACTTCTAGTGGTAATTTTAGGGATGAGCAAGTAATATTTTGGAGTATTTCTGGTAGTAGTTGTAAGTTGAGAACCACCAAGAGTACAGCAAATTGTTATTAACTGCATTGCTTTGACGGAAATAGAAAAACAGATTATATTGTGGTACAGCTGATTTCAAGTGATGCCCTCTAAATTGGATATAAAGGTAATTGAATCGGGATAACATGGCATATATTATTAGTTAAATAAACAGTACAATTATTACAATAAAAAAACAAAGAAGGTCAGATAAAATATCCATTTGGGCAATAATTTGAAGGTTTTCATTTATTGAACACGACTGATTTAAGTCAGTTGTCTTTTACGACTAGTGATTGTGTTACAGTTGTACTTGGGACTAGTTTATTGTATGTTGGTTTTGTTGCTAGTTTGTACCAAAATAATTGGGTACAATATTACAAATACAATCCAATATCAATTAAATACACAGTGTACTAGGCGACAAATATTGAGAAAATAACTGGATAACAAGTTAAAATATTACAAATTAATTTTCAAATGCTGTCCAGTGTTTTTGCAAGGAAAAGAAAAACCATGTTGCTGCCTTGTGTCTTTCAAAAGTGCACCAAACATGACATCTACCAGTACTATATCCACTTTTTGATGGAGAGATGACCTTTCTACCTGTATGGAGGAACAAGGAAACTGCCCAAGTTGATGTCAAACTGCCCACCTAGAGAACTAACAATGCTGATGCAATTGACCCATCTTTCACGTGACCTGTTGCCTAACAATATGTCCGACATGCCACTGAATGTCTATAGAGCTACACATGCTCTCCATTCAATTCTCATGCCTTGACAGACTTTTTGCCTAGAAACAGGTCCCATGATGGATAGGTCAATCGTCTTCTTTTATCCAGTGTACAGTGATAATGGGCTCTTCAACCAAGAAGTTCATCTCATTTGCGCATTACTGTTACTAATGAAGTGGTAACAAAATACACAGTTGCAATCCAACGCAACTGCTATACAGTAAACATTGAATTGCAGAATGACCGGTTTTATTTTTATGGTGCAAGATCGATACTGCATTTGACCTAACAACTGCAGCGTCTTACGAGATGCCTAAAGACTAGCTGCTGTTTTCTTGTATCGAATGAGTGTGAATTAATTATGTCTGGTGATCAAATGTTTTAATGGAGGAGGCAAATGCTTATGTAACATTGATAAGGTTTCATGGTTGTGTCTGCTAGCTTTGTTTGCACACGGGGTAGGCTCTGTGATATGATATTTATCGTTGATGTGACCACATGATGTGCTACATGACAACTATATATCCACATGGAATATATTGGAACAATTGTATACAATTCCTTTACAATAAAGGTGTATTTTGGGTATTAATTTTGTCATAGATTGATGTGTTAAAATACATGTATTTACTTACTAATCATCACTATACATTATCGTGTTATACCTTATTTTATGCATAATCCCATAATGGCACAAAGACTTTCACAGAAGCACAAAGAACTGAAAGACAACACAAGCATAACCTTACATGAAGTGTATTGATTATTTATCTAAACATCTCCACAACTGATTTCTGTTCGACTGTTTGTGACAACGACAAACAACACAAACAGTAGGTAGGAAGATGGTACACAAATTCCTACTGCATACCGCAAAGATATGCTTGTGTGTTCATCTTCATATTTGTGTATTTCTGTTCATATATCCATGGAACCAACAGCCATGACATCCCGATGGCTCTGTCTGTGTAGGAATACTTGTCCCTCCCCACGTGGGTTCGGATGAAATGTCTACTTGATCTCGTGCTGGTCGGTTCCTCCGATCTGGTTGTACTTGGTGTGGGGCCAGATGGAGGGTTTGTCCCACGGGTTGCGGGCCTGTTCTGGGAAGTAGTCGCTCGCCATCTGCTGGGTGAACTCCTCCAGGGGTGGCAGGGAGTCCAGCTTGCTCACCTGAACACACGACAACAAGTCATCAAATCATTTATCAGCTCCGCATAGTTGAAAAACACATTTATATTACATGTTTAGTTATACATATAGTAATTAATGTATTATATTTTAATAGTAACGGTACATGTGTTGAATCAGTGCTGAAAAAAAGTTAATTATTTACTGATCACTTAATCACTGTGGATATTTTTGAAAGAATTTATTTTTAAATAGGAGCTGATGGTGTATTTAATGTATTTTATGTTATAAATATTCACAGTGGGGGCTGAGTTGACTGGATCACAATATACAGCTTAAAATATAATTTGAAATACAAACAGTTGTTTCTACAAACCCCTTCAGAGATCTACGTTCTATTCAAATCAATCTGACCACTTGTTTTATCAAAAGAATTTATCAGCGCTGAGCCACCTGGCAAATGGCAGTCAGGCATGCATAGTTGAAAAACACATTTTTATTACATCAATTTGTTTTGTGGTTTTAAAGAAAGGCAGCTGACTTGAAGACTTCACTGGATAAACAAGTTAAATGTGAATGTAATTGTTTGTTTCAAAGTGATTGTGTCACAAAGCACGAGTGATACTTGACGAGTGTCGAAGAGAACAAACTTCTATGAACTTGTACACTGATGTATTCCATCTCCCACTGACTCTACCAAAAGTCCAAAACACATACAATCATACATAAAACATGTTTCAATCTTGTTGCAAATTATGCTAGTATTCAATGAATGTTAGAAGCGACTTATAATTGAAGTAAAATACTCACAAATGCCTGTGCTGTGGCAATTTCCTCCCTGGCATTGGCAATTTCCTTCGCACTAATGGCCACCTGCAAGACATAGTACAGTAACTTAAAGGGAATAAAAACATCTATTGCTTGAATTCATATTATAGTACATCCTGATATCGATTTTCATGTCCACCAAGCCAAAATATTTAATGAATTACAAATTCATATTTTATGCTGTGCTTTTTGAGATGCCGAGATGTGACGTCACATGACATATACTCGCATCAGTCCGACCCTTTCCATGCATTCAGAGCATGTTTACAAGGTTAGCTTTTTTGTCGTAAACGTGCTTCAGAATGAGTTATTGTGCGATATTCCGATGTAAGTCCCTAGTCATCATAGAAGAACAAGCATTTATCTTATGGTTCCACATGAATCCAAAAGAAACCGTAAGATAACTGCTTGTTCCTCTATGATGACTACCGGTAGTGTTTGTATTACATCGGAATATCACACAATAACTCATTCCGACGCTCGTTTCTACATACTCTGAATGCTTGGAACGGGTCGGCCTGATGCGAGTATATGACGTATGTAACGTCATGCTACCATGTGATCACCTAGCTCATTAAATTTTAATTTGCTACACACTGTACACAGACGGGTTTAAAATTGAATTTATGGTACAAATGTATTTTTGAATGTTCTCAAATGTTACAATGTTAAACTTAGTGTACACATGGAAAACGGATTTGAGCTAATGCCTTGTTTTTATTTCCTTTAATGATGTGCTGATCCAAACAGGTTTGCAACTGTAGGCGGTCCGAAGTGAAGTTATTTCCATGGTTCCTTAAAAGATATATATATATGTAAGCTTTTTAACAATACACTACTCACTAGTTTACACCTATCCACGGAACAAACCAACGACAGGTGGCACCCTCTGGAGGAGAATGAATCGCTACTCAGGTTTCCATAGGAAGAAAACCGAACTTTATGGGTGTCCATTTTTTATTTCTGAAAACTTAGAATTTCAGGGAGTCCCATGCCATTTACAAAATTCAAGGCTTTCATTTTTAACTAATGAAATTTTATGCTATTCAAGGATTCCAAGGTCCCGCTCAAACCCTGCGTACTTTTATAATCAAATTAACATACAGCTTCCTTCTGTTCGGTGTCAATCTTTGCTTTCATGTTGGCCTTGTCCTTAGGATAAGGTACAGTCACTGATTGATACTGCAAACAAAGACAGTTGCAATGAACTAAACATAATTAATTTCAGCAGCATTAGAAACTGGGAACACTGGTGCAAGAATAAATGGATTCTTGTTAATACATACGGTAATTATCTTATTATTTTTTAATAGAAACAGTATACGTGTGTTGAATCAGGATGTTTGCATGCAAATAAAAGTTCATTATTTACCAATCACTTAATCACTCCATGGACATTTTAAAAAGAATTTGTTTAATAGGAGCTGATGGTATATTCATTATATTTTATCTGATCAATATTCAGTGGGGACTCGGTTAACCAAATCAAAGTTTATACAGTTTAAAATACAACTTGACATACCCTTACTAATATTACTTTTTTGCTGAATAAGCAGTACTATATTTGCTGACAGAGTACATCTTTATTTCCATTTTATTATGTACAGCTGTTCAATATTCGTATCACGTTATAAATGTTTTATTAGTACATGTATACAGTTGCTTAGGTAAATGTAATTCGCTAGTATTTAATCATGAAAAGTATTTACTCTTAAGAGATAACAGACTATATATTTATTCAATTATTGTGACCTAACAATTGTTAGTGTACACATTTATACATGTCTACTTACAGCTTTCTCAAAGCTGTCTACGAGTCCAGGCATCGCAATCTTTGACTTGTACATCGCCCAGTCAATTTTTGGCAGCTCTTCTGGAAACTGGTGTATCCTAAAAATATAAATTATGCATTTTGTGTGAGTGTATCCATCCACCGTATTGTCACAGTGGAATGAATGTATGTCTGGTCTTGATGTGTTTTAATATAATAGACACATAAGACTAATTTGCTTAAAGTTTATTCTGTGTGACTGCTTGTAATTCCCAGTATTGACTCAACTTGACTGGGTGACAATATCACAAGACAGCCTTGTCACAGCAGGGTTGGTTGTGGAAGGAAGTGAGGAAAGACTTGGAAAAAAAGAGATCGAAGGAGAAGTGTGGAATGCTATCAGTTGCTATGCACCACAAACTGGATGCACAGAAGAGGAAAAGGAGGAATTCTGGGAGCACATAGATGGTGAGATGCAAGCTGTGTCAAGTTGCGAGAGAATGGTGGTGGCAGGAGACCTAAGTGGACATGTGGGAAGAGATCGGACAGGATATAATGACGTACACGGAGGACACGGAATAGGGGTCGCAAACGAGGAAGGCATACAGATACTAGACTTTGCAACAGCATACCAGCTGAGGATACTGAATACAGTCTACAAGAAGAGAAGGAACCACCTTGTAACCTATAACAGCGGGGGACGAGAAACCCAAATTGACTACATCATGGTGAGGAAAGAGGCCATCACTACACAACATGGGGTACTAGTTTCTGAACTGGAGGTGAGGAAAACAAAACAGAGGAGAACAGTGAGAAGGAAACAGATCAGATGGTGGAAGCTAAAAGAGGAAGAAGTGAGAGAGACTATCAGATAAAGATAAAGTAACAACGGAGAACGTGGAAGAATGGTAGGAAGAAACTGAGAAGCAGATCAGGAAATGTGGGGAGGAAGTATGTGGGAGGTCAATAGGGAAGAAGCCTGGAGTAGAAAGCTGGTGGCGGAATGTTGACACTGAGAATGCAGTTAAGGAAAAGAAAGACAGACTGAAGAAATGGAAACGAACAGGAGCAGAGATAGACAGGGCAGAGTACAAGAGAGCGAAAGCAATGGCTAAGAAGGTGATGGAAAATGTGAGAGAAGAAGCAGTAGAGAGATTGTATGACATCTGGAAGAAAGGGGTTTCTTCCACTTTCTTCCGGAAGAAACCAGAATAAACCGAAAGAAAGTGGAAGATACCGGAAATATAACAAAGGTGAGGAAGAAAGTGAAGCAGTGTTTATAAAACAGACAAACTATGCAGTTTTCAGTACTTTTATTAATCTATGGAATTTCACCTGTGACAGTGAATCTCCTGTGGCTGTGATAGTGAAAGTCTGAGTCATTAAGGTATATAAAAAATGCCAGAATATGTTGAAACATAAAATACACACAATATAAACATCAATATTGTTGGAATTTTATTTAAGTAATATATGTTATTAAAAAACTACATAAAAAGTGAATTACATCAACACCATTATTAGTCACTTAAAATAAAAAGCCAGCATTGCTCCCTTTTATCACCCACCATAAGCCATGCACCAAGCCATGTGGTGCATGCCACAGTGACACATTTAATCCATTCAATATCCATTGAAATAATGCCCATCAATACATCTCCACTACATCATAGTTTTATGTTGTGTATTACTGTTTAATATATGTCATAACTGGGACAAAATATAAACTGAAAGATGTGTTTAGAACATATCAATAATGTGCTTATATCACCCAAGCCACATTCAATAATTGAATATTTAGTTTTAAGTCTTAACAGGCAGTTCAATGTACACACCTGTACCATAGTATTACTATAGCATAGCAGATGCAATCTATCTGCATGAACAATATTAAATTATTAAAGTAGATTATGCATATTTGTTATGGATCCCCATTTGTTATATGCCCTGAAGGGGACCGGGACTACACTACAACATGGACAGCATTTATCTAAATTTCTCACTGTCTTACCTGACATTTGAAAGCTTTATAAGTAGCATGCCACAAATGCTGACAGCTTTTAAATCAAGTGATAAAACATTTAATGCAATTGTTTTTGTTTTTTTCATATTCATAAATATTACTCTTTCTTGCAGAATTGCAATTTCTATGATGGGATCGCATCCTGCAGGCCTTGATACGTTGTTGATGAGCACAGTAGTTGCACCTAGCCAAAGCTTTCCCAGCAATTTCAACATGAGTGAAGTGATCCCATACTGTATCTCAAAACATGTTGACCTAAACTTTGTAGTGCAGTAACACTGCAACTCTGTTCTGACTTAGTAATGCATTACTGAACAAGTGAACAAGAAGTAGCTTACTGAACTAGGTGAACCCGGTGGCTGTTAGTGAAGCCATTCTTTATGATTTAATCTTCTACTATGTGGGAACAGCAAGACAGACTGGACTACCCATTTATTATAAAGAACTATTCTACCAGCACTACAAATTACTACTATTACTACTGAACATCTTAGTACACAGATTGCCCATATTTGCCTGAAATAAGAAGAAGTCTTATTTACTGTGTGCTGCTGAGTTAGAATATCAATATCACTAGCTTATAATGATTCATAAGTATTTATTAGTTAGAAGCACTTTCTTTCAGAAGAAACTAGAAAAAAAGCCTCTTGGAAGAAACTGCAAACCATGGTCAGAAGGACATCTATAGAATAGCAGCAGATAGGGACCGTGCAGGAAAGGACATAGGCCAGATGCGTACAGTCAAAACTGCAACGGGGGAAATATTCATGAGAGTGGTGATTAAAGTTTATTTAAATGACCTAAATTATTAGCAGCATCCGCCTTGTAGTCGTAGGTAACCCCCTGTGTTTAGGGATAGGGTCAGTAGGAGGACAATTATTTTGAGCCATTTAACTTAACTAAAATAAAATATATCCACCACTACAGGGATTTTCATGTGACAATGCTGACAATATATATTAGTGTTTCGAAAAGCTAATTTTTTTATGATAAAATGTATTTTTAATAAAAAAATTAAAAGGCTTTATGTTGCAGATACACCAAAATATTGGTTGCGAATGTGCAACCACACCTAAACTGATGTCCCTCAACCGGTATACATTTTGTTGTATTGTAGTGTAAAAAAATGCATCCGAAGCAGTGTTTTTTTACCATTTCCAGCCAGTTTTGCTGCGCTACATATGACCTTGTTGACTTTTACCAATTATCGCCCACGACTTACGCACCGACTGACGAAAGACTCGGACTTCCCCTTGAATGCACGGAAGATTTCTATCTGGTTAGGCGGCACACGCTGTGCAAATGCTGCCCAATCTACCGCCGACTTTGCAATCCTTTTGCTAGCCATGTTTTAGAAAGGTATGTTCGTCCGACTAGAGGTAGCCAGCCGATAGAAACACCAATGACCGCTAGGTGGTAGCTTAATCGACAGTGTCGCCAGCTGGTGGCTAGTCACTTACACACAACAAGCGTCCCTCTGGTGAACAGATTGACCGATAGATCTGCTGCGTCTTCTTGAACTTCCTTTTTACGGCCAACATCAATGTACTGATGATTATGTTGTATTGAGGTTGCGAAGACGGCCAGTGCGGTTTTAAGATCTCTTAAATAATACTAGTAATATAGTTTAATTATATAGCGCCATGTCTCCAGATATAAAACATGTTCAAAGGCGCTTAAAATACAACATTGTTAAAACATTATCAGTATACTGGACCACTCGGTTTCTGCCTTACGCAAGCATAAAATGCAGTTTTCACAAACAAATTATTTTGAAATCGTTCAGCAAGGTATCAATATTATTAATCAAAACCACTTATTTCATCAATGGCATGCAGACGAAGCGTCAAATAAGTTGTTTTTTGTGTGAAATACTTACAATATTCGTAAGACGATAATCACTTCTCGCGCCAAATGGAAGCAGTCGGTTTCTGCCTCATCGTGTTCAAAATCATCACTGTGCGACAAATCGCAACGCATTCACTGTATAAACTCCACGGGCTGTTCGTTAACTTTCCTGTGGTGATTAGGGTGAATAGTTGCTTACAATTGCATTATGTTCATATATAATTAATCGAATTACTGCCAGTTTGATCCAATTACCACGCGTACTTATAGAATGACGTAACTGAACGATATTATATACAAGCGCACAAGTTCCGAATGCCTACTAACCTAATTACTACCATTTGGACCTAATTACCACGTGTACTTATTGAATGACGTCATTGAACAAGATTATATACAGGTGCGCAAGTTCCGAATGCCTGATAACCGAAGTACTACTAGTTGGACCTAATTACCACGCGTACCGATTTACTATAACATAGTCCTATGCGTATTCTATATTTCAATTACAGTACTTCAGATAAATAGGCATCCGTTGAATTTGTAATGTTTTTATTATAAATTACGCCTTATTATAACACCACAGTTTAGACACATCGTTATAAATGTAACAAAGGCTCCATCCTTAGGCTAAGCCTCGGCCTACGGGCCGAAATTACCGGTAGTGGCACCATCCTCTACCTTGGACCTTGAAGTGAACTTGTACGGTAAATATAATTAGGATTCGGTAAATAGTGGTGAAACAGTACTGCTTAAATTGGTGCCTCTTATTTTTTTGTTATTGTAGCCCAGGAGTAAAAACTGTTAAAACGCTACAATGAAATTGTCCATGTTAAGAGATTGGAATTACTGAAAAAACCTCCAAAACCTCCGGGCCTAAATTCGAGGAAATTCCTATCTTAAAAGATAGGAATAGTGTAGTCCCAATTTGTTAACATGGGTACAAATTCGTTATCCATCGGAGCAAGTGGAGCGATCCGGAACTACTTTCCTATATTTTAACATGGGAACCGGAACTACTTTGCTCTTGCTCCGACAGATTTGACCTACCGTATTCAACGCGATATACTACTTATGTTACTTCCACAAACAACCTCTAGTGTATTGGGCCCTATATCATATATAACAATAATAACATTTTATTTGGCTTAGTCCAGAACCAAAAATGTTCGTGACATTTAACAAAATATGTAAACACCAGAAAAGACCTACTGTTCCAAAATAAAATGTATTTAAAATACTACTAATAATAAGAGTTATTTTAAATTAATACATCACTGAAATAGTGTAGACTTGTTAAATAAGGATATCACCCGATACATATTAGCTACAAGTAATAACAATTTTTTTTAAAAATAACAACACAATAATTATGTAGCAATAGAGCAGGTGTTGTTCTTCCTTGAGCTCAGCCTGCTGTCTGTTGGTTCTGGCAGGTAGATATGGAATTTATGGACCGTGGTGGAATTTATAAAACACCCCCAGTCGAGTTCTTTTGCGTCTCTTTTGCAGTGTGGGCCAGTCATGGAAGTCGAGGATGGAGTCAACAGAAGCTGTTTGGTGGTGTCGATTTCAGACCCATGGCATCTTGCTGCTCGATCAGCGCTGAACTTTCACTATGGCCTGGGTGTCACTTGCAGTGCAGGAATCCTAGACGGTGGCAACACACGTCGCGGTTTTCCTACATTAGGCATACAATCAAAATCATGCGGGTGACCTCCGTTCAGCTTTGCCCTTGCCAACAATGTTGATAACGGTTATATGTGTGTGTGTGTGTGTGTGTGTGTGTGTGTGTGTGTGTGTGTGTGTGTGTGTGTGTGTGTGTGTGTGTGTGTGTGTGTGTGTGTGTGTGTGTGTGTGTGTGTGTGTGTGTGTGTGTGTGTGTGTGTGTGTGTGTGTGTGTGTGTACACACACAAATATATACACACATATATACTATTGTGGCATATGGCATCTCACAGAGCAAAACATTCCCGCATACAATTGCTACTTTAGAAACTGTACCTTGTGTGTTTCTATCATACAAACTTTTACATTGGGGCCAAAATGTCAACAGAATAGGCCCTTTATACAGCGCAATGCACGAACGCTCTCTCTCTCGCTCCCTCCCTCCTTCCACCCCCTTTTCTCGCTCCCTCCCTCTTTCAGTCCCCCCCCCCCCCCATCCCTCTATCTCTCTCACTCTCCCTGTTCCTACTTCCCTCGTTCTCCCTCACCCCCTCATTCCCTCCTTAACGACCAATATTGATGTGACTGACGTCACAAATAAACGGCAGACCAACTGCTACATACGCAAAAATAACAACAACAATTTAAACGTCATCCAACGTTCATATAAGATTCTTTAATGGCACGATATGCAAAAATGGTTGCTTTTGATTGAAATCATTAGGGGCATCACAATTAATGTGCAGCAGAAGGGGTAGTGTAAACAGACAGTCTTGGCACATTCAGATTGATTTACTTGAAAATGTTCAGCTGCCTAGGTGGCACATTAGTTTTCATATAGGAGACTCCTTTGTTGCAGTTTCCTTGGGAAGCGGTCTGCAAAATAATTCATCGTTTGATTGACATCAACAAGAACATCTTAGTGGATGCGCATCAGTGCAAGCGACCCTTTGTTGGATGAATTATTTGAACTTTTCCAAATAAAAAATTCTTCACCACGTATGTTATGATGTTGTATCCGACAGACCTTAGACAGAAAACATATATGAAATAAATATTTATTTACACTAACTTAATATGGCAGCACTGATTTTGTATTGAGTATAGGGTTTTTTTCTTCTTCAAAAATAGCAATATACCAAGCAAAAAGTATAAAACTGGTACGTTGCCTCAGGGCAACAACGTCCAATAAAGGGGTAAGGAGATTGCATAGGCCAATACTTGCAACAACACATAGATGCTGGGGATGATTATTGCTGGCATTACTTGATTGCCTTTGCAAGGCTGTCTGAGCAGTCCTCTGGCTCTTTGCCACGATAACGCTGCTCTCATCGGTGCAACTCTTCAAGTAGCACGTCCGGAGATGGCAGATCACCTTTGTACATGGCGATTGCTTCTGCCAGTTCAGGCTTCTGCTTACACAACACTGCTGGGAGCATGCCTAGGAGTAAAGTACTTATTTGGGATAATGCTGGAGCCCCCAAAAGTGATCGTATCTGCAGGTTTTAATTATGTGTAAGTTCCACTGAGCAGCCAAAAGTAATTATTGATTGCTATGCAGCTGGTTCAGCGGGAAAACGGAGGTGGGTATGAGGGTTCCGACCAGCGGGGTTCGTTTTTGGAGGTGGTTCGTAAAAGTGGAATTAATCCAAACCCCCCAAAAACATGTATCATATTTACAAGTTTTGATTCTGTGCAAATTTCACTGAACAGCTAAAAGTAATTATTGATTGCTATGCTGATGGTTTAGCGGGGAACGGGGTGGGGTGAGGGTATATGCGTGGGTTCGAGGGGGTCATTTTTTTGAAGGGGGTTTCATAAAAAGGGGGGTTTGGACGAACCCCCGACCCCTCTGGTTAAGGGTCTAGTCCTGTTTGACAGCATCTTCCAAAGAACACTGCGCCTGTGGAACAATGTTCCATCCTGGCTCACCTATTCTACTTCATTGTAGTCCTTCCTGCAAACCCAGGGGCCGGTTTCATGAAGCGGGTAAGAACGTTCTTAACGCTAAGATGATTGTCTTAGTAAATTACGTTATTTTTTTAAATATAAGTGAACATAGGAGTTTACGCAAACACGTGACGCTAAGTAGTTGCGTCACTTTAAGTACGCTTCATGAAACTGGCCCCTGGGTCGATACACTGGCTCAGCCTGTGTGCCGTAATCCCCAGACCCCTAAACTCTACATAGTTTTTAAACTTCTAGATTATCTTTTCTGGGCAAACGGGCTACCCACTATCCGTACCCAGTCAGCTCTGTCTACAAGCGCCCCAATCTCGACTCCCTATCGACCTATCCCGATCGCGACACGCGAAAGGTTCTATTGTTGGACAATCGAACTAAGTACGTGGCGCGATCGGGATAGGGAGTCAAAAAACATATATTCCACATGCATGAACTCACAAAGTAAAGTCCAATAATGTATTGTTGTGCTATTGAATTGTTTCTGTCGCTGCGCGGCAGTATCTTCAGCTCTTCTTCATTCTCCACTGCCTCGGCTGCCTCGACTGTGACATCGGAAGATGGGGGGAAGGGAGTGCTGTTGAAAATAACAATTTTTCGCCGCCGCGTCGCCATCATTTCAGCTTATTGTAACTGAACGGGAGAATATTTCAAATGGTCTAGTGGACATGGTTATGTGGGTCCATTCAAAAAAGGTATACGGGCACACAAAATTCCAAAGATCTAGGGGGCACGTGCCCCATCCCGCAGACACGCCTAAGACGCTCTGCGTGTCTCAAACGAACGGTTGTACCGAGAATAGTGACGTACATCAAACGTTCCAATATGAACCGGCCGCAATACACTGGCATCTTTTCGCCCGATCAGACCAAACCAGACTCCCGCCGACTGCAGTGTATCTATTACATCGACTGACACTATACTCGAAGCCGACGGGTCCAGAAAATGAATCTAGGAGGGGCACAAAAACCTCCACTGGCGGCCGAACGAAATGGTGTAGACAATTTGTTGCTGCCGCGCCGCCGTAACTCCAGCTTCTTCGCTGTCTTGGCTCGACTGGTGACATCCAAAAACCCGGTTGGGGGGTGTGGGGGGGTGTTGTACACACATTTTCGCCGCCGCATTTCACCTTATTAGAATCTGAACGGGGTACATTTTGAACGGTCTAGGGGGCACGGTAAGTGATCGCGCATGGTAAAGTGGGCCCATTCAAAAAGGTCTACGGGCACGCAAAAATAAAAAGGTCTGGGGGGCATATCAGAACTAGTCGGTGTCAGCATAGCAGGTGTACGTGTTTTTTCAAGTTTACCTTATTATGACGCCGGCTTCGAGTATAGCGCAGTCTGTATAGTGGATACACTGCAGTCGGAGGGAGTCTGGTCTGGTCTAGTCGGACGAAAAGTGCCAGTGTATCCCGGCCTTCAGACGTTAGATTCGATCATTCCTTTACGTTAATTGTCCAGCTTGTTATTCTTCAGGTGGATCCACCTTCTCTTCTCTGCTTGGGTATATGGTAGGATGGTGTTTGAGATGGTAATGTGCCCAATGACGTACCCACGCCACGATGGCGCGCGACGTTTCACCGTTGATGGAAATACAACGGTTGCTTTACAATTTAACAAGACAAGATTTAACAAGATTGCCACCCAGAGAATTAACTCTAGGTAGCAGGTGGACAAGGAAGCCCTTGGCTTATCGAGAGTCCGACCTTTTTATCTATGTGTATCCCGCCCGTCTGAGGTATGTGTCGATTTTATTTTAAAACATATTCACGCTACTACAATCAGCAGGTAATCTGTTCCATTCATTTACAGTCCTTTGTGAAAATGAAAACTTTCTTATATCCAATCTACTCTGCTCCTTTGCTAATGCAAGATCATGTCCTCTAGTCCTTCTATCTTTCTTAACTGAGAAAAACATATTTATATCAATATTTTCATAACCCTTCAATATTTTAAACACTTCTATCTGATCTCCTCTCAATCTCCTGGTCTCTAGTGTTGTTAAACCGCATTTTTTTAGGCGTATTTCATAACTAAGATCCCTCAGATTTGGTATAATTTTAGTTGCTCTCCTCTGCACTCTTTCTAGCATATCTATGTCCTTCCTGCGATATGGCCTGCACGCTTGAATACAATATTCTAAATGAGGCCTAACTATTGTTTTGTACAGCGGTATTATTAGCTCTTTTTCCTTATACGTTATGTTTCGCCTAATTAATCCAAGGATTTGATTTCCCTTTGAAGCTGCAATTCCGCACTGCTCTGAAATCTTCATATCAGCACTAACGGTTAACCCTAAGTCCTTTTCTTTTACAGTAGTACTTAGTACAGTACCCCCCATTGTATATTCTACCTCTTCGTTCCCATGTCCTATGTGGAGGCATTTACATTTCCCAAAATTGAACATCATTTGCCACTTTTCAGACCATTTGATCAACCTGTCAAGATCATCTTGTAAATGCTGTCTATCTCCATAACTTTTAATCCTTCTAAACACTTTTGTATCATCCGCAAATTTCAACACCTTGCTTGTTATTTCATCATCCAAATCGTTGATGTATATTAAGAATAATATAGGACCTAAATAATCACCTAATACTGATCCCTGTGGTACCCCACTCAATACCGATTTCCAGTTTGAAGCCTCCCCATCAACTACTATACGTTGTCTTCTGTCAATCAGCCATTGTTCTATCCAGTTTATTATACCATTTCCTATGCCATGGGCCTTTAGTTTAAGCAGTAATCTTTGATGTGGTACTTTGTCAAAAGCTTTTTGAAAATCTAAGTAGACGATATCTACTGGTGATCCCTCATCTACCCACTTAGTGATGTCTTCCAAAAAACATAACATATTTGTTAAGCATGACCTCGCTTAAAAAAAACCATGTTGAGATGGGTTTATCAAGTTTTGTTTAAAATAAAGGGAATAAAAACAAGGCATTAGCTAAAATCCGTTTTCCATGTGTACACAAAGATTAACATTGTATGTAACATTTGACAACATTAAAAAAATACAGAAAAATACGTTTGTAGACAAAATTCTATTTTAAACCCGTCTGTGTAGAGATTCCCGCAGAAAGTTGAAATTTAATGAGCTAGGCGATCACGTGGTATCGTGACGTCAAAGATGACTCTCGGCTTTGTTGACATCTATGCATCGCCATTGTTGTTCTCTCCATTCTCTTGTAACATCATGGCTAGTGGGAGTTTCCCAGAGTTTCAAGTGAAATCATACGATTTTGAGCCACTAGCGGGAACGGTTACAGCGGATGATTCGTCTGATTCCGCTCTTTCCGAGCATTTCAGCGACGGTAGCGAAGAAGATGATGCGGAGTCGGACAGTCACAATCAATGTGAATGTTCGCTCAGGCAACACCGACTGGTAAGCTGCAACTTCATTATAATGACACATATGGTGTGAAAACTTCGACAACAACACTGATATCGTTTTAGTACGACGTTATATTATAAAATGCGGTGTCAAAGCTGTACAGAGAGTTAGCTAGAGGTTGTAGCTAAGTAGGTCATCGGACGAAGTAATTGTAAACAGACTTGTCAAAGACAAACTTCACAAAGTTACGAACCGTCGAACGTCGTAAGCATGGTTGTCTGGTTTATGCGGATCGAGTTTAGGACGTTATAGCTACTTACGATATCACCCCTCTGGACAAAACCCACACTTTTTTAGTTGGACAGTTGTTCGCGAGATGACCATAATATCATGACATATATAATGACAGCTCTAGATTATGTCATTTATGTGGAACAATAATTTTATTACTCTGAGTCTGACACATAACAATATAGCTACTATATAATCAAAATAAACTAAAATAAACATTAAAACAACATGCAGAACAATTGAATAATTATGGTAATGGGTTATAGCCTGAAGGGTTATGTCCTAGACCTAGGGGTTTAGTGTAACCTTAGGGGTCTTATATGTGAGATGCTACCAGTGGGTATATATGTGCCCTACGACTATGTCCATAAAAATCATAAGGACATAGCATTTTTAATCACATTTTTTGTGTGACATATTTATTACAAATCCATCAAGCAAGTTTCAGAACACAGTTTTACTGGATTGAATCATTACAAATTCATCAAGCAAGTTTCATAACACAGTGTTACTGGGATGAATCATTCCAAATGTTGGTAACTGTGTAGATCTGGTAACACAATGTGAATCACCACACGGTGCACAGACAATGGTTATAAGCCAAAAAACACCCATGGGAATATTTCCCCTGCAGGCAGATGAGAATATGGCTTCAGCAAATACCCATTGATAAACAAGTTATCTAGTCCATTTTGTTGATCACTTTACCTATGACATGCTAATAAATAGCATAGCTTCACATCTACAGACCAATTATTATCTTTACAGGGCAACTTCCCATTGAGCCGAGAAACTGCTGCACTACGACATTGGTTTGGCCAGTGCAGTTTCGGCAACGTGCGAAAAGATGACGAAGTGAAGACTCTGCCACCAAGAAGTACCTCTCCCTGGAAGGGCAGCAATCTTTCCTCAAGGGAGTCTTGTTTGTAACACCCTCCTCTGTGTCAGTGTACTGGTCGACATGGTCATCGCTGTCACTGTTGCTGCTGTCACGACTAGTCGACTCATTGTCAGAGCAAACATACTCTGGATCTGCAGCAGATGTCACTTCCTCCCCGTTTTAGTCACTCGAGTCACTAATCGGACCAGTCAACAAACTGCACTGCACACTCGTTGACCTCACTGCTGATGTCACCTGCACAGCAACCTGCTCTGATGCACAGACTGCTTGCACTCTTCTCGTGCGAGTTGATGGCCTGATGTCAACCTGAAAGCATTTGCTGCTCCTTTTTGGAGTGGATGCTGTGACTGACTCAGGTGTGGAATCCTCTGTATCACAGGAATCCGTACGAGAGCTGTCATATTCAGTTGCTGTATCTTCAGATGACCCATTCTTGGTCGACGGTGGACTATCTCGAGCTGCTGTCAGAATGTCAGCAAATAACTGAAATAACAAATGACCCTTATAGAATTTGCAAACAAATTAATTGTTGTAGGTTTCTGACAAAAGCAAACAAAATCCTGTCTTTTACCATCTTGTCAGAAAGGAGTACATCCATTTGTCTAGTCATTTGCCCAGCTTCCAAGTGTGAACAGACTGCCTAGCTGTGAAAAATACAAATTAATAAATTTATTTCAAGTTGCAAGGTATGTATTGTTTATTCTATGATAAAAACATCATAAATAATTGATATTACGCTTACAGAATCTACACAGAGACATAGTTACTTTTGTTATGTTACACTTTTATGCAAACAATTACCTGGAAAATGTGACAATATATTACTTGTGAACATTTTATTTTTGGTTATAACTAATCATCTATTATATATACAATAGATAGGTTTGCAACTTGCATTGCATTTATTGTTATTGTTTCACAACAAATGACCATTTTCACACTTGGTAGCTGGGCAACAACCCACATCCAAATGTGAACATATTTATTATTTGATAAATTTACTTGATTTTTTTAATAACATTAAGTTAAAAATCAAATAAATTCATTAATGACATTTTGTAACATCATTAGTAGAATCCTTATCCATTGATATAGTTACTATCATAACAATATTTGACTGCAGACATGAACAATCCTGCAATACTCAATTTTATAGTCACAATAGGAAGCCTGCTCCAGGAGTGGTGTAATAATAATAATACCTATTAGTAACAATAAGTTGAACAAAGCACAATATAATAACAGAAACAATGTAATAGTAACTGGCATATAATATATATACATGTTTATTAATATATGTCCCATCAAAATAGAAATTTAATTATGCTTTCTGTATCCTATTGAACTAGTTTATCCAGGTTTTATGATTGCCAACATCCATCCCATGAATAATGTGGGAGCCGAATAATGGTCCTTGGTACATTTCTGAGCTTCTGTTTAAAAAAACATCATAACTTGTGCCAGTAATTAGCAATGCACCAAGCAGTAAGGTGTAATTACACTGATTGCAATCTATTAAATTGCAGTGACATTTCTTTTGTCTTCCATTCATTCATGTTATACAGACATAAAATGAAAAATATGTTCTATCCGTAAACGTTGTTAGTAGATAATACAAGATACAATAGTTATATTTTTGTTCAAAATATTTATCTCGGTACATACTGTAGTTCCAATTCAAAATGTAATGATAATACCTTCAAATGTAATAGTATATATTGCATGATGTACATTGTCTTCGATATTCAACTGTAATAAAATGGAAACTAGGCAATAGCAATATATGACACTGTAATGTAATTCACCTGTGCACTGGAGTTATGAAAATACAAATCAATAAATTACTATTGAAATATAAAAAATTCTATAGTAACAAATGTAACAGTACTTGTGTGTTACAATAGTGTGTGTTATGAAAGCTGCTCTCTACTGTAAGAATTCTATAGTAACAAATGTAACAGTACTTGTGTGTTACAATAGTGTGTGTTATGTAACAGTACTTGTGTGTTACAATAGTGTGTGTTATGAAAGCTGCATCTACTGTAAGAATTCTATAGTAACAAATGTAACAGTACTTGTGTGTTACAATAGTGTGTGTTATGAAAGCTGCATCTACTGTAAGAATTCTATAGTAACAAATGTAACAGTACTTGTGTGTTACAATAGTGTGTGTTATGAAAGCTGCATCTACTGTAAGAATTATATTTATTGAAAACATTACTTTTGAAAACTTAAACATAATAGATTATTAACTCGATGAATACATACTGTAATCTACAGGGTGTTCAATGTGGTAACCATTCAATATTAATAATAATTAATCACATCTACCTGCAAGGTTTACCAATTGCAATGGTGATCAGGGTGATATTAGGCATGGGTTAATTGCATGGGTTAATTATAGTAATAATAAGTATCCGACATGTCACATCCATGTTACCCAGTTCCTGCCATTTCCACCTAGCATGCTTTAATTACCAGTAGATCAAGTTCAGATAACTATTTTAACTGGAGGGAGAATGCAGTGGGCCAGCTGGAGGTGGCTGGTGTATTTGTTATTCATAGCAGGAAAGACCTACAAAGTGCAATGTCAACTGGTAATTAATTAGATTTGATCTTTGATCAGTTGACTCAGGCAAACACTACACTTAGTTCCTCAGTCAAGTGGAGGAGTCACAACAAAGGAGTCCAATTAGCTGGATTAGCAGACAGGTGCCAAACACTGTAATAAACTGTTTCTACAGAGAATACTGATGGGGGATAATTCTTCAGCAAGTCATTGATGACATAAGACTTTAGTGAGTCATGTGTCAGAGGAGGAGATTGCCAGCAACTGGTTCCAACTATGAGAGTGAGACAGACCACTTCCTAATTTTTAAATTTTTGTTTTAAATATATAACTTATGCATGGTACTTTATGTGTACATATATTTGATGTTGATCAAAATGCATGGCACTTTCATAAAGTCCAAGTATTGTCATTTAAAAAAACAACAAATGTTATGTATGAAAAATAATAATTAATTTATGCAAATTCAACGTTAAATACATTTGAAAATATAATTATTCTTCCATCTGCAAATTCACATTGCAATGTTCTATATCCAAGTATTGCTTCTTACGGTTTAAAAAACATTATAACAGACTAACCTGACTCGGCAACGCGTATAATTAAAATAATTATTTCTTATTTGCATGTAAAACTAAATAGATTAATTAAATGCCTTACATTCCTGTAACCATGATAATGATAAAAACAGTCACCTGAATCGATTTGATTACACTATCAAATTTTCCACAAAACTGAGTATATGTAGATTTATTATAGTAGTATCGTGCATAACTACAATATTTAGAATATCAGATACTTAGGAAGAGTTCCGTGATATGATTGGAACCAATGGGATACAATGACAATAAGTTGAATAACTTATTTTGACACACACGAGACCGTCCAGTCCAGGCATTATACTAGACCTACAGAATAATAATAGTAGATATAACATGTAAGAATTACCTTGATTCGTTGCCGCTTTCGGTAAGCAGACCTCGTAAATTCACCACTCGTCGAAGGAACCTGGTACCCCAAAGAAGCCATGGGTGTAGTTGCTGAGCCGGCTGTAGTCACAGCGGCAGCGGAGCCTGCGGCACTGGAACAACGCTTGCGAGACCCGCTTGCCTTCGACTCGGGCAAAGCGGCCGTCGATCCTGCCCGTGCCGACGCCTGTCTTCTGCG
This sequence comes from Escarpia spicata, assembly GCA_963995525.1. Lineage (NCBI taxonomy): Eukaryota > Metazoa > Annelida > Polychaeta > Sabellida > Siboglinidae > Escarpia > Escarpia spicata. The sequence continues at coordinate 25,866,153 of OZ023210.1, forward strand.
GATTGACGGCATCAATGCAGCTTCTACTGCCGGGAATATTGTTGGGACTGCATCGCTTTTCAACGATATTCGAGCACCAAGATATCCAAGGGTTGCCAACATCTCCGGATCGCGATCGAAACAGCTTTTCTCAAAATGAGCGGAGCAAAGCCGGCTGTGTTTCGTCGGCTTGAAATTAGCTCGCTTGATTTTGGCGATCCATTTCTTCAATAAAACTGGATCCGTAGGGAACCGAAAAAAATTGTGTGTTGCTCTATGTTTAGAAGAGTTTGCATTACAACCGAATGCCGCACAATGAACCATGATGATATTCGCATTACACAGCCACCTCTGCTGTCATATTGCTGAGAATGAATGTAAACAAGCGGTCGCTGTATCGGCAGAGTCAACTCTGACGTCACATCTCGGCATCCCGAAAAGCGCGCCAAAAATATGCATATTCGAAAATGTCCGGATGTACAGCATAAAATGTGGAATTTCTAATTCTTCGATTTTGGGGGATTTTTTTGGCTTGGTGGACATGGAAATATATAGCAGGGTCTAATTTAATATGAATTCAAGCAATAGATGTTTTTATTCCCTTTAAGAAAATCCACCATGTGATCTTTAATTAGTCTTTCTAATAATTTACAAATCACTGATGTTAAACTCACTGGTCTATAGTTCTCTGACTTATTTCTCGAACCTTTTTTGAATAACGGTATAATGTTTGCTTCTTTCCATTCTAAAGGAACCACTCTCTCTTCTAATGACAAGTTGAAAACTGTTGCAAGTGGTATGCTAATTTGTTCTACAATTTCCAATAGTAGTTTGGGAGGAATACCATCCACTCCAGGTGATTTATTATCCTTCATTGCCCTTATTTTCTTAGCTACCATTTCCGGGGTTACAATTAATTGTCCTAAATAGTCTGAATCTGCCCCCTTGAACTTAGCCTCTGGTATTGGCAGTGAACTAATATCTTCCCTGGTAAACACTGAACTAAAGTACTCATTCAGGTCTTCAGCCATTATGAATCCCTTGATGGTAAAATGTATCTGGTTGTGATCGATACTCCCCAGTGGCTCACATATCTTGACATTGTCAACTAATTCATTCTGTGAGGACAAAACTATGTCTAACACATTCTCACCCCTGGTTGGTTCTAGCACATGTTGAGAAAGGAATGTATCTTGAACTAAAACTAAAAACTTGTGGTCCTCTCTCCCCATACTCTGTAGAGATTTCCATTGTATATGCCCATGGTTAAAATCCCCCATAATAATACAGTCCCGTTTGCTTACTTCCCTTATAGCGTTTTGTATTTTTTCCTTCTCTTCTATGCTTATGTTTGGACTTCGATAAACTAACCCAACTGTTAACGTTGAGTTTCCTGTAACTATGTTACACCAAACAGCTTCTTCGCAATCTGCTTCTCTTTCTAATTTTATTTCATAAGCCTGAATAGATTCTTTAATATATAAAATAACTCCACCTCCCTTTCTTCCTATTCTATCTTTTCTAAACATTACATATCCTGTCAGTCCCAATTCAGCATCTGATATATCGGTGGTGGTCCAGGATTCAGTTATACCTATTATATGAGGGTCAATATCTTCTACCATGTTTAGTTCATTTCTTTTGTTTACTATACTCCTTGCATTTAAACAAACACATTTATATCCAGCTTCAGTAGAGTTTTCCAGACTGTTATTTGTTGATTTATTTGTGCTGTCTTTATCTATGCTTCCATTTTCAGGCTTTTCTGTGAGTCCCCCCTGCGAATCTAGTTTAAATAGATGCAACCTGTCCCACTGTCAACAGATTGCAGCAGATTCTCTGAGAAAACTGCTGCCCCCTTTCCACTAAGATGGAGGCCATCTCTCATGTACATATCTTCCCTCCCAACAAAGTATCCCCATAAATCTGTGAATCCCACCCCCTCTTCTTCACACATCTGCTCAGCTAGTGCATTGATCGCCATCCTCTTGCAGTTTCTATACGTTGCCCCCCTTCCTCCCATTACTGGCAAAATTCCTGACAAAATAACCTGTTCGACTCTCGTCTTCTTTAGCTTCCTCACTAACTGTCTATACTTCTGTACTATCGCAGTTGTTCCCTCCCTGTCTGCATTATTTGTTCCTACATGTACCAGTATAGACCCCCCCTTGTCATGTCCCAATACCTTCTCTACCCTGTCAGTTACATGTTCAATCCTAGCCCCCGGTAAACAAACAACGATGTCCTTCCCCTCGCTCAGTGTCTTGTCCGTCTTTCTCATAATGGAGTCACCCATAAACACCCTCTCTTTCCTCATTGCCCCCTCAATCACTGCCTTAGAATAGATCCTTCTTCGGTTTGCATCTGTCTGGTTGTTGTCTTTCCCCCCTGCCGTCTTCTCTACTGTCACATTCTCTTCCGATCCATTCTTTCCTGTCGCTTTTTCTCTTGTCACCTTTCCTCCTGTCAGCGTCCCTTTTATCGACTTCTCTTCTATCACATTTGCTCTCACTTCGCTTCGTCCCTTCTTCTTTCGTCCCGTCTCATTTTCCTCTCTCCTCTCCCGTTCCATCTTCCCTCCCTCCTTCTCTACAGTCACTTTCTTCCCTGTCACCTTCACGCTTGTCATGTTTTCTGTTGTCGATTTTCCAATTTCTTCCCCTCCAATCACCTTCTCTCCTCTCAATCGCCTTTCCTCAGTTTTCTTGCCACTGCTATTCTCCTTCAGTCTTGCAGTATCCTCACCTCTCTCCCTGTCGTCTCTCTCCATTCGACCTGCCTCCTTGCTAATTCCCATCTCCATTCCCTTCACAATATCTGTCAACCTAACTATCTCCTTTTGCAAACACTCCACCTTCCAACAATGGTGGGGTCCACTTGCTATCTCACAAATATGCTAAAATATATCCGTTTGTTTTGTGCCCAGTGTTAGAAATTAAGTCGAAGGATCATAGTCAACAGCTTGTACCAATCTACCTGAACATAATTTCAAGCTATCAAACAATCCTTCCCTGTAATCTCGTCGTTGCGAACCGCGCCTTACAGCATTTGTTACGTCATCCACAGTGCCGGGCTGGTTTTTATTTACACAACTTTATGTACTGGAATACTGCTATATCTATTTCCTAAGCATGTGTATAAAGCCATGTTGTGAGAAAATACATTTATATAAACCGATTCTGAACAAACCGACTACATTTATACTGTTGCCATGATATAATCAAGTACTTGTGACGTCATTCACGGTTCCGCTTTTAACATAACCAGTAATTTATTGACATAAATTATATTACTGAATTACAAACGTAATAATTAAAATTTAATCTCTTAATCGTAGCCAAATCGTGATGGCTTAAAACCGATTCCGAGTAAATTCACGACATTTATAATGATGTCATTATCACTCACCGCTCGTCTTGTCAAAACCTTATGTCAACTATCTCTGGCCAATTCCACACCTGTGACAAGTGAAAATTAGACTTTCTAGCAAAATGCCCATCCTCCGGTATGACAGAAGTTGCATATGCATTAATAATAAAACAAACCATTCCAATGTAACACAGTAATAGGAACGACAATAACATAATAAACGATTGTGTTTATTTAAATCCCCAAGTTTTCACACGTAAAGAAATAGTTTGCCACGCACTTTCAAAGACGAAAGCACATAAAGGTACCGCATTCGTTCTAGTAAGCATAGAGTACGCTTAGCAAATATTTGATACATGGAAATATGTAAGATATGGTGGTCCAATAAGCGTACAGGGTGTGCACCCATTTTCTTTGGTTCCTGTGGTTCCTGAGTACAGCCATCTCAGTAGACATGACTGGCAGGTGATTTATCCATCTCACATATGAGCAACAGGATACCAGAACAATGTAAAAATCTGATAATTTAGGTGGACCTTTCGACGTTGTTTCATCACCAAGCTTTGAATCTAGTGTGATATTGAAAGAAATTAAAACACCATGATGGATTCAACAGTCAAGGTTGGCATTGAAATCACTGTCATGGCATCGGGTGCTGCTAAAAAGGGGGTGTACACTAATTAGGGCATGTACGCTTAATAGAACGAATACAGTATATCAAAAACACACCAAACTGGGAAGTTTATGTCTATGGATTTATACAACAGCAGTCTCTTTTAAGATAAATTATGGCTTGTTATACGTTAATCATTGTGAAGATTAAAATGTAAAAATCCAGAAAGCTCACTTAAGCATGTTATACCCAAAACCAACATATATTTTAATTGAGAGTAAAACAAATAAATTACTGCATTACATTACAAGTGTTTCTTAGTCTGGCAAATCTAATCAAAACCATCCTTCAACTTCTTATGGATATATCATAATCACAATTCAACAATTCGGTTCATCCGACACATTTGTCACATTTAAAAACTATTACTATGGTGTGTACAATTAATTAGCTATAGGATCGTCCATGTTGTCATGTCTGCGACAGATGGAATTCTTGTGTGTCGAACACCAGGGGGCGCTGTATGATTGCAGGATCTTTCGTTGCTGTGCATTAAATTAAGAACAAATATGATATCATGAAAGAACTACCATTATTAACCGAAATTTGTTTTGGCTATGTTAAAGAGTTTTTTTATTTATTTTGCAAGAAATGGTATAATTTAAGGATTGATCTGTTTCATATTTGTATATTGGTTAATAAGAAAAATGGGCAATTTCAGTACATTGCTCACTAAAAATATTAAAATATTGTAAAGTCACAACTAGAAAATTGGTACTTTAGAGCACACATCACAATGGGGATGTAAATTATAGCTATTAGAAGTTTCTTTCAAATGCACAATCTGAGAAGAAATCGAACGATTAAAAACGAATCTGCTCGAATATATCAGTAAATTACATTGCATTTATAAAATAACACTATTTTAATTAAGTTTTATTTTGAATGTGCCCGAATGGCAGTATTGTAAGCACTATGAACCTCTTGTGGCTCCAAACAAGACAGAGCTGACTTCTGTACAAATACACCAGCTTATAGCATACTACAGGCAGGGAGGTAGCATACTACAGGCAGGGAGGTAGCATACTACAGGCAGGGAGGTAGCATACTACAGACAGGGAGGTAGCATACTGCAGGCAAGGAGGTAGCATACTACAGGCAGGGAGGTAGCATACTGCAGGCAAGGAGGTAGCATACTACAGGCAGGGAGGTAGCATACTGCAGGCAAGGAGGTAGCATACTACAGGCAGGGAGGTAGCATACTACAGGCAGGGAGGTAGCATACTGCAGGCAAGGAGGTAGCATACTACAGGCAGGGAGGTAGCATACTGCAGGCAGGGAGGTAGCATACTACAGGCAGGGAGGTAGCATACTACAGGCAGGGAGGTAGCATACTGCAGGCAGGGAGGTAGCATACTACAGGCAAGGAGGTAGCATACTACAGGCAGGGAGGTAGCATACTGCAGGCAAGGAGGTAGCATACTACAGGCAGGGAGGTAGCATACTACAGGCAAGGAGGTAGCATACTACAGGCAGGGAGGTAGCATACTGCAGGCAAGGAGGTAGAATACTACAGGCAGGGAGGTAGCATACTGCAGGCAGGGAGGTAGCATACTGCAGGCAAGGAGGTAGCATACTACAGGCAGGGAGGTAGCATACTGCAGGCAGGGAGGTAGCATACTACAGGCAGGGAGGTAGCATACTACAGGCAAGGAGGTAGCATACTACAGGCAGGGAGGTAGCATACTACAGGCAGGGAGGTAGCATACTACAGGCAGGGAGGTAGCATACTACAGGCAGGGAGGTGGCATACTACAGGCAGGGAGGTAGCATACTACAGGCAGGGAGGTAGCATACTGCAGGCAGGGAGGTAGCATACTACAGGCAGGGAGGTAGCATACTGCAGGCAAGGAGTTAGCATACTACAGGCAGGGAGGTAGCATACTACAGGCAAGGAGGTAGCATACTACAGGCAGGGAGGTAGCATACTGCAGGCAAGGAGGTAGCATACTACAGGCAGGGAGGTAGCATAATGCAGGCAAGGAGGTAGCATACTACAGGCAGGGAGGTAGCATACTACAGGCAAGGGGGTAGCATACTACAGGCAGGGAGGAAGCATACTGCAGGCAGGGAGGGAGCATACTACAGGCAGGGAGGTAGCATACTACAGGCAAGGAGGTAGCATACTGCAGGCAGGGAGGTAGCATACTACAGGCAGGGAGGTAGCATACTGCAGGCAAGGAGGTAGCATATTACAGGCAGGGAGGTAGCATACTACAGGCAAGGAGGTAGCATACTGCAGGCAAGGAGGTAGCATACTACAGGCAGGGAGGTAGCATACTACAGGCAAGGAGGTAGCATACTACAGGCAGGGAGGTAGCATACTACAGGCAGGGAGGTAGCATACTACAGGCAGGGAGGTAGCATACTACAGGCAGGGAGGTAGCATACTGCAGGCAAGGAGGTAGCATACTACAGGCAGGGAGGTAGCATACTACAGGCAAGGAGGTAGCATACTACAGGCAGGGAGGTAGCATACTACAGGCAAGGAGGTAGCATACTACAGGCAGGGAGGTAGCACACTACAGGCAAGGGGGTAGCATACTACAGACAGGGAGGTAGCATACTACAGGAAGGGAGGTAGCATACTACAGGCAGGGAGGTAGCATACTATAGGCAAAGGGGTAGCATACTACAGGCAGGGAGGTAGCATACTACAGGCAGGGAGGTAGCATACTACAGGCAAGGGGTAGCATACTACAGACAGGGAGGTAGCATACTACAGGAAGGGAGGTAGCATACTACAGGCAGGGAGGTAGCATACTATAGGCAAAGGGGTAGCATACTACATGCAGGGAGGTAGCATACTACAGGCAGGGAGGTAGCATACTACAGGCAGGGAGGTAGCATACTACAGGCAGGGAGGTAGCATACTACAGGCAGGGAGGTAGCATACTACAGGCAGGGAGGTAGCATACTACAGGCAAGGGGGTAGCATACTACAGGCAAGGGGTAGCATACTACAGGCAAGGAGGTAGCATACTACAGGCAAGGGGGTAGCATACTACAGGCAAGGAGGTAGCATACTACAGGCAAGGGGGTAGCATACTACAGGCAAGGAGGTAGCATACTACAGGCAAGGAGGTAGCATACTACAGGCAAGGAGGTAGCAGGTTTGGGGGCATTCTCTGCATCAGTTCAGTGTGGGTGTGAAAGGATATTTGTGAAGCAGCTTGAAGAGACCGGTGCCTATAGTCATCGGGATTCCCATGATGATGCATTCGCTGACACCTGCAAGAGGAGGATTACTGTATCACAGAATCAATGTCAAAAGAGGTCAACAACACCACAATATATAAAAACTAAACATAAGTTCTTGTATATCGTAGCATTGTGTACTTGGGACTGCTCAAAGAACTAAACACTTGACTCCCTCGAAAGCCTGTTTAATCGAACACCATCTTGATGCTTGGGAAGCATTTAGTCATTCTGCAATTACTGCGCGAAAACTGTCTATACATATGTATCCACCATTGTCTATAGCCTGGTACTCATTCATACAGCTGAGTTAAGTGGACCAATGTGGAATGAACAAACTTGCCTAAGGTTCGAAACCATATCAAGAGGATTCAAAACCGGAATCTCAATCTCTGAGATTCCAACATTCTAACCACTATGCCACCGCAATCCATCGTTATAGATTGATAGTTCTTTATTTCCAACATTACGTATATGCAGTGTAATATTATTAATTACAATTATGATTATACAGCAGATATGGGGTCAAATACATTGAAAAGTATTTAAATACAAATACTCCTGAGGGGTTCAAATACAGTTACAAATACTTTGTAATGCAAAAGTATTCAAATACAAATAAATTAAGAAGTATTTCAAATACTTTTCAAAATACTTTTGACAAGAGAGCCTGTACCAAAAACAATAGCAAATCTTATATTACAAAATAATTATGTTGTTTATCAACATAATTTTATGATGTTATGTATAACTATTACATGAGATATTCCTTATAGACTGGCAATACCTGATGTGCTGTTAAATTGTAACAATGTAGGCAAGTAATGATCTGGCTTGGGAAGCCCCTACCTTCCCCTCAACCTACAGAGTGCAGATATGTTTTATTAGTTCACACAAGCATTGACACAATAGCAGGCCTTAGCAGCTAGCAGGGTTCCTTAGCAGGGGCAATAAAGCCATGATCAAAAGACAGGTATGTCAATGCAAGTCCTGTTGTTGTTAATAGCATCTTGGTCACAGGTGACAACTATTAAATTGATCCTCACTTCACTGGTATGCTCTCAATGATCTCAGTGACTTCCACACAATGGCTTTCTTTCTGACTAAAACATGTGGTCAATTGTCCAATGAACCAATGAACCAATAAAATGTTTGACTCTCAAGAATTTCAACTAGATAGCTGAATAAAAAATTTAACTTATAATTTATTAATAACCATGCCCAAATAAAAGTATTTGAAATAGTATTTGAAAATTTCAAATACTTTATGGAAGTACTTAATTACAAATACTTTCATTTAATTAGTGTCAAATACAATTACATATACTTCAAAAAATGTATTTAAATACTTTCAAATACAAATGTATTTGACCCATGTCTGTTATAGAGTGTACCGTAATCTTGTGCTAAAAAAGGGAGAACAAAAGTGTAAAATGATATACATTCCTGCTATTACACTGATTCACAAAATTGATATTTCTCTATGTGCAGCGCTCTCTATTAGTTATTTTTATTGCAACAATTGCATCCTGTTACTGAACACAAATATTTAGCTAATACACTAATATGTACAAAGTTAATACGGTATGCTTGAGTATTCACATTATAGAATAGGTGGTCCGTCTGTATCTATCAAGTATAGAAGATTTGTGTATTTTCATATTTGTGGGTGTATAAGTATAAACAAAACTGTTATTAGTGAGTTCCTGGAAATGAGGGCTTCATATTGGAATTGGAGTGCGGATCAGACGGATGTATGCGCTGTTCTTACGGATTGTACAGTCGCGACTGGCGAAGTCAATTACTAGTTTGATTCAGCTAACTTCTATACAATGCATAGGAGATCTGCCAGGGGTAGTGTACATAGACCCAACCCCTCGCTTGCGAGGATGGAGGGGTTAATTGTGTGTATGTGTGTCTCGTCTACGTACCACAAATGGCATCCGTCTGTCCATGGTATGCAGCTTCAAACAGATGATCTGACGTCTTCTCAAACTGGAATATACAAAATGAATTCAGCACACAATAGCTGCCAAACTGCTGTTCATAGGAGTCTCAGTGAACCTACAAAAATGTGTCACATTTTATTAATTCTATTCACTTAATGGCCCAGATAACTTGACAAGCATGTTTATTTACAATCACGGTCACGGATATGGACTGTGATCCAGTGAGGACCTCACACTTGATATGAACACGGACACTCTATTCAGACTGTGATCCAGTGAGGAACTCACACTTGATTTGATCACGGACACTCAATATGGACTGTGATCCAGTGAGGTGCTCACACTTGATGTGATCACGGACACTCTATATGGACTGTGATCCTGTAAGGACCTCACACTTGATACGAACACGGACACTCTATATGGACTGTGATCCAGTGAGGTGCTCACACTTGATACGGACACTCTATATGGACTGTGATCCAGTGAGGAGCTCACACTTGATATGAACATGGACACTCTATATGGACTGTGATCCAGTGAGGAACTCACACTTGATGTGATCACGGACACTCTATATGGACTGTGATCCAGTGAGGTGCTCACACTTGATGTGTCACAGACACTCTATATGGACAGTGATCCAGTAAGGTGCTCACACTTGATGTGATCACGGACACTCTATATGGACTGTGATCCAGTGAGGAGCTCACACTTGATGTGTTACAGACACTCTATATGGAGTGTGATCCAGTGAGGTGCTCACACTTGATGTGTCACAGACACTCTATATGGACTGTGATCCAGTGAGGTGCTCACACTTGATGTGATCACGGACACTCTATATGGACTGTGATCCAGTGAAGAGCTCACACTTGATGTGTCACAGACACTCTATATGGACTGTGATCCAGTGAGGAACTCACACTTGATATGAACACGGACACTCAATATGGACTGTGATCCAGTGAGGTGCTCACACTTGATATGAACATGGACACTCTATATGGACTGTGATCCAGTGAGGAACTCACACTTGATGTGAACACGGACACTCAATATGGACTGTGATCCAGTGAGGAGATCACACTTGATATGAACACGGACACTCAATATGGACTGTGATCCAGTGAAGAACTCGCACTTGATATGAACACGGACACTCTATATGGACTGTGATCCAGTGAGGAACTCACACTTGATGTGATCACGGACACTCTATATGGACTGTGATCCAGTGAGGTGCTCATACTTGATGTGTCACAGACACTCTATATGGACTGTGATCCAGTGAGGTGCTCACACTTGATGTGATCACAGACACTCTATATGGACTGTGATCCAGTGAGGAGCTCACACTTGATGTGATCACGGACACTCAATATGGACTGTGATCCAGTGAGGTGCTCACACTTGATATGAAAACAGACACTCTATGTGGACTGTGATCCAGTGAGCAGCTCACACTTGATGTGATCACGGACACTCTATATGGACCGTGATCCAGTGAGGTGCTCACACTTGATATGAACACGGACACTCAATATGGACTGTGATCCAGTGAGGAGCTCACACTTGATATGAACACGGACACTGGATATGGACTGTGATCCAGTGAGGTGTTCACACTTGATATAAACACGGACACTCTATATGGACTGTGATCCTGTGAGGTGCTCACACTTTATATGAACACGGACACTCAATATGGACTGTGATCCAGTGAGGTGCTCACACTTGATATGAACACGGACACTCAATATGGACTGTGATCCAGTGAGGAGCTCACACTTGATATGAACACGGACACTCAATATGGACTGTGATCCAGTGAGGTGCTCACACTTGATATGAACACGGACACTCAATATGGACTGTGATCCAGTGAGGTGCTCACACTTGATATAAACACGGACACTCAATATGGACTGTGATCCAGTGAGGTGCTCACACTTGATATGAACACGGACACTCAATATGGACTGTGATCCAGTGAGGAGCTCACACTTGATATGAACACGGACACTCAATATGGACTGTGATCCAGTGAGGAGCTCACACTTGATATGAACACGGACACTCAATATGGACTGTGATCCAGTGAGGTGCTCACACTTGATATGAACACGGACACTCAATATGGACTGTGATCCAGTGAGGAGCTCACACTTGATATGAACACGGACACTCAATATGGACTGTGATCCAGTGAGGTGCTCACACTTGATATGAACACGGACACTCAATATGGACTGTGATCCAGTGAGGAGCTCACACTTGATATGAACACGGACACTCAATATGGACTGTGATCTAGTGAGGAGTTCACACTTGATGTGAACACGGACACTCAATATGGACTGTGATCCAGTGAGGAGCTCACACTTGATGTGAACACGGACACTCAATATGGACTGTGATCCAGTGAGGAGTTCACACTTGATATGAACACGGACACTCAATATGGACTGTGATCTAGTGAGGAGTTCACACTTGATGTGATCACGGACACTCTATATGGACTGTGATCCAGTGAGGTGCTCACACTTGATGTGTCACAGACACTCTATATGGACTGTGATCCAGTGAGGTGCTCACACTTGATGTGATCACAGACACTCTATATGGACTGTGATCCAGTGAGGTGCTCACACTTGATATGAAAACAGACACTCTATGTGGACTGTGATCCAGTGAGCAGCTCACACTTGATGTGATCACGGACACTCTATATGGACCGTGATCCAGTGAGGTGCTCACACTTGATATGAACACGGACACTCAATATGGACTGTGATCCAGTGAGGAGCTCACACTTGATATGAACACGGACACTCTATATGGACTGTGATCCAGTGAGGAGCTCACACTTGATATGAACACGGACACTCAATATGGACTGTGATCCAGTGAGCAGCTCACACTTGATGTGATCACGGACACTCTATATGGACCGTGATCCAGTGAGGTGCTCACACTTGATATGAACACGGACACTCAATATGGACTGTGATCCAGTGAGGAGCTCACACTTGATATGAACACGGACACTCTATATGGACTGTGATCCAGTGAGGAGCTCACACTTGATATGAACACGGACACTCAATATGGACTGTGATCCAGTGAGGTGCTCACACTTGATATGAACACGGACACTCAATATGGACTGTGATCCAGTGAGGAGCTCACACTTGATATGAACACGGACACTCAATATGGACTGTGATCCAGTGAGGTGCTCACACTTGATATGAACACGGACACTCAATATGGACTGTGATCCAGTGAGGAGCTCACACTTGATATGAACACGGACACTCAATATGGACTGTGATCCAGTGAGGTGCTCACACTTGATATGAACACGGACACTCAATATGGACTGTGATCCAGTGAGGTGCTCACACTTGATATGAACACGGACCCTCAATATGGACTGTGATCCAGTGAGGTGCTCACACTTGATATGAACACGGACACTCAATATGGACTGTGATCCAGTGAGGTGCTCACACTTGATGTGATGAGAACAAAGTCTCCGGGCAACAGCACTGAAACTCTGCAACGTGCTATCACAAGCTATACAGATCATCAGAAACATAACAGTTTTTAAGAGCAAATTAAAGAAATTTTTTTAAAATATTGCATGCAATCATTTTCCATTCCTTTCTAGTTAACTATCTTATCTTATCAGAATTTTGTTTTATAGTGTTATTAATCGGTTTTATCTGAGAATTACACCATGTGATATAATTTTTAGGTTATATATATATTTATATTTCACAATGAATAACATGTGTCATTTGTAAAGTGCCAATTAATTAATTAACTTTATAATAAACATTATATTAAACCACTCAAACAAATCAATGTCCACATCCCATTTGAAGTGTACACACAAGGCACTTGTTTGGTTCTTAACCCATTAGACACCGTGCGTCTGAAAGCGCCTGGGCGTTTTCTACCCAGAGCACCCGGTGGAGATAAAACCTCTAGTGGTGGCCATATCTTGTGGATACTTAAGACACTAATACTAGCTGATTTCTTGATATCTGAGCTATGAACTGTGGGTATTTTCGACAAGTGCTTGCATTAAAAAAATTGTGACGGAAATTCATCACCTGTGAACCTTCAAAAATAGCAGCACCTTGGACATCGTAGTTGTTTACTAATGATGAAGTCTGCACTATTATTTCGTTGTATGGGACATTTTTTACATTAAACTAAAGGTAAGTTGACATTATGTTTGAAATGCAAATGAATGAGCGATAAAATGAATGACTTGGGCTTTGTTTATGTTTCATTGTCCAAGTTTGCTCACTGTCAGATGGGTTTTCAGCACAGAGACTGCTGTTTATATGTTGTTATACAAAAATGATGCCTTTTATTATGAATTATTAGGTAAGTATTCTAACACTGTGTCAATTCTTCTAATAGTTGACATTTGGTTGTTTCAGGTATCGATATACTAGTGATCACAATGTCAACATGGACATCAATGCGACACAGTAGCCATATGTAGGATGACAACAACCAAGATAGAAGTCGTACAAAGCTGTCTATATTTATACAAGGTAACTGATTTACATGTCTCAAGGCGTGGCAAGTGTAAATACATAGTAGAATGCATTTGATGTCAATAAAATGTACGATATTCCACTTTATTGTTGTCCAAAATGTTAATTCTCTATGTTTGTCACCTATAAATGACAACATATATTTAACCAATCGACACCAGTCACACCATTTAAAAGATAATTCATTGAACATAAAAAATAAACACAACTTGCAATTATAGAAAATCAATAGTTCTGAAGATACAGCTTAAAACCTGCAGGCCCCCAGAAATGTTGAGATCTCTTGCAGCTGCCTGGGGAACAGGGACACAAGCCAATTTAACTGGCTGTGGTCTAATGGATTAAAAGTCTGACTTACCGAGGCCAGCATGAGGACACTCTCTTTCATTTTTGCGAGACCAAACCTGGTGATACCGAGTAGTTCCCCCTGACAACAAACAGCAACAAACCACTGTGACGCTGTACGACAAGCTCAGAAAGAACCACTCAGTATACAAGTTGGATTATATGGTCTATTGCTAAGAATCAAAACGTGACTTCGTGAATAAGAAATAATGCAGTAACCCGCAACAAAACTTTAGTTTGTAGACGAAGTTATTTTCTAGATAAATAAAAAGCATGTCATCAATATCAGCCATCTTGTTATTTTTAGAGTGTAGAAAGTTTTTTTTTTCTAGATAAATAAAAAGATGTCATCAATTTCAGCAGTGTTATTATTTTCTACATATCTTGATATTTAAATGCAAATTGCATTGATTGTTTCATAAAATTAGATCTAGAAGAGGTGGATGAAAATTATTGTATATACATCACACATAATTTATAGAGTTCTATCTTGCTGGTAGAATTGCATAAATTTAAAGATCATTCTAGAATACTCATAGAATGGTGTCTGTTTATACATAACTTTCCAGCACAGCATCATTGCTATGGGACGTACCTTAAATGTCATGAGTTCGGATAGTAACATGATATGTCGGATGTCGATGCTCATACCATGGCTCACCATGGTGTAGACTATCTCATTGATGATAGTAATCCTACAAACATGACGTCACTTTGTGACAATAGATCTAACAAGCACTAACAAGACTGTCACCCTGAGAATTTCCCCCAGATGGCAATCCCGCCCTTCTAAAGTATTTGTCGATTTTGCTTTTAAACATATTTACGCTGCTTACACCCACACAATTTTATTTTCAATGTAGCACGGTGGTTTAGTGGCTTGAGTTTGGGGCTCTCAATCAAAAGATTCCAGGTTTGAATACTCTTGCTGCCATTTTGAACATTTAATTCCACATTGCTTCTTCACTCAGCCGTATAAATGACTATTTTAATCACCAATTTTATTGTACAGTAACAATGAATGCTCCTTAAAATTAAATACACCATTAATGAACAGACACCAATATTCAGGTGTGTCTTGTCTGTTATATGTGACATGGTAATAGCGCCATGTCAACTTTACAATGTTTGGTCAACATTTTCAATAGTTAGTAAACAAAACATGCAATTTTATTGGATAAAATCCTGCCAGATGCCTATATCACAGTTACTCACTGTCAAAATACCATTGATGCAAGAAACAACACAGAGACCAATGTAGATATGAAAAGGCCAAATGGATGACGTTTATTAGGGGGGGGGTCCAGTGTGTAAGCCCTTTTTGGCACACTGTGACGGTTTAAGTGAACGAAATGTGGACTCTATAACCCAATGCCAGGCCTGTGACTGAGCCCAATACTAGTCTACTGAACATCAGGCTGCTAGAGAGCCCACATTTCCACATATAACGCAGCAGCAGCGATATTCCTAGAACAAATGGGAAAAACATGTACAACTGATTTAACTAACAAGTGCCTTTGCAAATTGCCACACTGAATACCAGACTACCTGCTGCTGACTATACTAATGGTAAAACTATAACCCCATAGGTGGGGGCAATACGCCACAGGTCACCAAACATGTGACCCCCCCCCACACACACACAGTTACTCACTGTCAAAATACCATGTATGGTTGTTTTCTTGAAAAACATACCTGGCAGCTTCAATGCCGAGTGTCTTCTCTACCTCACAGATGTTATTGGACACTGTCTGAGTTCCCTTCACACCTGGACAGAGAAAGATATTCTTACAGTAACATGGTAACACAAAATGTCTCAAACATATAAATTACACTGCACTGATGTCTATTGATGAAAACTTGACTCTCAGCTGATGTTATGGTACACATCTATGATACAAATGTCACATTATGTTTACATCACAAATAACGGACGTTGGCATATTCTTGATATATTTTCTGCAAAAATGTGTAAATTTAAGTCTTGTGTCCATCCATAAAAATAATGTACATACAAACTGGACAGGTTTAATATATTGTACATACAAACTGGACAGGTTTAATATATTGTACATACAAACTGGACAGGTTTAATATATTCGAGTCACACAAAAAAGTATAATTTTCCTGAACAAATTGTTCATTTTCCATTAAAGGCATCTCTTCAAATCAATTTTCTAGTCTCATTTCAAATAAATTTTGTGAAAAATTAAATGTACCCAGTATTCATTATGATATATAAGTTCATGCGCACAACAACATTTTATGTGTAGTTTTGGTAGCTCATTTAATTCCTGCCACAGAATGAATTCAAGAACTTATAGAAATTTGAATATTCATATGAATGTGTGAAAGATTATGCATACATGTTGTCAAGTATCTTTGCCCTCACAAAAATCATGCAACTGATAAATTCAGTTGGTTAAGGGCTACATGTTGGCTTGGTTTTGACCAGTCACAAGATGCAACAGCGAAAGTCAATTCTTTTGACAATTGTAATAAATGCATTAATTTTTTATTAATCCGCCTGTGGATAATATTTAAATTATTCACCTATTACATATCTGTGTATGAAAGAACTGGATTCGTAACAAGCTAAATCACCTGAGGAAACAGATTTAACACATTTCATCTGGTAATGTACATCGATCACGTACCTCGGGTGGCTATCACTTGTCGAAGGTTATTACCTTCCACGAGTAGTTTGTATTTGTTCGCTTGTTTCTCGTCAATGTGTATGACAGCTCGGGACACCGTGCTTATACCCTGCACACAGACGCCATCTAGTGTCAACCATGGGACTACCAGTCGACAATTACACAGAGATATAATGGAGAACATTGGGATTGTAATGTGTCCATTACATACAGGTAGTTGTAATAAACAATGGCTGTTTTAGTGTCCATGTTTATTAGTTCCAATTCTTTGCCTTAACTATTGCGAGATCATTTAATTATTTCATTGGTACTAGATAGACATTTACAGCTGGTTGTCATTTAAAGGTCTCCTAACTGTTGTCTCAGAACTGTTGATGTATTTCATTCTTTGATTGCCTTACATCTGTCTTCAACAATGCCTTTTGGTGGGATTGTTTTTCATCATTTTGATAAGTGTCTTTGCTACTTGAAGTATTTCTTTGTCTATACCTCTATTCCATATTTATGCAACTGTTCATCTAACCTGCATGCCCATTTCATTTTGACCCCTGTGGGTACAGTTTACCCTGTTATTACCCTGTTATTATGCTGTTATTACCCTGTTATTACTGTGTTATTATTGTTATTACCAGTCACATATGACAGGACTTGTCAGAGTGAAATGTGCATAACAACACAAGTTTAGATTCCATATAAAACTGTCAGGCAGACATTCTTTGGTTACAAATTAAGATGGAGACTGTGCCGACCTTGATGATGACCTTGGGAAGCTCTTCCTTCAGCTGCTGTAGCACATAGTACATCGCACTCTTGCTCGATTCAACCGCCTCCACACAGATCACACTGTCGCCATGGAGACGGATGTGCTACAAAAGAACACTTTACTATTGTGACCACTTATGATGACACTGTCGCCATGGAGACGAATGTGCTACAAGAGAACACCTTGCTATTGTGATTACTTATGACACTGTCGCCATGGAAACGAATGTGCTACAACAGAACCTTGCTATAGTGACCACTTATGATGACATTGTGACCATTTATAAGGACTGTTTCCTTATTTATTGGTCTCTGTACAGACTGTCAGAAGTGAAGTAATTCTTGCACCGATGCTCAACATTCCACTTTAATGTGTTCGTGCTTTTCACAATACATTTATGTTAATTCGCAATTCTCAATACAGTCACTCAAGCAAGGAAACCTATGAAATGTTGATATGTCTGTAGGGTCTTTGCACCACTTCCTTAAGGCCAGACACCCCAGGTGAAATGGTGTTTTTTGACAAAAAATACTGAAAATGGTTTTCTGCCAAATTATTATACCTTTGTATGCATACTGTCAATAAAGTTCACTTCTATTACAATTACGTACCTCTAAGTGAGTTTTAATCATGGATCAAGCATGTCGATATCATGTAATGAAATCCATTATACAATCTTTGACAGCCATTTTCTCAAAAACATTTTTCTTCAAATTTCTGCATTTGGAAACGGGATATCTCTTGGAATAATTATGCTATATAAATAATGTTTTCAGTGTTGCATTTAGCATATTCTACTGTGTGCAATGATCAGACACTTTTTTAAAATCATGAATAGTTTGAAAGATATAGCCATATTTGTTGCCAAAAAACAAGATTGTTTTTCGTATTTTACCAACAAATTATAAACAAATTAAACACATTTCAAAAAATACTCTGATCATTTCACAATAGAATCTATAGAGAACATGGATTTGCAAGAATTATAACTATATGGATTCAATAAAAAATGGCAGTGTTTCCAAATTTGCCAATATTTGCTCAAATTGGTGGCCATTTTGTTTGTTACCATGGAAACGGGGGGTCTGGCTAAAAAAAGTTCAATATATATTTTATTCAGTAAGACCCATTTCATGCATTGGGCAGAACAAATTGAACTGTTTGCACAAATTAAAAAATAATCCTATCTACCTGCCGTGTCTGGCCTTAAAACGTTTCTTACTGTTGCGTGTAACCTTCCCTACCTGTTGTTTTACTCGGAGCTTCGACCCCAGGATAGACTGGCGGATGCTGTCATTTGTCACTTCCAACTGAAAAAAAAAAAAAAAATTAACAACTTTCTCTTCGGCAGCGAGAAGGCAAATGTCTGCCGGCCTACATAAGTCTACTATAAAAAGATTACGTAAAACCAAGATTTCGGGTTACTCCAACTATACAGACAGCAGATATCTTGAATGGGTGAAACCGAGCTGAACACAATTGACACTAACAAACGTAACATGAACTATATCATGTACAACTGTGAGGTTCTTACGGCTGGTGACAAATGTCAATATTTACGTTTAAAATAGTTTTCTGATATTCTGTGATCCAATTGTTTTGGTTCAGTCGAACTATGGATGCAAATAGTTAAGAACTGCTGGCGTAAGTGGACAGACCTTGAGGAGATTTATGCGATCAAGGTCTAGTTTGATGAGGATAAAACAGTCGTCTGGAAGGAAGACCTCCTCAAGATACTCTGTCACCTGCGGGGAGAAACAAGACGGCGACATGTGACCTGTCACAGCATAAGGGTGTCAAGATGCCAATTTGTGAGAGTTTATTGCCATTTTTATTGCACAGATTATGAGATTTAACACGATACATCATTTGTTGGAATCTCTTTAGCAGGTTTTATTTAATGCTAAAAACTTTTAAAAGGTGATGTTTTGAGAAAGTGGGTTTAAAAATTGGGCTATGTGAAAGAAAAAAAAATCCATACCAGCCGTACATTTAGTATTTTATAAGTTTTGGATTATTTTTCGACCCAGATATTGAAAGATGAGATTATGCCTAAATCACAACATTTATGGATCATGTCCTAGTCACCTACTTTTGGCTCTTGTGCAAAATAGGCCTGTGCAATAGCGAACAAATAAAACAGTAATAAACACACCTCTCCCAGGAGTGTTTTTTCGATGCATCCCTTTACGATACGGGCGAACTCGGGGTCGTTATCGATGTCGAGTTCAGCGGTGATGATGGGGGTGCTGATGTTCTTCGAGGCGTTGATGATCTCCTTGATGCGAGGGACGCCCTGAGTGATGTTCATGGAGGCAACACCGGCAAAGTGGAATGTCTTCAGGGTCATCTGCGTGCCCGGCTCACCTATACTCTGGGCGGCCACCGCACCCACCGCCGTACCTACAAACAATGTGTGATGTCAAGGGGGTGCTACATTTGACTCATCTGACTAAATTACTCAAAACGTTGTATGTTTATTATCAATAACGTCCACTTCTATAACAATTGCATACATCTAAATCCTGTTTATTCATGTAACACCATAGCTTTCTGAACAGTAACTTGATTCTACAGCTTTAATCATTCAATACCCTAGCATGATTCAACAAATTGGCACACCTATATTTTATCTATACCTCAATTTTACCCATGCATTACTGAAAAACCATTTCCAGTTTTAAAACGAAAAATGTAAGCCAAGGCATTGCAGTCTATCTAAACCATGGCTCAACATATTGGAGTCTACCTTGTTCTACAATGGCTCTACATACCGGGCTCCATCTTGGCTCGCATGAACTTCTCCCTACAGCACACAAGGAACTTCTGCACCTGTGTCGCCGTCACTCGGTTCAACTGGTACACCACTGGAAATATACAACCTTTGTTTGTTTACAAAAACCAAGCGTACCGCCTGTTACAATATCATAATGTCAGTACACAGCCGGACACTATGTTTTCAGACAGCCAAAAAATATACAACAATATTTGTTTGTACTGTATGTTTTTGAACCGCTAAAAATTTTACTATATTTTAGGTGTCCGAACACACGCAGTTGTTATGGTAAATATGGTTTGTTTAATTCAATATTATTAATGAACATCAGTTACAAAGAGGTGTTTATTATAGAATTTATCAAATTGTTGAGAAAATTGATAGTACAGTAGGTACCGTGTATTCTTTTAGTGCAACTTTAATGCCAAGTCTTGTCCTCTCTCCTACTTCCCAACGACAATGGAACTTGGTGATGGCTTAGAATCATGATTTAATTTCTTTCATTTTTTTATTTCTCTCATTCAAACCATGACCAGATATAAACTTAAATACAAGCAGATGGTGTTAATTTGATAAAGTAACGTCAAAATAATGTTCTTCTGGGTATCAAATTGTACATAAGACACAGTATCAGTTTCTTGCTCTAGATTTAAAATTTTAAAAATAATAAAACGCAAAATCTTATATTATTTTATCGATGACATTTGTGACAATTGTAATTTTAACCTTCTATACTTGGGACCTTATTTCATTAATATTTGTAGTTATCAGAAACCGATGTTGAGTAGTTTTACTACATCTTATGGATACAAACCTTGGCCTTTCTGCTGCTGTGTCTCGGGTATGTTATATTTCTGCATCATCTTCGTCACCTTCTTTGCCAATCCATACATGTAATTCCTGGAGAGAACAGGATCGGTCAAAATGATTTTAACACAGCTCATTCACTAATATTTGTTATAAAAATAACTCTTCTGAAAAGGTAGTTTCAATACCATCGAAGCAAGACGGATTTTTGTCAGCTATGTTTTGGAATTCTTATGGAAGAGAAAGCACTGAATTTTTACCAGATACAAGATAAGCCAAATACAGAGTACATACAGATACATATATGGACAATGAGAATTTCTAACAAATTACAGTAAGTGTAAGTCTGAACTGCGGAACAATCCATATATATATATATATAATACAGATCACATCACTCATGGTCACCGATTGGCACAATTGAGATTTGAGAGATTTAATCATTTTATGTCAAGTTTATTTAGTTGTACCTGTGATGCCATTTACTGAACTTATTGCGGGCTATAGGCCATTTTAAAGCTTAGATTATTGTCTATACAATATGGGTATTTGTATGTTTTGTGTTGGAACTTTTTGTGTTAGCGCCGTTTGAAAACATATTTTGCTCAATGTGTGTGAACACTGTGGGGTATTGGAGTGCATTACGTCAAAACTTCATGGGGTGTATAGGGTTAATAAACGACAAAACAAAGTAGAAATGTGCAGTGACATAGGAAGAATAAAAGACAACACCACCGGTACAACTGAAAGGCAACCGAGAGAAGAGCATGTTGCAGGTTGAACAGAGGATGATGAGAAGCCATTGCCAACTAGGCAGAAGCACTTTGGAGAAGAACAGAAGACAGATGACAATGTCAGTAATATTGCACTTTCCACATGTGTATTATTGCGGCTTTAAATGTTATGCTTACTTTGTTTCATCTAGCTCAAAATGGTTGTATCATCTTACTAAACTGATTGAAATACAACAAAGGAACTTGTGATCAAATAGTGTATTTTGCAACACTTTTGTGGCCTATATAGTGTTGCAAATTGCACCAGCCTCAGCTGTTTGCGAGCGAGGTATGGGTGATAACAGTTTGTGCAATTTGCAGCGCTATTTAGTCATTAAAACATCTATTTTACAATCATACTTACCAAGTTACCCTGGCGGGGCACAATGAGAAGACACCTATTAATATTTTATGGATAAAACCACCTGTAGATCAAAATGATTATGACGCCCCTGGTTAGAGACAATGTTACTATATAAATTGCAACATTACCAAAATGTCAATCAGAGGCAGGGGCTTAGCCAAAGACCCATGGAATTTAGAGGGGGCCTGCTGGCCACTAGATTAACTAATAGTTCCAAGCCCACATTACTGACTATCATTAGGACAACTGATGGTGAAATCAATTGAATGGATCAACGTTAATTAAATAAATGGCTCAAATGAGGTTTGTCAATGAAGAATACTAAACTGGCCAATAATGGCTGTGATAGTCACAAATGGATTCCATGCACTAAAAGGCACAATTTTGGTTAGTCAAGACTGGCAAAAAATGTATTCCAGCTAAGGAAGCTACATATGCAGTGGATAGACAATGCCAAGGTGAAAGGTGAGTGATGACCGAGATCAGCTTACTTGAGGACATCCTTGAAGCTGGTGCTGAGTTCCTTGAACTCGTCCAGTCGAAGGGCGGCATCCATTATGAGGGTCAGTTGACTTCCTGTCAACGTCATTTCGTTGTGACAAGCGTACTTATTCTGAAGCATTAAACATTGGTTCATTCAATGAGTCAATGACGTCTTCATTTGCAACATTGTACAGTGGTTTAAAAGTAAACAGGTAAGTTCAGTATTCAGTCCTGAAGACTGCGCAAAGCACTTTACTCTGGAATCCCTAGCAGATATGTTCAATCAAACACCATTTAGTTAAGAAACTGTTACATTCGTAATCTACCAACTCCACATGTTGTTTTCTTCAGTACCGAAAGACATCTAACATTGTTCGCTACCTACCGCCTGGTGGCATTGCAGTGACCTATACGACCTGTGACCAAGCCAGTATCGACATTCATCTGAGATTGTTATAAATCAACTATGCAAATTGCATGGGAAATGACTTGTCCAGAATATTTAATATTATCAGAAAACACAGAGAATGACTGAGTAAACCTTGTATAAGTGGAAGAGTCAATTTGGGTGTTTATACAGCAACTAGGCAGTAGCTCGACTGAGCGTCGTACCTTGATATGCTGCATGATCCGGGGGAAATCGACCGGCTGTTCGTTACCCTCCATCTCGGCGGGATCCAGACCATCATCACCATACATGAACTGTACAACGTCTCCCATCGAGTTACGAACAGTCAGGTCATACTGGGAACACAGGTCTTCCAGCGACTACAACAAACAAACAAAGGTCCTCTAGCGACTACAACAGACAAACACAGGTCCTTCAGAGACTACAACAGACATACAAAGGACCTCGAGTGACTACAACAGACATACAAAGGTCCTCCAATGACTACAACAGACATAGACAGGTCCTCCAGTGATTACAACAGACATACAAAGGTCCTCAAGTGACTACACCAGACAAACACAGGTCCTCCAGCGACTACAACAGACAAACACAAATCCTCTAGTGACTATAACAGACACAAACACAGGTCCTCCGGCGACTACAACAGACAAACATAGGTCTTCCAGTGACAACAACAGACATACAAAGGTCCTCGAGCGACTACAACAGACAAACACAGGTCCTTCAGAGACTACAACAGACATACAAAGGTCCTCGAATGACTACAACAGACATACAAAGGTCCTCCAGTGACTACAACAGACATACATAGGTCCTCCAGTGACTACAGCAGACATACACAGGTTCTCCAGTGACTACAACAGACATACAAAGGTCCTCAAGTGACTACATCAGACAAACACAGGTCCTCCAGCGACTACAACAGACAAACACAGATCCTCCAGTGACTACAACAGACACAAACACAGGTCCTCCGGCGACTACAACAGACAAACACAGGTCCTCCAGTGACTACAACAGACACAAACACAGGTCCTCCGGCGACTACAACAGACAAACACAGGTCCTCAAGTGACTACAACAGACAAACACAGGTCCTCCAGTGACTACAACAGACAAACACAGGTCCTCCAGCGACTACAACAGACAAACACAGGTCATCCAACGGCTACAACAGACAAATACAGGTTCTCCAGTCTTTTATCACTACAACTAGGGGGAATCAACAAATTATTGATGCATCGCGACAGTCGTAATGCAGTGATGTCGTTAGTAAATTTAATTATCGATAGTTACAGTCAATAGCCCAGTGAACTAGCAATAGCAACAATAGTTGGCCAAACACATCACCAGGTTTACTTGTGTCCCTCTAATACTATTCAGACATGTTTTTCACCATTATTGCTTAATGTTTACTTATTTACCGAATCCACCGAACCAACGTCACCAACTGGCAATCAAAGCAGCATCACGGAATGCAACTGTGAAACAACTAACTCGAACTCTAAACGATGGCGCCACATGACAATCTTGGCTGGGTCCATGCGATATGTAGCATGACTCACATCCAGGTAACATTGGAACGTAAGTATGTTTAACTTCCATGTTACTATCGCAATAGTAATTACAGCTATTGTGATTCACAATACTATCATGATACTACCGCGATACTAAAACTATCCTCGATAGCCACCCCTAACCACAACCATTAACCCCAGTGGAGAGTGGTTCTCACCTTGACCAGTCGTCGCTGCATGTAGCCAGTCTCGGCTGTCTTGACCGCTGTGTCCACCAGTCCCTCCCTCCCTCCCATCGTATGGAAGAAGAACTCCGTAGGAGTGAGGCCTGAGTAGAAGCTGTTCTCCACGAACCCACGGGCAGCGGGAGCTTTCGCTGAAAGAGGGTCAAGGTGAGTTCTTGTATAGTGCAGTATAGTGGACGCTCACCTCGGTAATACAGCCACCTCGTAATTACAGTCACAACAGAACAGTCCCAAATTATTTCCACATAGAGTAAAGTATAGGATGCAAGTCCTGCTGATAGTCTCTTCGTTAATCAGGTCACTTTCGCCCAATCCCTAGGTTGACCTTAATAGTGAGATTCCACAATATATAATCCTTAGGACTGCTCAAAACACTTTACACTATACTCCCTGGCAGACCTGTTCAATCGAACACCATCTAGACTTCTCTTGGAAGCATTCAGCCATGCTGCAATTAATGCATGAAGACTATTCGTATGCAAATATCCAGCACTGTCTAAACTCATTCGTACAGCTGGGTGAACTGGCGCAGCATACTGTGAACGAACTTGCAACCTTTTCATCCCTAGCTGCCACCCACCATAGCATGTAAGATGGCTGACAGCAGGAGAAACATCACGGGAAAACATGTAAACAGGCTGTGATTTAAATAAAAATATTAATTTGAACCATCCAGTCTGATGAACCTCTTCCCTCCTACTTAGGTACATGGAAGACTAACCATGCTTCTCAAAGTGGGGCAATGCTCGGTCCTCGAATCCATTAGGGACGCGCTTGCCACTGATGGCTTGTTGCCCGACACATGCTATCATCTGGGAGATGTTGATGAAGGAACCTACAAAATACACACAACTATAAACACTAACTTACATCAATCAACAGAACAACGATCCAGGGGCAGCAATTATCACCAGTACCGTATCTTGAACTTAGACTCGTTCCCGTGACCATTTCATTCCTGTGTGCATGATTAGAGGCATGATGTAAATTCCTTCTTTATTAACATTTATTTATATAATGTTCTTAATACTAAAATAAGTAATAACAATGTTTACAATTGTAAAGTTGTGACCTTGAAATGTTCACACTGTAAACAAAACATGCAGTTTCTAACCAATCTACTGGCAAAACTAATGGCGATATTGCAGAAGGCAGCCAGGATAACTACAAAACATTTAGATGGTTGTTGTGTTCCTGGTTTCCCATTCGAGAAAGTCAATTCAGCAAACGTAATTCATAATTACCACCAAGATTAATTTCTGGTAATGAAACAGACAGCACACTGTTAAATATGAATAATGACATGCTCCTTACAAGTGAACATGAAGGTACACTTTATCATAGCACACCTAATAGAGAAGATATGCACACTTTATCACAGCACACCTAATAGAAAAGACATGCACACTTTATCACAGCACACCTAATAGAAAAGACATGCACACTTTATCACAGCATACCTAATAGAAAAGACATGCACACTTTATCACAGCATACCTAATAGAAAAGACATGCACACTTTATCATAGCACACCTAATAGAAAAGACATGCACACTTTATCACAGCATACCTACTAGAAAAGACATGCACACTTTATCACAGCACACCTAATAGAAAAGACATGCACACTTTATTATAGCACACCTAATAGAAAAGACATGCACACTTTATCACAGCACACCTAATAGAAAAGACATCCACACTTTATCATAGCACACCTAATAGAAAAGACATGCACACTTTATCACAGCACACCTAATAGAAAAGACATGCACACTTTATCACAGCATACCTAATAGAAAAGACATGCACACTTTATCACAGCACACCTAATAGAAAAGACATGCACACTTTATCACAGCACACCTAATAGAAAAGACATGCACACTTTATCACAGCACACCTAATAGAAAAGACATGCACACTTTATCACAGCATACCTAATAGAAAAGACATGCACACTTTATCACAGCACACCTAATAGAAAAGACATGCACACTTTATCACAGCACACCTAATAGAAAAGACATGCACACTTTGTCACAGCATACCTAATAGAAAAGACATGCACACTTTATCATAGCACACCTAATAGAAAAGACATGCACACTTTATCACAGCACACCTAATAGAAAAGACATGCACACTTTATCACAGCACACCTAATAGAAAAGACATGCACACTTTATCACAGCACACCTAATAGAAAAGACATGCACACTTTATCACAGCACACCTAATAGAAAAGACATGCACACTTTATCACAGCACACCTAATAGAAAAGACATGCACACTTTATCACAGCACACCTAATAGAAAAGACATGCACACTTTATCACAGCATACCTAATAGAAAAGACATGCACACTTTATCACAGCACACCTAATAGAAAAGACATGCACACTTTATCACAGCACACCTAATAGAAAAGACATGCACACTTTATCACAGCACACCTAATAGAAAAGACATGCACACTTTATCATAGCACACCTAATAGAAAATACATGCACACTTTATCACAGCACACCTAATAGAAAAGACATGCACACTTTATCACAGCACACCTAATAGAAAAGACATGCACATGTTATCACAGCACACCTAATAGAAAAGACATGCACACTTTATCACAGCATACCTAATAGAAAAGACATGCACACTTTATCATAGCACACCTAATAGAAAAGACATGCACACTTTATCACAGCACACCTAATAGAAAAGACATGCACACTTTATCACAGCATACCTAATAGAAAAGACATGCACACTTTGTCACAGCATACCTAATAGAAAAGACATGCACACTTTATCACAGCACACCTAATAGAAAAGACATGCACACTTTATCACAGCACACCTAATAGAAATGACATGCACACTTTATCACAGCATACCTAATAGAAAAGACATGCACACTTTATCACAGCACACCTAATAGAAAAGACATGCACACTTTATCACAGCACACCTAATAGAAAAGACATGCACACTTTATCACAGCATACCTAATAGAAAAGACATGCACACTTTATCATAGCACACCTAATAGAAAAGACTTGCACACTTTATCACAGCACACCTAATAGAAAAGACATGCACACTTTATCACAGCATACCTAATAGAAAAGACATGCACACTTTATCACAGCATACCTAATAGAAAAGACATGCACACTTTATCACAGCATACCTAATAGAAAAGACATGCACACTTTATCACAGCACACCTAATAGAAAAGACATGCACACTTTATCACAGCACACCTAATAGAAAAGACATGCACACTTTATCACAGCAAACCTAATAGAAAAGACATGCACACTTTATCACAGCACACCTAATAGAAAAGACATGCACACTTTATCACAGCATACCTAATAGAAAAGACATGCACACTTTGTCACAGCATACCTAATAGAAAAGACATGCACACTTTATCACAGCACACCTAATAGAAAAGACATGCACACTTTATCACAGCACACCTAATAGAAAAGACATGCACACTTTATCACAGCACACCTAATAGAAAAGACATGCACACTTTATCACAGCATACCTAATAGAAAAGACATGCACACTTTATCACAGCACACCTAATAGAAAAGACATGCACACTTTATCACAGCAAACCTAATAGAAAAGACATGCACACTTTATCACAGCATACCTAATAGAAAAGACATGCACACTTTATCACAGCATACCTAATAGAAAAGACATGCACACTTTATCACAGCATACCTAATAGAAAAGACATGCACACTTTATCACAGCACACCTAATAGAAAAGACATGCACACTTTATCACAGCACACCTAATAGAAAAGACATGCACACTTTATCAAAGCTCACCTAATAGAAAAGACATGCACACTTTATCACAGCACACCTAATAGAAAAGACATGCACACTTTATCACAGCACACCTAATAGAAAAGACATGCACACTTTATCACAGCACACCTAATAGAAAAGACATGCACACTTTATCATAGCACACCTAATAGAAAAGATATGCACACTTTATCACAGCACATCTAATAGAAAAGACATGCACACTTTATCACAGCAAACCTAATAGAAAAGACACTTTTCCAATCAGTTCGCATTTCCTTACGTACATGAAACAACATCAACACAATCATATATCATAAAAACATGTTTAGTGCCATCAATTTAACTACAGTTTAATACTACTGCTACAACAAGTTGTAAAACCAGCTCTGCTGTTTTGATTAAATGCGCTGCCGCAAGTGTCAAGCAGGCTCTGCTCTTGAGACCAAAAAGAATCAATGTTTGTGCTGCCAGGAAATACCTTTAGATCCACATATGGCCATATTGAGGGGACTGTTCGACTTATCAAGTTCCCGTAAGCATGCCTTGCCAGCGTGGTCCCGGATGACAGACAACTCCTTCAGAATGATGGCCTACAAGTCAACTTATTCATGTCAGTGATGGCACAGACATAGTGTTGATAGTCTGAGAAACATTAGCAACTTCCCCATGCCATTTACATACTTTTACAAAGTGTTATTTTCACATCAAGCATAAATGCAGATTTACTAATCAGCATCTGTACATTGGGTTAACTAGGTGTCATCTCTAATCAGTTTTATTCAAACCTAGTCAGGTTCTAACCATATTTTATCATACAAAGACACCTTTTATTGAATTTAACTTTTGTATTCTATACCTTATTACTTAGACTAGCAAAATTTCCAAATCCCAGATGGAGCTACGTACGTTAATGCAGAAGATGGATTCCCAGAGTATTTGTAAGTGTCACTTGCTGTGAAGTAAATTTGAAACAGTTTGTTCCATTAATACAAGTTACATGAAATGTCCCTCACTGATCAGCGTTCATACAAACCCTAATCCTGGTAAAACCCTTAAACGATGGGGAATTTAGAAACAAATTAGATATTATACTAGCTCCACACGTGGTTAAACAACAAACAAACATTCCGTCCCTTTTGGGATTAAATTACAGAAATGGCATTAATTAATTTTGCCCAGAAACATTTAACATATAATATATACATTTAAAAATTACATTAAATATTGATAATACTAAATTAATAAATTATACATTTAAAATATCACAGATAATAATGAAGTGGATAAAAGTTCAATAAAATTACATATTATATAAAAAATATTGAGCATACAATGAACAGGGAAAGCAGCACCAAGTTTAAAATGCTGCCATAAGCTCATGGCAGAAATGCATCAAAATTATTTGAAAATAAAAATGTGTTGTCTTTTTAAACTCAGCAGGATTCCCCGTGATGACTTGCTGGAGAAAGAGGAGAGTAACAACACGATATTGATACATTTAGAGATGATCCCCACCTCGAGTGTTTCCTCGGGGTTACAGCCGGCCTGGGAGGGAAGTCGACCCTCCTTCAACTCTTGAATGAACTCGTCACAATTCGCATACCTGGTCAACAAACCACCGTCAGTACAAACACAAACTACGCACGCAGACCAGAATCTGTCATTTGGTACAAATAAAGTCCTCTGCATCTGCATTGGGAGAGAGGCAGGATAGATGTTGGTGCTCACTCGTCAGAAACACAAATACTGTATTCCTTCTAGGTGTACAATGCGCTTACAAATATTTCAGACATGAAAATGTGTCAATGTTTGCCTTCTGATAAGCGTACACCTATTTCCTCTGATTCTCGAAATGACTTCGCTGTCTCATGCTAAATGAAGATACTGTTGTTATTATTCACCAGGTGGCATCACACAAACAAACATGGCATCCGGTGATGGTGCTAGCATAGTCTGAGTTGGATATTCACTTTGTATCAAACATTTGTGGTTACTGTGACTTTAAAACAAGTTAAGAGAGTCTAACATTGGAGATAGCAATAGCAACAGATGTATTGTGGGCAATCTACAAACTGGACGGCACATATGTCGGCCAGCCATGTGCGTACACTGCCACTTGGTACAGCCACCTCAGGCTCAGCAGATGTGACTGGCAAGCCATTTATGCATCCATATATGAGCAAAATGATACTAGAACATTGCAAAGTCTGATAGTTTAGGTGGAACTTTTGATCTTTTTACTTTACCAAGCTGTGTGACATCGGTAGAAACTAAATTAAAATATTTCAT
This sequence comes from Escarpia spicata, assembly GCA_963995525.1. Classification (NCBI taxonomy): domain Eukaryota; kingdom Metazoa; phylum Annelida; class Polychaeta; order Sabellida; family Siboglinidae; genus Escarpia; species Escarpia spicata. The sequence goes on from OZ023210.1 coordinate 25,897,182, forward strand.
TCAACAGTCAACCAGCATGGATCATCAAGGTTATGTTTCCAACAACTGGCCACCAGGTGGCCTCCTGGTCACATGACTCACCCTTCCTCCAGCAGTTCTCGCTTGGCCTTCAGTAGTCCTGCCCCGGGAGTGACATCGCCGATGCCAATCGAGAAACCACGGTTAGCTGTAAGAACAACTCCAGTCGGTGAAACGACGCAGCCACGAGGCCATTTTAATAACATTCTTACGACCTCATAAGTCCGATGTTGCTCTTTACAATCAGTTTCGCTCCTTAACAGTCATCTTGTGTACTGAAAATTGTCAACACCAGGAGGCGCCAATGGGACATTTTTGTCAGTGTGTCACGGAAATAGTGTCCTCTGTGATATGGCGACGGTTTTTTGCATTTTAAAAAAGCTCCTTAGATTTAGCTGTAGCCAGTACAACTGTAGTTCAAAGCCTTACACGTTATATATATATAATTATATAGACACAAAGCATGGGTAAACATAAATGTGATCCACCACAGTGAACCAGGTATTAAGGTCATACAGGCATGTTCTGCACATGCGCTAAAAATAGCTGTCTGGGGGTCGTGCGACGCATGCCCCATACATTTTTTTATTTTAGCGAAAATGCATACCATCAATGCCCAGTTCTTTTTCCTCGACAAGTAATCCAAAATTAATAAAATACATGCATGTATGAACCCCCATATTAAAAAATCAATACACAAAATACGAGTCAAAATTACTTCATTTCTCAAAATGTCGTTGCGTTAATTTTTAGCAGAATGTATGTCAATATACGAGGTATCATTTTAAAGCACCTGATCTGTGGTATCCAAAAAGGTAAACAAATTCCATTTCACAATTTGTTAACTTAATATGTTCCCACTTCGCTGCAGTAGACCAGAAATAACCTACTGAGGAAGGCGGGACAGATGCGGGCGAGACGTGACATTGCGACTGCAGCGGCCTCCTGGCCATAGTCTCGCAGCAACACGTAGAAGATGTTGTTCTTCGAGCCACCTCCGAGCAGTGCCTTGTCCATGGCGCCGACCAACAGCTCACTGTTGTAGATGACAATGACTGCACAGGACAGATGCTGACATCAGTAATAACAACCAGCCTGCACACGTCCATGAAGACACAAACTATCATCATTATGGAGATATACATATTATCTTCTGAGACGATGCATATAACATTATATTACTGTTATTAATTAGTTAATATGCATGTATTGATGTCTAGTGAACTACAACTGCTGTGCTGCAATGAACTATCACCAACAAGGTTTATGGATGTTAAGAGGTGGGCGGTTAACACCCCCTCAACTGTACAGTGGCCCAGAACAATGATTTCGAAGTGGCACAATAAAAGAAATTTATTGCTATTATTATAACCACGTAGTGTCCTTACACGAGTCGTTGACACACAGGTCCTCTCCGCTTGAGTAGTTCTTCCCTTTCGCTCGCAGGTTCGCCTTCACTGGGGATGCTCGGTTTGGTCTCAGAATGAGGCTGAAGATCTGCTTGCCTGTCCACAGGCAAACAGGCTACAAAAGTGATAGAAATAAAGCAGTTGAAATGTCACGAGAACAAAAGGTAAACTGACTGTGAAATAAGTAAAAAATATCACTCATTTGAAAACCCCAGTCTGATGAACCTCTTCACTCACATGTGACAGGAATACGTTTACTCATTTGTACTGCAGCCCAATGAACAGATGTTCAATATTTTGTTAATTAAATTACAGATATAGGAATATTCTATGATACTGAAAGCATTAATTTATTACTGACAATAAGTAATATAACATTAACCATTTCAGTACTACAGCCCTGACCAGCTGTGACCACTGAATACTGCATTCCCAGTGAATATGCAAGACAATGGACTACCTCACTTCAAGTCAAGATTTGTGCAACAAAAATTAATTTTATGAATAGAAATATTTTATATTTTCGGAAAGTATAATAATCAGCGAGTAAAATCATTTTACATTCCGTCGTCATGGTAACCAGCAATCAAATTGTAGTTGCTGAACATAGTTGTATATTAAGTTTGCCGACATCATTATTGTGTCGATCGTCAACATCCGACAAAGATTCTTCGTTAAACCTACCAAATAATCTGTTCAAAACATACAGTGGTAAATCGCTAGTTGAAGTAATGCCGTCCGCCATTGTGGCCAATGCAGATTTTGATAATCCATCATTAAAAACCATGAAAATCTCCGTAAACTATTATTGAGAGATAATAAACGATGACCACTGCTGAACAACTAAGTTATGTGCCTTCACAACCGTACACAACAAGTGGCTCCACATAGTGGATAATTATGAGTAAAAACGATCTGAATAGCAGACATCGTCAATGCCGAATAACCAGCCTGTCGCACTGAAGAGTCACAAACAGTGACTGTCATACTGAAATGGTTAAAGTACTACATAAAATAAAAGTTTAAAAAATATTACTAGTTAAAGATGAATATTAAAATGCACTGAACCAAAGAAACCTGAATACTAAGGTGAATGTAATAGTAAGGTAAACGTAATAGTGAGGTGAACATAATAGTGAGGTGAACGTAATAGCTAGGAGAACTTAATGGTGAGGTTAATGTATTGGTGAGGTGAATGTTAATAGTGAGGTGAATGTAATAGTGAGATGAATGTAATAGTGAGGTGAACGTAATAATGAGGTGAAGGTAATAATGAAGTGAATGCAATAGTAGGGTGAATGTAAAAGTAAGGTGAATGTAATAGTGAGGTGAATGTAATAGTGAGGTGAACGTAATAGTGAGGTGAACGTAATAGTAACGTGAACATAATAGTAAGGTGAATGTAATAGTAATGCGAATGTAATAGTGAGGTGAATGTAATAGTGAGGTGAACGTAACAGTAATGTGAACATAATAGTGAGGTGAACGTAATAGTGAGGTGAACGTAATAGTGAGGTGAACGTAAGTGAGGTGAACGTAATAGTGAGGTGAACGTAATAGTGAGGTGAATGTAATAGTGAGGTGAACATAATAGTAAGGTGAACATAATAGTAAGGTGAACATAATAGTAAGGTGAACATAAGTGAGGTGAATGTAATAGTGAGGTGAACATAATAGTAAGGTGAACATAATAGTAAGGTGAATGTAATAGTAATGTGAATGCAATAGTGAGGTGAAAGTAATAGTGGGACTAATTTCCTATACTTTACGGCTACGGAAATAAATTGGGATTCTGTGGCAATGTGATAATGTGTCATTTGTCAACTAGCGGCTAATGACAGGAGCTCTGTTTTTATACTGAACTAACAGTGCAGTTTCCCACATCACACCAATCAAAATATTAGGAATTTCTTTACTAAAAGAACTATTGGATAGCTATATTAACCTTTCCTTGCACACTTCAGACTGCTCTGATCACTAATCAAACAGTAACACCATGCTCAAAGACAAAGATCTCACTATAAAGTGGGTAACATTTTGTTGGTAAATTTTTCCTTACCTGTGTATAAACCCAAACACATTTTATTGACAGACAAAATCTGCAGTAATGATTTACCCAGCATATATCACACCTACAAATCTGAGGTACGCCGGTGATGGCAGCGGTCCATGATCGTGTTTGTTTATAATGTGATTTTTACACAATATGACGTTTTAAATAATTTGGTTGCCATTTTTCAATGAGGGTGAGTACACATTTTAGAATTACACATTTAAGAATGTGCAAAAGATCATTGTATATTCGTGGGGTGGTCACAGGTTAAGGTGACCGGTGGCATAATCGACCCCACTTTTAAGGTTTAGCCTCAGTTATATATAGTGTAATGCGTTAGCGGGTAGTGTTGGTTTTAGATTTGGTGTGGTTGACTGGTGTGCTTGGCTAGTATTATACTGTGCAGTAGGTCTATGGTGATTTTAGCAGTAATGACATTGTTTGATATATGATATCATGTATACCAATACTGCTTGTTTTATGTGCCGAAATGTGGGCTCGGTCAACCTGAGGTACAGGAGACTAGTATGGGCTCAGTCACAGGCCTGGCCTTGGGATGTCGAGCCCACATTTCTCTCTTATCACGTTAATAAATAAACGTCATTCATTTGGCCTTTCTTCATCACTATATTGGACTCTGTGTTGTTGCTTGCATAAATGGGAGTATGCTGCACCGGCACGATGCGGCATACATATTTTTGTGCGGGCAACAATGCAGACAAGTGATGATTGGCCCAGTGGATTATTCTAATTATATGCTAATTCAGCTTAGCCGTGGGCGCAAAGAACCAATCAGCGCATAGTAGTAGCGAGCAGTTGTAGCGCGCGCTAGAAGTCGGCCACTTTGGTTCGAGAGAGCAAACTATTCGGTTGAGAGTTTTGCGTCCCTCCCATCCCGCCCACTTCTGTAGAGTTTAGCCTTAATAACACATGTGCATCATTAGTGGAAGAGGGGTCGTCAGCATATCTCAATGCTTTCCCCATTTTCTTAGTTCAGGTGGACAATGTGTTCACGGGGTTTTGATGCAGAGACAGCTCGCTTCTCTTCCACTGATGATTTTAGTTAGGTAGGACAGGCATAATCGACCCCACTTTTAAGGTTTAGCCTCAGTTATATATAGTGTAATGCGTTAGCGGGTAGTGTTGGTTTTAGATTTGGTGTGGTTGACTGGTGTGCTTGGCTAGTATTATACTGTGCAGTAGGTCTATGGTGATTTTAGCAGTAATGACATTGTTTGATATATGATATCATGTATACCAATACTGCTTGTTTTATGTGCCGAAATGTGGGCTCGGTCAACCTGAGGTACAGGAGACTAGTATGGGCTCAGTCACAGGCCTGGCCTTGGGATGTCGAGCCCACATTTCTCTCTTATCACGTTAATAAATAAACGTCATTCATTTGGCCTTTCTTCATCACTATATTGGACTCTGTGTTGTTGCTTGCATAAAGATCATTGAGAAGCTTCAAGATGCACAAACTTAGGGAACCCTAGTATACATGATCCGTCATGATTACAGCCTGTACTTACCTTCCTGATGGCCGGAGGAGGCAGGTCAATGTGTGTTCCCTGGTCACTCTGGGCAAGGATGGACGAGATCAGTTGACATGTGTGGGAGCGGTCAAAGAACACATCCTTCTGGGTCAGTAGGTAGCCCCCTAGCACACAAACAATCAATGAGTGTAAACTGATTTGAGCAGTCCAAACAACTGGATATTGCACTGTATAATAACGTACATTTACATTACCTTACTTTTACGTTTAAATCAAGCAGATACAAACAGTCGAGTACGTAGCCCCTGGCACTCAATCTACTTGGATCAAATAAGCCCCATAAGACACAAATAATCAAATAGATAGCCACTAACATACAAACAACAAGTAAACAGAAAAGGTGAGGGTCTCGACGATGTGTTGTACAAAGCCTTCTGAAGCCTCTTGGTTTTTTTCATGTTGACTACATTCATTTACCAAAGTCAATGGAAACAGGGGTGAGCTTAGAGAATGGCAAGTGGGTGTCGGCACCTGGGAAGAAATGCACTTACACTACCTCCAAGTTAGCAAATTAACATATGGATATGACCAAGAAATCAGAATGAATGTACCTTGTATTTTTGTCATAGGAGGCAACAGTTAAACAAAGTTATATACTGATTACGAAGGTGCAGGTGACTTGTAAGAAACTTATGTATCTAGAGAGCCAAGTGACAAAAACATTCACCTGTGATGAAGTCTTGAATAGCAGCAATCAAAGGTTCGCCGTTTCGAGGTGTGACGATGTTGGATTTCGACTGAAAACGGCAGCATGACAAGTTTGTTAAAACAAAAATCCTGCAGGTAAAATGGTTTGGAATTACCAACAATACAAGTAAAACAACGCTGAATGAATAACTACGGCAGTTATTGTTCCATTTATTACAGCTGCAACTATAATTATTCTGTTTGCTGCTCTGATAAATATTACTGCTACTACATTTAAACAAATATATTATTATTTCACTATGGCTTTATCTTCTACTGGTACAAGTAATACTACACTTACGACTAACTCAACTCTATTAATAGAACTAACAAAAATGCTCATCACTACACACACACATGCACACACGTACACACGTACACAAACACACAGATCACCACAACTGACAACACAGTGACACTACTCTTTGTCATTAACTTTGATAACTTTGTACACGTGTCATTAAGCAACTGACCCCCATCAGAACGAGGGCCTCAGCCTTCGCCTCCTCTGTCTGTGGTACGTGGATATTCATCTCGTCCCCGTCAAAGTCAGCATTGAAGGGGTTACACACGCACTCGTTGAAGCGCAGCGTGCGAAATGGCATCACCTTTGTCTACAAAGTTATCGACTCAAACAGTTCATGGGCAGCCACATTAAGTCACACTTATAGCCACAGCTGGATTAACTAAAGTGCCTTTAAATCCAAGTGTTACAAACAATCTGTTTGTTGTACCTCAAGTTGTTTTATATATCTATAAAAATACTGCTAATGTTGTATGTGCCGAAATGTGGGCTCTGTCATCCAGAGGTACAGGAGACTAGTATGGGCTCAGTCACAGGCCTGGCCTTGGGATGTAGAGCCCACATTTCTCTCTCTTTAACTTAATCTCTTTAATAAACGTCATTCATTTGGCCTTATTTCATCACTATTCATGACTTGTGTTGGTGCTTGCATAAAATCTGTTTGTTGTACCTCAAACACTAATAATTGTCATACAATAATTTATATGTATACAGCAAATCCTGGATGTAAATCAGTATTGGTTATATTCTAAATACATTTGATAAAATGTGTGTGTTTTGAAAATGTCACCTAGCTGACATCTTAAAGAAAACTCAAAGTAAACAAATTAATGCTGCTAAGACCAAGAGTCACCTGCATAAAACATGCAAGTGAAGCCATACAAATAATGTTAATAAAAAGCTGGTGTGACATATTTATAACAACACATTGATTTTCACAACAAACTTTACATTCTACCTCTTTTAAATAACTGATATCGCATTAAACATTTCACTTAGAATATCTGTGAAGTAACACAGACTTACATAGAACGCCTGTATGCTGAGTTTGTGCAGCGATGGCTGCCGATTGAACAAGATGATATCATTGTCTATGAGGTGACGTTCAACTGTGTCACCAAACTTCAGGTCCTGTGCAATCTTCTTCCGGTTCCCATATTTCAAGTACCTAAAACATCACCAGTTGCCCAGACTGTTACTCTGAACAGGTTTAAAACCATGACACTTTTGATCTTAAACTCTTATCTTAAAACTAATAATGGCTGAATATTTCCACGTAATGTGAACGAAAAGCCAGTGGCTCCTCCTGGAATGTGGCTCACCAGCAACAGCAAACATGTAGTAAATAAGTCAGAACATAAGTCAAAAACTCAAAATAACTACCTCCATGTTTTTTACACATCACCAGTTGGTAGATCGAAGGCCAATAGTTCCAGAAAGTGAACAAACACAAAAAGAGGCGCGTGATCCTGGTCACCAGAGAGGAGATACATGCAGACAACCATTACTATTAACTACTTTTTTTAGCCATCTTATTCAGTGTCCGTACCCAATGACAGACATCAAATTCAAGGATATTTCAAGGCTTTTCAAGGCTAATGAAAGGAACATTCAAGGCTATTTAACCAAGAATAAACTGGCTTTGGACCAATGACCGCATCCTACAGCTGGTCAACAAAAGATGGAGTGACATCAAAATGGAATGCTTTGACAAATGCAGGAAATAATGTCACAGGAAAAGTCACGGAAAAAGTCACAAGAAATAAAAAAGTGATCTGCAGCATGTGCTAACACGCCCACCTTGCAGATGGAATGCAGTATACTGACATGCCTACTAGAGTTGTCTACTGTATACGGTGTCCGATACAAACCACATATTTTATACGGTATACTTTTGGGGTCGATGGTTTGAAACATCATTAATTTCACAAATGAAAAATCTATTTTGCATAGTAGATGACATTCATACAAAATGAAGGATGAACTGTAGGCATATAGCATCGTTCCATACAGTCCGAAGGCCGTACGTTGTTTGGTTGTCCGCTAGATGCAACAAAATGAGCAATGCACAGCTTGGCTTGGATGTTGTTTCAAATTCAATTACATTTATGTTTTTGGGGGGAATATTAGCATTATTAGTGGGCACATCAGTATACTGATGTGCCCACCCTACAGGTGCACTGCAGTATAGTGAAGTGCCCACCTTACAGGTGCACTGCAGTATACAGATGTGCCCACCTTACAGGTGCACTGCAGTATAGTGATGTGCCCACCTTACAGGTGCACTGCAGTATACAGATGTGCCCACCTTACAGGTGCACTGCAGTATAGTGATGTGCCCACCTTACAGGTGCACTGCAGTATACAGATGTGCCCAGCTTACAGGTGCATTGCAGTATAGTGATGTGCCCACCTTACAGGTGCACTGCAGTATACTGATGTGCCCACCTTACAGGTGCATTGCAGTATAGTGATGTGCCCACCTTACAGGTGCACTGCAGTATACTGATGTGCCCACCTTACAGGTGCACTGCAGTATAGTGATGTGCCCACCTTACAGGTGCACTGCAGTATACTGATGTGCCCACCTTACAGGTGCACTGCAGTATAGTGATGTGCCCACCTTACAGGTGCACTGCAGTATACTGATGTGCCCGCCTTACAGGTGCACTGCAGTATACTGATGTGCCCACCTTACAGGTGGACTGCAGTATACTGATGTGCCCGCCTTACAGGTGCACTGCAGTATAGTGGTGTGCCCACCTTACAGGTGCACTGCAGTATACTGATGTGCCCACCTTACAGGTGCACTGCAGTATAGTGGTGTGCCCGCCTTACAGGTGCACTGCAGTATACTGGTGTGCCCGCCTTACAGGTGCACTGCAGTATAGTGGTGTGCCCGCCTTACAGATGCACTGCAGTATAGTGATGTGCCCACCTTACAGGTGTACTGCAGTATACTGATGTGCCCGCCTTACAGGTGCACTGCAGTATACTGATGTGCCCGCCTTACAGGTGCGCTGCAGTATACTGATGTGCCCACCTTACAGGTGCGCTGCAGTATACTGATGTGCCCACCTTACAGGTGCACTGACTGCTGTTTACTGATGTGCCCACCTTACAGGTGCGCTGCAGTATACTGATGTGCCCACCTTACAGGTGCACTGACTGCAGTTTACTGATGTGCCCACCTTACAGGTGCACTGACTGCAGTATACTGATGTGCCCACCTTACAGGTGCGCTGCAGTATACTGATGTGCCCACCTTACAGGTGCGCTGCAGTATACTGATGTGCCCACCTTACAGGTGCGCTGCAGTATAGTGATGTGCCCACCTTACAGGTGCGCTGCAGTATACTGATGTGCCCACCTTACAGGTGCGCTGCAGTAGTGATGTGCCCACCTTACAGGTACGCTGCAGTATACTGATGTGACCACCTTACAGGTGCGCTGCAGTATAGTGATGTGCCCACCTTACAGGTGCGCTGCAGTATACTGATGTGCCCACCTTACAGGTGCGCTGCAGTATAGTGATGTGCCCACCTTACAGGTGCGCTGCAGAATAGTTATGTGCCCACCTTACAGGTGCACTGCAGTATAGTGATGTGCCCACCTTACAGGTGCGCTGCAGTATAGTTATGTGCCCACCTTACAGGTGCGCTGCAGAATAGTGATGTGCCCACCTTACAGGTGCGCTGCAGTATAGTGATGTGCCCACCTTACAGGTGCGCTGCAGTATAGTGATGTGCCCACCTTACAGGTGCGCTGCAGTATAGTGATGTGCCCACCTTACAGGTGCACTGCAGTATAGTGATGTGCCCAGCTTACAGGTGCGCTGCGGTATAGTGATGTGCCCACCTTACAGGTGCGCTGCAGTATAGTGATGTGCCCACCTTACAGGTGCGCTGCAATATACTGATGTGCCCACCTTACAGGTGCACTGCAGTATACTGATGTGCCCACCTTACAGGTGCACTACAGTATACTGATGTCCCCACCTTACAGATGCACTGCAGAATACTGACAGACAGATTGGTGACCTTTGACTGACCTCTTGATGTTGGTGTCTCGCTGCTGGATGAAGTTTGCCCCGGGGTGACTGTCGCATCCGTTCATCACCAGTTGCTTCAGCATCTGGATGTTTGCCTTGTTAACCCTCTCTGGGTATGTCAGAATCTTCGCCATGTGAACGGGCACCGCCACCTGGTGGACAAAGCAGGAACTAGTCAATTGAACCAATTACAGCCATCAACATTAAAAATATGTTCGTTAAATCTCCCGTGACTGTTTCAATAATGAGATGTTTTTTTAGATTATCAATGATACAAAATATTAATACATCGCCACCAAGAGGTTTGAGTCCTTGTATCTGGTAGACAAGTTAAGGCAAGGTATAATATAATACAAACTTTCTATGAGTACTGCTGAATCGGTGCTGACTAGAGTGTATGGTACATACTGTATATTTTATATATTTATATTTAGTATACAGTACAGTATATTTTTTTGTTATACGTGAAATTCCGTGATTGTCCACGCAATCGATGGTTTGAAACACAAAACACACTTTTCATGAAAATTCAATTTTGTATAGACAACATTAAAACAACGAAGATGAATTGTTGGCATATAGCACTGTTCTAAGTAGTTCGCAGCCTTACCTACAATTCTTTTTAGACCACGAAGTAGAAGCGCGCGCAGCAGACTTCTTGTCTGCTAGACACAACAGCTTGTCTTTCATTTTGTGGTTCAAATTCGGTCACTTTTACATTGTTTGGAAATATTCAAGCATTATTAGTTGATGATATTTACATACCGTATGGAAAACCAGTTTGGCTGAATAAAACACTGGTTTCAAAACCTTATAGAAAAACCGATTCACTGGTATATGGCTCAGAACACTAGTGCTGACAGTCAGTGCTGACAGTCACACACCTGATCGATCCGGAGGTTCGGATCTGGAGATATGACAGTTCTTCCCGAATAGTCGACACGCTTTCCTGACAGGTTGCCACGGAAACGACCTTGTTTGCCCTTGAGCCGTTGGCAGAATCCTCTCATTGGCTTCTTTGGCTGCAGCAGATTAGAAATATAATATAAAATATAAAGAACACAACGATTGACTTTGTAAGTTTTTGATTGTTTTCTGAGTGTAATTTTTCTATTTCACAAATAGTTGGAGTCTGTGACAAATTAAATTAACCTGATAGTCAAACTAGAGAACTGGTAATGAATATGGTAATGTGTTAACTACTGTACTTTAATACAAAACTGGTTTAAAAGTGGGTTTATAGTAACAGGTTCTTACAAGAAAAGCGTGGAAACTTGTTTACCTGCATATGTAGTGGAATGCCAGATGTATCGCTGTTGTATAGCAGCGCCACCTGTAGTTGAAGGAAGTCCCAATCCTCCTAGAAATGTCAGACAAATGAAGAGTAAGTCATCTTCTCAAAATAAATGTAATTTTTTCTTGCATACATTTTGGTAATGTTGGAAATTTATATTATTGTATATATATATATATTATTTTATGTCCGTCTGCATATTACCAACCACTGGCAACCAAATATCATTATACAAGCATCATTTCATTTAAGGATTTATCTGCAAACATTCTTAATTCCGCCAGGGAATCTTCATGCATTTATAAGCACCTACATAGCCTTGAAGCAGCCAGCATTTCCAGAACTAGATATTGCAATATACTATATCCAGTAGCATACATAGGTAACTAGGATCTTGTAAGGATGCCACATTTAGTCACCCAATAGGTTTTAATACAGCATTATCGAGAGAGGAGAGGTTTTCTATCAAACTAGTACATTCAAGTAGTTTACTTCAGCATCCATCCTACTGAAACATTTCACATCAATCGTACAAGTTTCTACAGAAACAACTATTGTTAATTTACCATAATCATCTGCATCTTTGCTCCAGTTGCCCGATGTTTCATGATTACATCATTCAGGAAGATGATCTCTGTTAATTTCATAGTGATGTCATCTTCGTTTCTATATAAACAAAAGGATAACAATCTCAGAAGAATATCTGTCTAAATCATGAACAAGAAAACATTCAAACATGGCACAATTTAATTATGTTTTCCAAAATGTTTGCAATGGTTATGAACACAATTACAGTGCAGAATAAACATTAAACACTACTTTTATACTATTAGATATTATTATATTGCATTTGTAAAATAAGCGTCGCTTGATCACCTCCACAGAATTTTTTTTTTTAAACCCACAAAGATCAAATAAATGTTAAAACACTGTCAAAAATACCAACATGAAGAAAAAACAGTTATATTGCATCCTTTAATATTAAAAATGTTCCTGACTCTTTGGTCTGGAAGTAGTTTACTGTAGGGGAGGCTGGGAGAAATTGAACAACCTGGGCAAAGTAAAACATGCTTTGTTCAGACAGGTTTGTGAAACCTGCTGAGAAGTAATGGCAGCCAATTGATTCAATGCAGGATGACATGTGCACCTGGAGTGCCACGGCATGAGTAGATGGCTCCATTTCCTGGTCTAAACAAGGCATATTTCACTTTGTCCTGGTGGTTCATTTTCCCCCGACATCCCCTACATTTGGGGAACAGCAGCACAATGATTAGGACACTAGACTCAATCAAAAAGATCAAATCCATCTGCCTCATTCGAAGGTTGGGCAGTTTTGCTTGTTTCACATTGCCTCAGTTTACTGAGCTGTATAAATGACTACCTGTCTACAGTCTTCCTCATGGGGGTGAATTAAAGGTAAGTTCTTGTACAATGCAACATCCAATCCTTAGGACTGCTTAAAGGACTTTTCACTTTACTCCCTGGCAGACTCGTTTAACTGAACACTATCTCGACTTCCCTGGGAAGCATTAAGCCATGCTGCAATTAATGCACAAAAACTATTCGTACACAAATATCCATCACTATCTATAGCCAGGTAGTCAGTCACAGCCGAGTGAACTGGGGCAACGTAGAGTGAATGAACTTGCCCAAGGTTCGACAAAGCAGCACAGAGTTCGAACCCGGGTTCACCTGACTGAGAGTCCTCTGCTCTATAAACTGCGTCACTCCGCTCCACGTTGAAAATCACTTACGTTCCAGACTTGAGATCGGAGATGACGGACGGCCGGATGCAGATAGGTGGCACGAGTATGCGGGTGAGAATGAGGTCTTTGGGCCGACCCGTGTCTGGGTTCATCATTAGCAGCGGGATATCCTGTCACATCACATCAACACTATTTATTGAAGTCTCATTCTCCTCTGCCACATATTTAAGGCTGAAGAATGTGAGTACTGCTGGTTATGGCTGAACGCGGTGGCTTGGTGGACTGTTAAAAGGAAGCGGTCTGTTCTTAATTGTTCGTTTATTTTTTTAAAGACATTAATACATTATTAACTATATACACGTATATATATATATATTAGTTGAATGTGTACTACTTGTCAAACTGTGTTTTAGTAAGCCTGAAACAAAACAATGCCCGCAATTTGGAAGATATGGCCAAGGAGCATGTTTAAATGGTAAACAAAACATCCAGTTTCATACCCAGTTTTATTTGCAATATTGCCAAGGAAGCGGGCTGAGTTATCTTCAATGCTCTTTGATGTTCAACAATTTTCAATATTCCAACATTCAACACAGCAAACTTCCTGTTGCAAACTATGCTGGCTAATTCCGGGTAGAAGAACAGTCACCCTCCCTTGAAATATTTGCATGAGAGTGGGGGGGATACCAGAAGATGGTATTGATAGTACCCATATAGAAAGGAAAAGCACATGTCCAAGACCCTGGCAAATACTGAGGTAACCCACTGCCAAGCCATGTTCTGAAGTTGTTAGAGAACATGTTTGATGTACGACAAAGGGGATAGCGGTGTGTGATATCGACAGACTTCTGACAGGACAGGTGTGTGGCTGATGGGACGCTATCACTGTAAAATGGTTAACCCATCTATGAACACAATTATGGGCACTTGCCTACATTTATTTAGTATGCATTTAAGTAAATTTACAATTTATAACTGTGTGTATTAGGACACTGTGTGTATTAGGACACTGTGTGTATTAGGACACTGTGTATATTAGGACACTGTGTGTATTAGGACACTGTGTGTTTTCAGACGTCCTGACGATAAACAAAAATAGTAATTTTTCTGGGTTGTATGTTTACAGATATTATTTGTCTTGAACTGTATGTTTTTCAACAGCTGAGATTTTAATTATATTTAGTTGTCCAGAGCCATGGTCATATGGTATATTTATTTCAAACATTGAAACATGTAATCACTTAGCAATATTTTACATCAGCTACCCGGTACTTAACCTTTTTGCTTAGTACTTGTATGAAAATCATATCCAGGATGCCCTGTCAAATGATACAAATACACACGAACCTCTTCCTTGATCTGTCTGAAGAGATTCAATGTCACCATAGGATTCAAGACGTCCTAAAACAGAAAGGAAAAAAATCATACTCAATCAGATCAACACTTCCAGTATCTGCAGAATGTTATATTTTAATGAGACGTCATCTTAATTTTCAGGTTGTCTCCTGGATGTATTTATGGAATTCTTGCATAAACTATATGTAACTGAAATAAAGATGTAACTGAATGTTCACATACTTTCAAGGTTCAATGACATTGTAAAAATGTCATATCTGGTTTTGTAAATAACTCAGAATTATTAATGATGGTGTAATATTATAAATGTTAAACAACTGTCAAAAAGTCAAATTGTTTGTAAATTCTTATATAGTATGGCATCTAGTGTTTATATTACCACATTACACAGCTTTATATTGTGTTTAAATGTACTGCTACATTGGTTAGTCTGTTTTGAATGACCGTAGTGGAGTTGCTAAATACAAATAATCTATAAAAAAAATCTTCCAACTAGTGTATGACAAGATATTTCACCTGGACTTTAGCGAGAAGAGGCTCAAGTTCTTTGTTGTGTTCGATAGCGTCATCGAAGGTGTGGACAAATTCGACCACTTTAGGGTCAGCAACCCGCTTAGTGTGACGATATTTCTCGTGCACAATTTTCAACAGACCACACTTCTTCACGACCCCTGTAAAATATAAACTCAGTAGAGTCCTATTGTTAACACAACACACACACAAACAATGTCAACTACAACACCAGCTACTTGTGCATCTTTAAAAATATGCAATTTGACAAAATTTTAACTGAGTTTCCAGGGCCTAACTACCCAGGCATATTAAAGAAAATAATCATATTATTTTGATGTTGATAGCATCCATGACATATACATTTTGAATTCCCAAATAGAGCTTACATAGAATTTTTAGCTGGTGACCACCTTCAATGATGGCATTTATAATCAACCAGAGATTGCAAGTCACAAAAAAGATAGTGCCTAGTGTTTAGTATTTATGTCACTACTAGGGGCAACACATTTATGCAAGCAACAACACGGAGACAAATATAGATATGATAAAGGCCAAATGGATGATGTTTGTTTATTATGGGTAACCAGTGTATAAGCCTTTTTGGCACACTGTAATATTTAAATAAAAGAAATGTGGACTCTACAACCCAATGCCAGGCCTGTGACTGAGCCCATACTAGTCTCCTGAGCATCAGGCTGTTAGAGCCCACATTTCAACATATAAAGCAGCAGCGGTATTCATAGAACAATTGAAAGGAATGACATGTAATCACAGCAGAGCTTGTTATGTGTAGTTAATTTTAAAGCCAACATGATTAACTAAGCCAACATGATTAACTAAAAAGTGCCTTTCTGAATACCACGCTATCTGCTGCCAAAAACACTAAATCTAAAATTATAATAATCCCAAATGTGGGGGTATTTCGCCCCGATATATACAATTCCATACCATTCCTAAATCGAAAGTGGAAAAAGACATGCGACATCTCTTGCAATAAAACCCCGTGAACACATCCGGTGCAAACCCTATGCTCACAATCAACTATAAATGTGGGGAAAGAATTGAGACCAGCAACCCTTTCCAATAACGATGCACAAATCATGACTATACATCAAACATACCTGGACGAAAAGTAGGGGAAACACCTTTGTGCCACTGCATAAAGCTACCAAATTCCCTGTTTTTCATAAACATTTCAGAAATATGTTTTAAGTATGTTTTAGTAATTATGCTTGCTAGTAGAAACATAATGTTATTATCAATAATGCCTCTTGTTTTATATCCACAGTGATGATAAAACGGATAAGGCACAACTGGAACTTGTGTTCAATAACTTTACGACACTGTAAATGAAACTGGTGACAAAATGAAATCACAAAACCATTTATGTTTATCACTTACCAGAATAATATTTGTGTAATTGTGTGTCCTGCTACAATTTTAGGGTAGGTTGGACAGATTTTGTTTGTTCTAATATTTTCCATAGGTAATTTTTTAGGAAATTACAATAGGCTAACATTTCAAAGTGTTCTTGCTAATTGTTTTTCTCGCAAAGACGTCAGCTAAAATTTCTTTACTAAGCCGCTTGGGTCTAGTTACTGATATATAGCGATTCTATGATCCCTTTCCTTTACAATGATGGCCTTCTTTGAAATTTTGTCCCAAGACAGCATTTACAAAATGGATCTGTGTGGGCATACCCCCACATGGCACCATTACTGAAGAACAACTCATATGCATTTTTTCTTCTTAATTTTTTACTTTTAAATCCGGGTGTGTAGTGTTTCCCCTGGTATATGACAAGCAAGGCAGGCCGCCTCGCCGTTTTTCTGTACCACCTCGCCCAAAATTTGCCAAAATTGCCGCCTCGTAGCTATTTCGTACGCCCAATTTTTTCGTTCTTTCGCGATATATTCAGCACCGGCGAGCGGCGCGAAGTGACACTACAAAGTCACTTATATTCCTGCAAAATCGCGGATTTGTAGCAACATCGTTTAGTCGTCTTAATGATAACGTCGCTCAGAGCAGTTAGGATTTAACTCCATTGGACAACGTGAAAGATAGTCCAATCACGGAATATTCCTACGGTATCCCCGGTGTCTCCAATGGTGACACCTCGCAGAGTTTCGACATACTTGAAATCTTGACATTTATGTAAATGGCGCCCAAACGGTAACTTGCGTTTTAGTTTATGACAGAGGTGGGAGTGAAAACCATGCAGGCTGATGGCACTACGTCACTAGTCGGCGCTCGTGTCGAATCCCGACTCTTTTGAAGCCCAAATAAAAACCGTGCATCCTATTCACTAGTCGGCACTTGTATCGAATCCGGACCCTGTTGAAGCTCAAATAGCGACCCGGTTTGCGCTAGTCTGTTACCGCACAGCGCGCGTAAAATGAGAGCTATTATGCTATAGCAGCGTATGTTGATACAAACCGGGGCGCTATTTACGCCTCATATGGGCGTAAGACGCAATATTCTTAAAGGTAAATATGCCTAGGATAATGTTGAATGATGGAACTATCTCACTGATGTATCAAAGTTAAGCAAAACTCAAGTTATAACGACAAAATCAATTCAAGGTGGGTCTGGATTCTACGCAAATGCCCACAGGCACAATGTTAGTGACAAGTCTATTCAAGTAAAGTTCTATGCTGTTTTTTTAAACGCAAAATAAGGAATGTGATTCGTAAGATATCTTTGTGCTAAATATATAATACATATTCCGACAAAGTTGTGCAAATAAACATTTGGGAAAGTTGATTTGAGTGAAATATTTACTTATAAACCACCAAAGTTCACATCTCATAAAAGACGCCTACTGCCCCAAACCGTGTACACTGTATACTAATGGGTTATTAATAACTTAGGTTAGACAATGATATGTTTGCACAGAAATTGGATATACTAAACAACTAATCCTGTTTGATAAAAATGACACAATTTGGGAAACGTTCTTGCGATTAATAGAAACATACTTTTGTGGCATTCCAGAAATGAATGTTTACTTAATTGCATAGCATGCTAGCAGCAAATAAAATATTATCTTTGGAACATAAACCTCCAATTTACCATAATATTATGATACTATAATCATTTAAAGGTGATGATGAAAGAGTCTTCAGATGATACCCCTGGATGCTTCCCAGAGAAGTCAAGATGATGTTCGACTGAACAGATCTGCCAGGGAGTAAAGTTTTTTTTTTTTCAGCAGTCCTGCGCTTTATAAGAACTTACCTTTTACTGTTTTACTGACTCTGTCAGCATGGTAACAAGGCCAAGGGTTAGTGCAAAAAAAACACAACCACAGCCAAGTACCAGTGGTCAAGTGGAAACCACACCTCAACACGATGAAACAATCATGATTACCTACTTTTATCAATCATGATTACTACATTTACAAGTAGTGTCTTGTTGTTTTATATCTCCCCCTCTATATTCAAGAGTAAAGGTTAAAACATACCTCAGAATGCACCATTTTAAAGCTAGTTTATTAAAAACCCCGGACCCTCCTAGCAACGCTTCGCATACCCCATCCCTGCCACCTCGCCCATAATTTTACCCAGGGGAAACACTGTGTGTATTATACATGGTGCTACCGCTAAAGAAAATTTTCTCTGACTGGATATATGCTAGAAATACGTGCTCCGTGACATGTAGCTTTTTAAGAAAAGCATACAAAATGTCACCACTCGTTTTATACAATCTATCATGCGCCGTAAGCGTCTTAGATGCACATTACATAAGAGTTTCGCGGTAATGTACATCACGATGGAAACAACCTATGACAGTCCGCGAGGGGTCCGTGTAATTCTACAAACACCCGTTTGGGGTCATCAGTAGTCGTACAAGTGTCCACCAGGTGGAAAAAATGACGGGGCAGATATGACTCACACGGGGATATGCGATGTGCCGGTGGCAATGCTGTAACTTGCATAAGGGATATTTTTACGATTCAAGTATGGTATGGATTCAAGGATCAGCACACAAACAAACTTTGATGAAATACAGTGGCTAATCATGAGCCGTGCTTCAAGCGAACTATCAGAAGCAGGGAAATGAGGTGTTGATGCCAAAAGTCGGGGTGAATATTATACACGGAAACTTAGGGTAGGCCTTTTAATGAGTAGAGATCGATGCGGCCGTGGGACTCACCATTCTGTGTGAGGCAGAAAGAACACCTCATTGACTTCTTGCACTTCTCAGTAATCTTCTTCTTCAGGGCCTTTTTCTGCAGGTAGCTCATATTGGGCTTCTTCAGCATGTCCAGGAACGTCTGACGATGCTCCGGTGACAGCAGCACCCGACTGCACGTCTGTGACAGACAGATGGACAGGTGAGTGGCAGACAGGTGGACAGGTGAGTGGCAGACAGGTGGACAGGTGAGTGGCAGACAGGTGAGTGGCAGACAGGTGGACAGGTGAGTGGCAGACAGGTGGACACAGCTACAGGCGTATAACATACAGACAGACACAGCTACAGGTGTGTGACAGACAGACGGACATAGCTACAGTTGGGTGACAGAACGACAGACACAGTTACAGTTGGGTGACAGACAGACGGACTTAGCTACAGTTGGGTGATAGAACAGCTACAGACAGACGGACAGACCATAGCTATAGTTGGGTGACAGACAGTCAGACACAGGTGCACTGCAGTATGTTGACGTGCCTACCTTACAGATGCACTGCAGGGTGCTGACATGCCTACCTTACAGATGCACTGCAGGGTGCTGACATGCCTACTTTATAGACACACTGCAGGATGCTGACATGCCTACCTTACAGATGCACTGCAGGGTGCTGACATGCCTACTTTATAGACACACTGCAGGATGCTGACATGCCTACCTTACAGATGCACTGCAGCATGCTGACATGCCTACCTTAAAGATGCACTGCAGGATGCTGACATGCCTATCTTACAGATGCACTGCAGGATGCATACATGCCTACCTTACAGATGCCCTGCAGGCTGCCGACATGCCTACCTTACAGATGCACCACATGATGCTGACATGCCTATCTAACATATGCACTGCAGGATGCTGACATGCCTATGTACCAGATGCACTGCTGGATGCTGACATGTCTACCTTACAGATGCTCTGCAGGATGCTGACATGCCTACCTTACAGATGCACTGCTGGATGCTGACATGTCTACCTTACAGATGCTCTGCAGGATGCTGACATGCCTACCTTACAGATGCACTGCAGCATGCTGATATGCCTACCTTACAGATGCACTGAAGGATGCTGACGTGCCTACGTTACAGATGCACTGCAGGATGCTGACATGCGTACCTAATAGATGCACTGCAGGATGCTGACATGCCTACCTAACAGATGCACTGCAGGATGCTGATATGCCTACCTTACAGATGCACTGAAGGATGCTGACATGCCTACCTTACAGATGCACTGCAGGATGTTGATGTGCCTACCTTACAGATGCACTGCAGGATGTTGATGGTGGTACGGAAATAGCCGATGTGGAAGACAGGCAGCTCGAGGTCGATGTAGGCGAAGTGTCCCGTGCACTCGGCCAGGTTCTTGCCACACGTCTCACATGGGTTGTCCTTCTCACTCGTGCCCTGAAAACGCCATTAAGGGGTCGTCTAAATCTCTCAGGGTGTGAAGCATAACACATCGCATGAACTAATTAGGGGGCCAGAAGTAGGAGTAAAAACATGACAGTGAAGTGTCAGGAGTAAGACACTACAAGCTAAACTCATTGGGGAGTCCTCTCAGGAGATATCATCAGTAGGACACCACAAACTAAACTCATTGGGGAGTCCTCTCAGGACATATCATCAGTCAGGAGTAAGACACCACAAGCTAAACTCATTGGGGAGTCCTCTCGGGACATATCATCAGTAGGACACCACAAACTAAATTCACTGGGGAGTCCTCTCAGGACATAACATCAGTAAGACACTACAAGCTAAACTCATTGGGGAGTCCTCTCAGGACATATCATCAGTCAGGAGTAAGACACCACAAACTAAACTCATTGGGGAGTCCTCTCAGGACATAACATCAGTCAGGAGTAAGACACCACAAACTAAACTCACTGGGGAGTCCTCTCAGGACATAACATCAGTCAGGAGTAAGACACCACAAACTAAACTCATTGGGGAGTCCTCTCAGGACATATCATCAGTCAGGAGTAAGACACTACAAGCTAAACTCATTGGGGAGTCCTCTCAGGATATATCATCAGTCAGGAGTAAGACACTACAAGCTAAACTCATTGGGGAGTCCTCTCAGGACATATCATCAGTCACGAGTAAGACACCACAAACTAAACTCACTGGGGAGTCCTCTCAGGACATATCATCAGTCAGGAGTAAGACACTACAAGCTAAACTCATTGGGGAGTCCTCTCAGGATATATCATCAGTAGGAAACCACAAGCTAAACTCATAGGGGAGTCCTCTCAGGACATATCATCAGTCAGGAGTAAGACACTACAAGCTAAACTCACTGAGGAGTCCTCTCAGGATATATCATCAGTAGGACACCACAAGCTACTCACTGGGGAGTCCTCTCAGGACATATCATCAGTCAGGAGTGAAATCAACACATGCATACAAGGTATTTTTTCAGGAAGAAAAACATTTCAACTTTACACAAATAAATCAGTTGTTACATACATGCAGATATATCAAGATGCCTCATCAGTGGTGAAAAATCATGCTTTGTTCGGGGAAATTAATATAATTTTACACAGGGTGAATCGGTAATCGTATCTGCTATGTTGCTAGCATAAAAATATGTATGCAATCACAGGTGCTCTCTTGTTACATCAGGCCTCAACATTAACACTGGCCTGATGGCCCGGCGCCCTTTTTGAGGCTGTCTGGCCAATTCGAGCACCATCATGATTCCAGTAACCCGACCCTACGTAGAAAAATAGGACAACCCTAATTTTGTTATTTGATATTTAAATCAATGTTTGTTTTGTTATACTTTTGTTATAACCAATTAAACAACAGCAACTAAAACTCAGCCATGCATATATGATGACATGTATGCACTGCCAAACTCATTTGATTGGTGAATGGCGGGGGTCATTAATTATTCACCCAATAAGCGGTCTTGTTACACATTGGCTACGGATGGCAGGCAATCTCATCTGTTGTCTGCATGATAAAACGCTAGTGCAAATAATCCTTAATGGAAAGACATCAAGGAAATTTGTTATACTGTCAAACATTTGATAGCATTGCTAAAGACCCTGGCTGCAGCAGTGGATCTTGTAATACAGCTGTGTATCGTCGCACAATGATGCGTTGTTTATATCAGCATAGGTCATCACATGGTATCAGTGTTCAGATCCACATTTATCATAGTATAAAGTGCCTAATCCTGGCAATACCGGCCTTACCATTGAGCCTCAGGCACAGCCAAAACCAAGAAATGTTTTTGATGTGCTAAAGACAGCCAGCTAAAGTATCAAGCCCCAAGCTGAAAATAGTTCGGTGAAGTCTCAGATTTTGCATTAATAGCAGACTGCAGTGATAACAAGATTAAAAATCTTCATTTAAGTTTGCGTTTTCACTTCTTATAGTGTTATCTCAATTTTGTAAATGATGTGCACAAATAAGAACTTCGGAAAAGTCAGCATGACGTCACTCCAAGTGAACCTTAGACTTTGTGGACTTCTTCAGTGAAGCAACCAACAAGCACCTCGGTATCAACATATTTGTTTAAATCCAGGCCAGTAACGTTTTTGGGCGGGCCAGTAACTTTTCTACTGGCCCCGTGGGCCAATGGATACAAAACCTTAATGTCAAGTACTGTACATATGGCTCTACTTCCATTTCTGCAAACAAAAAACTTCAATTGTATTATGCAAGCAAGAGTTCAGCTCTAACCTGCCATGTTGGTTTACCGCTGATCAATTTTAAAGATTTTTTTCAAGTACATACATACAAAGATATATCAGTTGCATCACTGTCTTGTAATTACGCACCATCCTGTGGTCGAGGACACCAAACGGGACAGGTTTCCTGCCTCCATCAGCGTAAAGATTCTTACTGACCACCTGCAGATGAGCATGTTGGCGCATCTCATCGGCACTGAGGATGCCAAACGTGACATGGCTTCTGCAACGAACAACACACAAGCGAGATGAAACTACATACATACTATATTAATTTAAATGGTACTGCCGATATTTCCCAGTAATGCGAATGTAATGCCACACTGGTGCCCTCTGGAGTGTGGTTTACCACTTACTTTGGCCACTGTCATGTGTGCAGCAAACATCTGGATCTTTCCTTGTTCAAGTTAAAGAACGGTCAACATTTGAGCAGAGACAGTTTCAAGATTTTGTTTTCTGTAGTTGTTTTCCAATTTCTCTATTGATTTTGGTGCTTTTGTTGTCTTTGTTGACGTTACTGGTTTTTGGTTTGCCTTTTTCTTAGTCTAAGCAGGCCTTGATGTTAACACTGGCCAGCTGCCTTTTTTTAGGCTGTCGGGCAGACAATCTCAACTGTCGTCTGCACGATAAAACGCTAGAGCATATAATTTTCCATAATGGAAAGGCATCAAGGAAATTTGTTAAACTGTCAAACATTTGATAGCATTGCTAAAGACCCTGGCAGCACCGGTGGATCTGGATAATACAGCTGTGCCTTGGGCGGAAAGAGAGCAAGGTCAGGACTCTGGACAGCGTTCACATTGTCGCACACCATTGCATTGTTTACATCAGCATCGGTCATTGCCAGTCATAATGATAACGTGATGCACATGGTATATCAGCCTTAGCATTGAGCCTCAGACACATCCAAAACCAATAAATGCTTTTGGTGTGCTGAGGACAGCCAGCTAAAATATTAAGCCCCGAGCTGAAAATAGGTCGGTGATGTCTCAGATTTGGCATTAATAGCAGACTGCAGAGTGATACCACGATTCAAAATCTTCATTTAACTTTGCATTGTGGCCTTCTTGTGAAGCGACCAACAGGCATCTCAGCATCAACATATTTTTAATCAAATCCGGGCCACTAACTTTTTTGGGCGGCCCAGTAACTTTTCAAATCTACAGGCTCCCTGGGCCAGTGGTTACAAAATCTTAATGTCAAGGCCTGCCATGTCTAGGCTAGTTTGTGAAATTGTAGTTGTATAGGTCTGAGTGGTTACTCCAATCTCTTCAGAGTAAGGACTTCAGTTGGTTGGTGGTCTGTGCCTGAAATGTGTTGTCCAATAGCAAGGTTCACGATTTTATCAGTCTGATGGAGAAGAAAGAGTTCCTGTTTCCTGTTAATCTGTTTGTATTTTTTCACTGTGGCCTCTTGTGTTACCCGGCTTTCAGGAACCTCGGCTTTGATGGACACAGTGAGCATTTACATTCCTGGTTGACCGAGTCCATGATGATTTTGAATACATATTTAGGTGATGCATGTTCTAGGAAAATTAACCATGGGTCAATTGGTCATGCAAATATGCTATATAGATAATTTCTACAATTATTGCGTCAAAGTTTTCAAATGGATACTATTATTACTATATGGTACAAATGGTTTAACTAATTGGTGACCAATTTGTCAAATTTTATGTAACTTAACTGTCTTAACTTAAGTGACCATGATGCAACTTCAAAATCAAATATAACCTAGGTCTAATCATTAAATTTTAAATAAGCAAATATTGCAAGACAACCTCAAATCATGTGAAAGTAACTGAGTTAAAACTGCCCTGACGTTACTTCGTTAATAAAAATGGACATGTCTTTTTGACAAGTGGCTGGAGTCATGGTGTCGCGTGGATAAAACACATAATACTCCCATTATCGCCCAGCGACAGATTACTTTACAGTGTACGTACAACTTTACTACGGAACAATAAATTAAATTACATTTTCTTGGCAATATCAGCTTCCCTGAACTGTTCTTTCACCATGTTTTTGCAGTGAATTTAACAAGTCATCGCAGAAATTTGTGCTGCATCTGTTGCAAAAACCGGCACGAGACGTTAAATGCACCAGTGTCCCCATTTGCCAGACTTATGATAGTGTATATTATACACTATCATAAGTCTGGCAGATGGGGACACTACTCGACGCGCTGTCTTTATCCAGGACCAAGTGTCATCTAAATTCCGCAACGCAAATATCTAAATACTTTCAGGTTTTATAACAATAATCCTTACTTGTTAAAGCTCCGTTAGTCGTTAGGCTTCATTAAGAATAATGTATATTACCACACCGAATAAAAATTAAAGAAGCGAAACTCGAATTACAAATGACCACAACTGTCACACTGAGAAATTTGCACTGAAAGCAGAAGAAGGTGGCAGAAGACGAAGTGGCAGACCAACGTTGAGATGGAACGATCGACAGCGTGAAACGAAATCTAGGGAGGTTAAGTGCGAACAGCCAAACATGGAAGAACATTTTGTAGGACAGATGAAAATGGAGAGTTTTAGCTAACAAAGCAGAAGAAGTAGAAGCTACATAGAAACATGGACACCATGCAGTCAGCTAGAAGAGGCGTACGTTATTGCCAAATTATTATAAATTGGGGGATTAAGTCTACTAAGCGGTCAACACAGTGACTTTTAATCCTGCACTGACATCTATAGTGAAAACAATAGAAGCATTACAATAGCGAACCATTGTGATAACCAACTCGGTCGCCCTATATTAAAACTACTGATAATATATTCTGGTAGTCTAAAAATAGCCTGCTGGAATATTCGCACAATGCAGGACACAAATGATAGTGAGCTCGCCCTTAACGACGCTTAGCACTTGTAGCCAGAGAGCTAGCTAGGTTGGACGTCGAGACCGCAAACTCGCATGAGTGGTGTTTATGATCAAGAATGTCATTGCCAGCAAACTTCAGAGTTTCCATAGCTGTTGGACACTCAAACCCTATTATGTCATTTCGCTTCCCATTGCAAGACCACTAGTCCATCACCATCACACTACAAGCAGACCTCAACGCACAAGAAGCTTTTTTTACAGAGTGTTGAGATCCTCCTATTGGAAGTGGATAGTGCGGAAAGGAAGAGATCTTCGTCTTGGGTGACTTCAATGAACGGGTGGGCAAGGACTTTGATGTATAGCCAGGTGTTTTAAATAAAGGACAACAAGAAATCAACAAGTGCAACAACAATGGACGACTGCTGCTGGAGTTCATGCACTAACACCCTCTTTGAACATAAGGCCCAATTCAAGACGAACTGGAAACTCGCACGATCCAAACATTGGCATATATTGGTCTATATATTGGTGCAACAAAAGGATAGAAGTGATGTATTTACACACCAGTGTTATGCCTAGTGCTGACTGCTACACAGGCCAGTCAGACTCTCCATGACACCAGCAGTAACGAAAAATGACCCACAGGTGTCAAAACATCACACAGGCAAGCCCCGTTTGAGAAATTAAGGAATAGCTTCAGAGGAAGCTGGAGAGCAAATTAGAAAACGACGAAGTCGCCAATCAGGAGACTGATCCAGAGTCAGTGGCAAGAGATGAAAACCATCCCACAGGAAATAACGACTGGGGTAGCTGGCTTCTCATGGAAGAAGAACAAAGACTGGTTTGATGAAAACGACGCTGAAATCCATCCTTATCCAATATTTATTCAAGAGGAAACACTCCTGTCACGAAAAATTGTTAGCCTGCCCTGTCGTTCAGGCGTCGAAGGCGCGCGGCCTACATATTGGAATGTAGCACCCTCCAAGCGCAGCTCAAAGAAATAAAAAACACAACTGATGGCAACAGCTGGCAGCCGATACAGCGGTGCGCCGACCTTGGCAACACTATAGCCTTTTACTTCACTGTGTTTTGTCAATGGCCCATCTTATGAACTACATGCCTCTCTATCCTCGTCCGATGGCTTAAACTTGCTGACTGGCAAGGACACGATTCTGTGCCGATGGACTGAGCACTATGGGGGTGCATTTGGTGACAAACGCCTGGTTCAAAAAACCTCCATCGCAGCAAGATGTAAAGATGGACTTTGACAACCCGCAAACCCAAGAAGAAGTCAGATCTGCAATGCCAAAGCTGAAGTGCCACAAAGCCTCAGGCATTGATGGTCTTCCAGCAGAGGTGTACAGGGGGATCCAGAGAGGGTAGTCTGGGGGGGGGCACAAAACCTCCAATGGCGCGGCCGAACCAAATGGAAATGTGTCGCTGCCGCGCCGCCATAACTTAACCTTCTCCAAGCTGTCTCAGCTCGGCTCGGCTTGGCTCGGCTCGACGTGTGACATCGGAAGACGGGGGTAGTGGTGTGCTATTTATTTTTGTTGTTGCCTAGTCAGCGTAACTTCAACTTACTGTAACCTTAACGGAGGCAAATTTCTAAGGGTGGGGGGGGGCACGGTTACGATCACGTGGGCGCATTCAAAAAAGTATACTGGCTCGCCAAATTTCAAAGTCTATTTGGACAATTGCCACTCACGCCCAGCCTGGATCCGCCTAAGAGATATTCTTCTGGAGAAGCTCACGAAGCCTGTACTCATTGTGAACGACATGCGGGATGCTATAATTGTTTCCCTGTACAAGAAGCCAATAGCTAGCTCATTCTGTCGCCTGCAGAAACGTGTATGGCAAAACCACTCGCTGCGGCTATCAACTAACATACATATATACAAGTTTGTCGTCGACTCTACCCTTCTGCATGGGACTGAGGTGTGGGTTTTCTACAGAAAGCAAATGTAACTGTTTGAACTGCTCCGCCAGCGATGTCTGCGTTCCATCATGGGAATACGTTGGCAGGGCTAAGTCTCAAAAAATTATGTCCTGGAAAAGGCAAACCTCCAGAGCATCGGAGCCACGTTAATGCCCAAGCAGCTCGGCTGGGCAGGCCACATCTTGCGCATGTGTGACACCGGAATGCTACACCATATATAAATATTATTTTGGTAGTTAGACCTACATATTTGGGGACAAAGATTTGATTGTATAAAAAAACAACTATTTTCTGGACGCCATTTTGAATTTCAAGATAGCCACACGCTAATTATCGCATATTGTCTTGTAAGCCATATAATTAAAGGCTGCTTTTAGTCGTTAGACCCACACAAATGAAGACATCATATTTTATTATTACATAATAAAATTACATTATTAACGCCATCATGGAATTTAACATAGCCACCACAATATTTCCAGTTTGTTATCATATAATATTGTTTTCTTCTTTACATTTTAGAAAACTAATTCAGTGACACGATTTTCAAATCACATAACAACCGTCATCTTTATCATCACCCATCATGCAATCACACAGCTGTCGTGTGAACTAGAACGATAGCATGGTGTTCTTATAATGGCACAATTGTTTCACATTATGTAAGGTTTATATTGTTGACTTGTCATCTGGGAGTGATTTTATCAGATTTAACAAGATTGCCACCCATATAATTAACTCTAGATGACAGGTGGACAAGGAAACCTTCTGGCTTATCGAGAATCCAGCCTTTTTATCTACGTGTATCGCCTTTCTTATATAAATAAATAAATATACTTATATAGCGCCAACTCTAGTTAGAAACTATTCAAGGCGCTTTACATGTAAAATAATAATAAATCAAAACAGTAATTAATTAAGTAAAAAAAATGAATATAAAAATATATCTTTAAATATTAGTATTATCGTGTCATATAAACAAAAGATAATTGATAAAAGCTTAATGCGAAGTCTAAAAGTCACAATAGCAGTTAAAATATTGATTAAAAGATAATGTTTAAAAGTGCTCTTAAAAGTCTCAGTGTTCAGTACATGCATTTAAAACAAGTAGTTTACTCTGCAGATCCGGGACTGCTGCGGCTGTTGGAGTTAAAATATCGATTAAAATATAGTGTTTTTAATGCGCTTTTAAATGCTCCTTCACTGTTTAGTTCACGCATTGATGTGGGTAAATCGTTCCAGAGGTCCGCAGCTGCTGCCATAAAACTCGCGTCTCCCGACTTTGCACCTTGTTTATATATGTGTGTCGATTTTATTTTTAAACATATTCACGCTATTTGCATCCACACAATCAGCAGATAATATGTTCCATTCATTTGCAGTCCTTTGTGAAACTTAGAACTTTCTTGTATCTAACCTACACAGCTCCTTTACTAATATAACTTCATGTCCTCTAGTCCTACTATCTTTCTTAACTAAGAACAACATATTTCTATCAATATTTTCATAATCATTCAATATTTTAAACACTTCTATCTGATCTCCTCTCAATCTCCTGGTCTCTAGTGTTGTTAAACCACATTCTTTTAGGCGTATTTCTTAACTAAGATCCCTCAGTTTTGGAGTCGTTTTAGTCACTCCCTCTGTACTCTTTCTAGCATATATATGTCCTTCTTGCGATATGGCCTCCACGCTTGTATACAATATTCTAAATGAGCCCTAACTATTATTTTGCACAGCGATGTTATTACATATTTTCCTTATACGCTATATTTCGTCTAATGAATCCAAGGATTTTATTTCCCTTTGAAGCTGCAATTCTGCTCTGAAACCTTCGTATCAGCACTAATGGTTAACACTAAGTCTTTTTTACAGTACTGTAGTGCTTAGTACAGTACCCCCCATTGTATATTGCACATCTTCGTTCCCATATGTCGATCTTGTGTGGAGACATTTGCATTTCCCAAAATTGAACAACATTTGCCACTTGTCAAACCATTTAATCAACCTGTCAAGATCATCTTATAAATGCGCTGTCTATTTCCATCACGTTTAATCGTTCTACACACTTTGGTATCATCCGCAAATTTCAACACCTTGCTTGTTATTTAATCTAAGTGAGCGAAAGTAGGTCCTACAATCAGGATGCTCGTGCTGACGCAACTTCTATGTTAGTACCCAATTATATTACATGATCACAGTGCACATGCATTATATAATTACTAGAATTTAAATTATTTGAAAACATAAGTATGGTATTCATTAAATATATATGAATTAATGTAGTGCATGTGGATTGCATAATTGGGTAGTATATGCCTAACTATGCCTACAGTATCTTTGTTTCATTACTAGCATGAAACTAACTACATAAAAGACTATATACATTTCAATTAGTGTGCATATTGTACCTTATATCTTGTGTGACTCTCACACGAATAAAATAATTTTACTCTTATTGTTATGGGAATGTGCAAAATCTGACGACATAATTATAATATATATATATATATATATATAATTGTGTGGTGCATTATGCACTTGCAACATTCATCAATGTATACACAGATCGACGTATCATCAGATTATTAATATAAAACACATCAACATCACAACAAAAGGAATCGCCAAATTATTTGAATGACATAAAAACAAACACATCAACCAGACCCGACCAGATGCCAGCCAGAATCCAGGGTCGGTACGACAGTATTTTACAGCAGCATGATTTTTCGCCCCTTGCTAACATATAACAAGTCCTGACATCTCCCCGCGAAAAACAGTACTTTCAAACATGCGCATTAAGGGTAGATGCGGCAGCAGCTGCAGGATTTTTCGCTAGAGCTCTATATGTGCCGCGCAATTTTCGAATTGTTGTAATTGGTTACTTGCGCGTTGTACCGAAAACGAGGTTGGAAGTTGACGTGCGGCATCGGCGCCATTTGTTAGGACGAAGGAAAATAAGTTTGTGATTAGGTTCAATCTTGTTAAGAAAAGTGCATAGTGGTCGCACATACATTAACCAATTATGAAACGAGGATTTGATGTTGGTAAGAACCAATATGCAAACTGTTTATGATTTATCACCAACACAAAATGTTTTATCCGTTTAAGATTAAATGTAGCGTAGTCACATTGCCTCAATTCTCTCTCGGTGAGAGCGAAGCTGACATTGGATTGGCATTGCCTGTAGATGGCTGCATACTTGAGTTGTGTATCTTTGACCGGCTTCTGTTATGTTCTCGGTTCGTATTTGAGCCATTGTTAAATAATTATTTGCTGCGCAAACTGATTGCGCTACACCCATCTCATCTGCAGATTGCGCATTTTGGATGCATTTGCCCTATCTGTGATTCTGTCTTCATTGTAATTTATAAATGAAGCTACCGAGTCTGTTATCAGCCACACATCTAGCCAGGAATATAACACATAGTACACCATGCAAACAAATTTCAATCAATAATAAATTTATAATGCTCAAAATACAACCAACAAATCAGCTATTTGTAAGTGTACTGGTGGGGGCACAAATCCTGTGTCCATTCGTTTTTGCCATTTTGTTAATAAAAACCTTAACAAAATTCTTTCATAAGATATTTAGTTCACTGTAATGTTGATACTTTTTACTATTTCGTATAGCTTAAATCACTTTTTTTAACACAGCTCTATGACATTGAAACGTCATGATGAAGACTGCTGTTGGCAGTATAAATGTTGAAGTGAGTTTCAATTTCATAGTTGTGTTATAAAGAAAATGTTATTATAATTATTAATCCAAATTGATGGAACAATTTTACAAATATTTGATATGTTTGTGTGCTTTATAACACCATTTTCGAGCTCGCTTGCAACAACCCACTCCAGTGCTGCGTGTGTCGTTATCAGTTCCAGGAAAATGGAACGAGAAGAAGAAGAAACGCAGAAGTCGCTGGGCAGAAAGTGAGGGCGAGAAGACATTTATCCCTGGCATGCCCACAGTCATCCCCCCCGGACTCACCTCAGAGCAGGAAGAACAATACTTAGGTAGGTAGCTTTCTTCTGCAAGGCTCACACAGTCGTAGCATTGCACAGAATGAATAATTTTTTCAGAATTTTTGTCAGGAATACCAGTGGTGGTTGATATTTGTTTGCTGATAAGTATCTAACTGGACTATTTGCTGTGTTGTGTAGACAGACGTTTAATAATAAGCTTTATATGCTGTTTAGGTGGACTCCAATTGTTGACGTTGGATACATGCTAGTTGTCGTTAATTTTTTAAAGCATGCTGCTATTTCACTAGGAGACGTCCTCAAGCAGTTTGTCAAAAACAATAAAAAAAATTATTCGTGGTGCATAACCTATGCTGCTTACAAAATATTCAGCATTGATCAAGGCCACTGACTGACTCAACACATGACGTTGTTGAACCCCATTATGATGTTTATTTCTGATAATTTGTTTCTGATGTGTATTTTCTTGTTTTTGTATATTATCTTTAACTTGCCTACATGTTATGTCATCATTACTTGGATAACCATGCCTATTTTTTAGATGTGTTTACAGTGCGCAGCATCGTTTTGTAAATTGTCTTTATATTTCACACGTGACTTTAATTCTTACCATACATTTTGACTTGAATGTGACGTGGATGCAGTGACAGGTGTCAGTCTAGAACTCAATTCCAGTAATTAGTTTACTGTATTTATCATAATTAATAGTTTCAAATGTGATAGCAGGCATCATTTAAAATGTGTTTACATTGACAGTCCTTATACAGCAGTTGTTGCAGCAGTGCAAAACATTTGGGTTTTCGAGACTTTTATATTTACATAAATACTAAGATGCATGCAATTTTATAACTTAGAAACAAATTATTTTGGTATCCTGTTTTTGTTTAGGTGAGCATTTTTTCACTTGTTTGTTTATAATGTAACCTACAAAATTATGGAAAGTACATCAATGGTTGTAGCTGAGATAGTATTGAAGTAGTGTTCTGGTTTGGGTAGCTTCATTGCAGATACAGAAGCAGATAAGGGTAATTACTTTGTTAAACAGTACCTGAGATTTTACACATGAAAAGTAAACTATATTCATATATATCATTCTGACCAAAACTGTGTTTTCATTGTAAATGATGCTACCCAAAGCTGCACAAACTTATCGTTGTAATTTGTACATGACATGCCTTGATTTTAACAATATTTTCTTTTCCCTTCTAACCTAACCTTCCAGTTCAGCTGCAGATAGAAGAAATCAGTCGCAGGCTGCGCACGGGGGACCTAGGAATTCCACATAATCCTGAGGACAGGTTTGATGTCATTGTCGTCATCTCCACATCATCATCGTCATTGGTCATCATCGTCATCGCTCTGGCACTTGCGTAATTCATCGTTTCATCTGCAGCAGCCAGACTCGTGCGGCGGGAAATACTCTCAGACTTTGTGCAACATTGGCATTGTCGGTTGCCGCAGGCTGGTATAGCTGTTGGAATTCAAACAGTTTGCAGTACCCATATTGCTGCCAAACTGCATTAGAAACATCTCCAGTTTTAAACAATTAAAAAACAAATAAGTGATGGCATGTGCTTGATATGGTATGTTCACACTTTTTGTAAGTTGAAATTGTTTCGAAAATGTGTGACGTGTTCTTTTCAAGTTGTATACTATACAGGTATAGCTAGGAATTGAACACGGCATGTGGCAAGTATTTCACAAGTGTAATACGAGGGTTATCGTTTAATTTTGGTTACATTGTCTCGGCTTCAATTCAAACACGCTGGAGGGGATTTGTCAAATAATTAAAATGAAAAAAATGCATTATGTTGATGAAATCCTGTTTATGTCGTTTTAACTCATTTTCCTGAAGTACTGTAGATATACACTTCAGAAATATTGTTTTGTTAACCACACTAGTATGTATATGAGCATGGCTTTATTTATACTTCGGTAATGGGCACTTAGTGTATGATTGCATGTGGGTGTGATTGAAAATAATATATTTTCAATTAGCAAAATGTTTGTTTTGATTGTTTATCAATATTCTCCTTTGTGATATCTAAGAGGCCGCTGCCTGTTTGCTTAGTAGCGAAGTTTGCCGCTTTGTTTATGAGAGTGCTTATAGTTGAACAAGCAATGTTTTCTTAGTCTCTACAATGCGGATAGATAGTTTGGTAATTATGTCATATTGTTGGTTCTCCTTGCACGCATAACAATACTTCCCCCAGATTTAACCTTAACATGACACAGTTGAATACTATTCCGACTTTGGCCAATATGTTATAATTAAGGTATTGAGTTTTGGATACAAATGTTAAGCTTGAGGATGTTTATACCAGAAGATGGGTGAAGATGTAAATCAACATGTACTGTAAGTTATGATTTATTGTAAATGACACTGATGTTCTTGGGGCTTGTTTGCATAATGGACTAGAACTACCAGGTATATCATACATAGTCATCATGTAATATGTATCGTAGTAGATAGTGTAGGTATTTAATAGGTTGCTGCACCCACAGCAATTGTGGGTAAGACCGCAGAAAAAAGGGCCACTAGGAGGTGTAGGCACAGTCATAAAAAAACTGTTTTTGGTATGTGCGTGTGTGTGATTGCCACAGTTCAGAATGATGTGTCAAGTTTGCTAGGAGACCAGGACAACCGCGTGCACATGCCATCACTAAAATGCCATTCAAACTATTGTTGCACACAAGTCAAAACATGTACATGATAATCTGCTCTTTTTTCTTTCATGAATCACTCGTTTTACTGTAGCAAACTGATGTGTTGACTTTCTTGCGTACAGCTGGTTGTTATCCAGTGAAGGCACATGAATGCTGGCAATATTCTTCTAAATCATGGTTTGCTCTCTAATTATTTATAATCCTACACACTCACTCGCAGAGTTTTCTAGGTTTCCATTGGTTCACACTGATAAGTGTTCGTCGGAACAAACATTGAATGATGGTAATAGCTTTCGAATTTCAGTTGTAATTCATTACACAATATCCGATACACATGCTTAATGATGTACTGACAATTATTCAAGTTATTTCGCAGCTACCATGTTTCAGGCCTGTGAAGAATATGGGGGTCAATCTCAAAAAGACTGATATGTGATAACCCTAATACGACCTTTCTACCTAGTTCAGGATTAGTTCACCGGGGGAAGCACCATCACACATGTCTGGTAGTCATAAAACAGTGATTTGCCTGTCGATGTTTTGGCAAAATATGGGTGTTAATCATATCACCATTAAGTCTGTCTTACAAAAAGCAGGTGAACTTTAGTAAATGCGCAAGTGTTCCATAAAAAACCAGGACAGTTATTGCATAAATGTATCCATAATATATAATTTGCTGATTAATCATTACATTGCACAACAATTTTTGTATTGGGAAGAATCAAGACGTTGATACTGTCATTCAATTTTCAAACATTAAAAAAAAAGTTATTAAAACATTAATTTTTGAATGAAACAGCAATATTGTCCATTGTTTTATTGTAATAAACAGTGGCAGAGGAACGTGATAGGTGGAGATTTCTCATCGAGACGACAGAAGATTAAATGATGTGGCCCTCACCATACAAGGGCAAAAGAAAGAAGAAAGTTATAGTCATAAACAATACATTTAATTAACTTATTTAACCAAGATGGCCAGATTTTTTAAACCAAGATGGATTTTGAAGTCACCAGAGCATTGAAGAAGGACATACATCACAAATTAATTAGAAAAGTGTTTAGAGACTACCAAGCCTCTTGCTTTTGACCGTAACAAATAGTCAGTCCATTAAATTAAGTATTCTGCAGCAGCCATAAATATGCATAACCTGATAGTAGTATATATAATAGAATAAACTTATGCACACAGACACATGATATGCACACATGGTGTACAGACCATGCATGCACCTAACACATGAAATGACAACAACACACTACACATGTACACACACAGTAAAGGGATCATCTCAGAACATTGGTGTCAGGCGAAATGACTTTCATTTGGGGGAGGGGGGTCTGAGGCAGTTTTGTACATCGATATTTTATGCTTCTGACTTCCCGATACTGTTAATATAATATATAGTATATTGGTATCATCATATCAGTGTTTCCACACTTTCATCTGAGTGAGGGGGCGGGAGGCTGAGGCCAAGTGTGAGTAATATCGTCTGATATCGGACATCAACGTTCTGAGATAATCCCTGTGCTGGCCAGTGTAGTTAATGTTGTGTTTGTTGTCTTAGATCGCCGTCCCCGGAGCCCATCTACAACAATGAGGGGAAACGACTGAACACCCGTGAATATCGTACAAGAAAACGACTGGAAGAGGAACGGCATATGTTGGTGCAGAAAGCTACAGCCTTCAACGTTGACTACAAGCCACCACCAGACTACAAGTGAGTGATACCTGAGTGCTGCATTAACCATTGTTTACCTGGGCTTGATTAGAATTGGTTATTGTAGTCCTGCGCATTTCTGAGCTTTGTGTCTTATCAAGTCAATCTACTAGCAACAATATTTTTTATGCAAGCACCAACACAAGTCATGAATAGTGATGAAATAAGGCCAAAGGAATTACGTTTATTAAAGAGATTAAGTTAAAGAGAGAGAAATGTGGGCTCTACAGCTGTACATCTCAAGGCCAGGCCTGTGACTGAGCCCATACTAGTCTCCTGTACCTCTGGATGACAGAGCCTACATTTCGGCACATACAACATTAGCAGTATTGTTATAGATATATAAAACAACAGCATTACTACTGTAATCACAGTAGACCTTATGCACTGTACCGTACTAACCAAGCACACCATTCATTCACACTAACTATAATTCCAACTACGTGCTGAAGAGTTACACTATATCAAGATTTAGCCTAAACCTATAAGTGGGGCCTTTACGCCCAACTTAGTAAAATCACCAGTAGAAGAGAAGCGAGCTGTCTCATCATCAAAACCCTGTGAACACATTGTCCACCTGCACTAAGAAAATGGGGAAAGCGTTGAGATCTGCTATCAACCCCTCTTCCACCAACGATGTACATGTTGTCAATCTACTAGCAACAATATTTTATTTCCAGCAAACAGTTCAAATTCCATAGCAACATCCCATTCATCATGTATAATAAAGATCAATTTGGAGCAATAGTATAATAATAAAGGTTTTTTTACCGCGCAATCTCTAACTAATAGTTAATCAATGCGCTCACAATATAGAAACAAAACAATTAAAATAATATATAAATTAGTTATAAATTAATTAATTTACAAAATAAAAAATATATATTAATAAATTAACAAGAGTCACTAAAAGTATGTTGGAAAAGGGGTAAACAGAAGTATATTACATATCTATAATTCACCTGCGACTATTAATAATTGATTAATTAATGATTGGTTGATTGATAGTTTTCTTTTCACTCTGGTAACATAATTGTTCACTATTTTTGATGGCCAAGCCATTCGCGCATCATTTTCATATCAATCATGCAACACATATTAACATGTACAAAGATTACAATGTGCAAATTAACTTGCATCTTTGTTATAACTACACAATATAAGTTTGACAAGTGATGGTGGCTTTGTTTTCTCATAGGAGAACTCTAAGAAAATAGTCAGTTTGTCAGTCAAGATTGATTGTGCTGTAGATGCGTGTAATGTTTGCTGGACGTGTTTGCTTGCCAGGCCTCCGATCATTCGAGTGAGTGACAAGGTGATGATTCCACAGGAGGAGCATCCAGACATCAACTTTGTCGGCCTGCTCATTGGGCCTCGTGGAAATACACTGAAGAATCTAGAGAAAGAGGTAATAATACCTAACAGGGACGTACACAAGATTTATGTGTTGGGTGTATCAGACTGGATGTCACTGGCAATAACAACTACATTGTCCAGAATTTGTTCAGCCGTGTGTCAATTGGTGCATCCTGGGGCAGATTTTATGTAAGTATTGTCACGGGTTTTGTCACAATGTGGAAAATGGCCATCAGTGTTTTATTTTCAGGATTTAGTGGACTTTGGTGGTGTGTCAGATTTGACATTGTGCTACATGTGTCTACAGGTTACTGTTGTTTCCTATTCTTATAAGTTCTGTACTTTTCTTTAAATGATCGGAACTGATATGCCAACATGGTTTGTTTGCAAGTTCTGTTCCGTCCTGATGTTGTACGTTATTGTAAATGGAACTAATGATGTCCTCGTTGGTTGCAGACTGGGGCGAAGATAATCATCCGTGGGAAGGGGTCCGTGAAGGAGGGGAAAATTGGTCGGAAAGACGGCCAGCCCCTGCCGGGAGAGGATGAGCCCCTCCACGCTTACGTCACCGCCAACAACCCGGAGAATGTAAAGAAAGCCGTAGAGAAGGTACACCTGGTGCATAGTGTGGATCATCGATGTCATCTTATCTGTGAAAGGCGTATTTTCTACCATTAGAAAAAGGATATCTTGGGGAGTAATTATATGGTAGCCAAGTAACGTTTTAGATACTGCATTCAGCTTAGTCTTCTCTGTACAACTAGCAGAATACATTACATTATGGAAGTTAAATCAGCATTGTTGCCAAAAACATGTTTTTTTAACAGGGGCTGGCTGAAAAAGATTGTAAAATGTTTTACTCAATAAGACCCTGTCAATTGTTTTGTTGTTGTTATTTAATGTATTTATTCGAAGAAAATGTCAAGTCATTATATATATATAATAAATGTACAGCTTTTGTGAAACTACACACAACGTCCTATACCTGATAACTATGGCTTACTTGTGGTGTTGTCTAGATCAAGGACATCATCAAGCAGGGCATTGAGGTGCCTGAGGGCCAGAATGACTTGCGACGACAACAGCTGCGTGAACTCGCCCTACTCAATGGCACCCTGCGCGAGAACGATGGACTTAGGTGGGTGATACTCCACTTTAGTCATTCTTCCAATTATTTCACTGTGGACAAAATTCTCCGACTTCCTGCCTTTCACTTCCCTGCTGTCATCAGATTGTTTCTGAATGTTGCTTCCATCATTGTCTTTTCCACTGCCTGTGTCTTTTCTGTTTGCCTATATCCTTGCTGACTTAAGTGTCTCTGGATCATTGTTTCTTTCTATATGTATCTGACCACGTTCGTGTTGTCTTCAAGCGATTCCTGCCAGCCTGTATTTTGGCGATTTGTTGTGTTTGTTTACACCACTATCTTCTATTCCTTGTTCATCATCAGACGGCAGACTGCGGTTTATAGAGACACTGCTGGGCTGATGTGATTGTACAGGACTGTCATGTGGTAGAATGAAAGCTGTGATAATAGTTGTGTTCTTTGATGTGATGCACATTTATTATGCAGAGTTGCATTAATAACTTCCTACAATAATTGTGATAACTGTAACTTAATATACTACAAATATATAAACTGGTTTTATATTGCTAAAGTTGTGCGTGACTGATTATTTATAGTTTTTACAAACTACTATATGGGAAGTGGATTGTTTGTTGTTTACGAGGAAGGTCTTGGGGTGGCGTGAGTATGTTGCTGTGTGTTGCTATGACTGACCATGGTGTGTATTATGTTGCAGTAAGCTGAAACAGCTGCAGGAGGCTCAGAGCATCATCACAAACACCATCGTGTGTACGGTGTGTGGTGGGGCAGGCCATCTGGCACAGGACTGCAAACAAAGACGGTACGCTCATCCCTCCACTAACCTTCTCATGGACACTGTTTAGTGCTGTAAACTTCTCAGTGCACCAGCTGTTATAAGTAGTACCGTGCTAGTTCCACTGCAATTACTGTCACCATAAATCTTCTATTATGGATTTTTAGTGATTTTATTCAGGTTTTTGAATAACTCCTTATCCTATGGTAGATATTGCTATGAAGGGTTAGTATGACAGGCTTGCATTTGTTTTTTTGCAGAAAATAAAGTAAGCAGTAAATTTGTTACTGTGGTTACCATTATGCAAATTTATTATTATTTAAGGGCTGACCTTCCTTTCATACATACATAATACACTGCACATTTGGTCAAGATAGGGTAAGTAATTTTTTAGATAACTTAATTAAAATTTCTCAAGGAGCCTGTGTTGACAGTGTTGTAAGTGAATAAAATACAATCTATGTGTGTTCTTCCTACAAACTTGATGATCACAGTCATTACTCGTCGCGTCAGCTGAGCTTGATCTGTGTGTCTGCTTCCTTTCAGGGTCGGCGATTCATTCCGCACAACTCCTGTAGTACATCAGACATCTGCAGACAGGGCTAAGCTCGACAGTGAAGTATGTACTACTAGTCCGACATTTCTTGGTCTTCTGTTTAAATAACAAAAATGTTATTGTACACACTAGATGAGTTGCACAAAGAAAAAAGATCCCTAAAATCCTTTCTAAATAAAGCAGTGTCTATACCAATGAATATCTACAAATTCAATTGTAGAAAGCAGTCTCAAAATCCTTTGCACTAAAATTTGACCTAATTTTGTACAAAAAGAATTGTTGTTGGCACAGTCCTGTACACTGGATTTTGACCCACTCAATATGTTCAACATTTAATATGGCCCACCCCAAAAATTGAATGCATAAATGAGTTCTCTCGTCTACCAGATTAATAAATTATGACTGCTCCCTGGCCTAGGTTATAAGTCAAAGTCAAATCCTTGGTATAGATTACATCCTACATAGCATCAATGCCAAAGATGATACATTTTATTATGTGGCATTCTCGTACAAACTGCAATAAAGTGAAAACGATTCTAAATTATGCCGTACATCCAGCGACATATTTATAGATGGATTAATTATTGTTATGATGACAGAACTTTTTTAATTCTATAGAACCTGCCAATGTCTCAACCTCAGTGGTCCGTAGATTTTTTTTAATTTACCCACTCCACCCCATTGGAGACCAGTGAGTAAATTAAAAAAAATCTAAGGACCATTACTATGGGGCTGCTAGCAGGCGTACAAACACTGTTTTATAACAGAGGTGTAGAGTGTTTTCAAACATTGTGTTTGTCTTCCCCTGCTAGTACATGTCTCTGATGGCTGAGTTGGGTGAGGGTCCGCCCCCTACGACAACAAGGAATACAAGTCGACCCATGTACACGTCAGCACTGCAACAAGTTCCATCATCGTCTGGGCCGGCCCTGGCCCTGGAAGCACCTCCCCCCAGTCTGGTAGGTATCTAGTCTCTTACACAACTTGCCCTGGCTTTAGAGGCCCCTCCCCCAGTCTGGTAGGTATCTAGTCTCTTACACAACCTGCCTTGGCCTTACAGGCCCTTCCCCCAGTCTGATAGGTATCTAGTCTCTTATACGACCTGCCCTGGCATTATAGGCCCCTTCCCCCAGTCTGGTAGGTATTTAGTCTCTTATACGACCTGCCCTGGCATTAGAGGCCCCTTCCCCCAGTCTGGTAGGTATCTAGTCTCTTACACAACCTGCCCTGGCCTTAGAGGCCCCTTCCCCAGTCTGGTAGGTATCTAGTCTCTTACACAACCTGCCCTGGCCTTAGATGCCCCTTCCCCCAGTCTGGTAGGTATCCAGTCTCTTACACAACCTTCCCTTGCCTTAGAGGCCCCTCCCCCAGTCTGGCAGGTATCTGGTCTCTCTTACACAACCATCACTGGCTCTAAAGGCCCCTACCCCCAGTCTGGTAGCTATCTGGTCTCTTACACTTCCAGCCCTGGTCCTAAAGGCCCTCCCCCAGTCTGGTATATATATATATATACTCTTTATCTTACACAGCTGGCCCTTATAAAGCTACTATCTATGAGGCTAACTCTTATGTAGGAACATACTGTAAACAGAAACTAAATACTTGAATAAAAATGAAATTACAATAAGAAATATATATGAAGTTGGTGTTTTATTGAAATGCTTGTGTAACTATTTATTCTTGTCTGTTCTTACACTGTGGATAATGTCATTGGTTGCTGAATGCTGTGCCATGGTACATCATCTTTCTGTTCTCTAAGATCAACAACAACTTTCCTTGTTCTGTCCTCAGATGAACAACAGCAACAACATGCCCTGGTCACAACAGCAACAACACCACCAGCGGTTCCGTGTCCCACTGCCGCAGCAGCAGCAGCAGAACCATCCGGTGATGAACCGACTGATCCTGCCCCCGCCCACACAGCAGCTGCAGGGGGTGCCCCCTATACAGATGCAGCAATCCTTCCAGCAATCCATCAACAGGCCCCCGAACGTCCAGCAGGTAGCTGGAGGCCAGTCGGTGAGTAGCATGAAGAAACTGTGTCGTAACTGCTCTGCGAGGACACCTAAGTTGGTGGTCAGCGGGACATTCAACTTTGTTATATTCACATACATTTAGCTGTGTACTTTGAAAAGAGTATGAGTTCATGTTTCACTGACACTTGTCGATCAGCTTCGAAACTTGGTCTCGGCCGTGACAGCCCAGCTGATTAGACAGTTTTGTAGCCAATATCTGAAGTTTCCACTCGTCATATGCCCATCTTGTTCCTTGTTCTTCACATTGCATGACAACTGTGAAAGCTTACCATTATTACATGTAGTGGTGATCCTGCTCAAAAGTTGTTGGTCCACATAAATAAAACGTAAATAATATTTTGCATTGGAAGTACAGCCTTTGATATTTGCTGGAAAATTAAGAAGTTTTAGATTGAGAGTTGCCTGCCATCCACAGTGATGATTGTCTCAGGCCTCCACACCGACAGTAACTTTAAAAACTAGTACTTTGAATAAAATATGTGCTCACTATTTAAAACGATAACATTATTCAGAAGGTTTGCCATATTGAAACTACTCCCTCAGTTCGATTTTTGTTGCATCTCGTATTTCAGACGAATTTCGCGAATTAACAAACATACCTAGTATTAGCTACAACGTATTGGTTTGTGCATATTCTAAATTTTGATTTAGTGAAATTCGAAGACAAACTATGAAACAAGTTACGCTTGGATTTGTTCTAAATTAGTTATGAAACTTGAGTCGGGAAATGACTATTTAGCAAAGTTCAACATGTTGTTTGCTGGTTTGTTTACATGACAAGTTCACATTGTTTCGTGCAAATGTTTATGCCACTGAACCAGCTAAAAGTAGAGATCAAGCCTAATCTAGGCAGAGACAGTTGCTGAGCATGAAGATGTATTTAAGAAAGGCTATGGCACTATGGCACAAAGGACAAAAGTGATGCATGTGTTTTGTGCTAGTTTGACAATTGGTAACGGTCAAATGATTTCATTAGGGGTTAAAAAAGTTATACTATTACGTAAAAGAACTGGATTCACAATGGGGACGGATGAGCTGGAGAAGCAGCTTTAACTATACCACACGTTTTTGGGTTGCACAGATTTGCAGTTACCGTAAATGTTTGCTTTCAGGTTGCGCCACTATTGCCGCCATGGCAACAGCTACTACAGCTGGCGAGTTCCGCTGCTGCTGCTAACGTTGCGTCATCCACACCTTCCGCCACACCGTCACTTGGTACGCTTAACAGTCACGCCACCTGGGAGGCATTTAGCTAACTCTTAAGGATCTTATTATATGTAAGCAGTAGTTCATTACACAGAATATTGGAGCGACAGCTTCATTGAAGCATATGGAATAATGATTTTTTTTTCTTTCTATTAACATAGTTATAGAATGGCTAATTAAAAATACAGTCTAATAC
The DNA here is from genome assembly GCA_963995525.1 of Escarpia spicata. Classification (NCBI taxonomy): domain Eukaryota; kingdom Metazoa; phylum Annelida; class Polychaeta; order Sabellida; family Siboglinidae; genus Escarpia; species Escarpia spicata. The sequence continues at coordinate 25,940,387 of OZ023210.1, forward strand.
TAACAATTAATATTATTTAAAAATGGATATAGTCTAATAAAGCAGTATGCTAATTAATAGTTAAATAAATAAATACTAATTAAAATAAATATAGGTATTCGAGTTCTTTATAGAATTTTGCTAACTAATGTGAACAAGATTACAGAAAATAGTAATGATTAAATTACTTGTCTGCATACAGTCAAAATAAACATTGTTGCCTTATACTTGTAGGCACAGGACCGCCTGCTATGGCTCCTCCACCACCCCCTCCCACTAGTCTACAGACCACACCCCTGTTACCGTGGCAACAACCACAACAGCAGCAGCAGATACAGCAGCAGTCACAGCCTTGGGCACCACTACAACAACAGCAGCAGCAACAGCAAAGAGCAGCGGCAGTACAGCTCCAGCAACTGCTGACAGTTGCAGCACAAGCGCAGCAGCAACAACAACAGCAGCAGCAACAACAACCTCCATCATTGTCACAACCACAAGGCCAGGGTCAACAAAGTAAGCATTACACATCTATTTACTAGGGGAAAAAATTGAAAGGAATTTCTCAGGAAGAAAGGAATATCTGGGTATAAAGGAGTTGTGTGCAATTGTGGAAATACCAACATTAATAAAGTGTATAATTACGTCTATTTAATAACGACAAACAATGTTAATCATTTTTTCAAAAATGTTATACATAAATATTTAAATTTTAGGTGATGCCATTTTAAAGTTGATATTATCATAGAACGTTTAGTAAGAAGTAACTGACGTAACTGTACACTCTGTTGTACTTGGATGAGTCGGCAGCGAACCTTGTAATTCTGTATAGTTGATTGTTGTCTGTTGTAGACTTTGTTATGCCGCGTCCGCCCATTGCCCCCGTCTCTCAGGCTCTCACCCAGCTCCAGTGGCCCCACACCCCCGTAGCCCCCGTACCCCCTCCACCCCCCACAAGCACTTTACCACCTTGGCAACAGCAGCAGGGCACCACAACGACATCGATGATCGCCCCACCACCCCCGCCCTCTGGCAGCTCGTTCAGTCTGACTTCACCTCCACCGCCGCCGCCCATTGCCAACACTGGCATCAGGCTCATGACGTCACCAGCGTCGATTCCACTCGCCGTGCCACCGCCGCCGCCACCAAACTGAGTTGGCAGTGACATCACTAGACTTCTAGGACTAAGACTGTCGCTTGTATACACGGCAGTGATTGGTGGTGAAGCCAATTCCATGTATGCTGTGCAAAACTTGTGTGTTCATCTGTAGCAGGACAGTGTACTTTAGAATGGCTCGTCAATCTGATTGTCGTGATTCAGCGATTGCTGGTGTATACATGCTATGTCATGTGACACTGCACACAGGAAAGGAAACTGTTTCTGTAGTATTCAGATTGGTGCCCGCGCTGTCGGGAAGTGCAAGTTTTGTGAAGTTTTCACTTTACGCTAGGGACTTGGGTGACATATTATATTGTTCTTTATGAACGGGGGGCTGTCAACCTGATTATGCTTTGTGTATACGTGTAAATTTACATTGAAAATAGTGTAAAGATGGGTCTGGGGTGTCTGTTGTTACGGTTTTACCATACTGTGATTCAGTGCACAAGTTGTTACAAGCAGAGAATTACATAGATGATTCTTCGGGCAGTTTTGCTGAAAGGCGATGCAATTTTTATTTGACTGTTTTAAGTATTTCTAATTGCAGTTAATACAGGGTATATGCTGTTGTTACACAAATGCAAGTTCATTGTTGGACTCCAAGGAGATTAAAACTGTGCCACTGTTGGCCGCTTGTCAGGAAGTCAGTAAATTGCAATGCTACAGCTGAGAAACCATCAAAGTCAGTATATCATAGCTGTTCAAGCATGTATCGTAAGCTATTCCTTCATGTATCATAGCCTGTTCACGATAACATTAAGTGACTGTTTAATTAATTAAATTTAATTATTGCAGTTAACTATGTTACTTGTTTTAATGTGTGTTACCACTGTGCAGATAGATGTGCAAATATTCTGTTTGGATCTTAGTATCCAGAGCCCATTCGCCTGTTCAAATGACCCCTCTCTCACTCATACAGTACTGCATTGCATACATGGTGGCTCTTTTTGTACAGCAAACCTATGACCACAACAAACACTACCTTTATTTCCTGTATTATAAGTTTCATAATAAATCATGGTATGTTGATTACGACGCTGCAACTGCACAAAACTTTGATTACATTAGTTATTTTATTAATTTTTGCTCAGGCCGGCATCAAAGCCATTTTGTCTGTTCGTTGTTTGTTAAGATTTATTAAAATAATGCTCTTATTGCTAGAATAGATATGTTGAAGGTGTACTGCCTGCCAAATTGTATTTAATAATCTCAAATCGGTTTTTGCATCGAATGTTACATGACAAAATGTATAATAAATTATGTAACATTCAAATAGTAAACACTAATTATAGCAGAGGCAAGCTGGGCTAACAGCAAGTTCTTGTAATTGCTGTTGACTTGCCTGATTCCCGCAATCAATGTAAGTGGGACAACATACAACTGGGTCATCAAACTTCCTGCTAATACTATTGCCAACCTTGGAAGAATTCAAGGTCATGGAACGGGCACAGTCGCTTTAAAATTTTGGGAAGTTCGGCTAGAAACTAGATCAAAGATGGACTCCATGCAATATATAAATTATCACCACAATCTATAAGTACAAAGTATTTTCTGTTGGCCTTGTACACCAAGTAGGATACACAGAAGATAGGTAAATAAACTAAATACTTAGTATTGTTAACTTTTGAATACACTGATACTCCTTGTGGCATGTTTGTTTGGAATTACAACTGCAGCATAAAACTTCAAAAAGAAAATGAAAGGACCTCCACACAGCCCCTGTTGACATCTAGAATTATGGAATGAAGTACGTTTAGTCTTTCATTGATCAGGTTGCTGATGTTCAAATGTAATGTAAACAACTGATAGTTGGCATGTTAGCCATGAATGATGGAAAACTGAGACAAGAGGGGCTGTTTCCACTATGTGAAGTGGTGCCACTTGTGAATAATCTGTGAATATTAATATATACTGTTATCATGGCAGAACAAATATGGTATAAATCACTTTCCGTCTACCCCTATTTTACGAATAATGTCTGTCCTACCATTGATCATATCCACTTATCCTTGTACGGTGGACTAGACTTGCCAATAAGCCATGAAGTTCACACGCTTGAATTCAGCTCACTGAGATCCAAAGCTGTTCAGTATATATCATTTTATTTTTAGTCTGTTGGTTAATTACTTATTTATGTCTGTTTGCTCGCTGGGAGAATAGGCCATCAACCATGGACTTCCGCTGTGTTCAATTTGATGCTTTTTGTCAATTTCTTTCCACGTTTTTTCCAACAGCTTTCTTTTGCTTTCCATGTCTCTGCCAGGTATTTCTTGGCCTTTCTCTTCCCTGGGGGGTTCCATGTAATTGCTTGTCGTGTGATGTTTGTTGCAGGGCTCCTCAGTATATGTCCTAACCACCTCCATTTTATCTTTATTTCGTTTTCTATTGGTATCTGTTTTGTCTGACCACCTTAGGTGTATGATTCTGCGCGAGCCATAGACTTGACATTTTAGTTTAATATCCTCAATTTGGTGTTAAGCTTAATTTGTTTTGCCTTCCAAATGTTCCTCAACATGAGAAATGCCACTTTTGCTTTTTGTATCCTTGCTTTGACATCTTCTGTGCCTCCACTCTTAGTCCTGGTGCTGATTTCCAAAAGGGCCTTAAAACAGGAGTTGGCTGCACCCCCCGCCAACATTGGTTTCTTTATATTTTCTTTTTAATTAAACTATAAACTAATAATTTTCAAACATTAACCAAAAATTAAGGTGTCCGTTCTATGAAAAAACGACATTTATCACTAGTGGTTGGCAAACATTTTCAGAAATAGCTAAAATCACAAAATATGCCATAAATAAAATAATTTTAGTTGAATCTCATTATAAATTCACAGGTAGAGACATAAGTGAATGTACAAGAACACTAAATGTTTAAATTGCAATCATTAATATGATACGTTCGATAATTTGGTGTACAATTTCAAACTATTTTCAAGCGTAGTGCTTCCGTTTGTTCCACACTCATACCCATAGCATATTGCCCCGACAATTCCATATCAGTATGTGCCAATATCAACGTACTATTACTTGGAAAAACAACTGGCGAGAAATATTCAATATTAATGAAGATATAATCATATGTAGACCTACCCCCTAAATCGAGAAAATGGCGGGAAATGACAAAATGTCACACAATATGCTCTAAATCAACTATTTATTTGCTAATCATCTTACAGTCTCGCGTAGTTGGTCATAACATAATGCAAAGAAATTGTTTACCACCAATCGGGTGTATACGTTTAACTTTTCGCAAATAAGAAATACACACTTTTTCATCGACATACGGTGAACGGAATCACATACGTTACAACAATGCTTGATATAAAATTACATATCAACAGACCAGGTATATTGTCAATAACTTCGACTTACTGAACGAATATTTGTTATGTTTGAACAATTATAGACATTTCAGTAACCCTACCCACTTATCGAACAAAACCACAAAGTCCTTTCAGAGTGGGCATAGCTCACGTTGTGTTCGTGTAAAAGACTCGGTGTGATTTACATACATGCTGATGTATTTAATAACACATGTTTCTCTTTTTAACATATAAATGCGTAATTATGAGATGCATGCATTGACTTCATAATTATGTTAATGTAAGTAGGCATTTTGGCAACTCGCAAATAGTATGATAATAATGGAAAAAAAAGTATTAAAGTATATCATAATTTAAAGGTTCTCAATTGAAGTTCACCAACTGACAGTTTCATGGACAATCATAGACCATGTCATTCCATGTCGGAGTCGTCTTCTGACAGTAGTGGGTCTACTCCGATGTGACCGGTCTATTTTCGCAATCATCTGCGTTACAGCGGCAAACACCAGTACATGTTTACCCACTCAGCTTGCACGAGCAACGAACACCAGCACATATCTTACATTTGCAGCTGACACATTCAAGTACTGCCTGTGGAGCTGGTGGATTGTCCGTCTAATGTACCAAAATGTCTCCGTCAACAGTCCACCCATTGCCATGAAGGGATGGCACTGGTGGTCGTGCCATCAAGCAGTGTCGCCAAATGGGTGCCTGATAGTTAGCACGCTTGATGTGTTGGTCACATGCTTCCTTGCATGGTGACGACTTTGCTGGATCGGTTGTCCTCGACCCAAACATGGCATATGTCGCAATCTGTTCACATCATACTCTTGTAATTGCCCATACAGGGCGTACACTGCCGCTTCACCTTCCTGCAACAGTTCCTTATCGGCGACAAATGATTTGCCAAGTTTGACCATGGTATTTCTGAAGGAACGGAGCTCACGTAGCAGTTTGTAGCCTTTTGCTCTACCGTGACCAACAAACGCGCTGGTTGAGTCACGTACAACCACTAAATTTAATGCGTGATTACCAATCAGGGCTGCACACATGTCTGGTCCGATGGTAGATACAATTTGAGTGATATTGATGTTTCATCGAAATTTCGGGATACGTGTCCACCACCCAGTCAACCCGTGAAGACATTCCAACACCTCTTACAATTGTGTTGAAGACAAGACGTCCCAAGTCCCTGTATGTCATTGTTATGCCTACCTTGAGTGCCTGCAGGATTGCCATCGCATCGACAATACTAATCAGCCAGAGTAGAAACATATGTGTCAGAACTCTTCAAATATTCCTTGGGACCAGTATTGCTTGCTATTGCAACACCTGAGGGAAACTTGGTCAAGACTCTCACAGCATCTCTGCTGAAGGAACTGGAGAAGGATGCTACTGCTGTTGATGTAATACCCTGTGACAGCACTTGGATTGTTCCTGAGCTTAGCTGTAACCATGAAGAAGCAAATAGCCGTCTTCTTCTTCACGTCTCTCATGCGGCTCAACGTGGTTCTGATACAGTGGTTCTCAGGTCATCTGATAGCGATGTAGCCGTAATAGCAGTTGGAATTAGTCATTCAGTTCCAGCTACAATGCTATTTAACACTGGGACACGACAGCGGAAGAGAAACATATCAATAGCACCCAAATTGGATCTACCATCGGACCAGACATGTGTGAAGCCCTGATTGGCTATCACGCATTTAGTGGTTGTGATTCAACCAGCGCATTTGTTGGTCACGGTAAAGCAAAAGGCTACAAACTGCTGCGTGAGCACCGTTCCACCAGAAGTACCAACTTGGCAAATCCTTTGTCGCCGATAAGGAACCGTTGCAGGAAGGTGAAGCGGCAGTGCGCTCTGTATGGGCAATTACAAGAGTATGATGTGAACAGATTACGACATACCATGTTTGGGTCGAGGACAACCGATCCAGAAAAGTTGCCACCATGCAAGGAAGCATGTGACCAACACATCAAGCGTGCTAACTATCAGGCACCCATTTGGCGACACTGCTGTGCCATCCCCTCACGGCAATGGGTGGACTGTTGACGGAGATATTTTGGTACATTGGACGGACAGTCCACCAGCTCCACAGACAGTACTTGAATGTGTCAGCTGCAAATGTAAGACATGTGCTGGTGTTCGTTGCTCGTGCAAGCTGAATGGGTTCACTTGTACTAGTGTTTGCCGCTGTAACGCCGATGATTGCGAAAATAGACCGGTCACATCGACAGACATTGGACCCACTACTGTCAGAAGACGACTCCGATATGGAGTGACATGGTCTATGATGGTCCATGAAACTGTTTGTCAGTTGGTGAACTTCAATAGAGAACCTTTAAATTATGATATACTTTAAATTTGTTATCATTATTATCAGACTATTTGCGATTTGCCAAAATGCCTACTTACATTAACAAAATTATGAAGTCAATGCATCTCATAATTACGCATTTATATGTCAAAAAGAGAAACATGTTGTGTTATTAACTATATGTCAGCCAGAAATGTATGTAATCACACAAAGTCTTTTACACGAACACAGCATGAGCTATTCCCACTTTGAAGTTTGAAAGGACTTTGTGGTTTGTTCGATAAGGGGGTAGGGCTACTGAAATATCTATATCATTGTTCAAACATAACAAATAACAATTATTCGTTCAGTAAGTCGAAGTTATTGACCATATAAACATAGACACCTGGTCTGTTGATATGTAATTTTATATCAAGCATTATGTTGTAACGTATGTGATTCCATTCACCGTATGTCGATGAAAAACTGTGTATTTCATATTTTATATTGGCGAAAAGTTAAATGTATACACCTGATTGGTGGTAAAAAAATTGCTTTGCATTATGTTATGACCAACTACGTGAGACTATAAGATGATTAACAAATAAATAGTTGATTTAGAGCATATTGTGTGACGTTTTGTAATTTCCCGCCATTTGCTCGATATATGATGATATCTTCGTTAATATTGAATATTGTTGTTTTTCCAAGTAATAGTACGTGGATATTGGAACATACTGATATTAAATTATCGGGTCAATATACTATGGGTATGAGTGTTTCCCACTACGCATATAGATTTTTTTGAAAAAAGTTCGAAATGTGTGCACAAAATTATCGAACGTATCACATTACTGATTGTAATTTAAACATGTGTTACAGTGCTGTTGTATATTCATTTATGTATCTACGTGTGAATTTATAATGAGATTCAACTAAAATTATTTTATTTATGGCATATTTTGTGATTTTAGCTATTTCTGAAAATTGTTGCCAACCACTCGTGATAAATGTCGTTTTTCTCATAGAACGGACACCTTAATTTTTGGTTAATGTTTGGAAATTATTAGTTTATAGTTCAATTAAAAAGCAAATATAAAGAAACCTATGTTGGCGGGGGAGGGGATGCAACGAAATCCTAAATTTCCAGCACCAGGACTATCTTGTTAAATTACGCTTCCCAGGTATGTGAAAGAGTCGTTTTCTACCAGTGGTTCCCCTCCTGATATATGACAGCTGTTATTGTTCATGCTTGGCTTTCATGATCTTTGTCTTGCTTCTATAAATATTGAGTCCTATCTGTGTTGACACTGTTTAGAAGCTTTGTTTTCTCCTGCACCTGTTGGTGACTGTGGGGCAGGAGAGCGAGGTCATGCAAAGTCCAGGTTCTCCAACTGGTTCAAAGGTGTCCACTGGATACCATTTCTTCTGTTTTCTGTTGTCTTTTTCATAATCCAATCTATGGCAAGCAGGAAGAGGAATAGTGATTAAAGGCAACCTTGCCTCACTCCTGTCTTCACCATAAATGCGTCTTGAGTTGTCCTGCATTAATGACCTTACATGCCATGCCTTCATAGTTACTTTGTGTCGGAGAAATACATTTATTTGGTATCCTGTGGTACCACAGGAGCTTCCATAGCATTTCCCTGTCGAGGCTATAACATCCCTTCTCGTAGTCTACACAGTTTATGTACAGGGATGAGTCCCATTCCATCGATTGTTCAACTATGATTCGGAGTGTAGCTATTTGGTCGGAGTATGATCTATCTGTACAGAAGCCTGCCTGGTGATCACTGAGTCTGGCTTCCACTGCTGTTTTCAGTCTGTCCAAGATGATTCTGTTGATGATCTTTCCGGGCACTGACAGGAGCATTATCCCTGTGTAGTTCTTGCATACCTGCAGGTCTCCTTTCTTTGGGAGTTTCACCAGGTACCCTTTCCATTCAGTCTTCTTGATCCCATATCTTCCCAATCAGATCATGCAGCATCTCTGTGGAGGTCTTCATTGTCTGCCTTGATTGCCTCGACAGGAATTTCATCTGGGCTGGAAGCTTTCCCTCTGTACAGGTGATGAATGGCTTTCTTGATCTCTCCCTCACTTGGTTTTTCGCAGTTTACATGGAGTACTTCTTCAGCTGGTGGGTTCTGTGGTGGTGGTCGGTTCAGCAGTTCATCAAAATGTTCCCTCCATCTCTTCGACTGATCTTCATCACTGGTAAGTACATTGCCGCTCTTGTCTTTGGTTGGCCTGTCTGCGTGCTCGTACTTCCCTGCTAACTTTCTTGTATCATACAGTTGCTTCATGTTCCGTGGGGCTGCTGCATCCTCTGCTTCCTTTGCAAGGCTGTCGATGAAGTTTTTCTTGTCTATTTTTACGCTTTTCGTGACCATTCTGTTTGCCTCTGCATACTGGTCCAGAGCTGCTGCTTTCGCTGATTTAGTTCGGCTGTTAATTGCGCCTTTCTTGTCCTTCGTCACTTGCACTTTGCTTTGCTGATAGTGTCAGCAGAAATCCATTCCTTCTGTTGATATCCCAGGACTTCATTGTATATGCTATTTCATGTTTCCTTGATCTTTTGCCACTGTGTGTCTATGTCCATGTTTTCTTCTTCGAGAAGGTCTGTAAGACTTCATATTTGTTGCTGATTGTGAGTCGGAATGTCTCTGTTGTGACTGTCCTTTAGGAAGTCCACATTGTATCTTGTTCTGGTGCTCCTCTTTACGTCTCTCTTCTTCAGCTTCATCTTCAGTCTGGCCAGCACTAGGTGGTGGTCTGAGGCTGTGTCTGCTCCTCTATGTACCCGCATGTCTTGCAGTGATCTTCTGAATTTTCTTTCAATACAGATGTGGTCGATTTGGTTTTCTGTTCGATGGTCTGGCGATATCCATGTAGCTTTGTTAATTCTGCTGTGCGGGAATAAGCTACTGCCAATGATCATGTTGTTAAATGCGCAGAAGTCTGCCAACATCTCGCCATTTTCATTCATTGTCCCCAGTCCATGTCTGTCCATGTCTGTCCATGTCTGTCCATGTCTGCCCATGACTTCGTACCCACTGTTGGTTGATCCTATCTTGGCATTGAAGTCTCCCATGAGTATTGTCATGCCCTTGTCCTTCAGTTTGTCGAGCAATGCTTGCAGTCTGTTGTAGAATTCCTTTGTTTCTTCATCCTTGTCATTTGTTGATGCATAGCACTGTATGATGTTTAGCTTGATCTTTTTCTTCTTTGTTTTGAATGCGGTATAGATGATCCTTGGTCCCACTGCCTCCCAGCTGATGAGGGCGCTCTGTGCCTCTTGTGACAACATGTATGCCACTCTTGTGTGATGGGCATCTTCTTCCTGCCCCGAGTAAAGTATAATTTCTCTTGTGTTCAGTCTGACTTGTCCTGACTGTGTCCACCTTGTTTCGTATAGTCCTAATACTGTGATGTTGTAGGCACGTCGGTCCTTGCTATTTGGGCTGCTTTGTTTGCTTCGTACATGGTTCTCGGTTCTCACGTTATGTTCCGATTTAAAAAAATGTCTTGGTAGATAAAAAGGGCATCGATGATGTAACTTCCTTTCGGTTTTCACTGCATAGCGTCATACTCTCCATGGGAGGCCCTCCCTTTCCAAGTTCAGTACAGTTCCTTTGGTGGATGTTTTAATAACAATCTGTTTTTACGGGAAAAGATTGTTAGCCCTTTGCCCAACCCTTCTCTTTTCATATCCGGGCTTGGGACCAGCATTGGCAGAGTTATTGGTTAATTAACCTACCATAATTATAGTTATATAGGGGGCGCAGTGGCCGAGTGGTTAGAGTACCGGACACGGTTGGGTGGTGGTCCGGCAATTTCGTTAACCCCATGTCGCCCCCCCTTCCAACCCGCACCGACCAGCATGGAAGGGTAGGCCAACAACACCAGCATCCAAAGTACAATGAAGCCAAGGCCCCAGTCCCCAGCAGCATCGAAAGAGTCTATGACCAAGGAGGCGGTTCGGGTCAACTACGACTACGTGTAGGGGGTGATAAGAAGAGCCGCCGGGTCAAGAAGAGCCGCCGGGAGAAAGTAAGTAGACTGAAGATAGCAACATATAACGTAAGAACACTACTAAGAAAATTTAGAACAGATACAAGAACTGGAGGAAGAACTTGGGGAAACTAGGTTGGTATGAGATGTGATCAGGATTGGAGAAGTCAGAAGAAGAGAGGAATGCTTCACTACCTTACAAAGTGGCCACCTACTTTACGATTCCATGGCGAACAACGACCAAGCACGAGTAAGATTTCTTATAAACAAGAAATGGAAAGACAATACAGTGAAGGTTAACAGCATCAGCCCCAGAGTAGCAGAACTGGTTCTATGCATAACAAAGCATTACAAACTGAGGATAACACAAGTACATGCACCAACAATATCATACTCAGAAGAAGACACAGACAACTTGTACAACAACGTGGATGAGACCTTAGAAAAGCCAACCCACTACATGATAGTGATGGGAGACTTTAATGTGCAAGTCAGGAAACGAACAAACATTTTGGAAACGGCAACAGGCAAATTTGGCCTAGGTGTAAAAAACGAAAGAGGCGACACCTTGGTAGAATTGGCAACATCAAGAAAGTACAAAATCATGAATACCATGTTCCAGAAGAAAGCTGGGAGGAGATGGACATGGAAAACCCCAAATGGAGAAACGAAGAACGAAACTGACTACATCAAATCAAATCAAATAAATTTATTTTGCAACAAAAACATAACAGTATGCATACACAAAACATGGTCGCATGGCATGTTATATGCAGTCTTCCTGTGACCCCATAACCATATATTTCGAATTACTTTTACACATACGTATATGATGATTATCACGAATGTATGATATCTTCTAGTGACAACGGACTGGGGATGCGATGGAGAATTAGTGTAGGAAATTACTGTTAGAAAACAATGATAAGAAATGTTTGCAGATCCAAACATAGATATAAAAAGTAACCAACTATTTAATTGCACTCCGCACATCTGGGATTTAGGCAATACACGTGGCTAAGATAGTTGTCTAGATATTGATTGGATAATAACAATTTGAATTTTTGTCTGGATTTGACGTTTTGTATTTTATAATCGAGATTATTCCATAGTTTTATAAAATGGTGTTTAGGTAATTTAGATGAAAAATGTGTTCTGGGCTTCTCTGTATATAAGAGGTTACGTTGTCTAGTTATTCTGGGGTTACGTTTTTGTAAAAAATCTATCTTTCTTATGGTATTTCCATTGCCCCATGTTTGTACACCGTAAGTTAAGTGGCTTTGAATTAAGGTATAATAGAGAGTTTTTAAAGCATTGTGTGGCAAAAAATGTTTCATTCTATTAATTGCAAAAATTGCTCTAGATATTTTAGAACTGATTATGTTGATATGTTTTTTCCATGTGAAAATGTTTATCAATTTGTATTCCTAAGAACTTCACCGATTACTCTTTGTCATCCTTTCCAAAATGATTAATAATTTCACTGTTTATTTTAATACAGTTATTTACCTAGTATTTGCTATTCGGTGGACTAAATATACAAAAGTTTGTCTTTTAATATTTAATGACAATTTATTGGCACAAAGCCAATCGTACAAATGTATTATTTCTTGGTTTATGCTGTCAATTAAAGTATCAATATGATGACCTGATTGGTATACAGTTGTGTCATCTGCGAAAGATAATAAATTAAGAGACGTAGAGTTAATTATATCATTGATATAAATTAAAAATAAGATTGGTCCAAGTTGGATCCTTGGGGAACTCCACTTATTATGTTTTTTGGAGATGATTGACATTTGTGTATATTGTTTTCAATTTGATGAATAACTTGCAATCCATTTGTTGCTTATTCCCTGAATTCCATAAAAGTTTAATTTGTACAGTAAAATATCATGGTTTATTGTATCGAATGCCTTTGAAAGGTCCAAAAACACAGCCAATGTAAGGTCTTTTGTTATTTTATCATTTGCATCTGCAGTATCTTTGAACAGATGCAGTATTGATTGTTGTTTATACAAAATGTAATATTTTCTAAGAACATTATTGATTTATTGCATACTATTTTTTCCATTATTTTAGAAATCGCGAGTAGAATACTTATAGGTCTATAATTGTTGAACAGTTTATTGTTACCTTATTTGAAGACGGGAATGACTTTTGAAGTTTTTAAGTTTTCAGGAACAATTCCAGTGACAAAGGATTGGTTTAGTACATGCTCAAGCGGAGTGGCTACTTCATGCATGGTCGCTTGCAGTGGTTTAGTGGATAGACCGTCAAAACCTTCTGTGCATTTAGCTTTAAGTTTTCGTACAAATATTTCTAATTCTGTTGTCTGCATTGGTTGCATGAACAAAATTACGGGATAGTTTTCTCTTAGGTGTGTTTCAAATTGCTTAACAGGAAGAGCTATTGAATTGCTTATCGATTTACCTATTCCAACAACAAAAATATTAAATTCTTCTGTAATTTGTTTTAAATTTGTATTCTCTTGTCCGTTTATGATGAAGGTTTCATGTAGTTTGGGGAATTCTTTTTGTTTTTGTATTGCTTGTCGTAGTACAGCCCATGTTTCTTTGATATTGTGCTTACGTTCTTTTAGCACTTTTTGCTGCTCGTTTAATCTTATTAAAGATTCTACAATATTCTCTATATTTTTTATGGTTTCTTGATCATGTCTGTTTAATTTCTTTCAAAGTAACTTTGATTTATTTAGGGATGAAGTCAATATGCCTGAAGTAATCCATGGTTCTCGTTTAATGTATTTTTTCTTAAGTTTCACCGATTTAATTGGACAAGATATTTCGAAAAGTGATCAACAGGCCATACATGGTCACTGACGTAACTGTCACCAACCAAGTCAACATCGGAAGTGACCACAGAATGGTAATAAGCAACATCAAACTAGACGTCAAGGCTGAAAGGAAGAAATTTATAAACAAGAGACCACCGAGTGTAGATACCATACAAATCGGAAAAAAAGATTGAATTCCAACTCAAACTGCAAAATTGATTCGAGACACTACAGGAACTAGACAACATCGACACAATGAGCGAAAACGTGCAACAAGTGTAGCCAAAGCAACCAAGAGTACTCAGAAATATGCAAGACCATCAAAAAGAAAGCGAAGGACGACATCAGAAAGTACGAACAAGAGATCATACGAGAAACGATTATGTCATCAAAGAGCCTGAACAAAGCAAAACGAACACAGGCACTAGGCCAAGACAGAATGATTACACCTCTAGACAAGCAGGGTAGAGAAATACAAGACCAAGTTATGATCATGGAACGAATAGAGGAATTATACACCAAGCTATATGACAGTGAACAGAGTACCATAATTCACACCGACCCGAAAGAAGTACCAGAGATAACACCATGGGAAGTGGAAGCAGCGCTAAGAGATATGAAGAATGGGAAGACATCAGGCAACGACCATGTAAACATTGAAACATTAAAAGCAGGAGAAGATTATCATCTCGAAGACACTGGCTAAGCTGTATACTAAATGCTTATCATAAAGACGAATACCCAAAGCTTGGAAGGACGCAAAGGTGGTGATTATCTTCAAGAAGGGAAATAAGAAAGACTTAAAGAACTACATACCGATATGTCTGTTATCAAACATCTACAAATTACTCACAAAGATACTAACGAATAGACTAGAGAAGACACTCGACGAAAACCAACCACGAGAGCAAGCAGGATTCAGAAGCAGGTACTCAACGACAGACCACGTATACATACACGTCGTAAACCAACTGAAAGAGAAATGCCAATAATATAATATGCCGCTCTGCATCGCTTTCATCGACTACAAGAAGGCTTTCGACTCGCGGTGCAAACTCAAGCAATATACTGACCTCCATTCAAGAACAGGGGATAGAAGATGTGTACATCGATATCCTGAAAGACATCTACACTAACAGCTCGGTGACAGTCCACCTACACAAAAAGAGCAACAAGATCAACATCAAGAGAGGAGTCATTGGGAAACATCGTTACAATGGGCAGTATAGTAAAGCGCCAAACTTGGCTTAATACCCAGAAAAACCATTCTGGTTCTTAATTTACACCAAATATACAGTAAATGTGACTGATCAGGAACTAAAACTAAAATAATAATAAGCACCAAGACATGTTATATAGCCACAATTAAAGTACCGCAGATTATTATATACATGTATGAAGTCGTAAAATGACACACGTACATTTCACGTAATGGTTATATGTACACCAATTCAATGTTTCTGTTTATGTTTGTTAATCAGTTGTGGTACGCCACGCCTTGTAGGATGAACTCCACATCACCACTGAGTGCAGCTACACAATGAAATGCAATGGAGACCTGGTCAGGCTTTATTGGCTCCCGGACCTTCAGTATGACTTGAAGCATACACATAAATAAAATTTGTACATATTGAGATAATCATTGTGTGATATAGTCATCTTTGATCTAAAAACACCATCATACACTATATCTAAAAAACATGAATATTAACATTTCAATAAAAAGACAGGCCTACCAAAATTGAATTGTATTGCGTAATTGTTTTAATATAAAACAAAACTTTAAATAGTTACAAACTTTCTGACTCTAACTCTACACTTAAAGTCAAATCTTTATGCAGTTTTTTATTAAAACCATTCAGTAGAATACATTCATTCCGCAATGATACCGTACGAAGCCGGCGAAGGGGGTGTAGCATTATTTGCGTTTATTACGTAGAGTATGGTACTTTATTGGCCACCTAATTATGCGGGAAAGCCCATCTGTTTACGGTATTATTGCTGATAAATGATTTACTAAATAATTTGAAGGAATACACATTGTGAAGAAAAGAAGTACGATCTGCTTAAAATTATGTAGAACAACTAAGTAGTTTTCTATTTCTAAAAGGCAATAAATATAAATAAAGCAAAAAGGGAATTCCGAAAAACCTTCCCCAGCCACAACGTGACGTCATATCGAGAGCATTACACATGCGCTGTGATGGGATCCATCATGGCTGCTTGTGTAACGATAGGCGAAATGTTGGTGTAATGTGACACTATATAGGGACTTTTCTACAAAAGTGATTGTTTAATAACATGAGGGTTGTATGAATTCCTTAGGTGAGTGCTTCCTAGTTAAGTTGGTGTCATTGTAACAATGCATATGCTGCCTCTGTCACTTGCGATCGAACTGTCAGTCAAATGACACCGACTGTCAGTGTCACATCCCTCATTCCCTGGCCTGCCACTAGAGACTGTAGACTCCTGTCGGGGACCGTCACTCGTTGGCGTCAAGTTGCCAGCGTCCTGACTACATTCTTACTCCACAGTTGTTACACAGAATTACACAGTGCTTCACCCATTTTCTTGGTGATTTGATTAACTCTGATCTGAACACAAAAACGGCCATTTTGTCATCTAAAGGTGTTACGCATCAAATCCGGTAGTCTAGTTCTAATTGTTTCCAGTACTCGGCAACGTTCTATTAACTGACTATACTGTGGTTACAATATTATGATCTTATGAGGTCTCATTCAACTAGTCAGCCTTTTTCAGAACATTATCGTCAAGCTGACCTTTCTATGCTGGCACTGTCACTGAGGGTGGTCACTGCCAGGGTGCTTGTCGTCCTCAGTGGTTCTTTTACGTCCCAAATTGAGACGGAACCGACATTAACGTGATCTCCAAGTCACGAGGGATACACAGTACCCAATGTTGAGAGCCAGGTTTTTTACACAAATGTACCATACCTTCCCGGTCCGGGTATTGAACTCGGGGCACCGGCATATCAGGCAGATGTGCTAACCACTACTCTATCACACGCCCCCCGTAGTACCAACAAAGGTAGTACCATGATATATGTGCAACCTTGCTATACTTTAGGCAGACTATTTGTGAAGGATGTATATTAAATAGTTAACAGGGTCATTCCGTGTCAAATCAACCTTTTCAGGACATTTTAAAAGTTAGTGTCTCAGAGTTATTTAAATTTTAGCCAATTATTAAGTGGCCACAGTTTAGCACTTTTGCAAAGAAGCTAAGCATTTACATGTAAATTGTGTCTGTAACACCCTATTACATGAACAGGGGTAAACACCAAAAATTGCACCCATTATATATGTTTTGGTGTACCATGGAATGTCCCCACGAGGGACAATAAAGGTATTTGAATTTAATTGTTTTCAAGTGTCACTAAAAAGAGAAGTTTACAAGTTACATATATATCTAAAAATTGCTGAATTTGTAGATATATTGGTACATATAATCTGTGCAAATTTCCAGTATGACAGGGTGAAGAGCATTGGGTATAAATACGGGGTGAATGGGAATGAGAGAAAAAGAAATGTTGTTATTTCTGAAAGTGATTTCACCAGCCTGTGTTTTATTGTGTTACACAGTACAATGTCCAAATTTCACCACCCAGTATGAGAATGTGGGAAAAGCTACTATAGCTTATAAGTTATATTGAAGCTGAAAGTTTACACTGCAATAATGGTAACAGCGTTTTCTCCACAAAAAAAGGGAACAACATCTGCTGAAGGAGTTATAAATGTACTATGCAAGTATGGTGATCATAGGACTTGTGCCACATTCTTGTTTTGGAAGTTGGAATAAAACAATTTTAAGTTAAATTTATGCTGATTTATTTTATTTGACATGGAATGACCCAACATTATTATGCTATCAGATGCATAAGAAAAGTTTTAAAAGCTATCTTTTTGTATACATACTTGCCATCAACTAACGCCATGTCTAAGACATTGATGTTGATGTTTGCATGGCTGAAGCAGAAACCTTGCCAGTTATACCACCAGTCAGAGAACTCATTATTCCAGCAGCAGACAAGATTGTTTAGGATAATATAAATGTCAAATTATTTTATGGATCACAGCCTAATTGGCATTTGATAGCTCAGAGCGAAGATGTCACGAACAATACTGAGCTTCATCATCTGTACATTTGTGTCCATAAATTGTTTGCTAAACCGATGAGTCCGCAGACTGCAGTTGACAATTGCCTTCCTGCATTCAGTTTACATGAATATCACAGCCAAGTCACAGTTCTCAAAATTCTGTACAATATTTAAACAAAAAGGAGGACACTAGAATTCACAAAATCTGTTGAACCTTTTTTAGATGTGAATGGTTTAACAACTTTTATTTTTGTCAAATGTTGATGTACATACTACAAATCAATAAATGTCCACTTTATAGGGTAACAAATAAGTTATTATTCATTATATTCAACAAGATTGTTATCCAGAACAAAAATCCCAGATGGCAAGTGGACAAGGAAACCTTTTGCTCGTGGACTGAAGGAGAGTCGAACATTATAGATAAATATACATACCAGTAACAGTTGTATATCATCATACATACATCATTATCAGTGTTCACAATTATTACTGTACTGATCTGGAGGCCAAAGACTCAGCATTTCGGTTGGTCTGTGTAATCGTGTTTTCAGCAAGGATCGAGATTCGTACTTCAGAAACTGACAGTGCAAATATTGTTTACATTTTATATTATTGTGGGGACCACCACATTTTTAATGGGACCACCAGATTTTACAGAGTTCTGAGAAGGTCCTGCTTACCACCAACTTTTCAGCTCAGATATAGAACATGGATCATAATGTTGTTAAATGTGGATTTTACCACTTTAGGCATTGGACTCTGTCATAAAAACTTACAGGATTAGGGATCATCTCAGAACATTGATGTCTGATATCAGACAGATTTACTTTCGCCTGGAGGAGGGGAGGTCTGGCATCAGACATTGATATTTTATGTTTCAGACCGATACTGTTAATATATTGATATCATCACATCAGTGTTTACAAACGTTCATCTGAGGGGCTGAGGCCAGATGAAAGTAATTTAATCTGATGTCAGACATTGACTTTCTGAGATGATGCCTTACTTTTAAGAGATTTTGTATGAACATAGTTCACAAATGTTCATTGGTGATATTCTGTGGCAGCATGAATCTGATGCGCAAGATTGTGGGGGGTCACTCCCGGGGTGGCGGGGAGACGATGCAGCCCTCCCAGGATGTCACCCTTGGGCTGAGGCACCTGTGCAAGATGTTTGAGGAATTCCGCCACTCCCCATCCGGAGTGTCTCAGAAGCAGCTTGAGGACAAGCTCTACAACATGCTGCCTCTCTTCTGTAAGGTACGTCTCATAGATTCCCTTGGTTAGAAATAATTTTTTGCCAGTCTTGAAATAATCAAAAGTGTGCCTTTTAGTGCGCAAACGGCTTGCATGAAAACCATTCATGTCAATTACAGCCATTATTGGCTGTTTAGTTTTTTTAATAAACAAACAGTGTCATTTGAACCATTTCATTAATACATTTGATTTGTTTCACTACCAGTTGTGCCAATGGTAGTCATTAATGTGGGCCCCAGATTTGGAACTATTAGTTAATCTAATGGCCAGCTCTAAATTCCACCTGTCTTGTCAGTTGTAATTACCCGTCTTGGCCAGTCATCTGCCAGTCTTGAAGAAGGGCAGACGGGTCTCTGGCTACGCCCCTGAATTAGGTACTTAAGTACTGTATGATCAATGTCATGCCCTGTCTGCCATATATGGTTTAGATGTAGTAGGAGATGAATGGATCATCTAGAAATGATGTACGGATAGTCGTGGTAGATGCACCCCTCCTCCGAATGCAAACTATGCATCAGGTATGATCCCTCTTCCCTGTACAAAGTATGCTTCAGGATTCAAACCTTTATGCACTATGCAGGATCAAATGTTTACCCAATGTGACTTGGCCTCTGCAGGTGTTTGGAGCAGCTCCATCTAGTGACATGACAGAAAAGTTTGGTGACATCCTACATTTCTGCAGTCACGTGTCCAGACTAATGGTCAGCGAGATACGCAGACGAGCGTCCAATCAGTCGACAGGTGAGGCACTTGTAATGTTGTTAGGATGCACCTCAGTGATTTTCTATGAGCACATCCTGAAATTAGATAGTCGCACATTTTTATAGGAATGGAAACTAGAATTTCAGAGGACAGGCAGGGATTAGGACATAAATGTTATATTGTTCTTTGCTTGGTTTTCCACACTTCGAAACAACTCCACTTTTTTCATGTTACCTGTTTCCTGGATAGTTGCAGCTTCTTCCCAAATAATATGCAATAGTGTAGGTACGTTGGATACTGTTTCAACATATCCATCTGTTTTAACCAATTTTATCCTAAGACCAGCAGATGCAATAAGATACTGACTAAATCATTGGCATACTTTATGATATATTGTTACGTGTGAAAGGTATGTATAATTAGGAAGAAGATAAACAAAACATTATAAATGTTGGTCCACCTGATCAGTGTAGTCATCAGCTCATTCAGATGTTTCTGATTCACATTGATGTAATAAAATGAAGTCTTCAGTAAGCAAGTGTTAGTCTAATGCAGTGTTCACTCTCTCGTAGCAATGGTAAACTAGACCAAGTGTCAAGCTCTGTAAACGGGAAACTACGACTGGAATTGTATTCTGGTTAAATAAAATGGCATAATGTATGAATACTTGGGTAACAATAACAGGTGGATGGGTCCACAGGTGGGATGGGTCCATGGGTGGGATGGTCCACAGGTGGATGGGTCAGCGGGTGGATGGGTCCATATTTAGTTCGTTATATAACACGTTTTAAGTAAATTATTACTAATCAAAGCACTTCACAGTTGAGCTAATAGTAATAATAAAAACAAGTGTAGATTAAGTGTAGTACATATTCAGTGAAGTGCGTGATGTGAAGTGATATATAACGAATTTATTATTTAAAGTGTAAAAGTACAGTTGAAATCGATATATAGCCAATATTGCAAAATAGAAAGTAATGTGGCTTCTATGTGGAAAGAAGTGTCGATATCAAGGCAGGCAGTGATGATGAAGTACTTGTTTTTCCTACTTCTAATTCATGAGATAATATCAGGATGAGTCATCATGTATTGGCTAAATGTGTGACAAATCAAATAGTGTAGTAAGACGTCCTCATCGCTGACTTGAACGGCCACTTGTTGTTACAGTGGCGTTAAGTGTAAGAATGGTTGCTTCACTGCCGTTGAGTCATATCTCAAATTATGGCCTCTTCACTTTGATGACGCATTGTTTTATCAAGAGTGTCCGTCAATAACTGCTGGTGAGAGAATATCACATTATTCCACATATGCAATGATCATGTCAACTGTGCTGGATTGGACACAGAATGATGTCAGCTTTTTGACATCATCAGAATGATGTCAGCTTTGTGACATCATCAGAATGATGTCAGCTTTGTGACATCATACTGAATATGTAGTCAGATATGTTAATACAGTTTTCCTGCAGATCCTATTTGCTGCTGTGAATGTCTCTGTAACTTGTATACAGAGACATTACAAAGAAAATGTAAACTACATACTGGTAGATGGAGTGTTTTAAACGTGGCATGCGTGTGGTAATGAATGTGTTGACGTAACAACTTGGCATCAACATACAATAACAACACTTGCATCAGTCACATGGCCAAAAGAAGGACAATGTGGTTGCATTCATTTAAGGGGTAATCCCCAAATACATTATAATGTCATCAATATACATTTGTTGGTAAAAACACATTGATGTACAAGTTGATTAAAGTGGGCTGGATATGTGGAACATGGAAGAGGAACAGCTAATGAAGGGATCAAATGCCTTCAGAGCAGAGGGTGGAAGGGGAATGGCTAATGAATGGATCGAATGCCTTCAGAGCGGAGGGTGGAAGGGGAATGGCTAATGAATGGATCGGATGCCTTCAGAGCAGAGGGTGGAAGGGGAATGGCTAATGAATGGATCGGATGCCTGCAGAGCGGAGGGTGGAAGGGGAATGGCTAATGAATGGATCGGATGCCTTCAGAGCGGAGGGTGGAAGGGGAATGGCTAATGAATGGATCAGATGCCTTCAGAGCGGAGGGTGGAAGGGGAATGGCTAATGAATTATTAGGTCATTGTGACATCTATAAATAATTCAGCATTGCTGTTTGTTGGACCTGTCAATTTACAGAAATGATTGATTAAAACAAATCGTATTTCAGTAACAAAGATCAGAATTGTAATACAGGCCTAGGCAGCAACACTCGATCCATCAAATTGTATCTGTCATGTTTCTATCTTATTTATAGTAGCAGCTGCTACTTTCACTGACTACTGAAACATGAAAGTAAAATTGCAATTGTATTTAAAAAAATAATAATAACACAGTACCATCCGTTTGTGGTACTTAAGATGTCTTAACAATGAATCACTAATCCAAAGGTGTCATGTGTGAAATTTGAGCGATGGGTAGTCATTAGAACACATTGCCAGCAGTCGTTAATATGCACTGCGAACCAACGTCTGTCATGAACTAATTTCTTCGATTTCAGAGTGCAACTGTTTCATTTATTCAGCTGACACAGAATTGATCAGTCCTGCCTTGTGGTTGGTTTTTATATTTGTGTACGACTCACAGATGCTTGCAGCACATTAATAAATAATAACATGTGTAAACGAATCGCCTACGCCAAATTTCTAATCATCTTCCACTGTTCCAGTACGATAATTAAGTTCTGCGGGAACTGTTCAGGTAGTCAGTAATGTCACAGGCAGGCTGAAAATATATATTCTTGCGACACTTACTAAATTGTATGGGCTGCAGCAGTATTGAAGGTGTCAAGATGTCTCCAGCAGTCTTATTTGATGGTCTCATCAACACCCTTGTTATCCAGAGACCAGTTGCACTAAGATGATGTCATAGAGGTCTTCTCACCTGCTACAACCTTGGGCAGTTACCAAAATCCTAATAAATCTTGCTTTGTACAACACTACCATGGTTTCTTTATTATAAGCAGAACAGTGTTTACATGTTAATACCTGATCATACGCCAGTCCAGCCAACTATTGACACAAAGACAGCTCTGTTTGTTCTCTCAGCCCATGCAACCCTCTCAACTATGCATTTCTATATCTTGTCTACAACCCCTCTTTTCAAATGTCTCCCACCTTATATATATATATCACAGTGGGAAATAAAGAGGTTGTCAACAGTCCCATATGCATGTACCATTTACCAGCCAATAACAAGTGGTGTGACAGGGTTAGTTGCTACTTAACTACTAGGGTCTATGTGTGACACTAATTGGCCCTCATAGTCCTAAACAGCCCACTGCTGCACGGGTAAACCATAATAATTTATTAATGAGCCTTACCATAATAATAAGACGAGGTGATGCTCTTGCAAAGCATCACAGTGAT
Organism: Escarpia spicata; assembly: GCA_963995525.1. NCBI lineage: Eukaryota > Metazoa > Annelida > Polychaeta > Sabellida > Siboglinidae > Escarpia > Escarpia spicata. Next base: position 25,963,413 of record OZ023210.1, read on the forward strand.
GGTGTGTCTTCAAGAGAATCAAAACATGATGTTATTCATTACAACTGTAGGATAACATAATGCACATAAAGATCTAGAAAGTACCTTTTTTGTAATCCCATCAATAAATTATAAGTTACATCAGTTGATTAAAACATTATTAGAAAAAAGATGGTGTCTCTTCAAGGACCTGATTGCTATAGATAATGTGTGCGCATATGATGAATATGTATTTGTCTGAATAGTTGTGTAAATTTGTGTTGAAATGTTTATTACTAGTGTATCTCCAGTTAAGTGTTAAATATATATGTTTCATCATAATATATTTAGTGCAATTATTGTTCTAAAGTAAAATTCAGATTGTGTAAAATCCACTAACAAAGTTCATCATTAGTTTATAAGTGAAACATTTTTTGAAAAGATACTTGGTCAGATTGGTCACACTGGGTGTGCACTTATCAAATTATATAAAACTTAAGCCTCAACATTGTGTCATTGATTAAAGCCTAAAATATGCTCTAATTTTACCCATAGTCCATACACTGCAACAATTTAGCCTGATATTGTAGCTGTTTGTGTACCTTTCAGATATTGGCCCTGCGGGATGTCTGAAATTTATTTATTGTTAATCCAGCCACACGGGTGAAGAACATTTATCTAAATGGCTGCAGTTTATTTTTATATCTCCTCCAGGATGCATTCGTAAAAGGCATGCAGTAGGCACACCGCTCTCAAATGGAAGTGGGAGTTATTGCTTTATTCATATTTCCCAGTGGTCGATATCTGATGAACGGAGTGTTTTGCCAGATGACATTTATGTGGCCTCGCCGACCACCAGTGTCGCCACCTGTCAGTGGATTTGTGGTTGTTGTATCTGTTTGGCAATATTGATGTTCTTCCTCTCCCTTGATCCCATATGGGGTAGGGACCACATCATTTGGTCTTTTCCAATCTCTTACAGACATGGGGTCAAATAAATTGAAAAGTATTTAAATACAAATACATTAGGAAGTATTTCAAATACTTTTCAAAATACTTTTTACAAGAGAGCATGTACCAATAACAATAGCAAATCTTATATTACGAGATCATTATGTTGTTTTATCAACATAATTTCATGATCTTATGTATAAACTAATACATGAGATATTCCTTATAGACTGGCAATATCTGGTATGCTGTACAATTGCAATAATGTAAAATATGTCTCATCAGTTCACACAAGCATTAACACAATAGCAGGTAGCAGGGTTCCATAGCAGGGACAATAAAGCCATGATCAAAAGACAGGCATGCCAGTGCAAGTCCTGTTGTTGCTAATTGCATCTTGGTCACAGGTGACAACTAACAAATTGATCCTGTCTTCACTGGTATGCTCTCATAATGATCTCAGTGACTTCCACACAATGGCTTTCTTTCTGACTAGAAAATATGGTCAATTGTCAAATGAACCAGTAACATTTTTGACTCTCAATAAGTTAAACAAGACAGGTGAATACAAAATATAACTTATCATTCATTACTAACCATGCCCAAATAAAAGTATTTGAAATAGTATTTGAAAGTATTGGAAAATGTCAAATACTTTATGGAAGTATTTAAATACAAATACTTTCATTCCATTAGTGTCAAATACAATTACAAATACTTCAAAAAATGTATTTAAATATTTTAAAATACAAATGTATTTGACCCCATGTCTGCTCTCTTACCAAGTTGTCTTTATCTATCACAATCCTCTCACACTCTTGCCTGTTCCCACCTACTCTGTTTCCACATCTCTTCGCATTATCCTTCCATCTTAATTTTGGTCTTCCTGTTCTCCTTCTACCACCATCTTCTGTTTCCCGCACTCCTTTGTCACAGTAAACACCTGTTCACACGAGTGGTGTGTCACGGAAATAGTATTCTCGTTGACATGGTGTCATTTTTTTGCATTTTAAAAGACATCCTAAATTTAACAGCATATTCTGTTTAATGATACATTTTCCTTACATGATCTTTATCTTAGTGAAATGATCTCCCCTGCTCTCCTGAAATTGAATACCAATACTGCTTCTTAGGAAAACATTCAGCCTTGTTGCAAACACTACACATAAGCTACACCATACTGATTTACCAGCAAATTGAACTAAGGCAATGTGGAGTAAACAAAACTGCTTTTTTATTTCAGTAAGGATTTCAGTCCCAGTGCCTTCAACTGAGAGACAGCATTCTAAGTTTGATGCTGTAATGTAGCACTGTTTGTGGTCAGGTGTAACGAACCAAGTCCTCCCCTTCCATTGATCACTTCCATTCAACGCTCCATTTGGTTCTCCACAAATCACTTCCTGTGCACCACTATATGATATCACTGTAGCCAGTTGTGTATGCCAGCTTGGCATACTAACAGATTTTCTTATTGCTACTATGCTCATTACCGTGACATAATCAATAGGCTCATGCCTGTTGTGGACCAGCCAAATGGTTTAATAAGTACCGGTAGTTAATGAATGGCTACCAAAACCATAAGTGAACCTGCCTTCCATGTGGTTACTCCTGGACTTGCACTTGCCGTAGCATGTTTTATATCATCTTCATTTCCTAGTTATGACTATTTTAAAATCTGGTCTTTGTATATTTATAAAATAGATGAATGCTAAATTGTTATGGAACCTTGTAATTTATGATTTACAATAAAAATGTTGTTGGCTTATATCGCCTGGCAAGTCCAATTTAACACAGCGTTGAACAAATATGATTTTATTAAATATAAAGTATCCGGAAGGTACATATAGCCACGGACATATTTGTTGTTGTTAGTGAAATGTGACAACATTACTGATTTAGTTACTTCAAATGTCAGCCCCTCACTGATCAATATCAGCTGGGGATATTATCAAGGATAGATGGGATATTGATGGACTATCGATATTCTCATATCTTGTCCATTTGCCGTGTGGACCTTGTTGATATGCGTGGCAGTCTTGTTATACCTTGTTAACATTTGATACCATCCGTTGTCATTGGAGATGTTTGTCAATGTCAGTGTCACATTCACTATGTAATTCCAGTCTTCTTATGGGCTTCTAGAATAAACAAGTGACTAGTAAAAGCTGCACACATCTCAGGGGATTCACTAATGAAGAACTGGCAGCATGCTCAGTGCATGTTTACGCTGGCTTCTTCAAATCAATAACTAGTGTATTGAACATAGCACAGAATGTGCACTCTTGACAGGGGCCACTCTAAGTGTGGGTCGTAATGAAGCCAACTGTCGTAATGACTATATATTCTGACACATAAAAATAATTCAATTCTCAGCTGTCCGAATACAGTACAGTAGAACCTTGCATTACGGTCACCTTTTTAATACAGCCATCTCACAATTAAGGTCACCCTCGACAGCCCCAAAGTATTTCTGTAACCGTAAAGTATAGAAGTTGTTCCTGTTAATATGGTCACCTCGCTATTCAAGTCACTTTCGCCCAGTCCGTCCCGGGGGTGACCTTAATAGTGAGGTTCCACTCTACAAATTATTGTTGGCGTCCGAAAACGTAGAGTCACTATATACTGTATGTATTTGGAGATGTAAAGAGTTATAGGTGATAGGTATCTGAAAACACAGAGTCACTATGTACTGTATGTATTTGGAGATGTAAAGAGTTATAGGTGATAGGTATCTGACAACATAGAGTCACTGTATACTGTATGTATTTGGAGATGTAAAGAGTTACAGGTGATAGGTATCTGAAAACACAGAGTCACTGTATACTGTATGTATTTGGAGATGTAAAGAGTTACAGGTGATAGGTATCTGACAACATAGAGTCACTATATACTGTATGTATTTGGAGATGTAAAGAGTTACAGGTGATAGGTATCTGAAAACACAGAGTCACTGTATACTGTATGTATTTGGAGATGTAAAGAGTTACAGGTGATAGGTATCTGACAACATAGAGTCACTATATACTGTATGTATTTGGAGATGTAAAGAGTTACAGGTGATAGGTATCTGACAACATAGAGTCACTATATACTGTATGTATTTGGAGATGTAAAGAGTTGCAGGTGATAGGTATCTGACAACATAGAGTCACTATATACTGTATGTATTTGGAGATGTAAAGAGTTATAGGTGATAGGTATCTGACAACATAGAGTCACTATATACTGTATGTATTTGGAGATGTAAAGAGTTACAGGTGATAGGTATCTGACAACATAGAGTCACTATATACTGTATGTATTTGGAGATGTAATGAGTTACAGGTGATAGGTATCTGACAACATAGAGTCACTATATACTGTATGTATTTGGAGATGTAAAGAGTTATAGGTGATAGGTATCTGACAACATAGAGTCACTGTATACTGTATGTATTTGGAGATGTAAAGAGTTACAGGTGATAGGTATCTGAAAACACAGAGTCACTGTATACTGTATATATTTGGAGATGTAAAGAGTTACAGGTGATAGGTATCTGAAAACACAGAGTCACTATGTACTGTATGTATTTGGAGATGTAAAGAGTTATAGGTGATAGGTATCTGACAACATAGAGTCACTGTATACTGTATGTATTTGGAGATGTAAAGAGTTACAGGTGATAGGTATCTGAAAACACAGAGTCACTGTATACTGTATGTATTTGGAGATGTAAAGAGTTACAGGTGATAGGTATCTGACAACATAGAGTCACTATATACTGTATGTATTTGGAGATGTAAAGAGTTACAGGTGATAGGTATCTGAAAACACAGAGTCACTGTATACTGTATGTATTTGGAGATGTAAAGAGTTACAGGTGATAGGTATCTGACAACATAGAGTCACTATATACTGTATGTATTTGGAGATGTAAAGAGTTACAGGTGATAGGTATCTGACAACATAGAGTCACTATATACTGTATGTATTTGGAGATGTAAAGAGTTGCAGGTGATAGGTATCTGACAACATAGAGTCACTATATACTGTATGTATTTGGAGATGTAAAGAGTTATAGGTGATAGGTATCTGACAACATAGAGTCACTATATACTGTATGTATTTGGAGATGTAAAGAGTTACAGGTGATAGGTATCTGACAACATAGAGTCACTATATACTGTATGTATTTGGAGATGTAATGAGTTACAGGTGATAGGTATCTGACAACATAGAGTCACTATATACTGTATGTATTTGGAGATGTAAAGAGTTACAGGTGATAGGTATCTGACAACATAGAGTCACTGTATACTGTATGTATTTGGAGATGTAAAGAGTTATAGGTGATAGGTATCTGAAAACATAGAGTCACTGTATACTGTATGTATTTGGAGATGAAAAGAGTTACAGGTGATAGGTATCTGACAACAAAGAGTCACTATATACTGTATGTATTTGGAGATGTAAAGAGTTACAGGTGATAGGTATCTGACAACATAGAGTCACTATATACTGTATGTATTTGGAGATGTAAAGAGTTACAGGTGATAGGTATCTGACAACATAGAGTCACTATATACTGTATGTATTTGGAGATGTAAAGAGTTATAGGTGACAGGTATCTGAAAACACAGAGTCACTGTATACTATATGTATTTGGAGATGTAAAGAGTTACAGGTGATATGTATTTGACAACATAGAGTCACTATATACTGTATGTATTTGGAGATGTAAAGAGTTACAGGTGATAGGTATCTGACAACATAGAGTCACTGTATACTGTATGTATTTGGAGATGTAAAGAGTTATAGGTGATAGGTATCTGACAACATAGAGTCACTATATACTGTATGTATTTGGAGATGTAAAGAGTTACAGGTGATAGGTATCTGAAAACACAGAGTCACTGTATACTATATGTATTTGGAGATGTAAAGAGTTACAGGTGATATGTATTTGACAACATAGAGTCACTATATACTGTATGTATTTGGAGATGTAAAGAGTTACAGGTGATAGGTATCTGACAACATAGAGTCACTGTATACTGTATGTATTTGGAGATGTAAAGAGTTATAGGTGATAGGTATGTATTTGGAGATGTAAAGTATATACTGTATGTATTTGGAGATGCAAAGAGTTATAGGTGATAGGTATGTATTTGGAGATGTAAAGTATATACTGTATGTATTTGGAGATGTAAAGAGTTATAGGTGATAGGTATCTGACAACATAGAGTCACTGTATACTGTATGTATTTGGAGATGTAAAGAGTTACAGGTGATAGGTATCTGAAAACATTCAGTACAGAAAATTATAATTTTTGTAGAGTTTTAGGGTGTCCGAAAACATACAGTGCTTGAATAAATGCAATCATTGCGCTAACTGGACATTGTAGTCAACAGCTGGACAGAGAGCAAGACCACCTTGTGTCCATCTGTCTTGCCATGTGGCCTTCTGTCCAGTTTCGACCATGGTTTTTATCAATGCAGATTTTGCCATTCTTTGTTGTCGCTTTGTCTGGTAAGTTTTCTCAATAGTAGGCCAGCCAACATGTGATTTTATACTTTTAATGGCATATTTGTTAATAGAAGGAATTGATGCTAGACACACCACTTAAGGGATAACAAAAATATGGGTGGATGCCACCCTTGATTTAGAATTTGAAAGTAATTTTGAAGGTCACAAACCCAAACTTGGGTCAAATTATTTTTATTAATTAATTGACATCTACTTGAGTCCGTCTTTCTAATAAAACCAAAGATTTTGTGGTTTGCAGATGTATTGTTTGTGTTATCAGGTGTTGAAATTTGAATTTACCCATAAATGTATGGAGTAAGCTAACATAAAAACGTGTTTTTCTCTAAATGTGTTTATTGCATATACCAAGGTTATTTATACACCCAGTCATTCAAACCAAACATGTTTTCAGAATCCCATTAACAAAATGTACATGCTAATGTGCTAATATATATTTGTTTGGACATTAATATGATGTAGAAGTAAAATAACTTGCCCAAAATGTAGCTAGGATGTTCAAGAAGAGAGGTGACAATCACAGAGTAGAACTTTGCAACGCATTTGGCCAACTGCCAGATGTTCTGAGGACAGAGACAATTTGATATCTCATGCACGAGTTTAACAAGAAGCACTCTTGTAGTCCAAACTTGAGGATGTGATTACAAAGAGTTCTACACGGACATTGTGGAGATCATGCTGAGAGGAATGGCAACTAGAAGTATTCGCTGCACTACTATGCCTTGACTAACTATCCACGGTCATACACAATTAATTATGCCCGACGGAGAACGATCTATCTTTCAGACATGAAACACCCCGAGAATACAGGCAAGGGTTTATTGCAGTGTTAATTAAAGGACATTTTATTGTGGAGAAAACCAAAAAGGCGGTTCAACTAAATTTCTGCTTATTAGGCAACTGAATGTCTGAGTCAAAGACTAGAGCATGCAGAATGCAGGATAGCATCATCGGCATTAGAAAGAGCGAGCGAGCCAGATCACCGGGACGTCCTGTTCTTTGGGTGGCATCACCGTCCATATATAGTAGGAGATATCCATGTCCAGACAGCTCTCTGGCAAACATACATCTTCTTCCAGGTATAGGAGTCGATGCGAAATGAGACATCTGTATAGTCCTGATCTGTAACCAACTCTTCCCCTGATTGTAAGCATATGCAATGTAAAGTTTTGGGGCACCTTTTTCAGGGGGGATAACATCTCCTGACCCAAAGAGTTGGATCTTGTCAGGATTGACGGTTAGCTACTCGTATGTGCGACACACAAATGTCCAGCCAATGCACGTTTTCCGCTGTGATCAGCTCCCACGACAAGGAATGGTTGGATCAGGAAAGTTGTTAAGCACTACTTCTTCACATGACCACTAAAGCTGTTGTCGTATCACAACTTTTGTCAGTGCATGGAAGCTGAGCAGGTTGTCCCTCGCAGGTTGTGTCAGCTTCTCAGATTCTGCTTCTGGAAGTTCCAAGGGAGTTCACCTTTATTGGTGTCGAGTTCATCTCACCTCAAAATTTGGCCAGAGACAGCAGGATTAGTGATACTGATAGCTAAGGCTTCAGGATATTCACCGTTTCCATTATTCGACCTGTAATGACACCACTGAGGTATTGCTTCGACCTGTAGTGACACCACTGAGGTATTGCTTCGACCTGTAGTGACACCACTGAGGTATTGCTTCGACCTGTAGTGACACCACTGAGGCATTGCTTCGACCTGTAGTGACACCACTGAGGTATTGCTTCGACCTGTAGTGACACCACTGAGGCATTGCTTCGACCTGTAGTGACACCACTGAAGTATTGCTTCGACCTGTAGTGACACCACTGAGGCATTGCTTCGACCTGTAGTGACACCACTGAGGTATTGCTTCGACCTGTAGTGACACCACTGAGGTATTGCTTCGACCTGTAGTGACACCACTGAGGTTTTGCTTCGACCTGTAGTGACACCACTGAGGTATTGCTTCGACCTGTAGTGACACCACTGAGGTATTGCTTCGACCTGTAGTGACACCACTGAGGTATTGCTTCGACCTGTAGTGACACCACTGAGGTATTGCTTCGACCTGTAGTGACACCACTGAGGTATTGCTTCGACCTATAGTGACACCACTGAGGCATTGCTTCAACAGCTTCCTGTGAACACTGGTACCGGTAGTGTTCTTTGCACTCTGCTAGATGAAACTAGTTGCTTCGTACAGACCAGCAACGGTTTATGAGTGTTCCTTCCTCAGTACACCATGAAACACTATAGTTTCTTCAACCAATATTTGGTGATAACATGCTATTTTTCTAGGTCTTCAGCAGTTAGACAGTTATTGGCCACAGCAGTTGGTGCAGTCTTTGGTTTCCAAAAAATAAAAGTCATTACTGTATGTCAATCCAGTGACTGCTGTAGACTCCTGTATGGAGTCAGCAATGGTGCTGTTTGGCTTTTATCACATGCTTGACAGGAAAACAACTCTGTTTGGAGGAACAAAAGCACCCCACCTGTAAGTCAGTGTTTCCATACTCTCCTAGCTCATCTGAATACACCAATTATTGTAAACTTTGTGGCAAACTTCTTCAGGTCATCAGCATCACGCTTCATCTGTGGAGGCATACCACCAGAGCGGGTGAACGTGGTATCTTTCCCATCGTATTCCACATTCAAGAGGGTTGATCTTTATTATGGTGAGATTCGTGATCATTCTGACTATGTGATGCAAAATGTGTAGTGACTTGATTATCCCTTGTAATATGGTGTTGTCATGTTGTACCTTCACACCCATTCAGTTGGCTGATCTGCTGGAAATTGATTGAAGCGCCTTATGGTTTATCAAAACAAAGTTGAACATTGCATGAAACCCTGGTGCTATCTTCTCGTGGAGTTTCATGTCTGCAATATGGATCGGTCCACATCATAGTTTGTGCACTAATGAATTTGTAACCGTAGATCGTTAGTCATGACAACATGGCAGGGATTGTTTCTACTTGCGTCTAAGACGATGACATACTGAAATTTGGATTGCCAAAGTGCTTCCTACTAAACTCCTCCATATGATAGAAAACATTCTCGTTCCTCAGAACATCTGACAGTTGGTCCATTGCATTGCAGAGTTCTTCTCTGTGATTGACAATGCTTTTCTTAAACAACTTATTCACCTTTTGGGCTAGTTCTACATCATAATCATGACTATATGTATGTAGGTTTAAGAAAAACCTGCCCATATAGAAAGATTGGATGTGCAAACAACTTTGATATACATGTAAACACATTTCGATAAAATGACATATTTATGTTGGATTAGTCTATACATCTGTGTGTGTATTAAATGTTAAGGATAAGTTAAGAGACAGAGACTACATGTATATTATGTCAATGGGATTCTGAAAACATGTTTGCATAGAAAGATTGGGTGTGTAAACAACTTTGGCATATCTTATAACACGTTTCGAGAAAACTATGTTTGTATATTAAATTATTCCATACATTTATAGGTAAAATCAAAGTTCAACACATGATAACACAGACAATACATCTGCAAATTATAAATATTTTGTTTGGTGCAAAGATATGATCACGTAGATGTCACATAATGAAAACTATTTTTGACCCAAGTTGAGTTTGTGACCTTCAAAATGACCTTCAAATTCAAAATTGAGGGTGGCATCCACACACACCGTTTTTCTTATCCTATGAACGGTCAACATAGCATGAACTCATCATGTGGTTCTGAACATTATCATTCCTCTAAACATCGGACAGTTGGTCAACTGCGTTGTAGAGGTCTACTCTGTGGTTGTCACCTCTCTTCTTGAACAACTTATCCACATTTTGGCAAGTTCTAGGATTTCCACATCACGTTCACAAACAAAGATATGTATGTTCATATACTGTATGTGTAGAATTTGTAAAATATGTTAACATAATGGATATGCAAGAAACATTTAAACACACAATAAATACATTTCAAGAAAGTCACGTTTTTGTCTTTCATTATTCCATATATGTTTGTGTAAATCCAAAGTTTAACACCTTATATCACAGCCAATACTTCTCCAAAGTTTAACACCTTATATCACAGCCAATACGTCTCTAAAGTTTAACACCTTATATCACAGCCAATACTTCTCCAAAGTTTAACACCTTATATCACAGCCAATACTTCTCCAAAGTTTAACACCTTATATCACAGCCAATACTTCTCCAAAGTTTAACGCCTTATATCACAGCCAATACTTCTCCAAAGTTTAACGCCTTATATCACAGCCAATACTTCTCCAAAGTTTAACGCCTTATATCACAGCCAATACTTCTCCAAAGTTTAACGCCTTATATCACAGCCAATACTTCTCCAAAGTTTAACACCTTATATCACAGCCAATACTTCTCCAACGTTTAACACCTTATATCACAGCCAATACTTCTCCAAAGTTTAACACCTTATATCACAGCCAATACTTCTCCAAAGTTTAACGCCTTATATCACAGCCAATACTTCTCCAAAGTTTAACGCCTTATATCACAGCCAATACTTCTCCAAAGTTTAACGCCTTATATCACAGCCAATACTTCTCCAAAGTTTAACGCCTTATATCACAGCCAATACTTCTCCAAAGTTTAACACCTTATATCACAGCCAGCCAATACTTCTCCAACGTTTAACACCTTATATCACAGCCAATACTTCTCCAACGTTTAACACCTTATATCACAGCCAATACTTCTCCAAAGTTTAACGCCTTATATCACAGCCAATAATTCTCCAAAGTTTAACACCTTATATCACAGCCAATACTTCTCCAACGTTTAACACCTTATATCACAGCCAATACTTCTCCAAAGTTTAACACCTTATATCACAGCCAATACTTCTCCAAAGTTTAACGCCTTATATCACAGCCAATACTTCTCCAAAGTTTAACACCTTATATCACAGCCAATACTTCTCCAACGTTTAACACCTTATATCACAGCCAATACTTCTCCAAAGTTTAACACCTTATATCACAGCCAATACTTCTCCAAAGTTTAACACCTTATATCACAGCCAATACTTCTCCAAAGTTTAACGCATTATATCACAGCCAATACTTCTCCAAAGTTTAACGCCTTATATCACAGCCAATACTTCTCCAAAGTTTAACGCCTTATATCACAGCCAATACTTCTCCAACGTTTAACGCCTTATATCACAGCCAATACTTCTCCAACGTTTAACACCTTATATCACAGCCAATACTTCTCCAAAGTTTAACACCTTATATCACAGCCAATACTTCTCCAAAGTGTAAAAGCTTTGATTTTCTGTAAAGATATACTCAAACAGATAAAAAAAACATTTTTACCCCAGTTGACTTTGTGACCTTCAAAATGACCTTTAAATTTAAAATCGAAAGTGGCATCCGCCTTAGTCTTTTTCCTCATTCCGTGACTGACTGATGCAGCATGGATGCCCACTATTAACAAACAATGCCGTTAAAACATATTCTAAAAAGACAACTTTTCAATGTTTGACTGGTCCGCTATAACAGTTTGTCCATTTAGTGATCTTTTATTTCAGCAATGTTGAACTGTGGGCAATGGTGGATATTTGTGAATGAGTGGTCTTTGTGCAGTAATTGTGGCATGGCTGAATTATCTAAATGCTTCTCAGAGAAGTTGAGATGGTGTTTGATTGAACTGGTCTGTCGTGGAGTAAAGGTAAGTTCTTATAATTAGCTCTAAGCGCTTTACTCCCTGGCAGACCTGTTCAAACAGACACCATCTCGACTCTTCTGGGAAGCATTCAGCCATGCTGCAATTAATGCTCGAAGACTAGTTGTACACAAATACCCACCACTGTCTATAGCCAGGTACTCATTCATACAGTTACCTAAGGTTCGACATAGCTGCACAGGGTTCACACTCGGGTCCTCTAGCCACTGCACCATTGCGCTTCACAAAAGTGTAATGCGCTTTGTGCTACCATAAGGACTCGATACTGCGCTATATAAGAACCTACCTTTACCTTTATTTTACAGCGGCTGCGAGTGGAGCGATTGTGAAGTTCCTCGAGATCGACTGGACGGAGGAAAGCAGCAATGGCTGGATGCTCCTCAGCACCATCAACCTCCTCTGTAGCTCCCACTCGAGTCTCGTAGACTGCATGACAGCCGCCGCCCTACCCTCCACCCTTGTCAAGTGTCTCTACCTCTTCTTTGACCTGCCTGACATCCAGCTCACCCCCTCCACCCCCCAGCCTGGGTGTGAGTTCACCCCAGAGGAACGCAGAGTCTTACTGCAGAAGGTCTTCGCACAGGTGAGCACAACTGTGTTGTTGTGTATTATGTTATGAACATGTGTCTGTTATATGTATTTTACTTATTTATTTAGTACGTATTTTATTATATACTAATTATTTTGAATAGATTACTTTTAATATTATGTAACTTATAAAGCGCTACAGAACCAAGAATTCAATCATAAGCTAAGTATATTTAAACTATAAGCATATTTTAACAAGTTTTGGTCCTGTCATATTCAACTTAATAAAACCGGCGTTAAAGCTGTTATAATTATCGCTCACTTTCACCAGTTGGCAATGTTTAGTTTTTAAAATGTTGTCCTTTGTAACTATTACACTGTTAAATGATTAAGTTACAAAACATGCTGCCTGTGGGTTTTTTCTATTGACGTTTAGATTATTATTGGCATTTTATATTATTATAATGAAACTGTATTTAAAACGGAATCATGGTGCAGTTGAGTTTTGATCTATAAGGCATTGCCATTGAGTGATTGACACTGCAGTCAGTTTCTGCCTATCTAAGGCTACGGCTGAGTGAATTTTAATAAATATAAATAGTTCTCCCTCCCTTAATAGGCCTGTAAGTCTCAATTTAGTTACCGGAGTTGGCCCCGGTTCAACATTTTCTAATTAAATAAAGTAGGCTTCATTGTTAAAATTTAGACTACTGATCATGTAAATGTAATTTACTTTTTGACTTATGCCTGGGCTTAACATTCTTTACTATTTATTATTTATACGATATATAATTAAATGGTTTTGGTCTATTAATTTCTACTAAATATGATAATAGTTTAACATAATTATGTCACCATTATTCTTATTGGGTGTTTTCTGCTTGTCTTGCTCTGTTGCTGTAAGGGATACAGATTTTGTTTTATGCAAACCATTGACATCTAATCATTTTAATGTGCTTTTTCCTAATCACACTAGAATCCATCATTCTATTTCAATTTTGCATAGTCTGCCATGTCTTCATGTTTGTTATAATAGAAAGTTACTGCCAATCCCCCGCTCTACGCCAACATTGAAATTAGCAATAATTTTACTACTAGCAGGAGATTTAAGTCCCAATCCTGGGCCAGCTGTTAAACGAAACATTCGGGTGGCCACTACAAACGTTCAGTCTGTATGATAAGACAGGTTCACTTTGTGATTTATTAATTTCAAAGAAAATTAACATTCTTGCTGTAACTGAGACCTGGCTCAGACCACATGATACACATGCATGCATTGCTGACGTTTCCTCTTCTGGTTACACCTTTCACCATCGACCACGTTTAGTCGGCTGTGGAGGTGGTGTTGGCTTTCTTATATCACAGCAGTTCAAAGTTAAATTACATTCTAACCCTGAATACTCAGTTTTGAGTCCATCTGTGCTGAAATTTCAGATTCTTCTTTCTCCGCACACTTTGTTTGTATCTATCGACCTCCAGGACATCCGGCCAATTTCTTTGAAGACTTTCAGGATATGTTGGAAAATCTGGCAGTTATTCATTCAGAATTTTACATTCTTCAACAACTACGTTTGATGATATTCTGGCATCATTTGATTTGAAACAACATGTTACATTTTCGACACATATACATGGCCATTGGCTTGACCTCTTGATAACCCGTTCAACTTGTAATAATATCCAAGCACCTACTGTTTCAGATGGGTTATCAGATGACTATACTGTCATTGCCAATATTAACGGTTCTATAGCCCCTTTACAATCGAAGCACAATGTGTCTTACAGAGCCATTCATAGGATTGACATTACAGCTTTAATGGCTGATATCCTTATATCTGCCCTTATCACAGATAAAAAAAAACATCTATCTGACATATATAAACAGTACTGTCAAGTACTCAATGCATTACTTAACAAACATGCACCTATAAAATCCAAATGTGTATCAGAAAGGTCATCGGCTCCATGGAGGACTTCCGAAATTATACTATCTAAAAGGCGTCGTCGTTATTTAGAGCGTGTCTGGCGCAAATCATTAGATAGGTTGTGCTATTCTAAGCAATGTCACCTCTGTAACAGACAGATGGCCAAAGCTAAATCAGATTATTATACAAATATGGTCATAAATAAGTCTGATAACCCACGTCAGTTATGGAACTGCATCAGTAACATTCTACATAGACGGCCTACTCCATCGCTACCTGATCATGTGTCAATTAAGTCTCTATGTGATTCGTTCTCTAGTCACTTTAAGAGTAAAATCAGTATTATTCATTCTGCTTTCCCACGTCATAATTTAAGTAATGTCAGTGTGGACTTTCCACATGTAAATTCTTTACTTGTATCATTTGAACCTGCAACAGTTTATGAAGTTAGGAAAATAATTATGTCCTCCCCAAATAAATCTTGTGCACTTGATCCATTTCCAACAATACTGCTAAAAGCATGTCTCGATGCACTAATTGGACCTATAACAAATATTATAAATGCATCAGTTTGCTCTAGCTGTTTTCCTGATGATTTCAAATACGCCCATGTCACACCACTTCTTAAGAAGTCTTCTCTGCCTATAGACCTATTTCTAACCTCAGCTTTATTTCCAAAATACTTGAATAGGTTGTAGCAAGTCGTCTAAGGTCTCACGTTAGCACAGATGTCTTAATTAATGTGTCACAATCGGCATATAGACAGTTTCATTCAACAGAGACTGCCCTCTTGAAGGTTCATAATGACATTAACTTGAACATTAATAATGGTAAAGTGACTGCACTTACCTTATTAGATCTCTCTGCCGCATTTAATACGATTGATCACAACATTCTCATTGAACGCTTATTAAAGTGGTACGGCATATCTGGCACAGCTCTAAGCTGGTTTTCTTCATATATAACTGATGGATACAAAACTATAAAGATTAGGAACTGCTTTTCAGCTGTACTGCTGGCTTTATTTGGTGTTCCCCAGGGTTCTGTTCTTGGACCTTTGCTTTTTACTCTTTACACCACGCCACTAAGCTCTGTTATACAGACAACTTGGATCATCATCATTATTAACAAGATTTAACAAGATTGCCAACCAGAAAATTACTCTGGATGGCAGTTGGACAAGGAAGCCTTTTGGCTTATCGAGAGTCCAATACTTTTTATCTACATGTATCCCGCCTTTTTAAGGTGTGTGTCGATTTTATTTTTAAACATATTCTCGCTACTAGCACCAACACAATCATTATGCTGATGATACTCAGATCTACATTTCGTTGGCTACCCCGGATACAAATCGCTCCCTTAACCAACTTAGTGATTGCCTTCAAGACATCTTCCACTGGATGACTGATAGCAAGTTGAAATTAAATGCAAATAAAACTGAATTGATCATTATTGGTACTCCAATGCAGCGTAGTAAACTGGATGGTTTTTTTCCCTGCGCGTATTTTGAATCAGCATATCACGCTAGCAATCTCGGTGCGGAATCTAGGAGTGATCTTTGATAGTAACTTCAATTTCCAACAACACATCTCAAACATGTTGCTGCTGTTTTTATCATATTCGTGATCTTCACCGTATTCGACGGTATATTATGTCATTTTCTGTTGCTAAAACTATTGCAACAGCGCTTGTTAGTAACAGATTTGACTATAGCAATTCCCTCCTTTATAATATCGCTAGCAAGGATATCACAAAACTTCAGCGTGTCCAAAATTGTCTAGCAAGAGTAGTTACAAGATCTCGTTTTTTTCGCTGTGTACCACTTTTGAAGTCTTTGCATTGGCTTCCTGAACAATATCGTATACCGGTAATATTTAAGATCTGTACCATTACATACCAGGCACTGTCCAGTAAGCAACCGTCTTATTTGCATTCATTGCTTACTCCTGTAAGAAAACCTATCCAGGTTCGATCATCTAGTTCTGACCTACTTTTTGTTCCTAGAGTCAATACTAAAATTGGAACTAGAGCTTTTTCTGTTGCTGCGCCAACTCTTTGGAATATGCTCCCTCTTAGTGTTAGATCAGTTGAAAATATTATCAAATTCCATCGTCATTTAAAAACTTATCTTTACAACCTTGCTTATCCACCGTAGCTCCCTAGTGTCTTGACCCATCTGTTGACAACTGGAATACTACTTATGGATCTTGAGATTGACCAATCGTTTTGTTTTTATGCGCCTCTGAGCTTGCGGACTGATTTGACCGGGAAGTGTCACGTAATAAACCCGAAGTGCTGGAAATTCCTAAATAATAATTTATATTTAATTTGATGATTTAATTGATACGGTGTCGTGACATCGTTTCTTACAACATAATCTGAGCGAACTATCAACAGGATTTCAAAACCTATACAGCTTTTGGGCGATGAAATTGAGTATTGCTGGCAACATATCAGTACATTTACAGTTGTCGCGGAACTTTGTTGCCCTGTGGAGGCTGTCAAAGTTTTCAGTTGATATTTACATCGCAAATTACGTTCGACTCCCGTGATTTTCGCAAGCCAAAAATAAAATGAAAAGACTACATGATATTTTGGGTTTGTGCAGTGGAAAAAGTGATGTTTCTGTTGTGAAATAAAGTGAGTTTGATCGGAATTATGTGCACCAATTTTGGGACACAGTTAAAGTTATCATATTATTATAATATATTTTTGTAGTATTTGAGTTTTATATTTCTTCTTTATTACAATTTTTGAAGTTATTCATCTTAGACTGATATATTTTATTTATGTATTATAGTCCTTCAAATACTTTGGAGCTGTCATCTTTTCAGAAGGCAACTCGTCTCTGAATCACTGTGTTAATCACATGCCGACGTGGCTACGGTATTGACTATTAGCCACATTGGGGAGTTTCGCAATTGCCAATAATTCGGCCATTTTGGATTCTTTTTGCAATAACTCCACAGAATATTTGATTCCCACTGCCAGTTTTAAAGAATCTTAATATAATATTAAATTTAGTTATGTAATTATAAAAAATTAATAATCATAATATAAAATGTTATTGAATATTCATTATTAATGAATATAATTGTTTAATTTGAATAGTTTAATTTATTCCCTTCTTTTTACCTTTCCCAAAAAATTTACACATTTTTGTTTGTAAAAATAAGGCTTCTGCCACAAAATAAGGCCCGTATTGCAAAATAAGCCCCATTTAACAAAATAAGACCCCTGTTACAAAATAAACCCCAAGTAATAAAATAAGACCCCTGTTACAAAATAAGCCCCATTTAACAAAATAAGACCCCTGTTACAAAATAAACCCCAAGTAATAAAATAAGACCCCTGTTACAAAATAAGCCCCATTTAACAAAATAAGACCCCTGTTACAAAATAAGCCCCATTTAACAAAATAAGACCCCTGTTACAAAATAAACCCCAAGTAATAAAATAAGTTCACTGTTACAAAATAAGGCCTGTGCTACATCTACTATAAAACAAAGCCCCATTTACAAATAATAATAATAAGATAACTTCTATTGTGCCTAAATCCTTGGAAACCAAGCTCAGAGGCGCATCAAGACAAAAGGATTGGTCAATCTCAAAATCAATAAGCAATATTCCAGTTGTCAACGGATGGGTCAAGACACTAGGGAGCTACGGTGGATAAGCAAGGTTGTAAAGATAAATTTTTAAATGACAACGGAATTTTGTAATATTTTCAACTGATCTAACACTAAGAGGAAGCATATTCCAAAGAGTTGGTGCAGCAACAGAAAAAGCTCTAGTTCCAATTTTAGTATTGATTCTAGGAACAAAAAGTAGGTCAGAACTAGATGATTGAAGCTGGATAGGTTTTCTTACAGGAGTAAGCAGTGAATGCAAATAAGATGGTTGCTTACTGGACAGTGCCTGGTATGTAATGGTGCAGATCTTAAATATTATATGATATCGTACAGGAAGCCAATGTAAAGACTTCAAAAGTAGTACGGAACAAGAAAAATGAGAAGATCTTGTAATGAATACGGCAAAGATTACGAATATGATAAAAACAGCAGCGACACGTTTGAGACATGTGTTGTCGGAAATTGAAGATCAAAGATCACTCCTAGATTCTGCACCGAGGTTGCTGGCATGATATGCTGATTCAAAATATGCATAGGGAAAAAACCATCAAGTTTACTACACTGCATTGGAGTACCAATAATGATCGATTCAGTTTTATTTGCATTTAATTTCAACTTGTTGCCAGTCATAAAAGGCCCCTTACTAGAGAATAAGACCTCTGTTACACAATAAGGCTGCTGAGTATTACAAAACTAGGCCCCTGCTACAAAGTAAGACCCGTGCTACATATAGAATGTTGAGACTGCCCTGTGTTCCTGAGCCAGACTGTTTCACCCTCGCTCCCTCTGTGTCAGATCCTCGTGCGGCTGTGTGGTCACATCCCCCCGGCCGAGGAGCTGGCGGACAAGGACGACCTCACCCTCCTCTTCAGTGCCATCACCAGCTGGTGTCCACCCCACAACGTACCGTGGAGGAAGAGTGCAGCCGAGGTCCTCATGACCCTCTCTCGACACGGCCTCAGTTCAAAGGTCGTCCAATACATACACAGTAAGTTGGTTGGTTTGGTTATGTCGGTGTCAGCATCAGTGACGCAGCATGTAGCTTTGTGCATAGCATGTTGAGGTTATGAAAATGCATGTGTTGTAGTACAAGTTGTGCTTTTAATTTTGAGTCATGTTGTGTCATAAGTTGGTGACGCAGTGGCACGTACACATGTTGTGGTGTCGATTGGTGTCAGTGTCGGTGACAAAACTTGCAGCGTGTGTGTATGTAGGCAGCATGTTGGGATTACGATGGTTTGCATATTTTGAAAGTTGTGTCACTGTCATGCCGTGTCATAGGTAAGTGACGTAGTGACTTGCATATGTTGTGGCACTAATGTCGCACTGTTGTGTCGGGCGATACACATGGTGGATCGCATGTGTATGCCTAGTGTCATTAAGAATTTATGCAAATTAGCAATGCAGATTTAGAGCCTAAAGAAATAGGTCAAGTGAAGAACACTCAGGTAAACATACCTGCACACCACTCATAATAAGACATCACTGCAAAACTAAATTGATATAATCAGAAGGATGAATGCATGTTTAGAGTGGGCCCATATGCTGTCATCATCATGTGTAAAGAGAAGATAATACTTCTCGTAGTTTTTGAGCAATTTGAAATTAAAGGATATTTGTCGGTGTCAAACATCAGCGATTACACAACAACACAATCAATGTCAATGTAGTTTTTTTTTGCTGTAATCGCTGATGTTTGACAATATGCTGAATTGTAAAAACAACAAACACTTTATATTTCTCTAATCTGCCATTTATTTCAGGCACATAAAAGAATCAACATGACATGACGGCATCTTGTCATAATCATGATATTTGACACCAAAATGGCGTCAAATATCATGATTATGACAAGATGCCGTAATCTGAGACTCGATTTTGCACCCAAGTGCAATGCACACACCAAATCATTTCATGGGCGATAATGGATGTTTCCCATTCTAATTCTATCCTACTCAAGAAAATTCACGTAAAACTTCTTAAATTGGCATTTGAATCCCTGAAACTGAACAAACTAAGAGTCGAACATCTTTATAGGGTCGAACATCATTAAAAATAAAAGATTACTACGTATCTTTTGACGCCACAAACCGTGAAATGCGAAATTCCCCATGCGGACTGATTTGACCGGGAAGTGTTACGTAATAAACCCGAAGTGCTGGAAATTTCTATTTAATTTCATGATTTATTTGATAAGGTGTCGTGACATCGTTTCTTACAACATAATCTGAGCGAACTATCAACAGGATTTCAAAAAGTATACAACTTTTGAGCGATGAAATTGAGTATTGCTGGCAAGTTGCTGATGTCATCTCACCAACATATCAGTCGTGGAACTTTGTTGCCCTGTGGAGGCTGTCAAAGTTTTCAATTGATGTTTACATTGCAAATTATGTTCGACTCCCGTGTCGCTGTGGAGGCTGTCAAAGTTTTCAATTGATGTTTACATTGCAAATTATGTTTGACTCCCGTGATTTTCGCAAGCCAAAAATGAAAAGATTACATGTTATTTTGGGTTTGTGCAGTGGAAAAAGTGATGTTTCTGTTGTGAAATAAAGTGAGTTTGATCAGAATTATGTGCACTGGTTTTGGGACACAAAGCGCTGAAGTCAGCTGGGGTCGACTTGTCCGTTTTTGATGGCCGAAATTTGTCGTTCACATCAATATTGAACACGGACACACAAAACTTCACTGTATTTGTTAATAATTTTATTTTCACTATCTTATCACACCACAAGCCATTTGAACAGTGTGTTTCGTTTTTTTTTATTTGCATTTAAAGTACATCACCCTTGTTTTACGCATCTTTTGGCAACAAGTCATATATACATATATACAAATGACATATATATACACAAATGAATATTTGACACTATCAACCCAGGTTACACCTCTTTCTGTGTGTAATTATTTTTCAAGTAATCTATGCTGTAATATTAACCCCTTCTGCCTCATTGCCACAACAGCAAACAAGTTGAGGTCACTGATTTGAGAACCAAGTCTGGTTGAGTTTGTAACACAGAGTTCAGGCTGTCAGAGTCACCTCATTTATCCTGAATTTTTTATTTAAAAAATATGACAAACTGCTGTAATTATAACTGATAAAATTAGGGTGTATGACATTTTTCTGTTCCTTTTATACTGGTTTGCACAATTATACAAATACCTGGTTGGGATCATCTAGGATTAACTATGCATTAGCGTAGTACCTTTGAAGAAGGAAACTTCCCATCATGAGAAAATAAAATATGCATAAAATGTAATTCCTGTCTAAGCCTTGTGTGTATGTTTCTGTTGTTTATTGCACTGATCAAAAACATGGTTACCTTACTTGATGTGTGGATAGCTTCTATAATGTATTACTTGGCATACAGATCATGTGCGACTGCATGCGTGCATGTGTGCATGTCACTGACTTGATCGGAGTGTATTGTACTCCTCTGTGTGCCTTGAACAATAACTTGGGAATCAGCACTATTGATGAAATGACAAGAATAGAAATGACGCATTGGGGAAGCTTGAGGTTTCTCATAAATCTTTTGTAAAGGGCAGTGGGTCTGTGACGTAGTCACCGTCCTGGGGACCAATATTATATTATCGTGATGCTGCCATTTAAAATCTCTGTCCATGATAATGTTTCATCCAGTTCTTATGTTCGTGGGTTTGACGTCACAGCAGAATGTTTTAAACAACATATAGCCTTCGTTTTAGTTTAACATATATATAATGCATCTTTCAAAAATGTGGTCATGCTAATTAGTCATCAAGGCAGTAATTATTGATCCGGTTAAGTGGTAGACAATTGCTTCTGACTGGAGATGCATATTGATGCTGTTCTGATAAAACCTCGTGTTTTCTTGAGAAAATTCACTTTTTGATACAGAACTGTAGAGGACAACATTGCGTTTTTGTTCTCGTGTTAAACCATAAGTGATATTTCAAGTATAAGTTACACAAAAATCCCTGTAAAGATACATGTAAAGATACCAAAAAATGAAATAAAAATTCTCCTGCAAAACTAGATTTTCATTTACGAGGTTTCTTCAGAACACCATTGATATTTGGCTTGTTAAAAAGTAGTCACACCCTGTAACTTAGCATTGATGCCCAGAATCATGTTGATTGGATTAAGAAGGCATATCAATAGTAAGGGCAGTCCAATTCAGCGATAAAGAGCAAAAGTGGGTCCGTCTCGTTATCCCATAACATTAAGGCTACGAATGATCAGAATATATTTTGTTATGATTTTAACAAAATTATGCAATCTGACATTAAATCTAGTTGTTTGTGACTGAAAATATTTAGTTAACACATTATAGATATGAAAATAAAATATATTGATTTGTGCTTATGGAAACTGCTTTAATGTAGTAGATTGACAAAATTGAATAGCAGTGCTACCAAATTTAGTCATTTTAGTTTGGTATATCCAGACGAGCAATTTTCCATTTCCCTGAGTTATGAAGCACTGCATGTATAAGTACATTTTGTTTTAGGCATTAATGTTTTTTTTTTGTAAAACATCTATGATTTTGATCAAATAGTGTTCTAATTTCAACAACAACGAACAAATATTATCATATAAGTTTGCATACTTTTTGCACAACTTATGTTGACCATGATTACATACATAACACCAACATATTTTATCCTGAATAGTTTATAAAATGAAGAAAAATTCCCTTTAATTTTAAGATTTCATTGCAAAAGGATCCTGTGCGTAATAGAGAAGTTTATGTTGTGTTCTGTAGCTGCATGTTGTTGCCTACCAGTAGATGTGTTGTTGTTGCATGTTGTTGTGTAGTCGCTGCATGCTGCATGTGTTGTTGTTGTTTGACTTGCAGGGAAGGGCTGCATGTTGATGTGCATCAATAACCTACACAGATTTGTTGATGTCGCTCCTGTGCACCACATTGACGGTATGTATCTCCCATATGTGAAACTTATTTCTCCCCGCAACCTCCCTTAGGAGGTTTCAGGGCAGGCCAAAGTGTCCTCAGACATGGTTGCAAACTTGTCTGTTTCGTACCCCTCTGGCTAGAACTTAGCTTTACAAATATTTGCAAGTCGATATCATTTCTTGCACCAAATGGATACTCTCGGTTCTGCCAGGTCGTGTTCATAATCATCACTATGACAAGATGCAACACATTTAATGTATAAATACCACGGACTGTTCGATAATTTTCCTATGGTTATTAGAATGAACAGTGCACTATAGGGGCGCTATCTGTGTCTATCAAAATATGTCTAAAAAACTGTTTAGATCAATTTGATTTGAAACATACAACTTTGTTGAAAGTTTGTAGACGTTCTTTACCCTCAATGACCAGTATAAAAGACTAAAGATGTATCTAATGTGAGATCCAGTGAAATATTAGAAGGCGGCAGAAACTGAGATGGTGACTGTGCTGTTGATGTAATGTGTGTGTTTCAGACAAGGGCTGCATGGCGCTGTGTGTGGACAACATGCGACGTGTGCAGGAGCTCTCTCCCATTGAGCTGGTTGAGATGTTTGTCACCGTGTTCTGCTTTCTAAAGGACTCGAGTGACGTCTCTCAAGTGCTCCTCGACGACTTCCGCTCCTACCAGGGATACAACTTCCTTGCTGACTTCCTCCTCAAGTAAGTCTTTGTAGTGTCCATTCCTCCTCAAGTAAGTCTACTTTGTGTCTATTCCTCCTCAAGTAAGTCAACATTGTGTCCATTCCTCCTCAAGTACCGTAAATCCTGTATTTGTAGCTGCGGCTTTAATTACAGTAGTCTGTAGCCGAAATGATAACGATGACGGCAAACTTGGGGTGCGGCTTTAAATATAGTAATTTGCTGAAAAAATTGTGAAAATTGGCTCACTGGGTTGTCAGTAGTGTCGATTTTGCCGTTATAACTTGAGTTTTGCCTAACTTTGATACCTCAGTGCGGTAGTTCCATTATTCAACGTTATCCCAGGCATATTTACGTTTAAGAATATTGCGTGTTACCGCACTTTTGAGGCATACCTAGCGCCCCGGTTTGCATCAACATACGCTGATATATCGCTCATTTTACGAGCGTGATGCGGTAACGCACGACCGCAGTGGTGCAGACTAGTGCCAACCGGGTCACTATTTGGGCTTCAAAAGTGTGCTAAGACACAATATTTTTGTAATATAAATATGCCTGGGATGATGTTGAATGATGGAACTAACGCTCTGATGTATCAAAGTTAGACAAAACTCAAGTGCAGTAACTTCTACACAAGTACCGTAATGTTTATAATAAGTGAAAAACTTAACGAAAAAACAAAGTCGGACATATCAATAAAACATTGTATTACAACTGCCACTGGTGCAAAAATAATTACATAACATATAAAAACCTGTGTCCATAAAGTGTTCAGGAACAAAGATCAAAACATGTGAAAACATTAAAATCCATCATCATCGAAATCCGGCGCACTGGGCAAACATCTTAAAATAAGATGGCATCATCCATTTCACAACTAAAATCCTCCAAAGTCGCTTCCATTGTCGCTATCAAAGAACGCTGCCTGGAACGGCATGGTAGCGTCATCCCTTGTATCTGTGTATGGGCCGTCAGCATCGCGGACCTTGGCCTGGCATAAACATCTTTGATGATGGCATCAGCCATTCTTAGCAACTGTCCCACACTAGCAGACATCAACTGTAACAACTGTCTGCTTTGTTCAGAGGCTTGCTCAGGTATCAGGTGTTGATGTTTTAAGCCAAGTTCCAAGCACAACGTTCACACCTTAGCTTTGCTGAAGCCAGGCTTCACCTGATTGTCAACACAACACCATTACAAGTGCCCCTTAGCACTGGAGTAAATTGCACTTGCCCTGGTACAAGATATAGTGTTATAATCTCACATGCCTGGGTCAACTGTCTGGAACTGGAAGAAATAGGCCAAACCACAATATTACATCTGTTCTCACCCTGCTTTCCCAAGCAGCACTGCAACTGCAATTATTACATTGTAATTACTAGCTGTCAATCAAACACCTTTGAAGTCAACACAGCTGGTACAACTGCACTGAACCTGCTCTAGTCTTTGCAATGCATTTATAACATCGACTTTATTCATGATTCTACATAAAATGGCATAAAAATAAAACTACTCAAAATATTTTAATAATTCTAGCTTTACCGTATAGCTTAAATGCATGGCTACATTTCGTTCACTGGATGTATGGACATTCAACCACCCAGTTATTTTCTGGTAGCATGGTGAAATTTTTTTATTTTTGTTTTCCATTTTGACAACATACACATATAGTAATATTCCAACGATAATATAAAATGTGATGTAGTTATTATCAATGCATAACTTCAATCAAGTCTTT
This sequence comes from Escarpia spicata, assembly GCA_963995525.1. Classification (NCBI taxonomy): domain Eukaryota; kingdom Metazoa; phylum Annelida; class Polychaeta; order Sabellida; family Siboglinidae; genus Escarpia; species Escarpia spicata. The sequence goes on from OZ023210.1 coordinate 25,988,972, forward strand.
TACCAATAAAATTATACCTTATTCATACATTTATGACAATTAATAGCAAAGTTATGACTTTATTTATGGAACCTCTTAATTTTTCCTAATTGTGTGCACTACGGAAGTATGTCATAAGCAGGGCTAAAATGGTCTTGACTCAAAGTCCAGGTGCGGCTTTAAATAAGGTTTTTGCCTGTGACAAACTGCGCGGAGGAAAGTCAGTGGTTAGGTCAAAAGTAGGGGTGCAGCTTTAATTAGGGGTGCGGCTACAAATACAGGATTTACGGTAAGTCTACATCGTGTCCATTCCTCCTCAAGTAAGTCTTCATTGTGTCCATTCCTCCTCAAGTAAGCCTTTGTTGTGTCCATTCCTCCTCAAATAAGTCTTTGTTGTGTCCATTTCACATCAGTAGTATTCCGCAGCTATTCGGTGTGTTTGATGTTGGACTTTGTGAACAAAAAACATGCATTTAGCATTGGTTAAACCTTCAAACCCCCACCAATACGTGATGTGAGATTTGCAGTTTTTCTGTCCAAAATGGCTACTTGCAGTTTTCTAGCCCTCTGAATTGCTACAGTGGTGACATCTAGTGAGGGCTGCATGGCGCTGTGTGTGGACAACATGCAAGTGCAGTGCAACCCTCACTAGACGTCACCACTGTAGCAATTTATTTCGTCATGCGGTACTTGGTGATGACCAAACCACCCCTCCAGAAGTGATGCTTATCTTGTCTTACTATAATCGTGCTAGTGTATGTTTGTATGTGGTTATGTTAAACAATTTATCTTAGACGTCTTGCACCTTGGGTGCCAAACTTTCAGACATTAATCTATATCCCCACGAGTGTAACGTAACACCTATATTTTTTTTAAACTCCCTTATATGTAAAGGTTTCTCCCCTTTTATAGGGTAAATCCATTGTTCGGAACATAAAATATAATGCGCGCAATCGTGTGTGCTTTCTAACATTTGGTAAATATTGCTACCACGACTTTCATTTATGAACTACCAAGTTATCCCACCAGAAGACGTCCATGTTTGCTAGTTTTTGTAATGTGTGTACTTGTGCAACCCCCTGACACACGTGTGTTGCCAGAATGGAACATGACCGGTCAGAGGAGGCGATCCAGGCACTGAGGAACCTCCTACTGCTGGTCGGCTCTCTCACCACGTGTGGCTACGTCGAGCTGAAGCCCAGCACCGCCAGTGCTGGGTCCCTCTTCCAGATGCCTGGCTTCACCATCCCACAGCCCGTAGGCAAAGGTAATGTGGCAGTTATACACTCAGATGGTTTGAACTACTCGACAGTGATGCAGGATTTTGGTTTCTATTCGTAACTTTTTATGCAGCGGAGACTTGTATGAAAACATTGGTGTATATGAAGGGGTTATCTCAAAATAACGGTGTGTGATTATACGTGAAATTAGTTTCATGTGGAAGTGGGAGTTAGTGGCTGTTCTCATGATAGGTCTAAGGGGTTGACAGGAACTGCATGCAGGCATATGTGTTGCTTTGTGATGGCTGGACATGAGTAAAGAACGAGGACATTTTCTTTGATATCTACAGATTGTTATTAATCAAAGTTTTCAAAAACCTCTTTTGTCCTCTTATTTTTCTTCTTTCATTTTTTCAGCTAAATTCTCCACACACAAAAAACCTACTTTATGAACATGTATTTTAGTTACCACAAACTCTTTTTAAACTATAATTCTGCGTGGTGATTTATTTTATATTTTATTTATATTTTAGAAACTGTCATGTATTTTAGTTATTTATTATATGAATGTTTTATTATAATCTTATGTAATATATTTACCAATGTATATAATATATATTTTTATAAACTCTTCTTTGATCCCCTTTACAGTTTATAAAGCCTATGAATGGGGTTGTCCCGGATATGTGGCCCTGTATAGATATTAGTAATAATAACATAAAGGTTTCATGTAGTGGGGCTAAGATTGATGACATCATGTTTGTGTATTGTCATCAGTCAGTCTTTTAGATTATCAGATAGAACAAACCATCGTCATCACATTTGAATACTTCACTCTTATCATACAAACTCGTTTTAATAATCTGAATTTTATGGCATGATATGGCAGCTGGTGACACTCATTTGTGAAACAGAATTTGCTTACAGTGTATTTGATATCCAGCTGTTTTTATCAGCATTGAAGAAATGGCAATAAACAAGAGAATGAGGACGTTAGGTGTGCACATGTTTGAGATGACTGCCTATGGTTTCAATGTTGAACCTCGGTTGTCGTGTGTCTTGTTGCTACTGCATGGTGTGTTTTAAAGCACGTGTTGTATTTCCTTTGCTGCTGCTAATGTAGTCGGCAGAGGCAAGTGATCAGATCCCAACATCCACCCCTTTCTTTACCACCTTCCTCCTGTCTTGTTCTCCATTACAGCACTGTCAAACTATCCTAGTGCAGTTTCTAATAGTTCTCGGTGTCGAAACCATAAACTCTGTGTTCTTCTTTGTTCCCGTGTAGAAAACTAATTCAGTTTCAGAATCTGGCCGCCTTGTCATGTCTTTAGAGCTTGTGTGTTGGTTATTCCATGTCATAATATATGCCAATTGGTTGATGGGCACAAATTGCACGTATTTATCACCATAATTTTAGAAACAGTGCCAAAATTGAGCTCTGTCATCCAAGTGGTCCTTGAGATATGGATCAAGTTATCAGTTTAATAACAGTGGTTGCTACCTAATCTTTGTTACATTTAATAATTATTTTTAAAAAGTAATTTACCATATCTTACAAATTGTACTGGAGTTCAGAGCCAAATTTAAGATTTTCTCATTTTTCACAGTAATGTGTAAAGTTGGAATTCTTTCAAGTTTGCACGATATTTCAGAAGACATGGAATGACTCATTTATTATCTGTACTTGTTTTAAACATATTTGTTTTAATAGTAGTTTTACTTTGGTTAATTTCAGCATGTTTCTTCCATACATCATTAAATTATAATTTAGTTTCTCTGATGCTGATTGTCACTAATTAAAAGTTTGAGCATGATACTTTTAGGCTAGCTACCTTTTTTTAGCTATGACCCAACTTTTAGAACATTTTTAAGGTCAGCTGTTTGTTTCATACCTTACTGTGTTTTAAATACTTTCATTTCTTTTTATTTATATATGTTATCATAGATATAGGTAGTTGTAGTGAAAGTTTAGTAGTTGGATTACATTGACTCCAGTTACTGACATCATCAGTATAAGAGGATTATTAAACACATTTTGGCACAAGGAAATATCTTATTACTAATTAATATAAAATGTTAACAAGTTTGAAAGAAAAATGTTTGGGAAACATTTCTGGTATTAACTGGCAATATTTGAGCATTTTCTGTTTTTGAAACTAATCTATTGACAATCACAAAAAAAAACATGGGATCATTAAACTTAAAGAAGAGCAGTTTTTTAAATCAGAAATAGTTTTTCTTGCCAATTAATTGTTGAGATGTTTTCTAGGCATGTTATAAAATCATATGAAAATATTGCTACCTTGCAAAAAAACCCACTGAAATTGTATTTCCATCCTAAGTCTTCAGTGGTTCCTTCCTTGTTCCCGATAATATAGGCGCTTTAGAGATTTTTTTATTATATGTGTAAATAAAATTTACTGTGTTATGTCTTTGTGGAGGTGTTAAATCATTGCTATACATCATTGTCTCATTTTATGGCATCTGTAAAATCTTAAAATCTCAAAACTGTCAGACAAAAATACACTTGACTTTGAGGCTGATTGGACTCTCTAATCCACATATTATAATATAATCTAATCTTCTAATGGAGTAAGTTTGTTTTTTATGACATGTCCCATTTCACTCTGATCAGTAGATCATTTTCAAACATATGAAATCTTTTATTTACAGTTTTGTTTTGTGAAGGTGACATTTAGGAGCATGCTTGTATGAAGGGTCATATGTGACCTGTTGATACGACTTAAGACTGGAATGACCTGGTGTGCTTGTTGACAGGTGTCAGTGTGCGCAACCTGCAGGCCTTCCAGGTACTACAGACTGTCTTTCTCAAGGTAGGTTTCCATCAAATCATCTTTTATTCAAATCTTTCAATAGCTTTTTACCCTTTAAACTCCATGGCATTTTAATGTAATGCACTCCAACACCCAAAGGCATACCCTATCTCTAACAATGCACTCCAATACCCCAAGGCATACCATATCTCTAACAATGAACTCCAACACCCCAAGGCATACCCTATCTCTAACAATGCACTCCGATACCCCAAGGCATACCCTGTCTCTAACCATAACCCTTATTTTATTAATGGAATGTACAGTACACGAAGCATCAAAGAAATTGTTTTTAGTGAAATACAATATAAAATTAAGACAATATATTTGTTGCACCCATGAGATAGTATGCCAAGTTACGGCAAGATGCAATGCATTAAACCTACAAACATCCAGGCTATTCAGCAAGTTTCCTGTGGTCATTAATGTGAACAGTTGCTTACAATTTTGTCCAAATAAATATAAATATTGTGGATATTTACATCACTGTTAACCATGATCGCACTCTATAGTCACGTTCGCCATCAAAATATGTTTTTAAACTGTTTGCAATGTTTTAATTTGAAACAAATAACTTTAAAGTAAGTTTGTCTACATCCATTGCCCCCAGGGACCAATATATCTGACTAAAGATGTATCTAATGTGGGATCCAGCAAACTATTGAAAGGAAACTGTGGTGTGACATGTGACAGCAATGTGATTGCTGATTCCCTGCACGGGTCAACAGTGTCATCACTGATTCCCTGCACGGGTCAACAGTGTCATCGCTGATTCCCTACACGGGTCAACGGCTCTATATGGATAGATTAGAATGGCCAGATGTGCTGTTTGGTTTGAGATCCATACAGCAGAGTTGTGTTTCAGGCGAACTACCCCCAGCTGTGTAGTACGATCCTGGACGTAATCAGCAGCATCTACCACCAGGATAACGCCAACTACTTCATCGTGGAGCCACAGAACACTCTGTCTCAGTTTGCGGAGAAGATCCACACAAAGTCTGTCCCAGTGCAGGTAAGTAGTTTCTAGTAGGAATTCACCTGTTTTCCGGTTGTCATACTGTATTGTCATTTTGTTGGTATTTTGGCACTCGTGGATGAATAAGTGCAAATAGTGATAGTGCAGTACAGGTAAAAAAGATAGTAGCTCTCGTGTTTTGTTGCATTTTGTTTTTCCAATAGACACAGATTCCCTTTTTTCGTGTTATTAATACGATTGCATTGTTTTGTGCTTTATTTGGGGGTTTAATTATCAGTTTTCACCCAGTTAATCAAAGGTTTTAAGCCAAAAAATTTAGGTCATCAACCTTTAAAATGATGGAGTTCATTGTGTTCAACCTCAACTTTTCCCCTTGCACTGGTTGTATTGTAGATGAATCTATTTGAGATGATGGAGTTCATTGTGTTGTAGGTGAAGTTCTTTGAGTTGATGGAGTTCATTGCGTTGTAGGTGAAGCGATTTGAGATGATGGAGTTCATTGTGTTGTAGGTGAAGTTCTTTGAGTTGATGGAGTTCATTGTGTTGTAGGTGAAGTTCTTTGAGATGATGGAGTTCATTGTGTTGTAGGTGAAGTTCTTTGAGATGATGGAGTTCATTGTGTTGTAGGTGAAGTTCTTTGAGATGATGGAGTTCATTGTATTCAACCTCAACTTTGTCCCTTGCAAGGAACTCATCAGTCTCAGCATCCTCATCAAGACCAACCAGTAGGTCTTGCTTATCCACATTCATGGTTATCATGTGGAATAGTTCATCTTTAATAGGTGACCCGCTAAAGCTGTTGTACGAATGTTGGAAGAATGTTTATGAGCGCCAGACTAGCCTTGTGTGAAAGAATAATAATTTATTGTTATTACAAATACTACGAAAAGTCAGTGTGTGATTGTCATCCACCCCATATCGCAGGAAAAATGTATATAGAAATATATATATATATATGTTGTTACAGTGGCGCCACTTAATGATTGAACCGTATTAATGCAAACAGATGCTAGCAGGAATTTGAGATCATAGAAATTGGAAGTTTCACGTTTTGATTTTGAACCAATACTGAATGCATGTTTTTTTCGACTTCTCAAACTTATGATGCCTTTACATTTTGGCATGCGTTCACAAGTGACTGATTGGCTGCAGTTCCTCAGAGTGCAGTCTGCTGTGTATGAAGACTCTGCTGAAAATACTCGGCTGCAATGCCCTCTACAAGGATGCCTTCCGTGAGGTTGGACTGCTCGAAGTAATGGTCACATGTCTACATAGATACGCCGCACTGCTGAAGGCACAACAGGATGACACAGGTAAGCTAGAACACATTTTGGCAAGATTGTAATAAAATGTTAATCTGACGTGACGAGGGGTTCACAGCAGGCCCTTACACAGAAATAATTTGTTGCCTGTCTTGAATTAATCAAAAGTGAGTCTTCTAATGCGTGAACCGCTTGCATGGAGGCCATTCACATCAGTCACAGCCATTACTGACCAGTTTAGTTTTTCAATGACAACCAGTGTCATTGGAGCCATTTATTTAATTAATACTGACCCATTTGATTTGTTTCACTACCAGTTGTGCAGATGGTGGTCATTAATGTGGGCCCATAGACTTGGAACTATTAATTAATCTAGTGGCCAACTTCCCCCGTCTTAATTCCACCAGCCTTATCATTTGTTATTACCCAACTTGACCAGTCATTTGGCAGTCTTGAAGACGGCCAGACAGGTGTCTGGCTAAGTCCTTTGGTTACAGCAGTTACTGCAGTGAACAATAGGACTGCTGAGTCGCCATCTAGTGGTTGTCATCTGAAAATGTGTGTAGATAGCATTATATGTTTTTTTAATTAACAATAAATTTAATATTTTTTATTTTATAACGCGTTACTTCATAATTGAGCTGCAGATATTCACTTGTATAACATTTTAATTTGTGAGTCAAATAAACACTTCTGGTTCTGATAATAATACAAAACTGAAAGTTGATGAATTATAATATACTTGTAGTACACGCTGTGATGTTGTATGTGTGTTTAGGAGGAGAGATTGCAGAGACGGAGAGAGAGATGGGGTTTCTTGTGATGGAGGGATTGGCTCAGATACTCAGCGGCAACAACAGCAATGCAGGTAAACGTTATTTTCTTATCTATAGTACAGCCAGGCCATTTTGCAGGATCCAATATTTGCCAGTCCAAAAAGGTTCTAGTAGATATGTGCGTTCACACATGCACACATACAGTCCAGTCCAAACACACATATATATTTATGCAAGCACCAACACAAGTCATGAATAGTGATGAAAGAAGGCCAAATGAATGACGTTTATTAAGAGATTAAGTTAGAGAGAGAAATGTGGGCTCTACATCCCAAGGCCAGGCCTGTGACTGAGCCCATACTAGTCTCCTGTCCCTCAGGTTGACAGAGCCCACATTTCGGCATATACAACATTAGCAGTATTGTTATAGATATATACAACATCATTACTACTGTAATCACAGTAGACCTTAGGCACCGTACCGTACTAACCAAGCACACCATTCATTCACCTAACTATAATCCCAACTACCTGCTGAAGACTTACATTGTATCAAGATTTAGCCTAAACCTATAAGTGGGGCCATTACGCCCCACTTACTAAAATCACCGGTGGAAGAGAAGCGAGCTGTCTCTGCGTTAAAACCCCGTGAACACATTGTCCACCTGCACTAAGAAAACGGGGAAAGCTTTGAGATATGCTATCAACCCCTCTTCCACCAATGATGTACATGGTAGTCCCTAACGCTATCAAAAATTTGGGAGGGATGGGAGGGCCAAAATTTGTTGAAGCAACCACTCCGTCTGCTTTCACAAAACGAAGTGACCAAGAGCTCGTTGTAATCTGTGACTGCGCGCCACTACCGCGCGGTGATTGGCTCCTTGCGCCAGAGACAACGAGGTAATTAGCATAATAATTAGCATCAGACATTAGGCCAATCATCACTTGTCTTGCGTTGTTGCCAGCACAAAAACCCATATGCAGCACGGTGCCGTGGCCGCATATTCCCATTTATGCAAGCACCAACACAAGTCATGAATAGTGATGAAAGAAGGCCAAATGAATGACGTTTATTAAGAGATTAAGTTAGAGAGAGAAATGTGGGCTCTACATCCCAAGGCCAGGCCTGTGACTGAGCCCATACTAGTCTCCTGTCCCTCAGGTTGACAGGGCCCACATTTCGGCATATACAACATTAGCAGTATTGTTATAGATATATACAACATCAGGGGAGTAAAGTGTAAAGCATTTGAGCTGTCCTAAGGACTGGATACTGCGCTATATAAGAACTGACCTTCACCTGACGTGGTTTGTAGGTGTGTTCCGAGAGTGTGGAGGTGCACGCTGTATACACAACATGGTGCCGTATGGCGCGTGTCGACAGCAAGCCCTCAACATTGTACAGCAACTTGTCCTCTCTAGCGGCAGCGACGATGACCTCGCGACCCTGCTCGGTCTCATGCACACAGCACCCTCTACAGCCCTCGAACTCAACACTCACATACTCAAGGTGCGTACCATCTACTGGGCTCACCTGTGTGCTACGAACTGGTCTTCACTCTCAATCTCAAGTTACTTATTGGTTAACACCTATACTGTCTGATTGTGGCAAACTGATTACAAATCAGAAATAAGCAAATCTTCATTTAGTATCTTGTTTTGTCTTTTCAAGGCATGGGTCTGAAATAGACTAACTAGTGTTGCATTATGCATAACAAATATATGTATCATAAGATAGATTGTGTTTAAAACTAGTAAAAATAATAATAAATTAATAATAAAATGGTACTAAATAATATAGGTAGGTTCATATGTTTTTGCAAGGCATAACACCTTCAGTAAGCTAACTATAATCAGGCTAACATGAGCACATATGTATGTTGGTATATTACAATTTTCTTCCTAGACAGTTTGCAACTCTTGTCCAAACTGTCAGAGATTCATTTACCTTGCAGAAGAAAAGCAATGCCTTTATTTTGTGCAGTTCCTCATTGGTTAAGGGTTTTACTAGGTTTAGGGCTCCTACTAGGCAGTAGATGACTCCTAATCTATTGTTATGTACAGTTTTTGCAATTTGTTAGTCTTCCGTAAACTTGCTGTAATTTTTCCGAGATTCACTGATTCAATGGGAACGTTTTAAATAACATTTGTTGCATAAAACGGCTCATATTTACATCTGAATAATCATGTATGAATACTTGGGGGAAAATCATCTTCTGCATCTGTAGTGCCATCTGGAGGATGGTCTTTTTGCTAGTCATGTTAACGATTGTGAAGCGTGTGTCTTATTTCACATCCCTGAATGTTACACGTTGGTTTAACAGTCACTGCTGAATGTGCTGAGAGAGAGTCACCGTACACGTATGGCCTTCCGCAAGGTGGGGGGGTTCGTCTACGTCATGTCTGTACTCGTATCCATGGAGGGCTGTCTCGCTGACCCCCCTAAAGCACCCTGGCACCAAGGTAGGAAACATGTCATGTTTATCGCCATACGGGACGGTGGGGAAGGTGATGACCATATAAGGAGTGTGGAGTGGATGATGACCATATAAGGTGCTCTTTTCCTGGAGAGACTGGAACCTGTTTGTGATTTAAGTTTTTGTGTTAGTGTTGGGAATCGGTTTGATTTTCATAATCAGTCATCGGCTTATAGTCAAATCAATCAACGAACGATTTTACAATTGGTTTGAGGGCAACTTGTTGCAAAGTTATGTATGGTTGAACCGAGCCATAAGAAGGATTCAAGTTTTGAGACAGACAATATCAAAGTTAGGTATTTTTCATCATATACCATTCGATCCAAAACATGCATCAAAATACTTTTTCAATATGCATTTTAAAAACGGGTAATAAATTGATTTTTGTCCCTAAAAATGCAAAAGAACGAACTCTTGCGAATATTGTTGAGCTTTTTCTCAGTTTGGTGGAATGTTGCTAACGGTCTGAACCATTGTGGCCTGCCACTTGTATGTCTGGTGTGAGAGTCTGCTGGTGTGTTTGTAGCTTCAAGGAAGGAGGTGGTCACGTTACTGAAAACAGTCTTCAGTACCCTCACCGTTGCCATGAGATACGAACCAGCCAATGCGAGACTGTTTGCTAATGAGGTAACACTTCGCTCACCTATTACACTATCTTCCAACACTCAATTTTGGATCATCCCAGATCGTTGATATCCAAAATCAGACGAAATATTACTTTCCTCTGGCCTCAACCCCCCGCCCCACTCTCAGACAAAACTGTGTAAACATTGATATAATGATACCAATATATTGACAGTATCGGTCCGAAGCATAACATATTGATGTCCAGTGCAACACGATACTGTCTCTGACCCACCTCTCCCCCAAACGAAAGTATTTTCATCTGATATTGGACTGAGATGATCCCTCACACAGTGTCAGTTCCAATGTGGAATTCACTCACACAGGAAGCAAAAACAACATCTACTGCTGAAGTATTTCAGGTGTTCGTCTGAACTTGCATCATGAAAATGTCAAATTCGTTCAATGCAAGAACATATCAAAAACACCCATAATTCATAGCTCAGATATCAAGGAATGAGTTCTTAGTAATCTCTTAAGGATCCACAAGATGGGGCTACTTCCAGAAGCTTTACCACCAACTGGCACTCGTGGGAGAAAGCATTTTGGTGTTTGCACCCAGCAAGGTCTTATGGGTTAGAAGGAATTAGAGTTAGAAGTTATAGTGAATGTTTAGGGATCATCTCAGAACATTGATGTCCGATATCAGATGAAATTACTTTCATCTGGCCTCGCCCCCCCCCCCCCACTCCCTCCCCTCAAACAAAAGTTTGTAAACATTGGCATGATGATATCAATATGGTAATAGTATCGGACAGAAGTGTAAAATATCGATGTCCGATGCACAGACAAAACTGCCTTAGAATCCCCTAACGAAAGTAGTTTTGTATGATCTCAGACATCGATGTCCTGATGTGATTCTTTAAATGATTTAAAATGAATCCGAGCCTAACAGTGTCCCCTTGGCCATGTCAGATGACTAATGTGAATACTTTGGGGCCAGGTTCGCTACTCGAGTCTCACCGAGGCGGTTCGACTTCTTGGCTGTTTCTCAACTACTACAGACATTGAACCAGCCGGTGATGTGACTGCAGACAGGGAAGGGGCTGACTTTGCCGACTACTTTGTTACTCTTGATGAAACAAGGTAGGGGGTACATCAAGTGGGCATTCGGGATGGTTGCACAATCAAATAGGACACATAGACTCAGGGAGCATTCACATGTGTTAAATTGTGATGTGGTTCAGTTGAGTTTGTGTTTGCCTATGGCCCAGCAGGGGATGGGTTCATGACCGTGAGGTGATGGGTTCAAGTACAGGAGGTGATAGGTTCATGACCTAGAGGTGATGGCTTCATGACCAAGAGGTGATGGGTTCATGACCCGGAGGTGATAGGTTCATGACCTAGAGGTGATGGCTTCATGACCCGGAAGTGATAGATTCATGACCTGGAGGTGATAGATTCATGACCAGGAAGTGATGGGTTCATGACATGGAGGTGATGGGTTCATGACATGGAGGTGATAGATTCATGACCCAGAGGTGATAGGTTCATGACCTGGAGGTGATGTCTTCATTACCACAAGGTGATGGGTTCGTGATGAGGAGGTGACGGATTCATTACTAGGAGATGATGGGTTCATGACCAGGAGGTGATTGGTTGTTGACCAGGAGGTGATGGGTTGATGACCAGCAGGGTATGGGTTCAATTCAAGTTGAAAACTAGCACAGTTTTAATGTAAACATTATTTAACATTTGAAATAATAATATATTCTTGACAATACAAACTGTTTCATTCAATTGTCTGTCATTATTTGAAGATAACTTTGAAACATTTCCAACTTGACATTGTGATGTGGTTTTAGATTGAAGATCAAGTTGCCGCGTGCTCTGCTCTCAGCCTGTCTCATGCTGAGATACCTCTATGACATGGCACTGGACACTCTCGACATGTGAGTCACTCACTCAGTCAGTTACTCACATGCTCACTCGCTCACTCACTCATTTGCTCACTCACTCATTTGCTCACTCACTCAGTCATACACACTTACTCATTCACACTCACACTATCTCATTCACTCACTCACTCACTCACTCACTCACTCACTCACTCACTCACTCACTCACTCACTCACTCACTCACTCACTCACTCACTCACTCACTCACTCATGCACATACTGGCTCTGTCACTCACTCTCTCCTTCTGTCACTCATTCAGTCACTCATTCATTCTGTCACATCATCACTTACTCTTTACTCTTTTACATTCTCGCTCTTTAACTCACTCACTCACTCACTCACTCACTCACTCACTCACTCACTCACTCACTCACTCACTCACTCACTCACTCACTCACTCACTCACTCACTCACTCACTCACTCACTCACTCTCTCACTCATTCACCCACTCATTTGAATGAACCAGTCATGTGAACCTCTCCACATACATGTGCCAGTATATACAAGTACTTACATACAGATGGTATAGTAAACACTGACTTAACTAGTGTCGCTTAAATAGACTGCCTGTCATTAAAACAACTCGCCCTATATATTATGTTCTCTCACAGCCCCCTACAGTCACAGACGAGTACTTCAAGTGACTCACCACGCCACATGAAGCGGATATCGTCGGTGCTCGAGTCATCGAGTGACCGTGACAGCTTGACATTGAGCGGCCACCAGAAGCGAGCGAGCACTGGTAGTCTGATTCACCTGTTGACGCAGTGCCAGCAGGAGATGCTCATTGTGCACCCCGGAGCACTGACGTCCTTCCTTCATCTCATCCCAGCCATCTCCCAAGCTTCACATCTCCAGGTCAGACATTGTTACATACCTGTAAATAGGCACCATCACTACACTAGCCCCACCCGTAAACTGTAACTACTTGGAGCGCAATGGCACAGTAGATTGAGCAGTGGACTTTGAATTGAAGTTCGTTCATTCTACATTGCTCCAGTTCACTCAGCTGTATGAATGAGGCTATACACAATAGGAGATATTTGTATACAAATAGTCTTTGTACAGTAATTGCAGCATGACTGAATTCTTCCCAGAGAAGGCAAGATGATATTGAAATGAACAGGTCTCCCAGGGAGTCAAGGGTAAACGCTTTGAGCAGTCCTGAGGACTAGATACTGCACTATATAAGAACTTACTTTTTAGTCCTTTGGGCCGAAGGTCCAACGGACTTATGCCATCACTCTGTGTCCACTGTGCGCCATGCGCTGTTAGCTGCCATATCTCAGAAACTGTTCAGCATCTTTTTCTCAAATTTTGCATAGACTCTTAGGGTACTGCCACTGTGCATGAGAAATGTGTATTTGATTGAACCATTCTAACCCCAGGGCCCCCGAAACTTGTAAAAAAAAAAAAATTTCAGCTATTTTTTCAAAAACTCTTCAGTAACTTTTTGTCTGATTTTGCACAGACATTTCATGAAGTAGTGCCACTATATGCCTGCCCTGTCCGGGTGTCAAACTCAGAGCGCTGGCATACCAGGTGGATGAGCTAAACACTACACTAGCTGCGCTCCCTGTTGTGTTGCTGCAGAATTGTAAATAATGAGATAATTATTCAAGATATGTGAACAAGTTTGATACCATTGTTTTCCGGGGAGAATGGTGTATAAAATAAAATCAACTTGCTCATTGAGATGTTGCCTCCTTCGTGGAGAAAATGTCTGGTGAAAAGTAAAGTGACAAAATGCAACACAAATTTGAATTTGTTGGGAAATGTTTTGCCATATGCCACATATAGTAAATGTTATCAAACAACTAATTTGTCAATATAACTTCATAGCTTACTTCATCTGCTTTCTAATGGTATGTCACATATATCACAATAATTACAAACTCACAATATAGTCCAAAGAACTTTACTTTTACTCTGAAGATGTGCAAGCGGTGTTAGAATGAGTATACTAAAGTGGGGCTGGTGTGTTTGTTGACATGTAACACAAGCACAGGACTCCTTTTCAGCAGCAGGCTGATTACATGCCTGAAATTGACTGACATTATGAAACATAAACATTGTCAACTGGTACTGTAAATATATTGTTTGAGAAATTGTTTGAGTGAAATACTCATGATAATCATGCGACACATAAGGACACCACGCTCCAAGTAATGCGTCATTTCACCATTTTGTAAACGTGGCTGTCGTATCCTGGACTCTGACAATGACTATTGGGACACGGTAGTGAAGTGTTTAAAACATCTGAGCCTCAATTGAGAGAATCAGTGTAATAAAGGGACATGGTCACCATTATGAAATAGAGCTTTTATTTACTCTGTTCCAGCTGACCCTGGAGCTGCAGCTACAGACATGTGAGTGCCTCAAGTCGCTAGTGCGCAGTGAGCGCAACCAGCAGGTGATGTGTGACGCTGGGCTGCCACATGAACTCCTCATGCACTGTAACAGAGCCCTGGCTGATGAGGCGCACCCTCTACACCCCCCACTACAGTACATCTTTGAGAGGCTCGCTGCTCAGTCACTCACACCGAAGGATCTTAGGTCAGTGGCAGGGAGAAGCGATTAACTCTTGGCGTAGAACTGCAGACCTGCCTACCATTCCAGATTGTCCGGAATCTTTCCGGAAATACACCTAAAATTACGGTATTACGGCGAGGGATGAAAATATTACGGATTCTTTCGTTGTCACAATGAGCGTCAATCAATTCCGTACTCCTCTAATTTAGCTTCACTTTAATCAACAGGTGGCAGCATATATACGCTGCTTGTTGTGATATGTTTTTTCATTCGCTGCTTCTGGTCGTAATCTGACCAATAGGAAACAGCGTTACGACAAATTCGCATTTCCGCTCATGGCGCTCAAACAAAACGAAGTCACGACTCACGTGGCACGAAATGATGCCGGGGAACGAAACGGCACCACTACCAGCCAAGAAGAAACATGTACTGCAAACGTTTACAACAGCATGCACGCAGACATGGCCCGTAATGTCAAGTTTAAAGAAGGGGGTCGGCTTTACATATTGCCAGATACGCGAAATTTATTTTCCTATTTCACATGGTCACTGGTGACCGGGATAATGGCAGGTACTGACTAGTACCAGTGACAGAGTAGTGAGTGTTGTACTTGTAGTGTTAGGCCAACTGACTGTACTAAGACTAAGTTAGTGTATTTATTGAGTTTAGTCTATCATTTACAGCCTATAATACAGGTATAGGCTTATGTACTAGAGTGGAGTAGACTAGAGTGGAGGCTAGACGATGTCGATGACTAGCGTAACGTAATGGTTTTGCTGTCCCCCGGCATGACTGTCTTTGATCTAGTCAAGCTACTATACTGTGTAGTCTATAGCCTGGCCCTAGGTTTACCAGCTACCAATATTAATCCTAATCATTCATAGGCTAATGACACCACAAATAGACATTGACGTGATGCATTTTTATAATTTGTCAAGTTTTTGTAGTCAGCATGCAGTTTTTTAAATTTACATAAAATCAGAATTACGATGTGGATACACTCATTTATATTACAGTTACGCTTCTTCACGTTTGATTTCCATCAATGCTGCTTATGAACATCTACCTTACCTTGTTAACTGAACACTTCAAAACACCTCATAGTTTATTATAGACAATTATGTTTTGGGTGCAACTATCGTCATAGTCACAGTATCAAAGTATTACTGACAGTGTCAGTGGTGTTCTTTTTGTGACAATATCTGACACGGTTCTGAACTATTACTGACAGCAAGCCTATATTCCTGAAAATCAGTGTAAATGGGAAGATGGATTACTGACAGGAAGTTTTTGGGTTAGGCAGGTCTGAAACTGATTAACTGACATCAGGGAACAGCAATTAGGAGGAGTGATTAACTGCAGTTAGGGAGCTGGGATTAATTGTAGTCAGGGAGCAGCAGTTAACTGCAGTGGTTATTTAAGTCGGGAAGCAGTTAACTAGTCGGAGAGCAGCGATTTATTGCAGTCATGGAGCAACGGTTAACTGCAGTCAGGGAGCAGGGATTAACTAATCAGGCAGTTGTGATCAAATGTATTGTTGGTATTGAGAGGTATCCATCTTGGGTGGTTGGTATATTGTGGTGTAGGTTAGGGGGAGATAGCATACAATTGACTTGTTCACATGTCTGCTTAAGATCTGTAAAGTTCTGAAAACAGCCTGAAGTGCAGCAGCCGATCACAGAGGTGGATACAGAATTCCCGTGGACATGGAGATTCCAACTAAAGTCTGATCCCATGACTGTAGAAGTGTTATTCATTGGAGGGTGTGGAATTGCCCCAGTTCACCTTTGCTCCATGTGTGGTGCCCTAGATGATATAATCAGAATTATTTTTATACTAAAATAATAAATACCTTAAGTATTTCATATGTGTCTTTTCCTGCATTTTATTTAAAAAAACAATAAAAGGGACACATTTTAACATAGTCACCATTTTTTTATGCCAAAAGTTTTATATAAAAAACATTGATCTTGTCCTCACACTGATTCGTGTCATCAGTGCGTGAACAAGATATACACACTGATTCGTGTCATCAGTGCGTGAACAAGATCCACTGTAGACAGATCTTGTCCTCACACTGATTCGTGTCATCAGTGTGTGAACAAGATCCACTGTAGACAGATCATGTCCTCACACTGATTCGTGTCATCAGTGCGTGAACAAGATCCACTGTAGACAGATCTTGTCCTCACACTGATTCGTGTCATCAGTGCGTGAACAAGATCCACTGTAGACAGATCTTGTCCTCACACTGATTCGTGTCATCAGTGCGTGAACAAGATATACACACTGATTCGTGTCATCAGTGCGTGAACAAGATCCACTGTAGACAGATCATGTCCTCACACTGATTCGTGTCATCAGTGCGTGAACAAGATCCACTGTAGACAGATTTTGTCCTCACACTGATTCGTGTCATCAGTGCGTGAACAAGATCCACTGTAGACAGATCTTGTCCTCACACTGATTCGTGTCATCAGTGTGTGAACAAGATCCACTGTAGACAGATCATGTCCTCACACTGATTCGTGTCATCAGTGTGTGAACAAGATCCACTGTAGACAGATCATGTCCTCACACTGATTCGTGTCATCAGTGCGTGAACAAGATCCACTGTAGACAGATCTTGTCCTCACACTGATTCGTGTCATCAGTGCGTGAACAAGATCCACTGTAGACAGATCTTGTCCTCACACTGATTCGTGTCATCAGTGCGTGAACAAGATATACACACTGATTCGTGTCATCAGTGCGTGAACAAGATCCACTGTAGACAGATCTTGTCCTCACACTGATTCGTGTCATCAGTGCGTGAACAAGATCCACTGTAGGCAGATCTTGTCCTCACACTGATTCATGTCATCAGTGCGTGAACAAGATATACACACTGATTCGTGTCATCAGTGCGTGAACAAGGTCCACTGCAGACAGGTTGAAACGTCGCATATGTGTCATTCAACATTTGCTCCAAAGTAAGTTTATTTCGTGCTTTCTAATGGAATCTTGGAGCCATGAATAGTATATTTCATATAGCTTTAACACTG
Organism: Escarpia spicata; assembly: GCA_963995525.1. Classification (NCBI taxonomy): domain Eukaryota; kingdom Metazoa; phylum Annelida; class Polychaeta; order Sabellida; family Siboglinidae; genus Escarpia; species Escarpia spicata. The sequence goes on from OZ023210.1 coordinate 26,006,597, forward strand.
TCATAATTTATCGACCCAGGAACTTCCTGCGCCTTGGCGTGCCGCTGTGCTGTGCCTCTGAGGACGAGGACTCCTTCGACGCGCGTCACTCCGACCTCTCGGGCCCAACCTATGCCTTCGACAAACCACACGTCCTCTCCGAGAGCAAGAAGTTGAACACAAACGGTGGCACCGTACCCCTCACGAGGGTCAAATGTCTCGTTTCCATGACAACGCCGAGGGATGTGCGCCTCCATGGCGCGTCGATTACTCCGGCGTTCGTCGAGTTCGACATGAATGCAGAAGGTTTCGGCTGCCTCTATCTGCCAAGTATTGCACCACAAGGCCCACCGACACCCTCTGTGGTGGGGTCAGGAATGATGGGCGGAAGTGACCCCGGGGTCGTAGGCGGGATTGGATCTGGTGAGTAATGACAGATCCCTGTGTAATGGTAGACGGGCATAGGGAGCACACACGAAAACTGAAGAATTTGATACAATATGAAATTAGATTTAATGGTGGTTTAGTCACTGTTTTGTGTACATCAATGTATTTTTCCCACAAACCCGTCATATCTCATAAGGGGGCTAACTTTGAGTGCGTGCAGTTATATGTTACAGTGATTAAATATGAATTGTATGCAGTCTTTTTTTGGTAAATCTTGAATTAGTCAAAAGTGTTCTGTTTAGCCCACAGATGGCTTGCGCAGAAGCCATTCACGTATCACAGCCGTTATTGGCCAGTTTAGTTTTTTCAATGACAAACTAGTGTCATTTGAGCCATTTATTTAATTAATACTGATTCGTCTTGTTTCACTACTAGTTGCCAACGATAGTCATTAATGTGGGCCTCTAGACTTGGAACTGTTAGTTAATCTACTGGCCAGCTGGCCCCTAATACATTCTAGCATAGAGAACATCACTTTAAAAATGAGAAACTGACAGCCTCAGTGTAAATTGATGTCTTTTGCACTTGCTTTCACATCACAACCTTGAGCTGCCACCCAAGCCTGAATCTTCTCGATATGTTGAGTTGAAGTTGGTCGTGTTTGGTTGTGCCAGGTGAGCGGCTCTTCCCACCCCAGTCAGGCCTCACGTTCTGCACGTGGATCTGTGTCGACAAGTTCAGTTCGTCAGTGTGTGACCCCCACCCTGTCCGTCTACTCACCCTGGTACGCAACATCCAGGGGCGTGATGACAACTTCATCTGCCTCAGCGTCTTCTTCGCCTCTCGTGACCGCGCCCTCTTTGTGTCGACGCAAGAGACACAGATGCCAGCGTCTGGTAAGAGCAATTGTGCCGTCAAAAACATGTGCCTTGCATTTGATTTGTAATATGTTTATACCTAATGATATGTAATATGTTTACATGCTTTACAACAACAAGGATGCAATAAATATACTTAAATATAAGTGCTGTTCTATACATACATGCCATAGAGTAGATGGAAATATGGGAAATATGAATGCATATTACATCAGGTCAAGGGACTGTTACACTAAGGTAATGAGCTCCTAAGGAAAATCTATCATTAAACAGAATCTGTTGTTCAATTTACAGAATTTTCAATACACAAAGCCGCCACCACATTACCGAGGACAATATTTCCGTTACACCCCAGCAAAAGTATCCCAGCAGCACATCCAGGTGTTGATAGTTTTCAGTAAACAAGATCACTGTTAAGGAGCAAAAGATATTTTAAAGAGCAAAATTGAGCATATGAGCTCAGACGAATAAAGAAACTCTTTGTTGTACCAACAGGTGGCGCTGACCTCCACCAAGCGCCAATCTTGAACGACACGACGGTGAGATTTTGGTGTCCAGAACTGACACAGGAAGGACAGTGGCGCCACGTGTGTCTCATATTCCACAAGGCGGGAATGTTGAAGAACAGCAGTGTCAGTCTGTTTGTCGACGGCGTTCACATGAGCACACAGAAGGTAGACACAATAGTAGTAGTTATTTCTGATAAAAAAGACTTATTGTTACCAATAGATTTTTTTGGTAAAATATACCTATGTACATAACAATTGTGTTGTTTTGTGGAATAATTTGTTGATATGTATCACTAGGTATGATAGAACCTGTATGTTTGTTTCAATTGCTGAAGTATGTTTGCATTCATACTGATGTTAGCAGCTGGATGTTTGTTTCTAAGATAACTCAACCAGTGTTCTAGTATTTCTTTGTTGTATGACAATTGTTGGATGTCGGATGTATTATTGTTCCAAAACCTGCTGTTTGAAGAAGATACAACTATATGTTGTACACAGTGTTGTCTGTTTTTGTTGAGCATACGTCAGTATCCTCTTTATACCTTAATTTACTTTCTTGAGCATAAATCATATTTATTATTTATTTTCATGTAAGGAAGGTATGTTTTCTTCCAAGAACTCAACATGTTATTATGAGCATTTAATTACCCAAGGCCTAATGCAGTCCTTCAAGGAACCCAACATTAAACATGCTCCAAGGCTCTTATTGAACAAAGTGTTTTTATTATATAATACCGTAACTAATGTATATATAGACATATATATATATATTTATATCAACATTATGTTTTCGAACACCCTAAAAATCTACAAAAATAATTATTTCCTGTTATGTCTGTTTTCAGACATCTATAATTGTTACCTGTTTGAATACATACATTATATAGTGACCGTGTGTTTCCAGCACATTTTGTATACTGTATGTTTTCTCAAAGCTGATAATTTAATTATGTTTGGGTGTCTGAACACATCCAGTACGGTATACAGAACCTTACCTCTACTCACACACCCTGTGTTCGTCTCTATCACTGTTACATCATTGACTTTGTAGCTGCACTACATCTCCCCTAACCTTGGAGGCACGGGTACAGCGAGTCCAAACGCTGCCACGTCAGTGTTCGCATACATCAGCACGCCCCCACAGCTGAGACGGGCGTCGAAACTGATCTGGCGCCAGGGCCCATTTCACCTGGTGGAAGACATCATTGCCTCATCCGCTGTCAGCGCACTCTGTGGGCTCGGACCAAACTACATCGGCAGCTTCCAAGCCCCGCTTTCTGGTATTGTCATATTGTTACCCTTTTCTTGATCGCCTTCCAACCTAATGTTCATCTCCCTCAGGCATCATTGTAATCTGGCTATAATATTAGTGTCTGTGGGTATGCTAACGTTTTCGGTTTGCATCTTGGGCGCCAAACGTTCGGGTGTTGATCTGCGACTCTTTGGAAGAAAAGTAATGCCCTTTTTTTTTTAATTCCTTGTTAGATAAGGGTTTTACGAGTTTTTGTTCATTACAAATATCATAACATTTACATCATTGCAAATATCAAGTACAAATACTTTGGGAAAATCTGCTGCATCTGTTTGTATGCCTTATGTAGCACCATCCGGATGCTGGACATCTTTGCTAGTTACTGTAACCAAGCCATGTGTTGGTGCTAGATTCGGCAGAGCCGGGTGCTGCCATCCTACCAGAGGAGAAGATCATGTTTAGTGTCCACGCCCACGCTATGTCTCTCATGACCATTGCCAAGATCAGGAAGGTCTACACAACCACAGACGCCAAGTCCATCGCTAAACAGCTCGCCATGTCGGCTCGGGAGAACGCTACCCCCATACGCATACTGCACAACTCAGCGGCCCACCTCAGTGGATCGGCCCGCAGTTTTGGAGCCATACTCATGGGTTATCTGGGTGAGCACTTAGTAGGTTGGTCTGCAGTTTTGGGGCCGTACTCATGGGTTATCTGGGTGAGTACTTAATAGGTTGGTCCGCAATTTTGGGGCCGTACTCATGGGTTATCTGGGTGAGTACTTAGTAGGTTGGTCCACAGTTTTGGGGCCATACTCATGGGTTATCTGGGTGAGTACTTAGTAGGTCAATGGGAAGTTTTGGGCATAGTATGGGATATATGGCTTATATACACTATAACTTTGCGGTGTCTTTTTATCCCCTTTAGAATGCCAGATCTTCAGAAATTGTTCAGAAATTGTTCAAAAAGTAACAGGACCATTTTTCTTAGAGAACGGTGCATCTCAAAGTACAGCTATAAAGACTAACTGTGAAACTCACCTTATAATACAACTATATTTGTACATGCTACATAATATCATGACGGAGACCATGGAAATATAGCCTGGGTCAAGCTAACCCAGACCAATAATTGTGTGTAGGTTCAGCAGTGTCTCCCTCCTTATAGGTGTTCGCACGTTCTGTCCGAAACCCGTTGCTAAGATCATCCTGAATGTCGGCGGCACATCAGCGCTGCTTGGTCTCATCGCCATGGCAACTGACGTCGAGGGCCTCTATGCGGCTGTCAAGGCCCTGGTGTGTGTCGTTCATAGCAACAAGGCAGCCCTGAGAGAGATGGAGCGAACCAAGGGATACCAGGTAAGCTGGACACAGGTGACTGTTAGAAATAGTCTTGCTGTAATCGAATATGAATACATTTATTTCAGGTAAAACCCATAGATTGGTACATACAAATAGGTATAACAAATATTTAGTTAAAACCCATGGAATCGTACAAATAAATAGGTTTAAAAATATGTAAGTTTAAAAAGTAAGTAAAAAATGTAAATAGATAAAACTACATGTATGATACAGTAAGGAGAGAAAGGATGTTGAATTAAATAAGTACACATAAGTCTTAATATGACAGCAAAACTAAGTACCAGTCTTTAGACAGAGTTAGCTTGTTGAAATATAATAAACAGTTAAGTTAATCTGAAAAATTTGATGCAAAACAATATCGGCCGAACACTCTGACCGAGTGTGACCTTGACCTTGTAGATGCTGGCGATGCTGTTCCGCAAGAAGAAGCACCTGTTGAACTCTCACATCCTGCACCTGACCTTTTCCCTGGTGGGAACTGTGGACAGTAGTCGGGAGACGACCGTCATCCCTAACAAGAAGGCCTTCGAAGACCTGCTCTGTGACCTCGAGGTCAGTCTCTTATGTATCACCTGGGACTGGCCCTTAGCCAGGATTGTGAAATGTTCCAATTTACCCGCTCTCATTTGTAATATACCCATTATGCTCATGAAAAACCCCTTTACACTTGCTTTGGTCACTGGCATTGGAACGTGGTGAATATTCAGGGGCTGAGGTTCTCCAAAAACCTCAAAGCTTGCAAAATACTCAACTTCAAACTACACTCCTGCACTCGCTTTTAAACTTAGTACAAGGCCCGTTTTATGACAAACAAACACTGTTATTACTTTGTTATTGGGAAAATAAAACCATGCTATGGTCCAACACAAGACCGTGGTATCTGAATAATAAAAATTCAGTTATCCAAATACCAAAAGACCCTTTATATAAAAATGAAGAACCCTTGTGATTTTCCAATACACTGTAACGGGACAATGGGGCTTTGGCTAAGGGGCCTCAGAGTGTTGTAATCTACAATCTGAACCAGCATACCAGACCCTGGGGTGAACCATGCTGGCACCAACCATCTCTGTCTCTTATTGCTGTGTATAACTCTATGCTCTAGTCTGATGTCATCTCATAGCGAATCAATGCAGGTATATAAGCCAGCTATTGGTCATCCCCACCATTGATCGCACCCCCTCCCATAAAAAAAGGCCAGATCTTGCCACAAGATACGGGCACTGTTTGTTTATGATTGACAACATTGAACACGACTTCCAAGGCAGTTATGTTAGTAGCTGTCATTCATTGGTTAATAACCATCTGGATGCTTAATGCTATGGTAATGATTTTGCAGGATGGTGATTTTTTATATGAAAATTGCAAATATTTCATTAAGACTTGTCTGACAATTTGATTGCATAACATGGATTAAATGTGTGGTAGGAAGTTACAATATCGATCTATATTGCAACGGTTTCTTCAGATTTTTTATACAAAACACGGCATATATATATATTAAGGGGGACGACCGTCGGACGGGCCAGTATAATCTGGGTTGACTAGTGTATCCTAGACGACATTTATTCATTTTACTCCTTACCTACACTTTGTCTGTGACTGTGTTTATTCCAATGTTTGTCAAGTTTTGCTGCCTTTGATTGTTGAAAGTTGTTCCCTGTATTCTTGTCTAAGCGAGTGCATCCCTCAAGGAGCACATGAGTGACCTGGGGGTGAGTTCTGATCACATGTTCCCTCTCTGACAGGTGTGGCATGATGCTCCCAGTGACCTACAGCGATCCCTCTATGAGCACTTCTACGAACTACTCACCGAGTCTAGGCAAGTGAAGCATCCGGTCACCCCTGATTAACCTTTCTCCACACTTGGCTCGCGTATCTTAATCCACGTCTCAAAATATATATTGTTATAATGAAATAAATAAGACCTCAGGGATCCCCAGCATCTCCGATCCACATACCACACCAGGTATGTTGAAACCAGACATTACATAATTGCTTATTATCAGTATATCATGTGATATTATTTTTATGAAATGTAATTATAAAAACGTTAGTTCAGTGTTATCTAAGCTGTTTATTAAACTGTTGAGGAATTTACAGTGAGAAAATGTAAACCTAGTTGCATGTGAGATGAACATTGTTATTTTTGTGTTGCAGCGATCAGAAGAATAACCTGCGACTGATGCAAGAACTGGGGCTGGTGTCCAAGCTTCTACGCATCATCCGAGACCCAACACTGTCCAAGTTGTCACTTCAGACAATAGCCAATGTCCTCACTGTGTTATTGAGTGGGATCACTCACCCTCCCTCTCTCCTCAGGTGGGCATCATAAAACCTTCCCTCTCTCCTCAGTAGGTATCACCACCCCCCTTCTCTCTTCCCAACCTCTCTCCTCAGGTACAGATCACCCTCCCTCCTCAGGTACAGATCACCCACTCTCCCTCTCTTCTTAAATAGGGATCACACACCCTCCCTCTCTCCTCAAGTAGGGATCTCACATCCTCCCTCTCTCCTCAGGTAGGTATCACCCTCCCTCGCTCTTCAGGTATAACCACCCATCCTTTCCCTCTCCTCAGGTAGGGATCAACCACCCTCCCTCTCTTGTCACGTAGGAATCACACACCCTCCCTCACTTCTAGGTTGGATGCCAGGTCTCGTCTTCTAGCACTGGTTCCCAGAATATGATTACTGTATTCCTTCTATCAAACCTACTTGCCTTAATTAGAATACACCCCCCTTCTTAGCTGCATTTGACACCGTGACAACGATCTCAAATGCCAACTGTGATTGTTGAATCTGTCATTGTATTTTAAATCCTACCAATGTAACACTAGATTCAATGCTGAGTAATAAAAAAATATTGAAAGTTCCACCTAAATTATTAGACTTTACAGTGTTCTGGCATGCTGTTGTTCATATGTGAGATGCATAAATCGCTTGCCATTCAGGTCTGCTAAGCTGGCTGTATCCAGGAAGCCCAGGAACCCCCAAAAATGGGTGTACACCCCTGTACGCTTATTGGAACACAAAATTTAACATATTCCCTCTCAAATAGTTGCATGTACTGTACGCTTAATAGAATGAATATGGTATTCTATGAACATTTCTAATGCCATCCCATTGTTGCCAGGTTTGGTCAGTTCATGGTGTCACTGGTGCCCAACTCGGCCTTGAATGAGGCAGTCGTGTCACTAGATGACAGCTGTGTGTCGGGGAGTGGTGACATGTCGGAAGCGTACATCGTGTCGACGTCATACAACATCCAGCTGCGGAACCTGTGCCTGGGCATCATCTGGAAGCTCCTCACTGCCCAGCCATCCAATAATGACATCAACCAACAGTAAGACTTCCCACACATTCTTGCTATTTTATTATCTATATATTGAGACACTGACTTTGGATCATTGTAGGTGCATCTCCTCCCAGTCGCCGGGGTCCACTCGCTTCTTTCTCTTTTTTACTTCCTTTGACCATTGGCCTGTGACCTACCAATTGGCGATGTATTTAAAAAACATAATGGGCGTTATTTAGAGTTCATTTGTTTTTTAATTGACAAACTGAATGGCGAGACATTCTCCAGAGGGTGCCATGGCGGTGATTTATGATTGTTACTGGGAAATTATTATCAGCTGCATGCCGTGTTGTAATTGGTGAATGCACATGGTCTATGCCAATGGGTAGTAATGGGTAACACTATAATGGTGATAACTGCTTCCCTTGATGCTCCATGGGTAGTATACATTGTATTATCAAGACATCGTCATATCGTGTCCTGGACTTGGTTCAAGATTTCTCCCTTGCACTGATGAGTCAATCCTGTTCTCCCATTGCAGCACATGTGACGAGATCCTTCGTATCCTCGGCTTTGATTGGCTGCTGCTCTTCCTGCAAGGTCACCTTCACCGATCGACCGTAGTCCTCGCCATGCGCACTCTACTGCTCATGCTCGGTAGTCCGTCGGTGCTCGCAAAGTTCAGAGAGGGCAGCACCAGTGGGGGTTGGCTCGACGAAACTCAGTCGGTGCTCGAAAACCACATCGGCATCGCTCTAGGTTAGTTGATGCTAGATTGAGCTAGATTGAACTAGATTAAGATGAAACTCAGTCGGTTCTCAAGAACTACATTGGCGTCATTCAATGTGAGTTGATGCTAATTTTAACTAGAAGGAGAATTACATTGTGTTTGCTCGACAAAAGATTGCAATGATGGAGAATCACATTGTGCATGTATGACAGAAGATTTCAATGATGGAGAACCACAATGTGTTTGCATGACAGCAGATTTCAGCGAAGGAGAATCACAATGTATTTGCATGACGGCAGATTTCAATGACGGAGAACCACAATATGTTTGCATGACAGCAGATTTCAGCGAAGGAGAATCACAATGTATTTGCATGATGGCAGATTTCAACACAGACTGATGACGTTGTGTTTGCAGGTTTTAATGTAGGCGCGAGTGCGAAGGCGATGAACCGTGAGATCAACATGGACGTGTGCCAGCTGCCTGGCTTCACAGCTCTCCATTGGGTGTTGCCGAAACACGCAGAGATCCCAGAGCTCTACTTCCTGCTCATGGCTCTGTTGCTAGGGCAACCAGTGAGGGAGGTGCCAGAGAAACTCCAGGTAATGATACAGTTCATGTATAACGATAGTAGGCATGGTAGTTTAGTTTAGAATGCTGAATTCTCATATTGAGAGAAACCTGATTCTTCTCTTGCTGGACAGTTTAATTCAGTCCACGTTACGTCACTACCATTGGCTACGTAAATGAGTAGCTAGCGACAGAACATGTGAACAAAGCCTTTGTGCAGTAATTACAGCATGGATGAATGCTTCCCAGAGATGTCGAGTTGGTGCTGGAAAGAATAGCTTTACCAGGAAGTGAAGTGTAAAGCATGTTGAGCACTTCTAAGGACTCAATATGATGTTCTATATGAATTTACATTCACCTTTTAATTTCCAGGTATCCTTCAATTGTTTTATGTATGCTTAGCTGTGTAGGTAAATTCGAATGGATGAATTACAGTATCATGCTTTTGTTCCTGGAAATGTCGTCTTTGTTCAGTGTGTGCCAAGCCGATGAAGCTAGTGATGGTGACATAGACAGATGACACATAGGTGTCCTCTGCTTACGAGTGTAATACAGAATAACATGTCACTATAATATATACATTATGCCGCAAATCAATGAATGACTGACACAAAATATGCCAGCAAAAATAAAAGTAAAGAAAGCATAATCTAATTGATTACTCTGTATATACATTTCAGTTTGACCTGGATTCTGTGTGGACGTTTATATTCCAAGTGCCACCCAATCAGGCTGCAGTCTCGCAGAAAGGTGCCAAGACAGAGCTCATTGGTGAAGCTGCCATTGTGATTCTTGCGATGGTTCGAACCATGCTCAACCAGGTAATGCTTCTAAATATCTAAATGTTGTTGTTTACATCTTATGAAATTGAGTATCCCATCACACTGGTGTGCTATTGTTGTAGCAGTGGGAGACAAGAAGGGTTCTACTTGAGGGAGTATCCTGTCACTGTGGTGTGTTATTGTTGTAGCAGTGGGAGACAAGAAGGGTTCTACCTGAGGGAGTATCCTGTCACTGTGGTGTGTTATTGTTGTAGCAGTGGGAGACAAGAAGGGTTCTACCCGAGGGAGTATCCTGTCACCCTGGTGTGTTATTGTTGTAGCAGTGGGAGACAAGAAGGGTTCTACCTGAGGGAGTATCCTGTCACCCTGGTGTGTTATTGTTGTAGCAGTGGGAGACAAGAAGGGTTCTGCCTGAGGGAGTATCCTGTCACCCTGGTGTGTTATTATTGTAGCAGTGGGAGACAAGAAGGGTTCTACTTGAGGGAGTATCCTGTCACTGTGGTGTGTTATTGTTGTAGCAGTGGGAGACAAGAAGGGTTCTACCTCAGGGAGTATCCTGTCACTGTGGTGTGTTATTGTTGTAGCAGTGGGAGACAAGAAGGGTTCTACCTGAGGGAGTATCCTGTCACTGTGGTGTGTTATTGTTGTAGCAGTGGGAGACAAGAAGGGTTCTACCCGAGGGAGTATCCTGTCACCCTGGTGTGTTATTGTTGTAGCAGTGGGAGACAAGAAGGGTTCTACTTGAGGGAGTATCCTGTCACTCTGGTGTGTTATTGTTGTAGCAGTGGGAGACAAGAAGGGTTCTACCTGAGGGAGTATCCTGTCACCCTGGTGTGTTATTGTTGTAGCAGTGGGAGACAAGAAGGGTTCTACCTGAGGGAGTATCCTGTCACTGTGGTGTGTTATTGATGTAGCAGTGGGAGACAAGAAGGGTTCTACCCGAGGGAGTATCCTGTCACCCTGGTGTGTTATTGTTGTAGCAGTGGGAGACAAGAAGGGTTCTACTTGAGGGAGTATCCTGTCACTGTGGTGTGTTATTGTTGTAGCAGTGGGAGACAAGAAGGGTTCTACCTGAGGGAGTATCCTGTCACTCTGGTGTGTTGTTGTTGTAGCAGTGGGAGACAAGAAGGGTTCTACTTGAGGGAGTATCCTGTCACCCTGGTGTGTTATTGTTGTAGCAGTGGGAGACAAGAAGGATTCTACCTGAGGGAGTATCCTGTCACTGTGGTGTGTTACTGTTGTAGCAGTGGGAGACAAGAAGGGTTCTACCCGAAGGAGTATCCTGTCACCCTGGTGTGTTATTGTTGTAGCAGTGGGAGACAAGAAGGGTTCTACTTGAGGGAGTATCCTGTCACTCTGGTGTGTTATTGTTGTAGCAGTGGGAGACAAGAAGGGTTCTACCCGAGGGAGTATCCTGTCACCCTGGTGTGTTATTGTTGTAGCAGTGGGAGACAAGAAGGGTTCTACTTGAGGGAGTATCCTGTCACTGTGGTGTGTTATTGTTGTAGCAGTGGGAGACAAGAAGGGTTCTACCTCAGGGAGTATCCTGTCACTGTGGTGTGTTATTGTTGTAGCAGTGGGAGACAAGAAGGGTTCTACCTGAGGGAGTATCCTGTCACTGTGGTGTGTTATTGTTGTAGCAGTGGGAGACAAGAAGGGTTCTACCCGAGGGAGTATCCTGTCACCCTGGTGTGTTATTGTTGTAGCAGTGGGAGACAAGAAGGGTTCTACCTGAGGGAGTATCCTGTCACCCTGGTGTGTTATTGTTGTAGCAGTGGGAGACAAGAAGGGTTCTGCCTGAGGGAGTATCCTGTCACCCTGGTGTGTTATTATTGTAGCAGTGGGAGACAAGAAGGGTTCTACTTGAGGGAGTATCCTGTCACTGTGGTGTGTTATTGTTGTAGCAGTGGGAGACAAGAAGGGTTCTACCTCAGGGAGTATCCTGTCACTGTGGTGTGTTATTGTTGTAGCAGTGGGAGACAAGAAGGGTTCTACCTGAGGGAGTATCCTGTCACTGTGGTGTGTTATTGTTGTAGCAGTGGGAGACAAGAAGGGTTCTACCCGAGGGAGTATCCTGTCACCCTGGTGTGTTATTGTTGTAGCAGTGGGAGACAAGAAGGGTTCTACTTGAGGGAGTATCCTGTCACTCTGGTGTGTTATTGTTGTAGCAGTGGGAGACAAGAAGGGTTCTACCTGAGGGAGTATCCTGTCACCCTGGTGTGTTATTGTTGTAGCAGTGGGAGACAAGAAGGGTTCTACCTGAGGGAGTATCCTGTCACTGTGGTGTGTTATTGATGTAGCAGTGGGAGACAAGAAGGGTTCTACCCGAGGGAGTATCCTGTCACCCTGGTGTGTTATTGTTGTAGCAGTGGGAGACAAGAAGGGTTCTACTTGAGGGAGTATCCTGTCACTGTGGTGTGTTATTGTTGTAGCAGTGGGAGACAAGAAGGGTTCTACCTGAGGGAGTATCCTGTCACTCTGGTGTGTTGTTGTTGTAGCAGTGGGAGACAAGAAGGGTTCTACTTGAGGGAGTATCCTGTCACCCTGGTGTGTTATTGTTGTAGCAGTGGGAGACAAGAAGGATTCTACCTGAGGGAGTATCCTGTCACTGTGGTGTGTTACTGTTGTAGCAGTGGGAGACAAGAAGGGTTCTACCCGAAGGAGTATCCTGTCACCCTGGTGTGTTATTGTTGTAGCAGTGGGAGACAAGAAGGGTTCTACTTGAGGGAGTATCCTGTCACTCTGGTGTGTTATTGTTGTAGCAGTGGGAGACAAGAAGGGTTCTACCCGAGGGAGTATCCTGTCACCCTGGTGTGTTATTGTTGTAGCAGTGGGAGACAAGAAGGGTTCTACTTGAGGGAGTATCCTGTCACTGTGGTGTGTTATTGTTGTAGCAGTGGGAGACAAGAAGGGTTCTACCTCAGGGAGTATCCTGTCACTGTGGTGTGTTATTGTTGTAGCAGTGGGAGACAAGAAGGGTTCTACCTGAGGGAGTATCCTGTCACTGTGGTGTGTTATTGTTGTAGCAGTGGGAGACAAGAAGGGTTCTACCCGAGGGAGTATCCTGTCACCCTGGTGTGTTATTGTTGTAGCAGTGGGAGACAAGAAGGGTTCTACTTGAGGGAGTATCCTGTCACTCTGGTGTGTTATTGTTGTAGCAGTGGGAGACAAGAAGGGTTCTACCTGAGGGAGTATCCTGTCACCCTGGTGTGTTATTGTTGTAGCAGTGGGAGACAAGAAGGGTTCTACCTGAGGGAGTATCCTGTCACTGTGGTGTGTTATTGATGTAGCAGTGGGAGACAAGAAGGGTTCTACCCGAGGGAGTATCCTGTCACCCTGGTGTGTTATTGTTGTAGCAGTGGGAGACAAGAAGGGTTCTACTTGAGGGAGTATCCTGTCACTGTGGTGTGTTATTGTTGTAGCAGTGGGAGACAAGAAGGGTTCTACCTGAGGGAGTATCCTGTCACTCTGGTGTGTTGTTGTTGTAGCAGTGGGAGACAAGAAGGGTTCTACTTGAGGGAGTATCCTGTCACCCTGGTGTGTTATTGTTGTAGCAGTGGGAGACAAGAAGGATTCTACCTGAGGGAGTATCCTGTCACTGTGGTGTGTTACTGTTGTAGCAGTGGGAGACAAGAAGGGTTCTACCCGAAGGAGTATCCTGTCACCCTGGTGTGTTATTGTTGTAGCAGTGGGAGACAAGAAGGGTTCTACTTGAGGGAGTATCCTGTCACTCTGGTGTGTTATTGTTGTAGCAGTGGGAGACAAGAAGGGTTCTACCTGAGGGAGTATCCTGTCACTGTGGTGTGTTATTGTTGTAACAGTGAGGAACAAGAAGGGTAATACCTGAGGGAGTATCCTGTCACTGTGGTGTGTTATTGTTGCAGCAGTGGGAGACAAGAAGGGTTCTACCTGAGGGAGTATCCTGTCACCCTGGTGTGTTATTGTTGCAGCAGTGAGGAACAAGAAGGGTTCTACCCGAGGGAGTATACTGTCACCCTGGTATGTTATTGTTGTAGCAGTGGGAGACAAGAATGGTTCTACTTGAGGGAGTATCCTGTCACCCTGGTGTGTTATTGTTGTAGCAGTGGGAAACAGAGGAGGAAGGATCATACCTAAGGGAGTATCCCGTCACCCTCATGCAGTTCCTGCTGTATCTCTACCACCACCAGCCAGACTTTGTGCCCCTGTGTATGAGTGCTGACTTCATCTCAGCCATCACAGCCACGCTCTTCCCAAGCCTCACAACGGACGACTTCAAGGTGAGATACATTGCTCGCTTATAATAACCAATGGATATTGACCACAGTTAAGCTATGATTCCGTATTTACGGAAACATGTACGACACGGCAGTCAGAATGGGGAATACCGCAGTAGTGACGTCACTTCTGGGAATTTCCTATCTCATTCCTATGGAGATACGATTCGAATCGCTACGTGAAACGATTCAGTTTGCCGCATACGCTTGAAAAACTCATCCGCCTATGTACTTATGGACTTCTATTAATTTCCATTGGAACTCTACACCCTTAAGGGTGTAGAGTTTGTGTACTTGCAAGCAGTTTTTCATTAAGACTGGTTAAAATTCCATTATGCAAATGCATTACTAACATTGCACACATGTCAACGTTATTCAAAGTTTTACCTAGGCAAGAGGAGCCTGATGTTACGTGACTTTGTTTTCATGTACGTTGATGTTTTTTGAGTTGACATCTTAGCACTGCTGTCCCTTCAGAAATGTCAATTCTGTGCCTATATTACACAAACCAGTACAATCTGGTCAACAGTTGCATGCATTCATGATACGATGTGTCTCGCTAAGAGTGAGGTTTCCGTGTTTCAGTCATTCCCGGGATCAGATGACTCGATGGTCCTGGTAGGGGGCTTGGACAGACACAGTGCGTGTGAGTAGAACTGTATCTACAGCTATGTGTTCTAGTGTATACCTGTCAACTCTTGGATTTGTGTAACTACAGCCTCCCCGATAAAAGGAAATATCCTGGATTGTCTGTTGTAAAAATGGAGAACGCATGGCCAGTCTAAGTAGTATTTGGTGAGCCTCACAGTTGGGTGTAGTTGGAGGTATCAGGGGGGTGCTGTTGGAATTTTTTTTTTTGAACCTCAAGGATTGAAGGTGCAGTTGGAGATTTTCAGTGAGCCTCTGTATGGTGCAATTGAGGGTTTTCTGTGAACGTCAAGGGTGTGCATTTGGAGGTTTTCTTTAAGCCTCAAGGAGGATGCAATTGTAGGTATTTGGTGAGCCTCAAGGGTGAACCAGTGGGAATTGCAAGTGCCACACCTTGTCTTGGTGGGTGGAGTCGAAGGACTGATAATGTATGCATACCTTTTTGGGACTTTGCAAATTGTTAAGACCATCCCTAAAAAGGGCAAACAGAGCTGCATGGCTCGCTTCTGTGTACTATGATTTACGGGTATTCACATGTTTGCGAGTTACCCAATCAAATCAGTGATTTTATAAGCCTTTATCCATTTTAAATGCTACATATTAAGTAAACAGCTCACACACTACAGTTGTTTACATCAAGAACCTGATTGTGTAGGCAACTTTACTGTATTGTGTGAAGTTTGTGACTCACAGTTTTATGTTTGACTACTGGAGGTAGGCAGGGCTGAACATGTCAACAACTATGCACATGCTGTGTATGTTTTTAGTGTCAAAGGAATACATCCAAACTGTATGTTTGCATCTAGTTGAAGCCAGCACTCAAGTGCATGAGATGAACAGATGGTTTGGTGTTCAGTTACAATCTACTTAACCTTCCACCCCCATCAGATATAGTGGACTCTTCCGTTTGTTACACACTGTTACTCCTGCCTCAATAACTCACAACCATAACATGCAATACAGACTGCACAATAATTATGTGCTTGTCTTGTCAAGTTTAGCTATTCATATGCTGTAGGCACCTGTTTTGGGAGATTTTGTAACCGACTGTCATTGCATTGTATATAGTCAGTGCATGAACCTGCCCATTGATATCAACATACAAATCATTTCCATGAGCAATCATGAAACTGGTACCAGCAAGGGGGTTGTGAGAGCCGTCTTGGAGTACTCTGTCTATCTCCACCCTTCTTCCAGATGTGCTGTTCTAAACTGCCACATCTTCTGTTCAAATAGAGATCATATTTAAAAACATCCTTCATGAGGTACTGATTATGGGACAGTGGATCGCCCATGTCTTTTGTGAGGAGAAGAAAGGAAATCTTTCTGAACCAAGAAAACTAACTGACCATGAGGTAATAACCTTTGACCTCAAGAAGGTATGATAAAAGAAGACCCGGTGAAACAGAGGAATCATTGGCCATTGTGGTGATGAATATTTTCTGTGCTGGGTGGAACCAGTCGGTTAGATGTGGGGGAGATTACCTATTCACCCCTTTGGTCCTGTCACGGTCTGCAGACCAGCCTAATGTCACTCGTGTACTGATTATAAAGAGAAGACTGATTTATAAAACTTTCAGCCAAAGAACTGACAGCGATAGAAAGAGCAAAGTCCGTGAACCGTGAAGGCGTATCGCCATCACAATGCACTTTGTTAGTGACAGGTGATCTTTTAGTCATTCACCAAACTGGTTTCTGACAAGCACATGTGATTAATATTCTATATAAGGGTCTGATAACCCGTGCGATATTATTCTCAGGTGTACCACTACCCGTTTTGTCTCACAAGAAGTATGTGTGTAATCATTGTTTAGGGCCTAAGTGTTATTACACAGAATTAATATTTTATGAAGAAAATTATCTAGCGATTCAAAGATATTCCATGTGTAGGGCAGACATCAAGGCATTCAGGCCAACCTGGTAATTAGTTGTTTCTTTGTGTATTTTCTAAGTAGATGCTCTTCCAGATGAGAAACAAGAACTGTTTGTTTTTTGCCTCAGTTGGTAATAGTCACCACTGCGTTGGTCCATTTTCTGTAGAGACGTCATTAAAGCAATCCGGGTTCTGGTACATACTCTGTAATTGCTTTCTTCATTTCATGTGCTTCTGAACATTCCTTAGTAGAGTGTGGGGGTGATGTGAGTGGGGTGAGGTGATCTTTTTTAAGTAGGTCTCTTCACATGCATCTGTGTCTTGAAGCAGCACTTATTTGGTTTTGGGTATTAAATGGGTCCTAACAAACTCGGGGTGTGTACAAAGTCTTAGAAAGTCTTAAATCGGATGTTGTATTTTTAAGACTTTGTAAAGGTCTTTAAGCACGCATGCACACACACACACACACACACACACACACACACACACACACACACACACACACACACACACACACACACACACACACACACACACACACACACACACACACACACACACAGACACACACATTAAAATGTGATATTCCTTGTGTTCTTGATATTTCTAATTGATTTCTTGGCAAAATGTGTTTCTTTCCTGTTGCTTTTTCCCAAGTAAAATCTTACTTTGTCTGTTCTTTTATTGTGCTACTTTCTTTATGATTACTGCCACATCTGTTCACAATCTTAGCATTATGCAGCTGCACTTGGATGAATGAGTTTCAAAGGTTGTACAATAGACTACCACAGAGATACCGCATGAATAGACAGACTGAATAGACATGGCTGTATTGATAGCCTATTTTAAGTGGACCCGTGGGGCAAGACAGCCCTGCAAATAACAGTGCCAATAACAGGTAATACTGATACATCAGAGGACCACACCATTTCATGTACTAAAATTTCCACTGACAATTTTCGCAGATGTCATTTTGATGAGTTGTAGTGATTGTGTAGTAACGGTTCTGTTGGCCTGAATGAAGATACATTGCTATTGATGGAACTATTTTCTTCAATGATAAAGAAGATAACTTTAGCTGTGTTATATCGAACGTCCACAACTGATCGACATTTTCGACCATTCACAATAAATATATATATGTAAAATTATGAATAATCAATATATGTCTGCCTAATGTACTGATAAAAAACCCTTAGCCAATGGAGAACTTCAAAGAAATACAGGTGTAACTTATTTATCTGAAGGGTTGTAGATTACTCCCTGAAAGGGTGACACTCAAGATGCAAATCTGTGAGGAAAAATACATGTACCCACATACATAGACACACTAGCTTAGTTATAGATAGGTTAATAACTTGCCCATTCATTGTAGAACTTAGAGTAACCTTGCAGACAGGAGGAGAACACATGGGGTGTACCGTGTGATATGGACAGGGATGAAATAGGCGTAGATGGAAGGGGGGAAACTATGGAACTAGAGGGCACGAAGCAGCATTATTTAAGAGAACAACTTAGGTTGAGAAAGTCATTCTTTTCACACAGAACCATCAATGAATGGAACAAATTATCTATTCTTTGTAGTAATGCTACTGCTCTTTGTGAATATGTATAAAATAAAATTGACCAATATCTGATAAGGGCGGGCTATACGTAGATTAAATCTTATTGGACCCTGGATAAACTAATGGCTTCCATGTCTGCTTGCCATCTCAAACTTATCTCTTTGGGTTATTACATGTAGTACACGTTGACATCTTAACCACTCAAGTGTCTTTTGATGAACCAGAATTGTTTTAGTATAAATTTATCATCACGTGTTTATGAATATCGACTTTGCCCTTTTGTGCATTCAAGAATAACAGTCAATATTTTTTAATTCGCATGGACAGGGCATTCCCAGGGTCACATGATTGGCATATCATGAACACCTGTTTTATGATCTTCCGTCCCTATTAAATATTAAAACATATTTGAGGGCTGGCAATTAAAATGGATATTAATATCCATAATATTGACATTGACATTCTTGGACCAGTGTTAACCAGCATTGTTAACATGTCCATCGTGTCGGCATCACTACCTGTCGCCATGAAACATGCTGTGGTAACACCGCTGTTAAAGAGGAATGGTCTTGATCCAGAACTGTTATAAAATTATTGTCCAATATCAAATCTGTCTTTCGTATCGAAGCTCGTCAAGAGACGCATTGCAATCCAAATACGACAGCACATGGATGCGAACTGCATCTTTGATATTTTCCAAAGTGCGTACCGTCCAATGCACAGGTGTGAAACAGCCCTAGTACGCATACAGGATGACATATTGCTTTCTCTGGATAACAAGAAGAGCACGATACTAGTGCTACTAGATCTCAGTGCCGCTTTTGATACTGTCGACCACGATTTGCTGGTCAATCAACTGCACAGAATTGGCGTGCGTGGCAACGCACTGTGCTGGTTGAAGTCGTATCTGTCACAGCGAACACAGGCAGTTAAAGTTGGCAATATTATTTCAAGAAGTGTTGATCTAACATGTGGTGTGCCTCAGGGTAGCATGCTCGGACCTCTTCTGTTCACGATCTACTGCCTTGGACTCACCCATGTTTTTTAACATCATCAACTGCGTTATCATATGTACGCTGATGATACGCAATTATATTTAGACTTTCCCCGTAACCAGCCACTTACAATAGCCATCGATCGAATATCTCGTTGTACCACCGATGTGAAAGCATGGATGTCTTTCCATAATCTCCTGCTTAACGAGAACAAAACTGAGGTGGTCGTCATATCTGCAGTGAACAATCAGAAACTTGTTGACCAAGTCATTGATGTATGTGGCTGTGCTGTTTTGCCGAAGCCAGTTATCCGCAACATCGGTGTTCTACTCGACAACATTGTGTCGATGACGAATCAAGTGCGTCGTGTTTGCCAGGTGGCATATTGTCACCTCTGAAGCATCGCGTTGATTAGCAAATGTCTTACCACTAATGCCTGCAGAACCTTTGTGAACGCCTTAGTCATGTCACGTATTGATTACGGCAAGGCAGTGTTATATGGTCTGCCGGAGACGCACTTGCAAAAGCTGCAGATGGGACAGAATTCCGCAGCACGTCTCATTACCGGGACAAGGAGACGAGAACACATAACACCTGTTCTGTACCGTCTACACTGGTTGCCTATTCGCCAGCGGATCGAATTCAAGCTGTTACTGCTGGTATATCGTGCAGTGCACCATCTCGGCCCTTCGTACATTTCATCGCTCGTAACATCCTACACGCCGACCAGATCACTTAGATGGGCCGAACAAGGTCTGCTGACTGTTCCGAGATATCACCTTGAACATTATGTCCGTCGTTCCTTCTCGGTGGCTGGCCCGATCCTGTGGAATGCCCTGCCCCATGTAGTCAGGCATGCAAACTGCGTTGTCACCTTCAAATCACTCTTAAAGACATACTTATTTCGACAGGCCTTCAAAGAACTTTGCAGTCCGCATCAGTGACATGTGTACAATGTTGACATTCGGTTATGTATTTAGGTTGCAGTTATTTATTAATTAATTAATTTGTTTAATTAGCATATTATATGTATTTGTTTATTTTAATTTAAGCACATTATTTATTTTAGGTATTTAAACGGCAAATTCATTTAACTTATGTATAATATATACACTTGTAAATATATATTTATTTTTATTCAGGTTTATCTAACTGACATTTTATGTAATTTTTATATGCTATTTTTAAATAATTTTCTTTTACCTTTCTATTTAATATTTCTATTTAATGTATTTTATTTATACTCTACGATTGTCAGCACCTTTCAGCAGATTTGTTATCCAGACACATGGCACTCTATAAATGCTTTATAATAATAAATAATATGTACAATGATTTCACAATGAAAAGAATCAGACTTTGTATCTGTAATACAAATCTAATTTATCAACAAATTGTGGCAACTGTGAATCAACCACTGGCGCTAGGAACTTGACAGTTAAGTTTATTCACTGAGTGCTGTCTAGATGCTGCCACAATATATTACTGAAACATTATGGTCATTTTGTTAAGTCTTGACATACCAGAACGTGACACTTAACCTCTTCCGTAGATCAGTTTAACTGCTATTCACCCTTCACAAGATTTATAGAGAAACCTAACCAGATGTGTAGGATTTTGACCTGGGTAGTAGCTTCACAGTAACACAAGCACCAGATTTATGCATTTTCACAGACATTTCTTTGTCAGCCATCAAATGAACAGGTTTGGATGATAAATGGATGAAATATGTGTGGTAACTTCTTCGTTGTACAGACAGTATCATTAACGTTTTAATACGGAACAGCTTCAGTTGAAGAAATCATAATAAATGTGAAAAATTTATAAATTGGAATAACAAACTTATGATTGTCAAAGAACAATGCTTTTGATGCTATCCAGGTGTCTGACAAGACACAGCAGATTTTGTTTTATATAGCCTGGTAGATGGTGAATGTTGTAGACTACATGTAATTAAACATTGAAAAGTGTAATATCGATTTGTAATGATTCATAGGCATAGAATTTCAAGTACAAAATAAAAATATACTGCCAGTCTACTGTGCTGGTTCCTCAGTAATTTATGACGTCGACCGTCAGTAAATAACCTTTTGTAATCAAACTTGCCTCTTAACGTTGGTATAATTCCTACTTGTGCAGTTATGTTTCCTGTCAGCAATGACACATTTTTGTTTATTTCACAACCAGTTTTATACCAGAATAAGAGTAGTTTACAAGTCTTCATGATGTTACCTTTATTTACACAATACACCTTCAAACACGTCTTCTCATCAATGCTTATACAATGTATCAATTAATGACAGTTCTTGCAGTAGTCATAACCTCATTTATGTAACTAGCAGGCATCTTCAGTTATTGTTCATTTCAGCTGAAGTCATCACGAGTTGAATACTTCACAAGTGTTTCATTATTTTCACAGTGCTGCTGTGGTGAAACGACCCTTACTCTCTTTCACTCCCACGTTAATGATTGCAAATTTCACTACAAAACAAGGCATGTCCACTAAACATACATATCATTGTCAAATAATCATGTGTGCATTTCTTAAGTATTTATATATACAGTAGTCCTGCTAATTTGATACCTTTACAACAGGAATCAGTCAGCATCAGGTCCGCAAGCATTACCTTCTGACATGCTTCATGGTTATTCTGGCTCGCCTTCCCGTGGCTCGTAACTATCCTCCCCCGAATCATCCTCACCCTCTCCCCTATAGTCCTCATCCCTTTCTGCATCACCCTCACCCTCAATTTGTTCTGTGGGGTAATCACCCTGTTCCACGGGGTCCTCACCCTGTTCACTGCTATCCTCTTCCTGTTCAACAATGTCGTCATTGTGTTCCGATGGATCTCCTAGTTCTGTGCGATCCTCCATCTCTGGATCTTGAGCCACATTCGGGCCACTAGTTTCATCCATGTGAGCCGACGCAATCGGATAGTCGACCTGTGGACTCTCCCCGGTGTCCGGATCCATCCAGGTGCTCACTGGATCGTCAGGCTCCTCATCCACATCAGATAGATCCGTTCTGAAGTTTTCTGCATCCAGGCTCTGGATCGGCTCGATGGATTCACCATTTTCTGGGTCATCGGCCGGATTCACTGCCATGCACCAGTCCATGCATGGACTCTCCCGTCCGGCGTCCTGGTCGTCAGGCTCCACGAAATCTGCAGCGTCGTCCATCTGGAGTTCATCCGCCTCATATACATTCAGATATGACACTGGTGCTTCTGCGGCCGGCAGTGAATCAGGGGAACTACTCCGGTTGTCATTGTTGTCATTGTCCTGCTCCACTTCATGTGGCTCTTCCAGAACTTCCGCCAACTCTTCTGGAGCTTCCTCCACGTTCACTTCGCTCCCGCTGGAGTCCCGGTCCTCGACGGCTCCGTTGGTGTTCTCGTTGTTGTCTCCCCATGTGTCTGTCGGTCCAGCAGTGTCAGAAACTCTATCACTGTTGACACTCGAGTTGTTGTCATTAGCGACAGCAACTGTGACAATGACATCACCTTGTGGGGGATTCATCCAGTCACTTGGGTTTTCATTGCTGTCGCTGGAACTTGACGAACTCGAACTGCTTGATGAGTTTGACCTCTTGACCTTTGCAGGCAGACTGTTTGCATTTGTATCCACTGCTTTCTTGTCATGCACCTTAGCTTCTTTCCCTTGCTTTTTGCCCTCAAGTTGATGTTTTCCCTCTACCACGCTTGCACCATCTTCAATCTGAACTGTTCCGTTTGCCTTAGCCACAGGTATGTTTTTGTCCTGCTCCGCACTTGTGCCTTGTTCGTCAGTAGTCGTGACCACAATATTGTCCTTCCCAAGGTCCTCACTGTCACCCGCATCGATCTCACAAAACACCGGTCCGTCCTTGCGCCGGGCATAGCACATCATCTTGTATTGCTTATTCTCCACACTGTTTTGAATCGGCGGTTGCCAATAGCGGTGTCGCCGGTGTCGCCAGAACATTCCGAATGCCGTCGCGGCCACGATAAGCAACGCGAGAAGTATGACACCAACGATGAGCCCTGTCTTCTGCGAATCCGTCAAGATTAGCTTGTCATGATCGTTGTCGTCATTATCTCCTACCAGGGCAGTGACACTGGTGTCTGTGGTGATTGTATAGTTGTCCATCTCTGATGATTGTGTAGGGACAGACGGATTGTCGTTCTCCAGTCCTCCCAAGGCGACAGGACTCTGAGTGTTTGTAAGCGATGCACTATGGACAATGGCACTACATGCCAGTAGTGTCACTACTGAGGCATGTAACACACCTTGCCAGGCTGGTGCAGTCAGCATGGTGCCAATAGTGCTGTAACAAGTCACTAGATCCAACACTGTTTTGAGTCACACTGATGAATGTGTATCCAGTCAACACAGATATCTATGAGCAGTACTGCTAGGCACACTGACAGTAGATCATTTGTCAGATCTCACAAGATGTCTTTTAAATATCACAGTGTGTATGCCAGCAGACAATGGCGCAGTTCTTCATCAATCATTCCATTGTAGGAGCGCAAGAAATCAGCCACGAGTCACTCACATACATATGCGTATCTGTCATTTGGCACGTCGTACATATGGCAGTGTTCACACATCCGTATCAGTACGACACTTCCCCTTGTAGCTCGGTAGCAATGTTTTGTCCACAAAGTTTTCAAGTCACTATGCTAACGCCACACAAAGACAAATGCTACTAACCGAAGAATGATACTCTATTGACAAGACATCTCGGTCGAAGACACAGCCACTATCAACCCCAGTTGCACAACATCGTATTTAAGACGACCAATGCAGACATTCCTTGAGAATGACCTCCGTGTCCACGCTAAGCGTGTGCGACATGCCGCGCTCAAATGACTACACTTGACTGAGGGGGTAGCTCCGTTCTGGTGCAGTTGTAGACAGCGGGGGCAATTATGTGGCTGCTGCTTTCCCAGGCCACACAATGGCCAAGCAGGACTTGCAGAGGACATGCTTGGGCGGTCATGCATAATGCCATGCTGGTCTCACATCACAGTTGGGGGTGTGGCCGTGGGTGAGTATGTGAATGGGGGCAGGTAACAAATACAGCCGGAACAGTTTTTAAAGGGAAAGGATGTGTTATTTCATTCCCGATTATGGTTATAATAATTATTATATTTTCACATATTTCACATCTAAATTAAATGTATGTGTAATCACAGGATGATGAAAAACTAAGTAGACACATTGATTGAAAATATTATTGTTACATTACATTTTTATATCAAATTATATGTGGAATAAAAATCTCAGAAATATCAAAAGTAAATGATAATTAATTTACATGGTTTTTAATGACTGGTGGTCTTAAAGATAGATTTGACAATCTTCCTTTAATCTTAAAGAATCTGAGTAGTCAACATTCAAATGACATTCATTTTACATAGCATAAACTTTATGCCTTGTTAGCGAACAATTATTAAGGTATTACCTACTAGCAATAGACAGTTTATCCAGTATTGACAACTGTCAGAGTTCTCTCTAAGTCTATATGACTTTCTGATATTTTTTTGACCATAAAGTATACATAGCAGGAATATGCTGGCACAATTTGTTACCAGCTGTTGCAATTTCGGACTGTCAAACTTTTGGCCAGCTGAACTGTCAGACCATTGACCCCACCCCATAGCTGTAGATGCCAGACGTATTTGGTCACTTGGAAAGCAACACCAAGTTGTTTTCTCTTAACAAACAGTTGCAATGTTGACATTAACAGTTGTGACTACCACCTTGTACAGTCAACAGAAGCGATTTCCCTAGTTACATTGGGTCACAGGGACATTTATTCTCCTCTTTGTCATTTAAATAATGATCTGATGCTATTTTATATGTGAGACAATGCATCAAGTTATAACTGTTGAATACAGAACTGCTACTTCAAACAAGCCCGGTGAACCACAGTCAGTTGTTGAACCAACTTCCTGAAGCACAGAAAATCAAAACATGTCAAGCGCAGTATATAATTATATGACACAGCCGTATGTGGACATATGCAAGCTTACGTACAGTTTTGCTTAAAAGATAGAAATTAAACTTGTGAACTTGATTCGTTTCAGCAGAGTATCAAATCGTGCATCATTGTGCACATGTTGCCGCCACGTAATTGTGATGACAGTTCAAAATTGTTTGTGCAATTCCGACAGCTGTAAATTGGACCAGGACGCAATTTAAAGGGTTGTAAAGATGTCAATTAATAAATCACTAGTGGGGGTCCGCTGGGCAATAACATGCCGCTGTGGGCAGGTTGAACTCTGTGGTGCTTGTCTTGTCATCAGAAGGAGGTAGGTTAAAAGTTTAGCTTGGGGCGCGATAGTGTAAATTATTAGAGTATCGCTCTAATTGGACCCTCAAAGAAAGTTTTGGACCCACTTGCTGCTATGTCAAAGTCTGGGCAATTTTGTTCACTCCACGTCGCTTCAGTTCAGTTGGCTGCATAAATGACTACCTGACTACAGACAGTGGTGGATATATATAAATGAACAGTCTTTGTGCAGTAATTGCAACATGGCTGAATGCCTCCCATACGTGTCAAGATGTATTTGAATGAAGTTCAATGAACAGATCTGCCAGGAAGTGTAAAGTGCTTTGAGAAGTCCCAAAGACTAGACATTTACCTTAATCCAGTTATCTCATATAGGGTCGGGCACAGATGTTATTATAAACATTTTATTTTTACTTAATACAACTTTTTAAATAATGGCTTCAATCTAATAATATTATACATATACAAATCTACATAATATTAGTAGGATGTGAACGATATTTTTCGAGATATCTTATTTTGAAAATGAGGAAATATATTGGTATGGCAGTTTGGCATCTAGCAAGAGACAAGCACAAAATTTAAAAATATAACTTCGGCAAATAAAAATATGAAAAAATAGAAGATCAATTTGATATGTGGACAATAATACAAGTTTCATTAAGCTATGTCATGTTGTTTGGTTTTTATCAGATTTTTTGTGACTGGTATTTCTTTCCCTGATCGCCTACAGTCGGAGAAAATTTCAAAACTAAAACTTCTTGCACTGGAGTCATTGTTTTATTTGACTGATACCTCGCACGTAGGTGTAATCTCACTAGAGGTCTCCCATGTCACACTGAAGATGCAACCTTATATGTCTTACTGTTACCACTCACAACTGACCGGTTTGTCTAGTCCTTCTGAATACGATAGCATGTAATTAGCATGCCAGAGATGAGCAATGTGCAGTTACTGAGCAGGGGAAGTCTCAGGGTATCGCTTCGGGATCCGGTTTCAACAACGTTTTGTTCTTGGACAATTAGGCTAGACAATTGCTATAAGCAGGATCATTCATGCGTCATGCTGACTCTACAGCTACTGTTGTCGTGAACCTGCAATTGCGTTATAATTTACATTCAAAAGGTTTGCCTCGTAGCATTCTGCTTTTCATAGCAATCTGTCTGTATGTGTTAGTTGGCAGTGAGTCAAATTTGAGAGCACTAGTTAAATGGTAAAAAAAATAAGTGATGATGGTGTCGATGTAAGTGTTTACAATTTTATAAGTATTTTATATGCAGATATTACAACTTGGCTGTTAATAACATCAGAACATGGAGTAGCCAGATTGTTCTGACATTGTTCTTGATAAAACTAATGTGGCCAGAATGTGTTATACGATAAATTCTTGGTTTTCTTTGGTGTTTTATCCGCAAAGTATTAAATATTAAAATGGACCCTGTATTCGGACACCTAAAAATAATTTAATTATTAGCTGTCCAAAAACATGCAGCACAAAAAAATAAAAATTCTGCGGACATACATTAGTTGCTCCTCCGCACGTTTCTGTATGCCACAATTACCGAATCTCCCACAGTTGACCATGGTGTCTGAAAACATTCAGTATAGAAAATTATTATTTTTATTATTATTTTTGTAGATTTTTAGGGTGTCTGAAAAGATACTGAGTCAAAACACATAGAGTCATTGTGGCAATCAGAACAACACTGCCTTTTTCAGATATCCACAGGAACCTCACATCATCTGTTTCACAACAACGTTTTATTCCTAAAACCAAGCTTAACTTTGGCAAACATGCTTTCTCTGTTGCTGCACCCAAAATGTGGAATCAACTCCCTCTATCACTTTTAAATCATCTGAAAATATAAAAAAACAAGGCTTATTTATTTGAAATCGCATTCCCACCGTAACCTTTGGCGATCCTTTGCTCTAATGATGACTCTCGCTCATCCCTGTTCATGATTTGGCCTACTGATTGTTTTATATTGTGCCACAGAGCTCCTGAGGATGTGGGCACCATAGAAGTTTATTATTGTGTGATGTTTTCAGCCCAGCTGAGCTCGCACCCGGCCAGGAAGTTTGTGATGGACTTCCTCCGAATGATCATAGTGGACAGTCTGATGCGGCCACAGTCCAGTCGGTCAGCGGTCGTCATTGACCTCGTGCTCGAGGTAAGTAACCAACACTTCTTATAATTGACCTGTCCATCATGTAACCTGTTGCTTAGCAAAACCTCCATCAAGCCATCAAAAAATGGTGCCTGGCATGTGGTGGGTTTGGACATTCCATTGTATATTTTGTTGAAATTATGGTCCCAAAAGTGTTTCTTTGTATCAAAAACATAAGGTGAAGTTTCTAACGTGACAACTGTATGCGGAAATGTTCAATTTATGAGTTGTCATTCTGCAACATTGGTGGCAAAGGTAAAGCTTGACGGAGGTCACATGCAAATATTTATTGTGACATCTGCTAGATCAAACATTCCTGCATACAGTTGTGTTTTTAAAAACTTTGCTGCATGTTTTTGTCATAAAAAATGTTTGCGGTCAGAATTTCAACAAAATATATGACAGAATATCTTAATGCTCCACATGTTTGGTATCAATTTTTTATGGTTTGTAGGACATATTACTAGGCAACAGGTCACGTGATAGGCCAATTCATGCATATGCAATTATGATTTCCATTGCTGCATAGGGGTGGTCTGATACGTTCACAAAGTTATACACGTACAATTGATTGAACCCACCCCCAACAATACCTTATTTGGGACTCTCGATTGTTACTTTCCAAGATTGCTATTAGGCAACACCAATTTGATTATTAGGATTACGGACCTGCCAACATTTTTGACAAAACGGAAATAAAAATATAATTTTGAACTTTTATTTCTGATCAAAATGCCGAACCAATGATTTTGTATCGATTCATCGAGCATATACGCATCATACCGAACATTGTATGTTAAACACCGTTTCATTGGTTGTCGCGCGTCTTCGGTCTACGATCCAACAAATCCCTGAAAGTCCAACTTGTCATTAATTGATCTAAACCATGACTGAACCAGAAGCTGCAGTGTGGCTTTGAATCAAGAAATTGAAGTTTCGCGCTGCTTCCCAAAAGGAAGTAACAAAATTAGAATTTTCTGACACGATCAACAATTTAATTTCCCATGTTTGTAGTGACGCCACCCTGCTATCGAAAGTATGTGTGGGTGTTGAATGCGTGGATTGTTGTCGAAATGACAGCGAGCGTCCTTGACCTTGCAGATGCTACGTGAGCAATTCAACGTTTAACACATTTATTTTCTTGAACGATGACAACGTTAGTGCCACTGAAATGAAGCGAAAAGCAACCCAAAGGCTGACATTTTAGACACGATGCAAAATAGCAATAAAGAAAATAAACTGCCAACTCGCAATGCAGGCGAAACCAGTAACGTGTGCATGTTTAATGCGCTACTCATTCTGTCTACATGCAAAAGTTAACAAAATCAAGTTAACTCGCTGGGAAAACGGGTTGTAGACACTCTCTTCAATGTCAGCATCACATTGTATTACTTCGGAATAGAATAATGTAGTTATATTTGGAGGTAAAACAATCAAATCCATATTATGCCAGTCAAATTAATATCATTACAGCAAGATATATCCTGCCTCTGATCTACACGTTTATGGCTGTAATGTTAACACACCATAACGGTGTCTGCCAAGTCTTGTTATCAGTACTTGATATTCTAAATTTGAATAGTCTTCAACTTTATTAAACTTTCATAACAGGATGTGTCTAGTAAGTTTTAATACAAGGGTAAATAATTGTTTAGCAATGTTCTGTACGGCTCATATGACAATTCATGTACTTACACAAAACATCTTTCAGGTGCAATTACTTTTATTTTTATTTCCCCCTTCTTCCCTAACAGAAATGTCTAAAAAAATCTGCAAATCCTAACAATCAAATTAGCATGGCCTTAGCATCAGTTTGCATCAGTATGCTCTGTAGAACAAATATGGTAATTGGAACTGTGTTTTGATTTTAAGACGTTGCATGTATTCCCAACAAGTATCAGTAGCTTGTATTCATGCAGGCTGTTAGTGTGATATTATGTGGACACATCCTATGTCAAACCTCCACTCAACATGAACATGTGCCTACATAGTTGTCGGCTTTGGCCTATTTTGTGCTCGTCAAGAATGTTATACTTTGAGAGATTGTAGGATCAGCAACTGTAGTGAAACAAGAACATATACAAGATGTACACTGCTTGACAGTCCTTTAGAGTCAGTCCAGATAAAATAATACTTTAGACAGTCATTTATAGTCAGTCCAGATAAAATAATACTTTTGACAGTCCTTTAGAGTCAGTCCAGATAAAATAATACTTTAGACAGTCATTTATAGTCAGTCCAGATAAAATAATACTTTTGACAGTCCTTTAGAGTCAGTCCAGATAAAATAATACTTTAGACAGTCATTTATAGTCAGTCCAGATAAAATAATACTTTTGACAGTCCTTTAGAGTCAGTCCAGATAAAATAATACTTTAGACAGTCCTTTATAGTCAGTCCAGATAAAATAATACTTTAGACAGTCCTCTATAGTCAGTCCAGATAAAATAATACTTTAGACAGTCCTTTATAGTCAGTCCAGATAAAATAATACTTTAGACAGTCCTTTATAGTCAGTCCAGATAAAATAATACTTTAGACATCCTTTATAGTCAATCCAGATAAAATAATACTTTAGACAGTCCTTTATAGTCAGTCCAGATAAAATAATACTTTTGACAGTCCTTTAGAGTCAGTCCAGATAAAATAATACTTTAGACAGTCATTTATAGTCAGTCCAGATAAAATAATACTTTTGACAGTCCTTTAGAGTCAGTCCAGATAAAATAATACTTTAGACAGTCATTTATAGTCAGTCCAGATAAAATAATACTTTAGACAGTCCTTTAGAGTCAGTCCAGATAAAATAATACTTTAGACAGTCATTTATAGTCAGTCCAGATAAAATAATACTTTTGACAGTCCTTTAGAGTCAGTCCAGATAAAATAATACTTTAGACAGTCATTTATAGTCAGTCCAGATAAAATAATACTTTAGACAGTCCTTTAGAGTCAGTCCAGATAAAATAATACTTTAGACAGTCATTTATAGTCAGTCCAGATAAAATAATACTTTTGACAGTCCTTTAGAGTCAGTCCAGATAAAATAATACTTTAGACAGTCATTTATAGTCAGTCCAGATAAAATAATACTTTAGACAGTCCTCTATAGTCAGTCCAGATAAAATAATACTTTAGACAGTCCTTTATAGTCAGTCCAGATAAAATAATACTTTAGACAGTCATTTATAGTCAGTCCAGATAAAATAATACTTTTGACAGTCCTTTAGAGTCAGTCCAGATAAAATAATACTTTAGACAGTCATTTATAGTCAGTCCAGATAAAATAATACTTTAGACAGTCCTTTAGAGTCAGTCCAGATAAAATAATACTTTAGACAGTCATTTATAGTCAGTCCAGATAAAATAATACTTTTGACAGTCCTTTAGAGTCAGTCCAGATAAAATAATACTTTAGACAGTCATTTATAGTCAGTCCAGATAAAATAATACTTTAGACAGTCCTTTAGAGTCAGTCCAGATAAAATAATACTTTAGACAGTCATTTATAGTCAGTCCAGATAAAATAATACTTTTGACAGTCCTTTAGAGTCAGTCCAGATAAAATAATACTTTTGACAGTCCTTTAGAGTCAGTCCAGATAAAATAATACTTTAGACAGTCATTTATAGTCAGTCCAGATAAAATAATACTTTAGACAGTCCTTTAGAGTCAGTCCAGATAAAATAATACTTTAGAC
Source organism: Escarpia spicata (assembly GCA_963995525.1). Classification (NCBI taxonomy): domain Eukaryota; kingdom Metazoa; phylum Annelida; class Polychaeta; order Sabellida; family Siboglinidae; genus Escarpia; species Escarpia spicata. Next base: position 26,037,825 of record OZ023210.1, read on the forward strand.
AGTCATTTATAGTCAGTCCAGATAAAATAATACTTTTGACAGTCCTTTAGAGTCAGTCCAGATAAAATAATACTTTAGACAGTCATTTATAGTCAGTCCAGATAAAATAATACTTTAGACAGTCCTTTAGAGTCAGTCCAGATAAAATAATACTTTAGACAGTCATTTATAGTCAGTCCAGATAAAATAATACTTTTGACAGTCCTTTAGAGTCAGTCCAGATAAAATAATACTTTAGACAGTCATTTATAGTCAGTCCAGATAAAATAATACTTTAGACAGTCCTCTATAGTCAGTCCAGATAAAATAATACTTTAGACAGTCCTTTATAGTCAGTCCAGATAAAATAATACTTTAGACATCCTTTATAGTCAGTCCAGATAAAAAAATACTTTAGACAGTCCTTTATAGTCAATCCAGATAAAATAATACTTTAGACAGTCCTTTATAGTCAGTCCAGATAAAATAATACTTTAGACATCCTTTATAGTCAGTCCAGATAAAATAATACTTTAGACAGTCCTTTATAGTCAGTCCAGATAAAATAATACTTTAGACATCCTTTATAGTCAGTCCAGATAAAATAATACTTTAGACAGTCCTTTATAGTCAGTCCATATAAAATAATACTTTAGACATCCTTTATAGTCAGTCCAGATAAAATAATACTTTAGACAGTCCTTTATAGTCAGTCCAGATAAAAAAATACTTTAGACAGTCCTTTATAGTCAATCCAGATAAAATAATACTTTTGACAGTCCTTTAGAGTCAGTCCAGATAAAATAATACTTTAGACAGTCCTCTATAGTCAGTCCAGATAAAATAATACTTTAGACAGTCCTTTATAGTCAGTCCAGATAAAATAATACTTTAGACATCCTTTATAGTCAGTCCAGATAAAAAAATACTTTAGACAGTCCTTTATAGTCAATCCAGATAAAATAATACTTTAGACAGTCCTTTATAGTCAGTCCAGATAAAATAATACTTTAGACATCCTTTATAGTCAGTCCAGATAAAATAATACTTTAGACAGTCCTTTATAGTCAGTCCAGATAAAATAATACTTTAGACATCCTTTATAGTCAGTCCAGATAAAATAATACTTTAGACAGTCCTTTATAGTCAGTCCATATAAAATAATACTTTAGACATCCTTTATAGTCAGTCCAGATAAAATAATACTTTAGACAGTCCTTTATAGTCAGTCCAGATAAAAAAATACTTTAGACAGTCCTTTATAGTCAATCCAGATAAAATAATACTTTAGACAGTCCTTTATAGTCAGTCCAGATAAAATAATACTTTAGACAGTCCTTTATAGTCAGTCCAGATAAAATAATACTTTAGACATCCTTTATAGTCAGTCCAGATAAAATAATACTTTAGACAGTCCTTTATAGTCAGTCCAGATAAAATAATACTTTAGACATCCTTTATAGTCAGTCCAGATAAAATAATACTTTAGACAGTCCTTTATAGTCAGTCCATATAAAATAATACTTTAGACATCCTTTATAGTCAGTCCAGATAAAATAATACTTTAGACAGTCCTTTATAGTCAGTCCAGATAAAAAAAATACTTTAGACAGTCCTTTATAGTCAATCCAGATAAAATAATACTTTTGACAGTCCTCTATAGTCAGTCCAGATAAAATAATACTTTAGACAGTCCTTTATAGTCAGTCCAGATAAAATAATACTTTATACATCCTTTATAGTCAGTCAAGATAAAATAATACTTTAGACAGTCCTTTATAGTCAGTCCAGATAAAAAAATACTTTAGACAGTCCTTTATAGTCAATCCAGATAAAATAATACTTTAGACAGTCCTTTATAGTCAGTCCAGATAAAATAATACTTTAGACAGTCCTTTATAGTCAGTCCAGATAAAATAATACTTTAGACAGTCCTTTATAGTCAGTCCAGATAAAATAATACTTTAGACAGTCCTTTATAGTCAGTCCAGATAAAATAATACTTTAGACAGTCCTCTATAGTCAGTCCAGATAAAATAATACTTTAGACAGTCCTTTATAGTCAGTCCAGATAAAATAATACTTTATACATCCTTTATAGTCAGTCAAGATAAAATAATACTTTAGACAGTCCTTTATAGTCAGTCCAGATAAAAAAATACTTTAGACAGTCCTTTATAGTCAATCCAGATAAAATAATACTTTAGACAGTCCTTTATAGTCAGTCCAGATAAAATAATACTTTAGACAGTCCTTTATAGTCAGTCCATATAAAATAATACTTTAGACAGTCCTTTATAGTCAGTCCAGATAAAATAATACTTTAGACAGTCCTTTATAGTCAGTCCAGATAAAATAATACTTTAGACAGTCCTTTATAGTCAGTCCAGATAAAATAATACTTTAGACAGTCCTTTATAGTCAGTCCATATAAAATAATACTTTAGACAGTCCTTTATAGTCAGTCCAGATAAAATAATACTTTAGACAGTCCTTTATAGTCAGTCCAGATAAAATAATACTTTAGACATCCTTTATAGTCAGTCCAGATAAAATAATACTTTAGACAGTCCTTTATAGTCAATCCAGATAAAATAATACTTTAGACAGTCCTTTATAGTCAGTCCAGATAAAATAATACTTTAGACAGTCCTTTATAGTCAGTCCATATAAAATAATACTTTAGACAGTCCTTTATAGTCAGTCCAGATAAAATAATACTTTAGACAGTCCTTTATAGTCAGTCCAGATAAAATAATACTTTAGACAGTCCTTTATAGTCAGTCCAGATAAAATAATACTTTAGACAGTCCTTTATAGTCAGTCCATATAAAATAATACTTTAGACAGTCCTTTATAGTCAGTCCAGATAAAATAATACTTTAGACAGTCCTTTATAGTCAGTCCAGATAAAATAATACTTTAGACATCCTTTATAGTCAGTCCAGATAAAATAATACTTTAGACAGTCCTTTATAGTCAATCCAGATAAAATAATACTTTAGACAGTCCTTTATAGTCAGTCCAGATAAAATAATACTTTAGACAGTCCTTTATAGTCAGTCCATATAAAATAATACTTTAGACAGTCCTTTATAGTCAGTCCAGATAAAATAATACTTTAGACAGTCCTTTATAGTCAATCCAAATAAAATAATACTTTAGACAGTCCTTTATAGTCAGTCCAGATAAAATAATACTTTAGACAGTCCTTTATAGTCAGTCCATATAAAATAATACTTTAGACATCCTTTATAGTCAGTCCAGATAAAATAATACCTTAGACATCCTTTTTAGTCAGTCCAGATAAAATAATACTTTAGACAGTCCTTTATAGTCAGTCCAGGTAAAATAATACTTTAGACATCCTTTATAGTCAGTCCAGATAAAATAATACTTTAGACATCCTTTATAGTCAGTCCAGATAAAATAATACTTTAGACATCCTTTATAGTCAGTCCAGATAAAATAATACTTTAGACATCCTTTATAGTCAGTCCAGATAAAATAATACTTTAGACATCCTTTATAGTCAGTCCAGATAAAATAATACTTCTGACAGTTCTTTGTAGTCAGTCCAGACAAAATAATACTTCTGACAGTCCTTTATAGTTTGTTTACTCTACATTGCTTCAGTTCACTCAGCTGTATGAATGAGTACCTGGCTATAGACAGTGGTGGATATTTGTTTTACAAATAGTCTTTGCGCATTAATTGCAGCGTGGCTGAATGCTTCCCAGAGAAGTCGGTATGGTGTTCGATTGAACATGTCTGCCAGGGAGTAAAGTGTAAAGTGCTTTGATCAGTTCTGAGGACTGGATACTGCGCTATATAAGAACTTACCTTTTTTTCACATGTAGGGTTGGGCAGAGATTTGACCTGTTCGTGTGTATTCCTGAAATGACCGTCTGTTTGAAGCACTTGGTGCAGCTGATGAGTAAAGTAAATCTATTTTGAGACCCTAATTAGTTTAAGCAGCTCCTTCAGTTTTAGTGAAATGACCCCCCTGGTTAGAAGCCCACCAGCACCCCCTAGAAGCCTGGATGGGTTCTTATATCTTCTAGTACTTGAGTTCATCCAGTTACCTAGGCCATTCAGATGAATCAGATCTGGATGTATGAAAGGGGTAGACTTGTGTGATTGCATGGGTGTTTCTCATGTACTAATTACACACTTGGTTAGATATCTTGCATGGTGTTCATGTTGATTTTGCTGCATTCATTCTAGCTCCAACTGGACTAAGGAATATGGATGTTTATTAAGTACATTGGCATCTTGCTATAAGGACTCCTAGATGTCAGGAACCACCTCCTTAAAAGAACAATCTTTAGTGTCCACTACATTTGTACCCGCCTATTTATATTACTTAGCATGTTAAGAACAATTGAAGGGGTATAGTTTAATGGGCAAATTAAAATGTACATTTTTATAAAGTAAGTGGTGTCATTTAATATTTTTGTGAACACAACATTTTTTTGAGCACAAGTCTAAATATTTATGCATGTTTTCAAAGCACATTATAAGGAGACTTGTATTGCTAGCTATAATGTTAATTAACAAACGCTGTTCAATTTACAAACTGTAGTGTTATATTTGCACAGCATAATTGAACAATGATGTAATTGTAGACGTGGTATGTTCATGATGTAGCATAGGTAGTATGACTTCAAAGAGATGGAGGAGTAGTTGTAGATGTGGTATGTTCATGATGTAGCATAGATAGTATGACATCAAAGAGATGGAGGAGTAGTTGTAGATGTGGTATGTTCATGATGTAGCATAGGTAGTATGACTTCAAAGAGATGGAGGAGTAGTTGTAGATGTGGTATGTTCATGATGTAGCATAGGTAGTATGACTTCAAAGAGATGGAGGAGCAGTTGGAAGTTATCAAAGTGTAACATGGCACCTCACTATTACGGCCACTTCCACTGGGCCAAACATGACCTGGATAGCAAGGTGACCATATTAGTGGGACCAGGTTCCTATACTTTACAGTTATGGAAATGTGGGACTGTTATGTAGTGACCATAATTGTGAGGTGGCTGTATTACCTTAGTGAGGCTCGACCGTAAATAGAGATTGTGACAGACAGACAGACAGACAGACAGACAGACATATGACTCCTATGGGTCCGCTAGATCGCATGCACAATTTCGGCCACGTGCAAAACTAACAGATATATCGGTCCACAGACACCAGACAGGCAGGCAGGCAGGCAGGCAGGCAGACGCAGACACGCAGGCAGGCACGCAGACACGCAGACAGACACAGACAGACACAGACAGACACACACACAGACACAGACAGACACAGACACACAGACACAGACAGACACACAGACACACAGACACACAGACACACAGACACACAGACACACGAAGACACACGAAGACACGAAGACACGAAGACACGCAGACACGCAGACACGCATACAAGCATACAAGCATACAAGCATACACGCATACACGCAGACAGACAGACACATGTTTTTATTTGGCTCAAATAGTTATGTTACAAAGCAAGTGAGTATATAAGTATAAATAATAAAGTGTAAATGTTAAACATATAATTCATCAGAATAACGGGCCGGGAGACTTCCATTCCATTAGAACCACTTACTAGGTGCAGTCACATGAGCCACCCTATGCTTACAGTTTAGTACAAGGATTAACCTCAAAATCGTTTTCTATATAACAATGTAGAGCTAGGCTATATTCCAGGGTACATGAATGAAAGGAAATAAACACTTGACATAATAAATCTCTAAGTGTAACTCATACATTGTCAAAGGAGGTGTAATGACGTTATCATTCACACTCACATATGTAACTATTTCTAATTTTACATATTTCTATGTTGTTTTGTAACAACAGCATATGTTTGTTACTGTTTGATGAAGCACTGTCCAGTTGACCTATCCATCATGTGACCTGTTGCCTGGCAAAACTTCCATCAAGCCATCAAAGAATGGATGGCGAACACGTGCATTCATGCATTCCGTCGTATATCTTATTGAAATTCTTGCCATTTAAGTTTTTGTTTATGACAAAAACATAAGGAAAAGTTTTTTAAATTGACAATTGTATGCAGGGATATTTGATTTATGAGACATTATGCAGCAGTAGTAATGTAATTCACGTATATAACCGTTTTCAACATTGGTGGCAAAGGCAAAGCTTGACGGAGGTCACATGTAAAATTGTGATGTATGCAAACTGTGACATACTGGACACATCAATTGTGTTGGCAGGCGACCCCAGAGCATGCGACGAGACAGCAGAGACGAGAGTTCCAGACGGAGGTGCTCAAGAGTCTGATGGACCACCTGCTGGCGGCGGACGCCTTGCTGGGGGAGGAGGCCGCACTGCCTCTCTCAACCACCAGTAACTATAGCAACATCGTCGCAAACATCTTCAACTTGACCAGTCGTATAGTCGACAAACTCTGGCAAGGTCAGTATTCAGTAGTTGTGAGACGCTCTTGTTTTGTTCATGTTAACATCCTTAATAGTTGTCATACAATATCGCAATATTATTCGGCAAAGTAAATGTGCATTCTAAATTGGCATTTTGATATTGATTGAAAGACAATGTTAGACCAATTGTGAGCGTATTTATTATAGTTTTAAATCTTTAGTCAACTTTAGTACTCCGTTTGTCAACTCATTTGCGTGTTCGGCTGCTGAGTGAGTGCCAGGTTATTATTTTAGATCTAATTATATCAGCGATATCATATTATGGTTCAGTTCACCATGGCCTGTTGGTCTGTACACCATTCATGAATTTTATTCAGTTCGACATTCAACAGTGTATATAATATTTAAACATACTACATATAGACGTTGGCTGGTATCTTAATAAGCTTTATCAACTGTGCATAGACCATGCGGTCTGTACAATGTGGCTTCGACGGCGTGCTTGGCTGTGGTGGACGTCGTTGTAGCAACCCTTGTGGCAGATTCGGGAACAGATTTCTGTGTCCTGCTTATTACGTGGTATCGTTGCATGGACCCCAACTTCCACGTTTATAGCAAGACTTTTGTTGTTTCTGGAGAGTGTTCTGGTTTCTGGTGATGGTTGGCAATCAGAAAACAAGAATCGGTGGGCAGTAACTGGAACAAACAGTGCTAATAATATGCTGTATAGCAATGAATGTAGTGCAGATGTTTATTGGATTATAAGTGGATCAATTGGGTACATTGATTTATTGTAAAGTACTACTGACAGTATATCCTTCAAGGCAGCTGTATGGGTTAGTCACACTCTCTTTTATATAAAAAATTCTGATGTGTTTGTTAGGAGCTGTTCTCACTATGATGGCAGTGTTTGATGCCAACGAATCTTATATCGAGCCCAGCAGCTTAGAGTACTACCAGCTGCACTAAAACCAAACAAAGACATGTAATTTTACCATTATAAATGTTCACTTTTCTTGCAGGGGCATATTTGAGAGAGTCAAAAGAAGTGTTTGATTTCATTATCAAGTTGATATCTCAAGCAAAGAGGAAATGTAAGTGGTTGGCTGTTTGTGTCTGTTTGTATTCTATCGCCGTCTTGTAACCGTTCATACAATGTTCAGAGTGAAATAATGATTGCAATTTTATTACCAGTATTCTGATTTATTTGCTAATATTTGGGTTACATATTTTTTTTATTTACAAAATGTTAATTGTATGACAATGTTTGAGTAGTCATCCATAAAACTGTTTTTAAACTCTGATTTTCATGTGTTGAATGTAGGAAATAATCACAGGAAAATGTTATGAAAACAAAGTCAATGGATGTAAAGTCACAAGAAAAAAAAATCCGTAACTTTAAATATGGTATATACATACATTTCTTTAGATATCTTTTTTCTGCATTGTACATCTCACCTGTACTAAATATTCAATGAAATGTGTAAGACTGTAGGAGAGTTTCTTTGGAATATTAGTCTTTGAATATAACAATGTTGTCCAGCGACTTTACTTAGCCAAAACTGACTTTTCCTGTGATTTTGCCCAATATCGTGTCACCCGTCCGTCTGATTTGTTACCAGCGTCAGGCGTGTCCCTTGACACTATCTACCGGTGTCTCAACCGGACCATTCTGTACCACTTGTCTCGACCCATGCACACCGTCGCTGACCAGACCAATCTCCTGGATGCCCTACACAAACTCACCAGTCACCGCAGTCTCGTCTTTGGACCTGGCAACTATGACCAGGAGTTCATTGGCTGCCTGTGCTACTGTCTACTACAGCTAGCTGAGGACCCTAACAACATCAGGTGAGTTCATTGGCTGTCTGTGATACTGTCTACTACAGCTAGCTGAGGACCCTAACAACATCAGGTGAGTTCATTGGCTGTCTGTGATACTGTCTACTACAGCTAGCTGAGGACCCTAACAACATCAGGTGAGTTCATTGGCTGTCTTTGATACTGTCTACTACAGCTAACCGAGGACCCTAACATGAGGTGAGAGTCTAATGTAGGGCTTACAACTCAGGCTTTATTTTTATAGGCTGTAGGTGCTATGACCAGGACGAAACCACAAATACTGATCTCCATTTGTGAATGGCTTTAGGTGATTGTCTTCGTGGTTAGGTACGATTGTTTAGTGCTGCAGAGACATGTGATGAAGATTACATAACTTGGAACAGTTGTAGAAAGCATGCTAAGCATTGTGAATATGGTAGTAACTATGAATAACCCTTTGTAGTATTAATATCATTATTTGTAATGTTAGGAGTGTTATCTACATTTGTTCCAAATTTAGAAAACCGTTAACTGATTAACTGATCACTTCAATGTTATGTGCCAGAGGGCATCATCTGCAAAGAATGTTTGGTAAAATCAAAGTGTTATGGACCCTCCCATAAATATATATTTAAGTAAGTAAATATATATGTGTGATTGTGTATTTTAAGCTTCTAAGTGAACTTATCCACATTTACAGTGCTATACAAGTGTTCTTATTATCATTTAGTTATGACGAGATAGCGAGACTACTGCGATTCTTTAGTTCATGTATTCATCTGTACTGCCCACTGCAGTGACCCGCCCCTGCTGCGGATGACCACGTGGCACATTGACCGCGAGATGGACGGAGGTGACCAGGTACTGGACAGTGATGAAGGTGGGGCAGCGAGGCCCCAGTACGCCCCCTGTGGGGCAGGGGGTACCCACCTCCTCGCTACTGCCGCCAGCAGGGTCTGGGAGGAACTGTACTTCGGGAAGAAACCGGTGGGTTCATTTCCCCTCTAGGCAGAGCCTTAGCCAGACATTTTTTTTGGCCAGTCTTGAATTAATCAGAAGTGTCCCTTTTAGTATGCAACTGGCTTGTGTTGAAGCCATTCACATCAAACTCAGCCACTATTGGCCAGTTCTATTTTTCAATGACAAACCAGTGTCCATTGAGCCATTTATTTAATTAACACTGATCCATTTGATTTGTTTCAATACTAGTTGTGCCAATGATAGTCATTAATGTAGGCCCCTAGACTTAGAACTATTAGTTATGTAGTGGCCAGCTGGTCCCCTTTAAATTCCACAGGTGTAATTTCCTGTCTGGGCTAGTCATCTGCTAGTCTTGAAAAAGGGCAGAAGGGTATCTGGCTAAGCTCCTGCCACTAGGGCTATTCACTGGCAAGGGGTAGAAAGATTATTGCATTAGTCAGATTTTAATTTTTTTGATTTGTTTACAAAAAAGTGTACTGTGCTGAAATTGGTTATTTCTAAGGGAACGTCTCAGAAGTCGATGCCCGATATCAGACGAAATAACTTTTGTTTGGGGGAGACAGGTCAGAGGCAGTTTTGTCAGGCAGATTGATACTGTTAATATATTGATATCATCATATCAGGGATCAATCTGGAAAAAGACATGCATGTGCCCTTTGGTAATCAAATCACATGATAGTATGATTACTTAAATAACCTGGTAAATGTGAACATTACACTTTTTAATATCATGCAAGTAATCAAGTTATTACTTAATTGTTTGAATTCTATTCAGAACTGTCTGCGAGATAAATATCTGGGTACGTAATGTATAACCATTAATATCAGCATGTTCAGAATTTGTTTCTCAAAATCTGTAACGTTACAAAACTAGATACATTCTGGGTAGGAGTGCCCCATTTTTCGTGGACTGGTCATGCTACTACAGTCTACTGCTGCGCGGGTAGGGAGATTCTAACTGAGAAATACGATGCAGCATTTTGTGACATTGAAGGACAACGATTCACGTATGAGAGAACACCACCTAAAATATTCAAAAGAACAATGTTGATTAAACATTAAAAAACTTATTTGTACACCAATACACAAATGTAATCGCATGGAATAACCCCACCGTTGATGCTCCATGGCACAGTCTTTTGAGAAGAAATTAGATTATAAGTTGTATCAAAATCACCCAAATAAATTACCACCATTAAGTTATACTACCCATATACAGTAAGACTATTAAATGAAAGACTAGAACATAGCGTTTTCTTTTTTTCTAAGTTTATAACCCGGGGTGACGGGGGCATTTGTAATGAATATACTATTTGACAAACAAAAGCACGGGAGCACTCGTGACATAGACTGGACGGAGAACTGTCAGGAGCTCTACAGTTACCCCCTGCAGTCTGATACCAGCGTGCTGCAGACAGAACTGGCCCCAGAGAGAGAACCAGAAACATAGCCTATTTTAAGGGAAGAGATGGAAGAAGCCATCCGCAGTATATCAGTGGGGAAGTCACCAGGAGCAGACAACATTCCAGCGGAGCTGCTCAAACATGGTGGTGAAGGATTGGTCACTGCAATGACTGCCATTTGCCAGAAGATCTCGGACTTCAAACAGTGGCCAAAGGAATGGACACAGTCACTCATCATCCCATTACCTAAGAAAGGAAATCTCAGGAAGTGCCAAAACTACCGAACCATTAGCCTCATTAACCACCCAAGCACGATCCTGCTATGCATCATTTTGAACCAGTTGAAAAAGCAATCAGAAGAACTAATAGCAGAAGAGCAGGCCAGATTCAGACCCGGAAGAAGTACCACAGAACAAATCTGCAACTGCAGAATCCTGATCGAAAAGCACCTGCAACACCAGAAGAGCCTGCTCCACAACTTTATAGACCTCAAGAAGGCTTTCGACAGGGTGTGGCACGAAGGGGGAGGCAGACCTGTCAGCAAACTGTGATTTGCAGTTGATATAGATCTTCTTGGAGTCAGCAACAATGAGCTCCAAGATCTCACCAATAGACTAGCGGATAGAACAGGCGCTTACGGCATGAAAGTAAACATCAAAAAGAGCAAGCTGATGGCCAGCAGCACTGAAAACATCACGATGAACGGCCAGAAGCTGGAGGAAGTGGATGCGTTCAAATATCTCGGCTCCACACTTACCAATGATGAACAGTCGGACAAAGAGATCCAGATCCGAATAGCCGTTGTGACAGCAGCAATGACCAAACTCAGTAAGATATGGAGAAGCATTAACATCAGCTTCCCAATTAAGATCAGACTGTACAGAGCCCTTATTGTCTCCATCCTGCTCTATGGCTACGAAAGTTGGACACTGACAGCTGCAGTGACGAAGAAGATACAGGCATTTGAGACCAAGTGCTTCAGACACCTGCTGCACATATCTTGGGCCGAGCACAAGACCAATGACTTTGTCCAAACACGGATCACTGCCCTGGCAGGCAAAAGTGGAGAAAGTTGGCATGGTACGGCCATGTCACACGACACGACACGACTCCCTTGGAAAGACAATCATGCAGGGCACTCTGGAGGGCAGCAGTTGAAGAGGCAGGTAAAGGAAGACCTGAATGGACAACATGCGAGAGTGGACCGACCTTGACGTCCAAACGCTACTGAGACTTGCATTAGACCGCCCCGGCTGGAGAGCATTCACTGCATCTGCGTCCCTCACGTCTCCCCTACGACCTGACAGGTCTCGGGATGAACTGAACTAAACTGAATTGTACTATTTGTGAACCTTGGTGATGGAGGCATGATTTATAAACATGCTTTTACAAATGTTTTGTTTTTGTTGATGTGTGGATGGATAGTATTTGCATAGATATGAATGGATTGCACTTTGTTTGGCGAGACGATGGGCAATAATATGGTATTGGCGGCAACAAACGCCGTTCACAATGCTCGTCTAAAGCTGATATACAATGTCAACGACAGGCAAGGTGTAGGCAAGGCACAAGGGTGTGTGTGTGTGTGTGTGTGTGTGTGTGTGTGTGTGTGTGTGTGTGTGTGTGTGTGTGTGTGTGTGTGTGTGTGTGTGCCACTACGTGCACATGTGTGCGTGCATGAACGAGCATTCGCGTGTGTCCAGGCCTGATATTGCTCCTGTGATTGTGTAAGTTGTCTGCTCTGTCTCAGGCCATAGAGGAACAGTTCAAGGTGTCCTTCACCAACAGTGACCCAAACGTTTCACAGATGACCACGCCAGAACTGCACGCAGTCAGGTATGTATACTTGACGTCACAAGTAGTGTTGTGAGCCATATACCAGTGAACTGGTTTTCCTATGTGGTTTTGAAAGCGTTTTTAGTCCTTTGGGCCGAAGGTCTAATGGACTAATGCCATCATTCTGCATCCGCCGTCCGCCGTGCCCTGCCATATCTCAGAAAACGTTCAGCAACTTTTTCTCTAATTTTGCATAGACATCTTGGGGTACTGCCGCTATGCACAAGAAATCTATATTTGATTGAATCATTCTAAAGGCCCCGTAGGACCCCCAGGGCCGCTGAAACTAATACATTTTCACATTTTGCCTATTTTTTCAATAACTTCGGTAACTTTTTCTCTGATTTTGCATAGATATTTCAAGTGGTATTGCCACTCTACACAAGAACTCTGTATTTGTTTGTTTTTAGCCCCCCAAAATGCTAAATTAAAACTGCCTGGGTGTCGGAGATTATGCTGACAGTTTAGTAAATTGATTTGTTACCAACTGATGAGAGGGTGTTTATATGGAGCACAGTGGCCCAGTGTGTAGAGCACCGGACTCTCAATTGAGAGAACCTGGTTCAAATCCTGTGCTGCCATGACGAACCTTGGGCAAGTTTGTTCACTTCACCTTGCTCCTGTTCACTAGCTGTATGAATGCGTACCTGGCTATAGAAAGTGTGGATATTTGTGTACGAATAGTTTTTGCGAATTAATTGCAACATGTGGCTGAATGCTTCCCAGGGAAGTCGAAATGGTGTTCAATTGAACAGTACCGTTACGGAGTAAAGTGTAATACGCTTTGAGCAGTCCAAAGGACTGGATGCTGCGCTATATAAGAACTTACCTTTACTTACCTTTTGCCTGTTGCAGGATGTTGATCCAGGAGCCGGCATGCAAGGTGTGGGTGTCGTTTTACGAGAACGAGAGGAAATGTTGCAACAGCTACTCGGAGAAACTTCCGTCCCAGATTCACTCTGTGAGTGACTGAATTCACACTTTAAACCAACAAACATTGACTCACTGCTCATTCACTAGGTGTCGTCACCAAATATTATCACATATAAAATGCACTTGTGTTATTCAAGCATTTTTATTTGTATTGTACGATTTCTATGGAAATATAAAACATGCTGCTGGCTAACCTGGGCTTTGGTGCCACGAAGGTGTATATATATGTTGCACCTTGGTGTCGGTTCCCAGCTAATGTTTAGAGTGTCTGACTGCTGGATGACATTAAATTGAACAAGCTCACACCAACCAATGTAGCAAGAAACAACCAGGAAAGCATAGCATATCAAACACACATAAGTATATAACTTAAACAAAAAAAATTTCTTAAATATATTGCCAATTGGCAAATCAGAGGCCAATGGTCCAAGGACGCAATAGAACATAGACAGAGGCGAATGGACCTCGACACCTCAGGGGAGATGTTACTACAGTAATCCAAAGTTAGCGAATTCAAACATATATAGGTGAATAAATCTTTATATAATGGACAAATAAATAAAATCAAAGTAGATATGTCATTACCACATTGACTATAAATTGCTGAAAAGGAGCAACTGACATTGTTGTTGATACAGAGTATGTTTTGTAGAAACTACAGAAGGTCGGCCATGGCGTGCTGCGGCTGGCGTCACGAAGGTCAAAGCGTGACCTGCCAACCCGAGTTTCCCCTGCTTCAGTGCATGTGTGTGTACGTATCCGCCAGCTCATTCACTTCTCTAGAGGATGCTGTGGAAATGGCATCAAGTTCGTGTATCACTATTGCCATCATTTATAGTGTAGAATAATTGTGCCTAAATGCAGGTCAGTGAATTTAGAAATGTTTCCGACTTAAACAATCGGTACCAGTAGTTAAATTTACTAGTGATAGTACACTAGCATCACATGGACTATGATGATACATATGTAGTTCAATGTATTGTTACACCCCTACTGTATAGTGATAGTACACTAGCGTCACATGGACTATGATGATACATATGTAGTTCAATGTATTGTTACACCCCTACTGTATAGTGATAGTACACTAACACCACATATGTAGTTCAATGTATTGTTACACCCCTACTGTATAGTGATAGTACACTAACACCACATGGACTATGATGATACATATGTAGTTCAGTGTATTGTTACACCCCTACTGTATAGTGATAGTACACTAACACCACATGGACTATGACAATACATATGTAGTTCAATGTATTGCTACACCCCTACTGTATAGTGATAGTACACTAGCATCACATGGACTATGACGATACATATGTAGTTCAATGTATTGTTACACCCCTACTGTATAGTGATAGTACACTAGCATCACATGGACTATGATGATACATATGTAGTTCAATGTATTGTTACACCCCTACTGTATAGTGATAGTACACTAGCATCACATGGACTATGACGATACATATGTAGTTCAATGTATTGTTACACCCCTACTGTATAGTGATAGTACACTAGCATCACATGGACTATGACGATACATATGTAGTTCAATGTATTGTTACACCCCTACTGTATAGTGATAGTACACTAGCATCACATGGACTATGATGATACATATGTAGTTCAATGTATTGTTACAACCCCTACTGTATAGTGATAGTACACTAGCATCACATGGACTATGATGATACATATGTAGTTCAATGTATTGTTACACCCCTACTGTATAGTGGTAGTACACTAGCACCACATGGACTATGACGATACATATGTAGTTAAATGTATTGTTACACCCCTACTGTATAGTGATAGTACACTAGCATCACATGGACTATGACGATACATATGTAGTTCAATGTATTGTTACAACCCCTACTGTATAGTGGTAGTACACTAGCACCACATGGACTATGACGATACATATGTAGTTCAATGTATTGTTACACCCCTACTGTATAGTGATAATACACTAGCATCACATGGACTATGATGATACATATGTAGTTCAATGTATTGCTACACCCCTACTGTATAGTGATAGTACACTAGCACCACATGGACTATGACGATACATATGTAGTTCAATGTATTGCTACACCCCTACTGTATAGTGATAGTACACTAGCACCACATGGACTATGACGATACATATGTAGTTCAATGTATTGCTACACCCCTACTGTATAGTGATAGTACACTAGCACCACATGGACTATGACGATACATATGTAGTTCAATGTATTGCTACACCCCTACTGTATAGTGATAGTACACTAGCATCACATGGACTATGACGATACATATGTAGTTCAATGTATTGCTACACCCCTACTGTATAGTGATAGTACACTAGCACCACATGGACTATGACGATACATATGTAGTTCAATGTATTGCTACACCCCTACTGTATAGTGATAGTACACTAGCACCACATGGACTATGACGATACATATGTAGTTCAATGTATTGCTACACCCCTACTGTATAGTGATAGTACACTAGCATCACATGGACTATGACGATACATATGTAGTTCAATGTATTGTTACAACCCCAACTGTATAGTGATAGTACACTAGCATCACATGTACTATGATGATACATATGTAGTTCAATGTATTGTTACAACCCCTACTGTATAGTGGTAGTACACTAGCACCACATGGACTATGACGATACATATGTAGTTCAATGTATTGTTACACCCCTACTGTATAGTGATAATACACTAGCATCACATGGACTATGACGATACATATGTAGTTCAATGTATTGTTACACCCCTACTGTATAGTGATAGTACACTAACACCACATGGACTATGACAATACATATGTAGTTCAATGTATTGCTACACCCCTACTGTATAGTGATAGTACACTAGCGTCACATGGACTATGATGATACATATGTAGTTCAATGTATTGTTACACCCCTACTGTATAGTGATAGTACACTAACACCACATATGTAGTTCAATGTATTGTTACACCCCTACTGTATAGTGATAGTACACTAACACCACATGGACTATGATGATACATATGTAGTTCAGTGTATTGTTACACCCCTACTGTATAGTGATAGTACACTAACACCACATGGACTATGACAATACATATGTAGTTCAATGTATTGCTACACCCCTACTGTATAGTGATAGTACACTAGCATCACATGGACTATGACGATACATATGTAGTTCAATGTATTGTTACACCCCTACTGTATAGTGATAGTACACTAGCATCACATGGACTATGATGATACATATGTAGTTCAATGTATTGTTACACCCCTACTGTATAGTGATAGTACACTAGCATCACATGGACTATGACGATACATATGTAGTTCAATGTATTGTTACACCCCTACTGTATAGTGATAGTACACTAGCATCACATGGACTATGACGATACATATGTAGTTCAATGTATTGTTACACCCCTACTGTATAGTGATAGTACACTAGCATCACATGGACTATGATGATACATATGTAGTTCAATGTATTGTTACAACCCCTACTGTATAGTGATAGTACACTAGCATCACATGGACTATGATGATACATATGTAGTTCAATGTATTGTTACACCCCTACTGTATAGTGGTAGTACACTAGCACCACATGGACTATGACGATACATATGTAGTTAAATGTATTGTTACACCCCTACTGTATAGTGATAGTACACTAGCATCACATGGACTATGACGATACATATGTAGTTCAATGTATTGTTACAACCCCTACTGTATAGTGGTAGTACACTAGCACCACATGGACTATGACGATACATATGTAGTTCAATGTATTGTTACACCCCTACTGTATAGTGATAATACACTAGCATCACATGGACTATGATGATACATATGTAGTTCAATGTATTGCTACACCCCTACTGTATAGTGATAGTACACTAGCACCACATGGACTATGACGATACATATGTAGTTCAATGTATTGCTACACCCCTACTGTATAGTGATAGTACACTAGCACCACATGGACTATGACGATACATATGTAGTTCAATGTATTGCTACACCCCTACTGTATAGTGATAGTACACTAGCACCACATGGACTATGACGATACATATGTAGTTCAATGTATTGCTACACCCCTACTGTATAGTGATAGTACACTAGCATCACATGGACTATGACGATACATATGTAGTTCAATGTATTGCTACACCCCTACTGTATAGTGATAGTACACTAGCACCACATGGACTATGACGATACATATGTAGTTCAATGTATTGCTACACCCCTACTGTATAGTGATAGTACACTAGCACCACATGGACTATGACGATACATATGTAGTTCAATGTATTGCTACACCCCTACTGTATAGTGATAGTACACTAGCATCACATGGACTATGACGATACATATGTAGTTCAATGTATTGTTACAACCCCAACTGTATAGTGATAGTACACTAGCATCACATGTACTATGATGATACATATGTAGTTCAATGTATTGTTACAACCCCTACTGTATAGTGGTAGTACACTAGCACCACATGGACTATGACGATACATATGTAGTTCAATGTATTGTTACACCCCTACTGTATAGTGATAATACACTAGCATCACATGGACTATGACGATACATATGTAGTTCAATGTATTGTTACACCCCTACTGTATAGTGATAGTACACTAACACCACATGGACTATGACAATACATATGTAGTTCAATGTATTGCTACACCCCTACTGTATAGTGATAGTACACTAGCGTCACATGGACTATGATGATACATATGTAGTTCAATGTATTGTTACACCCCTACTGTATAGTGATAGTACACTAACACCACATATGTAGTTCAATGTATTGTTACACCCCTACTGTATAGTGATAGTACACTAACACCACATGGACTATGATGATACATATGTAGTTCAGTGTATTGTTACACCCCTACTGTATAGTGATAGTACACTAACACCACATGGACTATGACAATACATATGTAGTTCAATGTATTGCTACACCCCTACTGTATAGTGATAGTACACTAGCATCACATGGACTATGACGATACATATGTAGTTCAATGTATTGTTACACCCCTACTGTATAGTGATAGTACACTAGCATCACATGGACTATGATGATACATATGTAGTTCAATGTATTGTTACACCCCTACTGTATAGTGATAGTACACTAGCATCACATGGACTATGATGATACATATGTAGTTCAATGTATTGTTACACCCCTACTGTATAGTGATAGTACACTAGCATCACATGGACTATGACGATACATATGTAGTTCAATGTATTGTTACACCCCTACTGTATAGTGATAGTACACTAGCATCACATGGACTATGACGATACATATGTAGTTCAATGTATTGTTACACCCCTACTGTATAGTGATAGTACACTAGCATCACATGGACTATGATGATACATATGTAGTTCAATGTATTGTTACAACCCCTACTGTATAGTGATAGTACACTAGCATCACATGGACTATGATGATACATATGTAGTTCAATGTATTGTTACACCCCTACTGTATAGTGGTAGTACACTAGCACCACATGGACTATGACGATACATATGTAGTTCAATGTATTGTTACACCCCTACTGTATAGTGATAGTACACTAGCATCACATGGACTATGACGATACATATGTAGTTCAATGTATTGTTACAACCCCTACTGTATAGTGGTAGTACACTAGCACCACATGGACTATGACGATACATATGTAGTTCAATGTATTGTTACACCCCTACTGTATAGTGATAATACACTAGCATCACATGGACTATGATGATACATATGTAGTTCAATGTATTGCTACACCCCTACTGTATAGTGATAGTACACTAGCACCACATGGACTATGACGATACATATGTAGTTCAATGTATTGCTACACCCCTACTGTATAGTGATAGTACACTAGCACCACATGGACTATGACGATACATATGTAGTTCAATGTATTGCTACACCCCTACTGTATAGTGATAGTACACTAGCACCACATGGACTATGACGATACATATGTAGTTCAATGTATTGCTACACCCCTACTGTATAGTGATAGTACACTAGCATCACATGGACTATGACGATACATATGTAGTTCAATGTATTGCTACACCCCTACTGTATAGTGATAGTACACTAGCACCACATGGACTATGACGATACATATGTAGTTCAATGTATTGCTACACCCCTACTGTATAGTGATAGTACACTAGCACCACATGGACTATGACGATACATATGTAGTTCAATGTATTGCTACACCCCTACTGTATAGTGATAGTACACTAGCATCACATGGACTATGACGATACATATGTAGTTCAATGTATTGTTACAACCCCTACTGTATAGTGATAGTACACTAGCATCACATGTACTATGATGATACATATGTAGTTCAATGTATTGTTACAACCCCTACTGTATAGTGGTAGTACACTAGCACCACATGGACTATGACGATACATATGTAGTTCAATGTATTGTTACACCCCTACTGTATAGTGATAATACACTAGCATCACATGGACTATGACGATACATATGTAGTTCAATGTATTGTTACACCCCTACTGTATAGTGATAGTACACTAGCATCACATGGACTATGATGATACATATGTAGTTCAATGTATTGTTACACCCCTACTGTATAGTGATAGTACACTAACACCACATGGACTATGACGATACATATGTAGTTCAATGTATTGTTACACCCCTACTGTATAGTGATAGTACACTAGCATCACATGAACTATGACTATACATATGTAGTTCAATGTATTGTTACAACCCTACTGTATAGTGATAGTACACTAGCACCACATGGACTATGACAATACATATGTAGTTCAATGTATTGTTACACCCCTACTGTATAGTGATAGTACACTAGCACCACATGGACTATGACAATACATATGTAGTTCAATGTATTGCTACACCCCTACTGTATAGTGATAGTACACTAGCATCACATGGACTATGATGATACATATGTAGTTCAATGTATTGTTACACCCCTACTGTATAGTGATAGTACACTAACACCACATGGACTATGACGATACATATGTAGTTCAATGTATTGTTACACCCCTACTGTATAGTGATAGTACACTAGCATCACATGGACTATGACGATACATATGTAGTTCAATGTATTGTTACACCCCTACTGTATAGTGATAATACACTAGCATCACATGGACTATGACGATACATATGTAGTTCAATGTATTGTTACACCCCTACTGTATAGTGATAGTACACTAGCATCACATGGACTATGATGATACATATGTAGTTCAATGTATTGTTACACCCCTACTGTATAGTGATAGTACACTAACACCACATGGACTATGACGATACATATGTAGTTCAATGTATTGTTACACCCCTACTGTATAGTGATAGTACACTAGCATCACATGAACTATGACTATACATATGTAGTTCAATGTATTGTTACAACCCTACTGTATAGTGATAGTACACTAGCACCACATGGACTATGACAATACATATGTAGTTCAATGTATTGTTACACCCCTACTGTATAGTGATAGTACACTAGCACCACATGGACTATGACAATACATATGTAGTTCAATGTATTGCTACACCCCTACTGTATAGTGATAGTACACTAGCACCACATGGACTATGACGATACATATGTAGTTCAATGTATTGTTACACCCCTACTGTATAGTGATAGTACACTAGCATCACATGGACTATGATGATACATATGTTGTTCAATGTATTGCTACACCCCTACTGTATAGTGATAGTACACTAGCACCACATGGACTATGACGATACATATGTAGTTCAATGTATTGTTACACCCCTACTGTATAGTGATAGTACACTAACACCACATGGACTATGACAATACATATTTGTTCAATGTATTGCTACACCCCTACTGTATAGTGATAGTACACTAGCACCACATGGACTATGACGATACATATGTAGTTCAGTGTATTGTTACACCCCTACTGTATAGTGATAGTACACTAACACCACATGGACTATGACAATACATATGTAGTTCAATGTATTGCTACACCCCTACTGTATAGTGATAGTACACTAGCACCACATGGACTATGACGATACATATGTAGTTCAATGTATTGTTACACCCCTACTGTATAGTGATAGTACACTAACACCACATGGACTATGACAATACATATGTAGTTCAATGTATTGCTACACCCCTACTGTATAGTGATAATACACTAGCATCACATGGACTATGACGATACATATGTAGTTCAATGTATTGTTACACCCCTACTGTATAGTGATAGTACACTAACACCACATGGACTATGATGATACATATGTAGTTCAATGTATTGTTACACCCCTACTGTATAGTGATAGTACACTAACACCACATATGTAGTTCAATGTATTGTTACACCCCTACTGTATAGTGATAGTACACTAACACCACATGGACTATGATGATACATATGTAGTTCAGTGTATTGTTACACCCCTACTGTATAGTGATAGTACACTAACACCACATGGACTATGACAATACATATGTAGTTCAATGTATTGCTACACCCCTACTGTATAGTGATAGTACACTAGCATCACATGGACTATGACGATACATATGTAGTTCAATGTATTGTTACACCCCTACTGTATAGTGATAGTACACTAACACCACATGGACTATGATGATACATATGTAGTTCAATGTATTGTTACACCCCTACTGTATAGTGATAGTACACTAGCACCACATGGACTATGATGATACATATGTAGTTCAATGTATTGTTACACCCCTACTGTATAGTGATAGTACACTAACACCACATGGACTATGATGATACATATGTAGTTCAATGTATTGCTACACCCCTACTGTATAGTGATAGTACACTAACACCACATGGACTATGATGATACATATGTAGTTCAATGTATTGTTACACCCCTACTATATAGTGATAGTACACTAACACCACATGGACTATGACAATACATATGTAGTTCAATGTATTGCTACACCCCTACTGTATAGTGATAGTACACTAACACCACATGGACTATGATGATACATATGTAGTTCAATGTATTGTTACACCCCTACTATATAGTGATAGTACACTAACACCACATGGACTATGATGATACATATGTAGTTCAATGTATTGTTACACCCCTACTGTATAGTGATAGTACACTAACACCACATGGACTATGATGATACATATGTAGTTCAATGTATTGTTACACCCCTACTGTATAGTGATAGTACACTAACACCACATGGACTATGATGATACATATGTAGTTCAATGTATTGTTACACCCCTACTGTATAGTGATAGTACACTAACACCACATGGACTATGATGATACATATGTAGTTCAATGTATTGTTACACCCCTACTATATAGTGATAGTACACTAACACCACATGGACTATGACAATACATATGTAGTTCAATGTATTGCTACACCCCTACTGTATAGTGATAGTACACTAACACCACATGGACTATGATGATACATATGTAGTTCAATGTATTGTTACACCCCTACTATATAGTGATAGTACACTAACACCACATGGACTATGACAATACATATGTAGTTCAATGTATTGCTACACCCCTACTGTATAGTGATAGTACACTAACACCACATGGACTATGATGATACATATGTAGTTCAATGTATTGTTACACCCCTACTATATAGTGATAGTACACTAACACCACATGGACTATGACAATACATATGTAGTTCAATGTATTGCTACACCCCTACTGTATAGTGATAGTACACTAACACCACATGGACTATGATGATACATATGTAGTTCAATGTATTGTTACACCCCTACTATATAGTGATAGTACACTAACACCACATGGACTATGACAATACATATGTAGTTCAATGTATTGTTACACCCCTACTGTATAGTGATAGTACACTAACACCACATGGACTATGACGATACATATGTAGTTCAATGTATTGCTACACCCCTACTGTATAGTGATAGTACACTAACACCACATGGGCTATGACAATACATATGTAGTTCAATGTATTGTTACACCCCTACTATATAGTGATAGTACACTAACACCACATGGACTATGACGATACATATGTAGTTCAATGTATTGTTACACCCCTACTATATAGTGATAGTACACTAACACCACATGGGCTATGACAATACATATGTAGTTCAATGTATTGTTACACCCCTACTGTATAGTGATAGTACACTAACACCACATGGACTATGATGATACATATGTAGTTCAATGTATTGTTACACCCCTACTATATAGTGATAGTACACTAACACCACATGGACTATGACGATACATATGTAGTTCAATGTATTGCTACACCCCTACTGTATAGTGATAGTACACTAACACCACATGGACTATGACAATACATATGTAGTTCAATGTATTGCTACACCCCTACTGTATAGTGATAGTACACTAACACCACATGGACTATGATGATACATATGTAGTTCAATGTATTGTTACACCCCTACTATATAGTGATAGTACACTAACACCACATGGACTATGACAATACATATGTAGTTCAATGTATTGCTACACCCCTACTGTATAGTGATAGTACACTAGCATCACATGGACTATGATGATACATATGTAGTTCAATGTATTGTTACAACCCCTACTGTATAGTGATAGTACACTAGCATCACATGGACTATGATGATACATATGTAGTTCAATGTATTGTTACACCCCTACTGTATAGTGATAGTACACTAACACCACATGGACTATGATGATACATATGTAGTTCAGTGTATTGTTACACCCCTACTGTATAGTGATAGTACACTAACACCACATGGACTATGATGATACATATGTAGTTCAATGTATTGTTACACCCCTACTGTATAATGGAGCTAACATAAACCTCACTTTAAATGTAACCTGCTAATTGTCATTATTTGGCAGGATTTTACGGCTTGGACGGCTAACCACGTGTCGATTGTGAAGGACTTGGTTGAGTATCAGCATCAGCAATACCTACAGGTCAGGGTTTATTCATTGTATCTTCTTTTTAGTCAGACTAGAGGGGCAATTGAAGTACAAAGTCTGGTCGGCATTATTGTAAAATCATGTTATAAATTATAATGCATGACTATTCTTGCATTTTAACCACCAACATTTCTTAGTGACCCACAGGTTTTATAGTTTAGCTACCCGGCAGTAGTGTCCGTTTAATGTGAATGTTCGGTATGAACCCTAAAGCTGATAACCCTTAGCCAATGGGGAATTATGACAAAATTAAGGCGCTACTTTTCTGAAGGGTCGTCGATTCATCCATGAAAGTTTGGTGTCCAGGATGCCAAACTTACACAGAATAATCTTTCAAGGATTAATCTTATGAAACACCCTAAATGCAGAAAACATACACCACACACACACACACACCCACCCACCACACACACACACACACACACACACACACACACACACACACACACACACACACACACTCGCTAACTCCATTATAGTTAGTTACCCTGAGTGAGTAATTATATGAAATACCCTGATACATCCAGATTATTTTTTTAAGTTTTGCTCCAATGCCAACAGAACTGTCGCCACACAGAGAAGTACTTGATGGAGGAGTGGGCCCTGACTGAGACGGAACTGATGCGGGAACGAGGCATCTGGGGGCCCCCCGTGGGCTCAGACCTCGACAAGTGGATGCTCGACATGACCGAGGGTAAGTCGACTCCAAAAGCATTTCACTAACATTCTTATGAGCCTCGATTTCGCTCTTTAAAAGCTATTTTGCTCCTTAACAGTGATGTTGTGAAAGATGGCCACCAGGGCACTTTCGCCGGTGTGTCACAGAAATAGTGTCCTCCTTAATATGGTGGCGGGTTTTTAGTCCTTTGGCTGAAGGTCCAAGGGACTATTGCCATCACTCTGCGTCCGCCGTCCACCGTTAGCTGCCGTATCTCAGAAACCGTTCAGCAACTTTTTCTCTAATTTTGCATAGACATATCTTAGGGCACTGCCACTATGCACAAGAAATCTGTATTTGATTGAATCATTTTAAGGGCTCCCTAGGGCCCCCAAGGACCCCAAAACTTGTTAAAAAAAATAACATTTGGCCAATTTTTTCAAAAACTGTTCAGCAACTTTTTTTCTAATTTTACATAGATGTATCTTAGGGTGCTGCCACTATATACAAGAATCTGTATTTGATTGAATCATTCTAAGGGGCCCCCAAAGTGCAAAAGTTTTACATTATCTAGTGATGTGGTTTTGAGAAGGGCCCTTGAGACCACCCCCAACAGTAGATTTTGTTTATTGTGCCACAAAGTCAACACCAAGAGTAATCTCTGCAGCCTAGTGCTACTGTTCCATTGAGACCTTGACTAATATTTAATTGGTCACAGCTCCCAGGCAGAGTAGACACACTTGACCCCTGTTAGACTGAACAGTTGCCTAACACTTTTTATCTTCAAAACTATTGATTTTCTATAATTGAAAGTTGTGTTTATTTTGATGTTCATTTAATTATTATAAAATGGTGTGACTGTGGTGTCTATTGGTTAAAGATGTATTGTCTGTAGAAACCTGTAGGTGACAAACATAGAAAATTAATATTCTGGACAACTATAGAGTGAAATATCCTACACTTTATTGATATCAAATGCATTCTACTGTTCTGTTTACGCTTGCCATGCCTTGTGTAGACATGGTACTGTGTAAATCAATTGTATCAATATAGACTAATAATTACAGATTCACAATATAGTTGACACCTGAAACAACCAAATGTCAACCATTAGAATAGTTGACATAGTTCCGCTATACACAAGCAAGAAATCTGTATTTGATTGAATCATTCTAGTGTCATCAGCAAATAGTAGAACATACATTTTCTACATCATCATCATTAAGGTTGTTGTAAATTTAACCAGCTGCCATGTCAAGTCCATTATAATTGTGACTAACAGTGTTCAAAATGATTCAGGTAAATAGCAAATAACAAAGGACACAAGTTTTCTCCTTGCCATACTTGCTATACATCACATGAGAAGAAGGCTGACACAGCCTGGCCCTGATTTATACATGATTTAGCATTTTTGTATATGTTGTATACAACTTTCAACACAATACCATTAATATCACATGAAATTATCTTAGACCACAGTGAGGACCGGTCTACTAAATCAAATGCTTTCTTAT
Source organism: Escarpia spicata (assembly GCA_963995525.1). Lineage (NCBI taxonomy): Eukaryota > Metazoa > Annelida > Polychaeta > Sabellida > Siboglinidae > Escarpia > Escarpia spicata. Next base: position 26,064,560 of record OZ023210.1, read on the forward strand.
AATCGATGAAGGCACAATAAAGCCTTTTGCATGGAGACATACAATTCAACCAATACCCCTATTTGAACAATGCCTGTTCTTGACCTGTTACATTCTCTTTGTTTAGGTATGTGGTCAGTCTGGTGTTCTGAACAATCACTAAGGATTAATGAACACTTGTGCAGAATGTCACCCACTTGGCAGGTTTAATTGATCTATTCAGCAATGAGGACACTGCTTAGGCCTCACTCTGGACACTGTCACTCACAGTGTTGTGTTTTGTCTTAGTTGGTGCATTGAGCTAATCTACTTGACCATGAATCAGTGGTGGCTCTGGTTGTGTATTACACCCAGCTGTGGAGCTAAGATTCTCTGCCTGCTATTGTTTGATGGAAACTGTGACTAATGTGTAATTGGTCACTGGCAGTAGCTTGTTTCAACAGACAGCATTAAGCCACTAGACCCCTGTTAAACTGGACAGTTGCCTGTAGGTTTTAAACTGTGTCAAACAGTGAGTCTACCTTTTGCTCTCACATAATCTGTCCTCTTACTTTTACACATAAAGACATAATCTGGCATAACTTGATAAGTCTTTGTAGCAGCACATTTGTACTTCCAGTGTATCATTGCAACATAACATACATATTACATATTGTGTGCCACATTTGAATGTTGTGCATGTAATATTTCCATGCAGTCCATTTGCATATATAATGTAAAACTTCTAAAGCCGTTTTCTTCATTTTCACTTTTTGATCCCTACCATGTTCAATGCTCCATAACTTTGGCAATTTTTGTAGCAGTAATATTTTTTGAAACCGTGTAAAGCACCCTACCAAACCTTTACAAGGATGTAAGAAAACAATGTTACAATTTTTCCGACTTATCACTCATTTGGTCAGCCGGGGTCACATATAGACATATTAGTCCAAAGGACTTCAGGGCCACTTGGCCCATGTTTACATTTTGAAAATGCTCCTTATATTTAACAACAGACTCTGTTTAATGATGAATGAACTCGTTATCTGAAACAGTCCCCAGGTGGTGCTGTGAAGGGTAACAACGGAGAAAGTTGAAGGGTGGTTTAAAAAGAGAAAGTCTGCATATCATAGTAATGGACCTTACTTTCTACAACAAAGTCTGCATGATGTATCATAGTAATGGACCTTACTTTGTACAACAAAGTTCGCATGATGTATCATAGTAATGGACCTTACTTTCTACAACAAAGTCCGCATGATGTATCATAGTAATGGACCTTACTTTCTACAACAACGTCTGCATGATGTATCATAGTAATGGACCTTACTTTCTACAACAAAGTCTGCATGATGTATCACAGTAATGGACCTTACTTTCTGCAACAAAGTCTGCATGATGTATCACAGTAATGGACCTTACTTTCTACAACAAAGTCTGCATGATGTATCATAGTAATGGACCTTACTTTCTACAACAAAGTCTGCATGATGTATCATAGTAATGGACCTTACTTTCTACAACAAAGTCTGCATGATGTATCATAGTAATGGACCTTACTTTCTGCAACAAAGTCTGCATGATGTATCATAGTAATGGACCTTACTTTCTGCAACAAAGTCTGCATGCTGTATCATAGTAATGAACCTTACTTTCTACAACAAAGTCTGCATGATGTATCATAGTAATGGACCTTACTTACTGCAACAAAGTCTGCATGGTGTATCATAGTAATGGACCTTACTTTCTGCAACAAAGTCTGCATGGTGTATCATAGTAATGGACCTTACTTTCTGCAACAAAGTCTGCATGATGTATCATAGTAATGGACCTTACTTTCTACAACAAAGTCTGCATGATGTATCATAGTAATGGACCTTACTTTCTACAACAACGTCTGCATGATGTATCATAGTAATGGACCTTACTTTCTACAACAAAGTCTGCATGATGTATCATAGTAATGGACCTTACTTTCTACAACAACGTCTGCATGATGTATCATAGTAATGGACCTTACTTTCTCCAACAAAGTCTGCATGATGTATCATAGTAATGGACCTTACTTTCTCCAACAAAGTCTGCATGATGTATCATAGTAATGGACCTTACTTTCTGCAACAAAGTCTGCATGATGTATCATAGTAATGGACCTTACTTTTCTGTCAGATGTAAGGCTGTTTCTGTGTGTTGTATAAAACAATAAGTTCTTATATACCACAACATCCAGTACTAAGGACTGCTCACAACATTTTACACTTCACTCTCTGACAGTTCTCTTCAGTCAAACACCATCTCAACTTCTCTGGGAAACTTTCAGCCATTCTACAATTATTGCATGAAGACTAGTATTACACAAATCTCCACGACTGCCAGGTACTCATTCTTACTGATGGGTGAACTGGAGCCATGTGGAGTGAACGAACTTGACCAAGGTTTTCTGCAACAAGAGATTCGAACGAAAGTCTCTCGATTGAGAGTCTGATGCACTAACCAGTATTCTACCCCACTGTTAAATCTTTTACAGTGTGTAGGTGTCATGTGACCACTCCAGTAGGGTAGGAAGGAAACAGTTAAGAAACTATAGCTACAGTCAAACTTTGCTTTACAGTCACCTCGATAAAACAGCCACCTCACAATTAAGGTCACCCTAGGACAGTCCCAAATTGTTCCTGTATCAGTTAAGTATAGGGAATTAGTCTTGCTATTCAGGTCACTTTGGTCCAGTCCCGGAGGGTGACCTTAATAGGGAGGTTCCACTGTATTTGGTCTTGGGAATAATAAGACGTCAGATGTGATGATTGTTTCTCTGTTGCAGGACCACACAGGATGAGAAAGAAGATGATTCACAATGATCTCTTCTACCTCCACTACCCCTACCACCATGAGAAAGACACTGACGTATGTAGTGTCACTAAAAACAGGGGCAGGGATTATGGCGTTTCATCAGTTTCCTGCAGTTCCAACTCTAGTCTAAAACATGACATACAAATATGCACATTTCTCAAATAACGATAATCTTAAATACCCCATGACATCCATTCGTAATAGACAACGTAACTAGAAAATATTTAATCAGTTAACAATATTTGTGAGAAATGTTGTGCTTATATCCATTTTTATAACTGATGAATGACATGAAAAACATTTTATTTGAAATGTTATTAGTCAATAAAATGTTTAACTAGCACTAAATTAAAATCTTAAATTATATGGTGTCGTTCCAGATACCGAGAAGGTCAAAGACTGCGTTGAGTCGACACAGTCGTCGTTACTTTGAGCGGTACCGCTCCCACAGTCTCGTGTCTGACGAGGCAATGCCACGAAGGATGTCAGCTGACAATTCCCAGGATGCATTGCAGGACCCAACCACACAGAATGATGATGTCTTCGTGGAACAGAAGGCAATTGAAAGTATGATCTTGTTGCATCGTTGATCATGTTGCTTGATAATACATTTAAAAAAATCTTTTTAGATATTATCAAGATGATTTAGAAAGAATCTGATGTCTTATATATGTGTTTGGTCTATTTGTTATGATGATTTTTGTGTTATGTAGTTGTTCTGTTCTCATGTACAGGAACTGTTATGTTAAAGGGAATAAAAACATCTATTGCTCGAATTCATGTTATATTACATCCAGCTATCTATTTCCAAGTCCACCAAACCAAAAAAATCAAAAAAATTCAATGAATTAGAAATTCCACATTTTATGGTGTGCATCTGGACATTTTCGATTTGCATATTTTTGGCGCGCTTTTCGGGATGCCGAGATGTGACGTCACTTATGACTCAAACTTGCATCAGGCCAACCCTTTCCATGCATTCAGAGCATGTTTACAAGTATAACTTTTGGGTCGAAACGAGTGTCAGAACGAGTTATTGTGCAATATTCCGACGTAATACAAACACTAGTCATCATAGAGGAACACTCAGTTATGTTATGGTTCCACATGAATCAAATTTTATTCAAAACAACGAATGCGAATGGGCCTACAAGTCGACTAGGTTTCGCTGAGCTTGGGCTCGTTTTCAGAATAATTATATCGAATGCAACCAACGGGAGATAATCTACACCAATAAACATACATAGCAAACATATATTGTATCCAGCTAAATAATGTAACATGTAAAATCTCATAATATCACTAGAATATCGATATATGAAGGAATTGTACTATTTATCATAACAACTTAAATCAGTCAGAGAGTTTCCGCTGGTCCCGCTAGCTCAGAGGGTAGGCGTGTTGGTTACTTGTCATTTATTTTACAATCGGGCGACGCCGGTTCAATCATGACAGCATGCAAACCTTTGATTTTCTTTACACTTTTTTGTTTATGTTTTCATGAAGTAATATAAACAAAATCATTTTATACTTATTTTTATTTCCTTTAAGTTAAGTGTGCAATCCTGCCAATGAAACAGCAAGTCTTTCCTTCTTGACCATGCACTGCCCACTCTCTCCTGGTGCATCCTTCCATTCGTTAACAAGTGTAATACAACATACAATTTTCGATTGACCATTCCTTTTGTTTTGAGGCACCACAGAGCTTGTTTTCCGACTGTTTAGGTGCAAAAAAATTATCATTAAACATCAGTGTAGTGATGATAACCATCAATGTTATTGTGTGATAAACATAATTTCAGTCCACGCCATTCGTTTGATTAACGATTACTGCCACGATTAAGTCTGTGTCTCCTTCAGTGCCGACACCGAGCATGTTGCCACGGTTACTGCCAGGCAAGCCCAGTCACCTTGACAATGACGCAGATGATGACCAGGAGGGCGAGAATGTGGCTGCGACAGAGGGCAGCACTGACCCAGACATCGATGCACCATCGGAAGGAAAGACGGACAACCAGATGCTACTGAAACTGCTGGAGGAGGGTGAGAAGGTGGGTGGACGATGAGGGTACCTAGATACCATGCACACATGCACTTATCCTTTGGTGCATTCAATAAAAACACATTGTTTTTCTCCAGCTGATAAGGTCACCTCTCCTTTCAGGTTATTTTTGGCCAATTCTGAAGGTGACCTTAATAGTAACGTTATACTGTACTTTTCAATGATTTCAACATTTGAATCAAATCCATATTAAAATTGTAAAAGTAATTTACAATTTACAATAGTCTTCGCGCATTAATTGCAGCATGGCTGAATGCTTCCCAGAGAAGTCGAGATGGTGTTTGATTGAACAGGTCTGCCAGGAAGTAAAGTGTAAATCGCTTTGAGCAGTCCTGAGGACTTGACACGGTGTAAGAACTTACCTTTATATAATCTTGTTGCTGACGTTACCCGCTGTATCACTGACATTGATCACCATGCACTGTGCCCGACAGATCACCCACATGTTCCGGTGTGCCCGCATCGAGGGTCTCGACACAGTGGAGGGGCTCGAGGGACTGCTGCTCTTTGGCAAGGAACACTTCTACGTTGTCGACGGCTTCGTCCTGCTCCGATCCATGGAGATTGTAGACATTGACACACTGTCTGCAGAGTAAGTACACCTGGCTGATACGACCACTGCATCATCCAACAAGTTCTGATTCAACAACTGAAGACGTTTTATGTAACCTTGATATTTGCTGCTGGCTCAACGTTCCTTGAAGTTTTATTTACCCACTCATGTGTCTTGAACTCTCTTAAACTTACTGTTGACACCCCGAAAATTTAATGTGCTTAAAAATAAAAATTCCTAAAATTAACTATTTTGTATTAGAACACAACATATGGTGTGTTTTGCTGATGAGCAAAATTGTTTGTTTGAATCGTGTTTGATCATTATCATATGATAATGTGGTATGTTGATCCATCGTCATTGTTAGATGTTGTTGAAGTGACAATAACACCATATTCCTTGTCCCTTCATTGTTTCAGTCTTCATGACCCTATCATTCCATCAACCACCAAGACAAACCCAGGACTGCAGAAACGGAAGTAAGTACGCACGCACGCACGCACGCACGCACGCACGCACGCACGCACGCACGCACGCACGCACGCACGCATGCACAACTTTGACACCATCAATTCCAGGGCTGCTTCCCCATTCACTGGTATATATAAACATATCAAATTATAAAACTCAGATAAAACTTGGTAGTTGTAAATGATAACAATAATAATATTGTTAAAAACTATACAAAAATTCACATGAGTAAATTATTTTAAGTAAACATTTACAAGTTAAAGGCTAAGTGAAATAAAATTTTCTATTTTTTGAAACTTTGTATACGTAAACCTAATGCTCTTGTTAAATAATGTGCCTATTTATTACGAACTGCTGCCACTAAGCCCGGTCAAACATAGTTATTTGCGTGTCGCAAGAAAACCATCTTGTCAGATTTTGCCGACATCACCGCAGGCAATGTCGCTGAGCACGCCCTATTCTTTAACATGGTAAACGGCGGTGCAACTAATTGTTTCAAGTTGTACATGAAATTGCAACCACGGAATGTAATATTTTTTATATCACTGTAAAGATAATCTTACCTAACACTGTCAATGGATGTACCCATGAATTTTCTTTACTTTTCGAGTTATTGCCATTTGAACAGCGCAAATGCATACTATTATCCGCACTGTGTCATCAGCTTTGATCGCTATGCGGCGCTGCTGATTTCTCACACTGGTGAGAATCTGCTCGCTGCGAGCGATTTATTTTTTAACCCTGCGACCGGCCATGTACGATGAATCGGCCCACAGCGTCCGTGCGCATAGCGGCCGGGCCGATTCAAGCCGATTTCGCAAAGTCGCATTTTGCATAATTAATTCTGACGCTCACCCAAAGTCTACGCTAAAATTAGCGGTATCAATGGAAAGTTCTGCTATTCGTCTATCTGTCACATTTTTATTCATGAGCAGTTTCAAACCTAGCCATTGAGAATTGAGGATTCCGACACGAGGTGTAGGTGGAGCCAAATTTGGGCATACGTTACTACGTCTCATTTGTATGAATTTTCTTTCCATTCATGAACAGTTTACGCGCGAATGTCAGGCACCAATAGAAAGCCGTGTTTTTCGTCTACCTGCCTAATTTATATTCAAAGCAACCAATGACAACTAGCTGACAAATCACGTGATGGTAGTCAGGCATGAAAATCTTTCTTCAGCGTTCGCCATCTTGGATTTTCTCACTTCGAATTTGTTCTCTGCGTTTATATATTATTGTTATCGTTATTCTTTATAACGATGACGGAAAGCGATTCGGAGTTAGAAGGATATGTTAGTTCTGATGGACAGAGCGATTTTGATGAGGCCGATACGAGGCCAAGTGGTGCTAGTTCAGCTCCTATCGCAAGCACCAGCACGGGCACCAGCAGCGCCGGCATGGCTAGGCCTAGAGCCCAAGACGTCGATGAATCTGACTCGGACGTTGAATTGGCCCATGTGTCCGATTCTTCCACTGATGAGGTAAGCGTCCAATCTTGTGCAAGGGATATCTGAATATTATATGTGGGTTACCTATATGCGTATGTTTCCTTTTATGTCTCCTGGATACGTTGTATAGCTATTTTATCGAAGGCAGCGAGGGCGATGCCAATTATCGCCCACCATAACAAAACACATCGAGATCTGATCAGTATATATCATATCATTTTTATTTGTGTGCGCCATTCGCAATTATTGCGTGTGTTTGTATAAGTATATATGTAAATACTTGGGATCCTGTACTTGATCAATGGGTATTACTAAAAAACTAATACACTTTTTTTATTGTTTTATTGTTTACATTTCTGCCACTGTTTGGTAGTGCCAGTGGCAACCTGTTCTGTCAGACATGTCACTAACTGACTTGGTTTCATCGACATAAATTTGAAAAGTAATATTCGCTGCTACTTTAGTTTCTTGGTTTTTATTGCATAAATGTCAGACATTGCATACAGTATGTTTACATAAAGCTCATTCACTGTTGCAGTATGAGCTACCAGCAACCCGTGGTGTTGCTCGAGGCAGAGGTCGAGGCAGAGGTGGCCGGATACAAACGAGAGCAGCAGCAGCAGGAATTGCACGTCTTGGCGGTGGTTGGCTCCGTGTGCAGGATGAGGAAAACTTCACAGCTCCTCATGATTTCGCTGTACGATCAGCAGGACCACGACGACTGCCACCCCGAAACTCGTCACCGATCGAGTACTTCCTTCTTTTGTTCACGGTCGCCACAATGCGTACTGTGTTGCGGAACACGCGCGAGTATGCCATGAAGGTGTTCAATGACATGGCCGGGTGGATAGCGCAACATCCCAGCTCGCGGATGAGACGCTGGTCCCTTGACGACATCACCCTGGAACTACTGAAACGTTACATCGGCTTGTGTATCAACATGGGGTTGATACGGAAAAAAAACATAGAAGACTACTGGTCAAAGAAGAATCCATCGCAGGCAACCCCGTTCTTCGCCTTCGTCATGCCCTTCCGGAAATTTGCAATGATGCAGCGTTTTATCCACGTTGGTGAATTGGACACACCTGCACGTGGCCAACCAGGATTCGATCCCTGGAACAAGGTGCGACCCGTCCTTGATGCGATCAACCTGACCTTCAAGCAGTACTGTGTGGCCCCTCAGCATGTGTCGATAGATGAAAGTATGGTTGGCATGAAGAACCGTGTGATATACCTCCAATACATGCCGAACAAGCGCCATTCCCGATTCGGCATAAAGAAATTCGAACTCTGTGACTCCGTGACTGGCTACGTGCTACACGTTGAGTTGTACGCTGGAAAAGATTTTCCGATCCACAGTGACATGGGACAGGCCCATGGTGTGGTCATGGACCTGATGCAGAAAGCTGACCTGTTGAACAAGGGGTATCACTTGTTTACGGACAATTTCTACACAAAACCAGCACTGGCAGAGACACTGTTGAATGCGGGGACCCTCTTGACTGGAACTGTCCGTGCAAATTCAAAAGGTCTGCCTCCTCTGCCAACGAAGTTGCAAGTTGGTGAGGTGTTGAACTACCGGTGTCGGGGAGTGTTACTTGTTACTTTCCGTGAGAAACGGTCTCAGCGGAAAGCAGTGCTGATGCTGAGCACAGCCACGGCAGCAGGCATGGTTCAGGTGAGGACCGCTGCCGGTGTTGAGAAGCAAAAGCCCAAATGTGTTGCACAGTATAACACATACATGGGGGGCGTTGACATCAAGGACCGCAAGATTTATCACGTGTCTGCTGAGCGCCCCTCAAAGCGGTACTGGAAGAAGATTTTCTTCAACCTGCTCGACATGGCGCTCCTGAACAGCTACGAACTCTACAGGTCCAACACTGACAGACGAGAGCGGAAGTCACGCCATGACTACATGTGCTCCATTGTGGAGAGTCTGTGTGCCGCCGAGGACCCCGCTGTGGTAGTCATGCCACCTGCAATGCCCCAGCTAGGACGTCATGAGCTGGAACACCTGCCAGGCAAACGGGAACGGAACTGTGTCGTCTGCTCTGATCGTGCAAGGGGCATCCGCAAACGGAGCTCCTTCTGGTGCCCAGGATGTGATGGACTTGTAGTGTAGTATGGACCTTGTAGTTGTAGTGTAGTATGGACCTTGTAGTGTTGTAGTTGAAAGATTTCTGAGGCCTACAAACATTGTGAACACTGACAAGTGATGTTACTGATACACAGTGGGGTACATATTTTGAGTAACTATTTAGTAAATATTGTGAACTGTATACTAATAAAAACATTTTCTTTGTGTAATCATTGCTTTTGATCCACCATGGTTATCTTGGCATAAAATGGTATCAATATCAGAATGTATTTACTAATCTATAAAAAAAGTCAATTTTATTTTTCGGTAGTTCTACATAAAAATTCGTGGGGAAAAAACTTATGAACGTATTTTAGTTATTTTTGTGGTATTTTGTAGTTTACATGTGTACCTATCTTTCTCTCATTGGACATAATAACATGTAACCACTCCATAATTATCTTCCAGCAGGTTGAAATTTCACTTTGTTTGCATTTTGTTTTGATGAATTTCAGCTACTTATATCTACATGATGAAGTGATGTTATGTAATGTTTCTTTTTATTTTGTAATAAAGCGTCTTCTTACCAACACAATGATACCTCACTCATATTTTTCTGATAGATATTAGTGAAGTTATGATTTTTTTAAAACACCCACTAAATACCTCCAAATTGTGTGCGCTATACAAGTTTACCATTGGCCTGTCGTAGGGTTAACCTACTTTTGTTTTTATCACCAAACCACTTCCATTTTGATTAGTATTCCATCATTCCACATTGTTTAGTCATAAATATATATACACAGACTCAGTTACGTCCGTCAATATTTGTTGTACGCATAGCGCCGCATTATTACGGTCAGGACAAAAACTTGAACACGTTTTCATTACGCTATCAATTTGCTAAATCTCTAACACATATTACGTCTCACTTATGCCAACAGACTGTTAGAAAAGTTGTTTTCAGTGAAGTACTTAATGAAAATAGACAGTCCTAATCTTGTAAAAGATACCCAGGTCAAAAACCGTGCGGTCCATAATGTGTGACCTGAATCAGTGCAACATCAGGCAGATTTTAAAAATAGACTAAGAGGATTGAGAATGCAAGATTTCAGTGATACGGTTTTGGACATGGCACATAGTTTCCGGTCATGGCACGTTTTGTGGTAAGGCAGTTTTGCCGTTTTTTTTTATTGTAAGCATTTCATTCAAGCAACTTTTAAATTTATAACAATATGTTAGCACAAATTAGATTCTAAATGGTTATTCAAAATGATTTATATGACACAAGCATTTTTCACACCAGGGACAATTCACATCACTCTCGGGCACCGCATCGTCATTGCCAATGCCTGGTTGATCCAGCATATCTCTTTCGTCTCTCACGCCATCAGCATCTGGTTCATACAGATACGGTTGCGGACCATAATAAACCTCTTCATAATCATCTAATTCGTTGATGCCATGAGACCAGCATGACTACATTTGTCACTACTATTGGACATGATAAATTTTGTAATCAACCAGCAGAGTCATTGCCACGTAGCGAACAAACAATGCACTGTTCAAACGGCAATAACTCGAAAATTTAAGAAAATTCATGAATACATCCAGCGACAAAGTTTTAGGGCAGATTATTACCTTTACTGTGATATAAAAAATTATTACATTCCATTGTTGCAATTTCACGTACAACCTGAAACAAGAAGCCACACTTCCATTTACCATGTTAAAGAATAGGGCTCAGTAGCTTTACCTGTGGTGACATCATCAGAGCCACTAGGTGTCACTATAAACTGCCGAAAATGTACAGAAAAGTGCAACCAAAAGGGACCTTGCACAGGGTGATGGAGTGGGTTAAAAAAGTTCTTAAATATCGGAACACTATTTTTAGAGTATATTTCATTCAGATTGAGAAAAAAAGGTTTGTAATTTTTTTTAATTATGTGAAATAGAATGAGCCGCTAATACCATCAATATTACAATAATAATAAGTAAGATCGATAATATGTAATAAGATAGTTGGAAATCCGAAATAGCACCGTTGATTGTGAATGCTGTAAGAACTGTGCTGTTGACAGATGTCTCAAGTTTGTCTATGAGGATATTCGTGAGGTGCACAAACGCAGGTATCTCCTCCAGCCAATCGCCATTGAGGTGTTTTCCGTCGATGGTCGCAACTTCCTGCTTGCCTTTCCCAAGAAAGTGCGCAACAAGGTCCATGCCAGGTGTGTTGTCCTTAGGGCTAGATGTCATGCGCCCAGTCTTCTGTGTTCATCTTAGATATTTCTCCAAAATTTATTACTGTGCATCTGCATCGCATAGACGGTGGATATGCACTTGAGTCCAGGTTTTTGTCTAAATGTTAGCCAGTGAATTTTATTATGAAAGCAAATGTTTGTCATTATTACTCAGAATCGATTCCTTGAGATGGCTGTACCTTTACATAATGATTTATGTAGTTTTTATGTTTGATAAAATTAAACAAACATGAATTTAGAAATTAGCTCTTGTACTAACTAAGGATATGAATTGATTGTTTTAATAATATTCACAATTTAATCACATTTGAAAATGGACATGTGTATATTTGAATGTACGAGGAGATCTGTGAATTATATAGTTGATGCAAATACAATTACCGGGTACTGATGATTCAACCGCAAAATAACATGCTTCATCTGCAGCCCAAATGATGTCTTTGCATTCTAATGCATGTTATAATTTTGATGCATTTCCACTTATAGCTAGTTCCAGTTCAGGTTATCGATAAGTAATTTCAAGATTGTTACAGTTGTGTGTAATTTTTGTGGTTGTGTCCTGCAGGTTTCTAGCTGTAGCGACAGCGATCACTGACAGCGCTCTCGAATCAGTCTCGGGTCAAAAACAGAACGCCAAAGTTGAACCAGGGTAGGTAAAGTTTATAAACTTGTTCATCTATTTTACACGTTCCAGAAAGAAGTGATCTACTATAATGATCAGGAACATTTTTTTGATCCAGTTTTTTGCTGTTTACAATTATGCATATGATCTCTGTCAAGCTTTGCCTTGCCACCAATGTTGATAACAATAATTTATGTGCTTTACATTACTAAGGCGGCATGACATCTGCTGGATCAAACATTCCTGCATACAGGTGTAGCTTTAAAATAGGTGCTTTATGTTTTTGTCATAAAAACTGTCTGTGGCATCCATTTTTGATGGTTTGACGGACCTTTTACAAAGCAGCTGGTCACATAATGGACAGGTCAATTGTCACATCAAGTAACATTGAACCATTATACAACAGTAGAGTAGACATTAATATCTGTGACTTGCTCCATCAAATCAGAAATAAGTCTGAAAATTACATTTTGAAATAAGAATACCCCACGAAAGATAGTTGTATGTGTTTTCCAGTGGTACCACCGACAACTACTTAGCTGTATTAGTTGTGGAGTAATCTTTAACCAACTCTTGATAGACCCTGACCAATTCCCAACTGACCCCCAACTGATTGACTGATTAGTAGATTACCGTAAATTTCTGTGTATAATACACACCTTGACTTTCTCTAAATTTTGATAGAATTTCTATATCACCATGTATAATACGCACCCCGACTTTTGACATCAAACCCTGCTTTCCCCACTTCTAATATTTTGCTTGAACCCATGAATCCATCTCAGAATCGTAAACATGTCACCTACACAAGTTACGGCATTGCTGTCGGATTGTCGCTCACTTGTGACTAGTCTTAACTCTTTAAGCACTATGTAACTTGTTTTGTAGCTTGACGATTGTGCAACTGACTAAGTCGATCAGCACTTGCTAGAACTTACATTGTGTCGTTCTGATTACACACCAAGTTCTATTCTGAAATGCTACATGCAAACCTGGTACTTTCAACTGCGAAGCATACATGCTCTACATTCGCCTTTATTTGCATTCACAAGTTTAAACATGGAGTCACACTTGTTGACACTTGACCCGTGACGCGGGCATCATTCACGTGATTCAGGAACCCCAATCATAATCATAGCGGGACGCTTCCCGGGCTGCGCTTCCCGGTCTCGTACGCTTCCCACTCATTGGTGTTATTCGTGATGTCAGACATCCGGGCTCTCGTCTTTGTCATTTCTCGCTGCTAGTTTAGGGCTAGAGAGGTGGTTACGGGAGTGCGATTCTTGCCTTTTGTCTGCGTTGCTGCGGTGGTTTATGTGATTGTGACATCACGCCGACTTTGATAATATTACTTGTTTTCCAGCAGCATTATCTTGGTCTGCAAACATTGATAAATTGATCAGAGAAAATTTTGTTTAGCCTAACACCATGTATAATACGCACCCCGACTTCTGAGTAAAAAGTGAAGGGAAAAAATGCATTTTATACACGGAAATTTACGGTAGGTGAAATTATCTGTGTAAAAACACATTTTTAAACCAACTTAGGGATCATCTCAGAACGTCCATGTCTGACATCAGACGAAATTACTTTCATTTGGGGAAGGGGGGTCACAGGCAATTTCATCTGGTGTTGGACATTATTATCTATGCTTTTAACTGATAGTGTTAATATATTGATGTGATTTTATTAATGTTTACAAACTTTCGTCTGAGGGGAGGGGTGGGGGGCTGAGGCCAGATGAAAGTAATTTTGTGTGATATCAGACATCAATGTTCTGAGATGATCCCTTAGACTTTGTTATTGAGGATAGCACTGCCCATGCAAATAATACCTACCTGTAGAGATGACTTTGTGCCTATTGACCGGGTATTTTTGTTGTTTGACAGGACGAGTCTGATCAGTAACTTAATAGGAGAAAAGTCAGTCACTGACAGATGGGTGGTGAGTAAATAATATCACAATTATTTTGTTTTTATTTTACAAACAAACGCTTTCATTAGCATTGTATGAATTAGTAAAATGCTCCTCGTAGAATGGTGAAACATAACCACAAAGTATTTGTGGCTGATCTTTCTTATCACAAATTTGAGCAGTTTTTCTAACACACTCATCCCATCATCTAGAATGATGGGCCACGTAGGTAGCTCGGAACAATCGCAGGAAACTTGTAATGTTGCGAACAATTTATTAACGTCTGGTACAAACCATAAAACTAGTAAAAATCCTTAACCCCCCAGAGAATTGTAATTAAATAAAAACATTAGTTTTAACAGGAGTCATAGATTAATCACAGAAAGTTAAAGAAATCTAGAAAGAAAACCTTGCATGCACGCACGCATGCATGCATGCACGCATGCACGCACACACACTAGTGCAATTAGTATAATTTGTTATGCTGATAACAACACATTATGTATAAGATCGGTATTATATTACATGATGATGTATAATTTGTTTTGTTGATCAAACGGGTTAGCCACATTCCATATCTTAATGGACGTCTCCCTGACCTACACATTTGTGCTAATTGTTTTAACTCATAACATCACCATGCGGTCAACATAAATATGCTGGTGGGTGATTCCAGTTGTCATGCTTGTTGTGTGCATGTGTGTCCTCAGAGAGGAGAGATCAGTAACTTTGAGTACCTGATGTGCCTCAACACCCTCGCCGGCCGCTGCTATAATGACCTCATGCAATACCTCGTCTTTCCCTGGATTCTCGCTGACTATGACAGTGAGGTAAGTACCTTGTTTTTCCCTAGATTCTCACAGACTGACAGTGAGGTAAGTACCTCGTCTTTCCCTTGATCCCTGGATCCTTGCTGACTATGATAATGAGGTAAGTACCTTGTCTTTTCATTGATCCTCACTGACAATGACAGTGAGGTAAGTACCTTGTCTTTCCCAGGATCTTCGCTGACCATGACAGTGAGGTAAGTACCTTGTCTTTCCCAGGATCCTCGTTGACTATGACAGTGAGGTATGTGCATTGTCTTTCCCAGGATCCTGGCTGACTATGACAGTGAGGTAAGTACCTTGTCTTTCCTAGGACCCTCGTTGACTATGACAGTGAGGTATGTGCCTTGTCTTTCCCATGATCCTCATTGACTATGACAGTGAGGTATGTGCCTTGTCTTTCCAAGGATCCTCACTGAGTATGACAGTGAGGTAAGTCTCTTGTCTTTCCCAGGATCCTCGCTGACTAAGACAGTGAGGTAAGTACCTCATCTTTCCCTGGTTACTCACAGACTGACAATAATCCTCAAAGACTGACTGAGGTATGTACTGACTGAGGTATGTACTGACTGACTGAGGCATGTACTTAATTTTTCCCTTGATCCTCACTGACTATGACAGTGAAGTGAATAGCTTCATATCCTGGAAGTCTCAACAATGGTATGATTTTTGGAGAAAACAAATGATTTCCTACATTGTGTCTGTAAGAACTGTGACCTGTGTGGCTGATGTAAGCAGCTAGAGAGACTTAATTACTCTTCTTTGCTTTAGATTACAGCATAATGTTGAAGCAACGTGTGTCCTTTGCATTATGTTTTGTCTGAATTTTAACATGTCTTTTCTTGTGGTTCTTCTTACCTTCATCTTATGCTTTGTTGACCTTCTTGGTAGTCCTTCGTTTCCATTAAATACATTTTTTTAATGGATATGTCACGTTTTGCACTTAGAGACTTCACAGGAATTGCATATTTTTGTATATTTTATTTTTCTAATATTCTTTGGCTGTTGTTTTTCAGGAGTTGGATTTGAAAAATCCTGAAACGTTCCGAGACCTGTCAAAACCCATGGGAGCGCAAACCCCCAACCGGCTGTCCCAGTACAGTAAGAGGTACACGGACTGGGAGGACCCCCAGGGTAGGTCAAAGGTCATAGGTCACATTGAGAATTAATAGTGACTAGAGGTGTAAAGTCTGTTCGTTTTTGTTGTCAAATCTTGTTATAATTATATCATACACTATGTCTATTCTAATGCCTTGACTTCATAGATGTTTACTCATAAACCACAGGTTTTAACATATAATTTTATATTTATTCGGTTATAAATATCGGTCTTACCGTTCTGTATATTCTTGAACACCAAAATGTATTGTGGTCAGGTACTCATGGGATCACATAAGGATCTGTAAAATCAAATTTTCCCCCATTCCCCATGTTACATTTCCCATCCATGCAAAGAAAACATCATATTTTTACAAAAACATTTAAGAGGGTATGCAAATTATGGGTTCCTAGATATCAAGAATGTTTTTCCATGAGAACAATATGTGAACTGCTAATGTCGTTTAAAAAAAAAACTACATTTTGTCGCTCTAAACTGAGAGGTCATTCGGTTATCATTAAATCATTATTTATTCAAATGGTGATTATTTCAGGTGAGACACCACCCTATCACTATGGCACACACTATTCGTCGGCTATGATCGTGGTATCGTATCTAGTGAGGATGGAGCCATTTGCTCAGTATTTTCTGCGTCTTCAGGTGAGTGCAGAGATCTACATGTAGCTACCACTGTCGCAAGTGAAGGGTTTCTCGGCAAAGCGCGATATATCCATTTTCTTGGTTTTGAGAAAAAGTCACTTTTGTAATTAATCATTAAAAAAACTTGTAAATGAAGTTGGTGTGTATAGAAAAAATTCAAAATCATAAAGAATGTTATGAAAGTCTGAAATATATGCTGCAGATTTGTTATGCAAAATATGATATTAAATTATTTTCTTATCAAAACATGGTATATCCATACAGCATGTGCTGTCACCTTTTTATCTAGATTTGTACATAGGTGAAGTAAAACACATTACTACACTCGTCCACTACTACCTCATGACACTGTTCTGTTGGTTTCAGGGCGGTCACTTTGACCTTGCTGACCGCATGTTCCACAGTGTGAAGGATGCGTGGTTCTCGGCCTCGCAGTGCAACATGGCCGATGTGAAGGAACTCATTCCAGAGTTCTTCTACCTGCCTGAGATGTTCACAAACTCCAACCACTTCGACCTTGGTGAGTGCCACGATACTTGATCCTTGCAAGCTAGGGGCGGTGACCAGGAGCTTTGCCAGAGACCGGTCTGCCAGTCTTGAAGACTGGCAGGTAACTAGCCAAGACTGGTAATTACAACTGATTAGACAGGTGGCATTTAGAGGGGACCAGCTGGCTACTAGATTAACTAATAGTTCCAAGTCTTTTTTAAATTTAATAAATGGCTCAAATGACACTGGTTTGTGATTGACGTGAAAGGCTTCCACTGTTCCAGGCAAGTTATTCATCCACTAAAATGCACAAGTTTGGTTATTTCAAGACTGCAAAGAATTATTTCTGGCTAAGTGCCTGGTGGTGACTATGTACACTACCCCTGGCAGATATCCTAAGCAATGTATGGATGTCAGCTGAATTATATGAGTAAGGGACTTCACCGGTCCTGACTGTACCTCTTCATGAGAACAGTGCAGACACCCACCCCATCCGTACCCCAATTCTAAAACGAAGCCAGCAACTTCAGGAAATCCTGGCTAGAGCATCGGACTCTATTGAGAGATCCTGGGTTCAAATTCTGTGCTGCTTTTTCAAACCTTGAGCAAGTTTGTTTAGTCTACGCTGCTCCATTTCATTCAGCTGTATAAATGAGTCCCTGGCTATAGACAGTGGTGGGTATTTATGTATGAATAGTATTCGCGGATTAATTGCAGTGTGGCTGAATGCTTCACAGAGAAGTCGAAATGATGTTCAATTTAACAGACCTGCCAGGAAGTAGAGTGTAAACCGGTTTAAGCAGCCCTTTTTAGTCCTGATGACAGTCATGTTTTTTAGTCCTTTGAGCCAAGGGACTATTGCCATCACTCTGTGTCCGCCGTTAGCTGCCGTATCTCAGAAACTGTTCAGCAACTTTTTCTCTAATTTTGCATATCTTAGGGCACTGCCACTATGCACGAGAAATCTGTATTTGATTGAATCATTCTAAGGGCTCTCTATGGCCTCCAAGGACCCCAAAACTGGTAAAAAAAATGACATTGCCTATTTTTCCAAAAACTGTTCAGCAACTTTTTCTCTAATTTTGCATATACATTTCATGTGGTAGTGTCACTGTACACAAGAAATCTGTATTTGATTGAATCAATTTAAGGGCACCTAATGACCCCCCCAAAAAAGACCCCAAAACTGGTAAATTTTTACATTTTGCCTATTTTTTCAAAAACTCTTCTGTAACTTTTTCTCTAATTTTGCATAGACATTTCATGTGGTAGTGCCATTATACACAAGAAATCTGTATTTGATTGAATCATTCTAAGGGCACCAAAGGTCCATAAAATACTAAATTTGCTAACTAAATTGTCTACTGCAGGAGCAACTCTAGCTAATCCCTTTTCCTACAACATCTGTCACATCTCACTGTGGAGGGCAGGTCTGCCTGATGGAAACTATGACTAATCTGTAATTGGTCACTGGCAGAGGCTTCCAGGTTCCTTTTCTGGTTTTACTTTTTAACTTTTATTTACTTCCACACCCCCTTCAATATGCTCCCTTACACAATCCCTCTGTCAAGTTGCCAGCATTCTGCAAGAGGGCTTGCTGCAGTGCAGGTGAACTAGAACTGTCTGTCTGTCACCAGGTGTCAAGCAGAGTGGCGTGGCCCTGGGTGACATCATTCTACCCCCTTGGGCCAAGGGCGACCCACGCGAGTTTGTGAGAGCACACAGGGAGGTCAGTCTAGTAGCAATTACATCCGGTAACATTGATAAGTACGCTGATGAAACCAATTACATCCGGTAACATTGATAAGTACTCTGATGAAACCAATTACATCCGGTAACATTGATAAGTACGCTGATGAAACCAATTCCTAATCTTTAGTAAGAACAAGGTATTAGTCATGTATCAATAAAAATACATGATTTGACCTTTGTGAACTGACAAACTGGGTA
Organism: Escarpia spicata; assembly: GCA_963995525.1. Taxonomy (NCBI): domain Eukaryota; kingdom Metazoa; phylum Annelida; class Polychaeta; order Sabellida; family Siboglinidae; genus Escarpia; species Escarpia spicata. The sequence continues at coordinate 26,083,801 of OZ023210.1, forward strand.
CTACAGCAGAAACATGGTCCATATGTATGTATCAAAGAATGAGACTGGTTTAAAAAAGAATAAGTTAGAAATGTATAAATACCTACACCCATATCTTAGAAAGATTGTATTTAGTCATACATAATTTAAATGAAATTGACTATATCTGCAGGCACTGGAGTGCGACTATGTGAGTGCCCACCTCAATGAGTGGATCGACCTGATCTTTGGCAACAAGCAGCAGGGTCAGTTAGCGGTCGATGCGGTCAATGTCTTCCACCATCTGTTCTACGAGGGCAATGTCGACATCTACAGCATTGATGACCCACTGAAGAAGAACGCAACGATTGGCTTCATCAACAACTTTGGCCAGATTCCGAAACAGGTGAGTGAATGGAATGCCAAGGTTTCTTTTAAAGTGTGACTGCTGTGTAATGCTGCCGTTTTTAAAGCTGCTTCCTCAGCTGGTTTAGTGGATTGTGAATCCGGTTCTTTGACGGTCAACTTTGTCGTGTGTGAACTATTTAACTAATATCCACAAACAGTTTAATAAAATAGTGTGTACTTTTGTTTAAATCATGGAAAGATTTTACTTTGTTATTATATCTAGTGACTAGCCAAAGCCAGTTGTTGGGCCAACAGAGCTACCAACTGCTACAGTTTTGCCGTAGCATGCTACTGACGAGAATCCATTGCTACGCTGTTACGGTCAGAGGAAAAATGCTACTGATGAAATAAAACTATCAAGCGTAATGTTGTTGACTTTGTCTTGTGCCTGCCTGTTCTGTGCATGACGTGTGAGAGCGAGAGAAAATGAGGGATGAGTACCTAAAAATAGATGTGACCTCTTTAGGGATCAGTCAGTCATGGCAAGTCTTATCAAACGAAGACAAAATTAAAGATTTTGATTGGCTCAGATGTACAACACTACAGACACTGAGCAAGATGGCGTTGAACAGGAAAGAGAGAGAAGACGAAGCGGAGACAAAACAACAGAAGAAATAATGCACTCCTACCCAGAAATTCAGGGGAGATTACACGGATTTATACCAATGCATCACGCGGTCGGCAATCAGTCAGCATCTCGTACAATGCACCGTGTGCATGATGGACTTCATTGTTTCACGTGGAGGGCTGAATGACGTCAAACGACACGTGGAATCGAAGCGCCACATTGACTGAGGGAAATCGGACACTAGAAAAATGTGAAAAATTTTCTCCGATCTGAACAAACTGCAACAGCAAGATCTCGACGTAACCCGTGCAGAGACACTTTTTAGCCAATGTCTAGAGGAACACAACATTGCTGTCGGCATTGCCGATCATGTCGACAAATTGTTCAGAAAAATGTTTCCCGGCAATCATGTTGCACGGGAATACGGATGCTGCCGCACGAAAACGACTGCCATTCTTAAGTGTTGCACCTGAGAAGAGGTAGACACTGGAGCTTCTTCGACGAGAAGTGATCCAGTCATCATCGGTACAGACGGCAGCCAAGAGGGTGGGTGATAAATTCTTTCCGATGGTTGTGAGATACATCGATAAGAATGGCGAGATAGCAATGAAACTGATTGCCAATCCCCATACCCTCCATAAGAAGTGCAAGGGGTCAACATCCTCTTCTCGGAAAAAGAATAAATGATTGGGACTTTGAGAAAAGGAAAGAGACTGAACTGAAACTGTGAAAGTTAAAAATGCCATTTTTTTTCAATTACATAAATTTAAAATGTATGTATTTTTTTCATTTCACAGATAAAACTGTTGGATTAAAAAAAGCTTATTCTTTGTGTAGATATTGTGTGGCTGCTACTGTCAAAATACAAATGCTACTGACAAATCACTTGATAACTACTGAAAGGTGCATTGATGGGTTGGCAGCGTTGGACCAACATTTAACACTGCACTTAGCAATACTTTAACATTATGGTATTAAAATATAAACTGAATCAATTTGAGACCTGCCACAGTGAGTTGGGTATTTAGTCACACAGGCCGTCACTTTTCCTGAGCCAACAATAGCTGTCTAAGTCATGTCCCATCAATTTTGTGATTTTGGCAGAAATGCACAACTTATAGTCTCATCTTCCAATGTCCTGTATATAAACGTCACTTGTTTAAAGTTTGCTTCATTTTTAGCAATACATCTAAAACCACTGAACATATTTCAACAAATGAGGTATCATTTAAAGCTTACAATCGCTGGAGTCTAAAAATGTACAACATTCTGTTTCACAATTTTCCAACTTTCTACCCACTTGACTGTGGCTGGTGAAATGTTATGCTTGGTTTGACCACTGTGTGCTTGGTTTGACCACTGTGTGCTTGGTTTGACCACTGTGTGCTTGTGTCTAGTTGTTCAAGAAGCCGCACCCTCAGAAGAAGCTGAGTATGCGGAACCTCGACAGTCTCTCCATGTTGCCCATGGGCAGTGGTCTGCCCACCGCGACCTCAGACAGACTCTTCTTTCACAACCTCGACAACCTGAGACCCACCAAACAGCCCGTCAAAGGTGAGGACTGAGGACACATTCTCACACAATATCTCTACTTCCTCTGTGCTCCCACAGGGTTAGGGCCATCCATGTACAGCTGTTGATCCCTGAACTACAAAACAACACTTAAAACCCCTACGGGCTGCTGCCTAAACATCTGTTCTGATAATGGAGTAGGAGCCCCTTGTCAAAGGCAGATATTGATGCTGTATAAGACTTAAAGTTATTATTATCACACTTGGTGTCTCTTAACACTGTCTCCATGTTAGTTTTGGTCTTCAGCTTCTACCTCCCTCTTCTGTCCCTAATGCTTTCTCTTGGTCAATCTCTCCTCACTCGTTCTCACTATGTGTTCTGCCCATCATAGTCGGCTCCCAGCTACCTTCATTTTCACTAGTTTTTTATTCCAATCTCCTTCCCATATTCCGAACTGTCATCTTTTTACATACTTAAAAGAGTACAATCCACCAGCTGTACAAAATTGCTACGTTTAAAAATCGTGCTTGATTAGAAACATTCCTAGTGGGACAAGTCTGTCAAAGTTTGATGTAGTAAACTTCTCGGCAAGCCCGCGTTCTGCATAAACAAAATCTCAGGTAATTGAAGCACCCATTTACGTGCATCCGGCTGGTGCTGTGAACAGAACGCTTTCTGTGACAGAGTTGAAGGGGAGTGTAGGACAGATGTTACACAGTGACAAGGCAGTGGTGGCCGTGGAACAGAACAAGGTGCTCATCCCTCCCACCTTCAACAAGTACCTTGCCTGGGGCTTCGCAGACATGAGTGTCAGGATAGGCAACTACGACTCAGACAAGGTGCGTGTTTCTGGGGCATTTCCAACCATCGTTTCTACCTGTGGTAGTTCTGTTGTGTAATGGTTTGATTTTAGTCTTCCAGGGCATTGAGCAATCAGACGTAATCAGAGGATGCTATGCTACGATAACAAGTCAATAACAAAAATGTTTTTAGGAATAATTACAATGTTTCTGACAAAATTTTTCAGTAGTAATTTTTTATAGATTAAAGATAGTTGTAAAATTTGTAAATATGCTTCACTTAAACATTAGTGTGCCAAAAAGGCTTACACTTAATTTCCATAATAAAGAAACGTCATACCTACATTGGTCTCTGTGTTGTTTGCAATGGCTGCATGTATTTAGACACTATCTTTCCTGACACCATAAAAATCTACAACAATAATTATTCTGTATTATATGTTTTTGGACAGAATTATTTGTTGTGTCCAAATATATACAGTCCATAATGACTGTTTGTTATTTGAACACTGTTTATTTTGGACACAACTTTTTTTGTAATGTATGTTTTTGGACAGTTGAGAATTTTTATGTTTTTAGGCAACTAAATACATGCAGTCATTATGATAGTAATATATTGGATGCTGCATTCCCTGGTAATCACTACTATTTGTATGCCTGCAGGCAACGTCAGTCTTTGAGAACCTTGATACGGGCGAGATCCTTTGTGCAGCCTGTCCCAGCGCCAAGATCGTCATCACGGCCGGAACTAGCACGGTAGGTGTAGCAACAGCCATCGCACTCGGTGATAGTCACAAGAATAGTTCTAGTTCTCACTAACGTTTTGTTTCTAGAGTCGAAAACATTACACAATTCGTCATCATTTACCTTTATAACCTTGCTTATCCACTGTAGCTCTCAGGCGTATCCATCCATATGTTGACAACTTAAATACTCCTTATCGATTCTGATATTGACCAACCCTTTTGTTATGATGCACCTCTGAGCTTGCTTTCCAAGGATTTAGGCGCAACAAAAGTTCCTTATTATTATTAAGGATACAACCAAGTTTTTATATAAGAGGTTAGGGGTAGTTCACAACTGTTGATCTTTACCTGTTCGTACAAAGCATACTAATTCTCAACTCGTGACCACTCTCCTTCAACCGTGAATTAGTACTTTAAAATGTTGTCAAGTTTGAAAGCAATGTGTAGGTGTGTAGCAGTGTTGTTACACGGTATACACCAAGAACACATAATAAGAGCCACCATGATAATGGGTTTACAAGTTTGAAAGCAATGTGTAGGTGTGTAGCAGTGTTGTTACACGGTATACACCAAGAACACATAATAAGAGCCACCATGATAATGGGTTTACAAGTTTGAAAGCAATGTGTAGGTGTGTAGCAGTGTTGTTACACGGTATACACCAAGAACACATAATAAGAGCCACCATGATGATGTTTACAAAAATTTATTTACAATCTCTGGTCATGTAATTCACATGTGACCAACTTTTTTATAAGTAGTATACAGGCCTTGCGTGCAGATCAGAAGGTCATGCAGTGTTCACTGTAGTGCGACTTATTTTTATTATTATTATTAGCATTTTTGTAATACGCCATATATCCGGGTAAAAAAACCTGCACTTTGGTGCTAACAACATAAAAGTAAGTACATTTTAAAATAATTTATAAAATTATTGTTAAATAATTAATAAAGTAATTAAGTTAAAAGTGTGTTTAAAAGAGACGTGGATATTACGCAGGTGGTGAATGTGTGGGAGTTTGGCCGTGGTAAGGACAAGAAAAGCCTACGTCTCAAGCAGCCCCTGTATGGCCACACTGAGGCTGTCACATGTGTCGCTGCGTCCCCCGCCTTCAACATCATAGTGAGCGGGTCACGTGACCGCACTTGTCTCATGTGGGACCTCAACCAGCTCGTGTTTGTGCGACAGTTGAGAGGTCACGCTGCACCCGTTGCAGCCATCTGCATCAATGAGCTCACGGTGAGTGAGGGAGGCAATACAAACCCTCTTGACTCTAGTTCCTCGAGACGTTTTCTAGATGGAGCGCAGTGGTGCAGCATCCAACTCATGACTGAAAGAACACGGGTTCAAATCCTATGCTGCCATGTCAAAGTTTCAGCAAGTTTGTTCACTTAACATTGCTCTAGTTCACTCAGCTGTATGAATGAGTACCTGGCAGTAGACAGTGGTTGATATTTGTGTATGAATAATATTCGCATTAATTGCAGTGTGGCTGAATCCTTCCCAGATAAGTCGAGATGGTGTTCAATTCAACAGGTCTGCCAGGGAGTAAAGTATAAAGCACTTTGAGCAGTCCTAAAGTAAAGACTGGATACTGCGTTTTATAAGAACTTACCTTTACTTTTTTATTTTCACTTTGTGTACCATCGTGATTTGACACGTCATCTATTTTAGATGCTTAACTTTCACTCTACCACCCCCTGATGGATCTATGAGTTTTTTTTCTTTGAAATTAACCCTACAATTACCCTTTCTACAAACAATCCAATTACAATAGTTCCAAATGACGTAAACCTCTCCCCAGCTGATTGGTAACTTTAGACAATGAACATTTCATGAAACCATCGCCAGTCTATGTTTATGTACTGCTTTCTGGTGTGTAATAATTAATTTATAACCATAAACCCCGATCACATTGCGCAGTTTACAGACTACCGAGTTATCCCTTCCAGAGGAGGGATATTTTCTAACTTTTGTACTTAAGCATACCTTGAAGATACAACACTACATTTAGCATGTGTGTGTGTTTGCGACAGGGTGACATTGCCACCTGTGCTGGCACCTACCTGCATGTTTGGAGTGTGAATGGTGACGAGATCGCCAGCATCAACACGGCCACGGGGGGTAACCAACAGATCTTCTGTGTCGCCATGTCACAGGTAACTACTGGTCACAACATAGGATTATCTATCTCACCTGATAGCATTACTTTTGCAGTACTGGTAAAATATTATGGGACCATCTACTGTTTTAACATAAACCAGCAAAACAAAAAGTGATAGAGAATTGCAATAATTTCTGGTGCACAGTTTTTGCTAGTGTTCCAAGAAGATATACAGTTGAATTCTAAACATGTAAATCAGGGTTACAGATATGTAAATATGTTATTACACTTTATTTGTTGTAAAATAGTTTTCAAGGAGTGGCGTTGTTTGTGCGTGAATTTTCATAAAGTGTCCATCGCTGTTTGTGAATGTGAATTTTCATTAAGTGTCCATTGCTATTTTTGTCTGTGTGAATTTTCATAAAATGTCCATGATTGTTTATGAGTGTGATTTTTCCATGAAGTGTCTAGCAGTATCCTTTGAAGTTGGTAGAATGAGCCGTGTATGACTGTCATGACTTAGTGATACTTGTGTTGACAGATGAGGGAGTGGGACCCCCGCAATGTCATCATGACGGGCAACAGTGATGGCGTGGTGCGGGTGAGTATGTCACGCTATCTCTCAGTCTCCTATCCACCATCTCTCCACCATTAATAGTGTATAATAAGCTACCTCCTTCTGTGCCAAGATCTTTAGGAACCAAGCCGAGAGACGCATCAAGACAACACTAAATTTACATCCCTATCCACATGCAATCTAAACATGCTATTCAGCTGGAAACATTTACATTTTACATAAAACTGTTAAAGTTTATTCTTATTGTGTTTCATTGAAACACATTTGGTCGGTTATGAGACTAGAATAGGTATTTGTTGTTTACATTGTATAACATGATTATATGATCAAAACAATCATATTTTGTACATGCCATAAGCATAATATATAATTAATATAATCATTATTTATTTACTTTGCAATTGAGTAAAGGTTATATAATAATAAAATTGTTGTCGCTGATGTGCCACTTTGTATGTAGATGTGGAATCTGGAATTTGTACAAGTTCCGGACGAGGCAGCCGCTAAGTCAAAGAAACGGGATGTCGTCAACACAAACAAACCAGACGACACACCTGTGGCACCCTCAGTGCCTGCCCACCCTGCGTCGCAAGTGATCCCAACCGAGCGACTGCAGGAGTTCAAGGATGTGACCGTGCTGTCATCGAAGGAGGTCGAGCTGGGGTCATCGGCGGAGAGTGACGGAAACCCGCTACTAGATCGCCTGAGGGAGCAGCTCGACCACCGGGCCTGGAGCAAGGAGAATGCTGCTCCGAGTCTAGTCCGACCAAATACCTCGTTCACCCGCGACACAGACGCCTCTGACAGCAGTAGTGTTGGGCGTCTGTCACTAGGCGATGACATTGATGACGCGTTGGTAAATCACAGTAGAGTCGATGATGCTGTTGATGCGTTAGCTGAATTGGAGGCAAACGATACTAGTCTCGCTAAACTATGTGGCCTTGAGGTAGAGGGTGCCACCGACAATGCAGCATCAGGGAACAATGGTGCTAGCGCCACGCATGTACCAACGTCGCCCAGCGCAGACTTTGTCATCGTCACCGACAGCGAAGTGAAGGAATTGGTGAAGGCTATGACCCCAGCTGGAATTAGACCGGGTCAAGGTCAGATGTTGCGGCCCGGCTTCCACTGGCAGCGCCAACTGGTGTTTTGTAGCAAACTGACAATGCACACAGCGTTTGAGAGGAAGGATAATAAGGATCCGGCAGCCGTCACTGCCATTGCAGTCTCCAGGTAAGTGGCTACTCATCAACTTGTCTATTTAACCATTTCAGTACGACAGGCTGCATTTCCGGCCACACTGTCTGTGATGCTTCAGTACGACAAGCCGGTTATTCGGCATTAACGATTCTGCTATTCAAATCGTTTTTACTCATAATTATCCACTATGTGGAGCCACTTGTTGGGTACGGTTGTCAAGGTGAATAAATTAGCTATTCAGCAGTGGTCGTCGTTTATTATCGTTCAATAATAGTTTACGGAGATTTTCGCTGTTTTTAATGATGGATTAAAAAAAATTGCGGTGGCCACAATGGCGTACGGCATTACTTCAACTAGCGATTTACCTCCTTATGTTTTGGACAGATTATTTGATAGTTTTAGCAAAGAATCTTTGTCAGATGTTGACGATCGACACAATAACGATGTCGGCGATCTCAGTATACAACTGTGTTCAGCAACTGCAAAAACGTTGAAATCTTGGATTGCTGGTTACCATGATGACGGAATGTAAAATGATATGTCTCATTTTATGCGCTGATTATCACACTTTCCGAAAATATTTAACATTCCTATTCATAAAATGTATTTTTGTTGCTCAAATCTTGACTTGAAGTGAAGTAGTCCATTGTCTTGCATATTCACTGGGAATGCAGTATTCAGTGGTCACAGCTGATCAGGGCTGCAGTACTGAAATGGTTAATCCTTATTACACCGTGACATTTGAATGAGATGCACTGTGCTTGTACAAATTCAGCAAGATGTGTTCAAATGGATTCTGAAATAATAACGTAGGCTAGTGTCACTATAATAAGTATGATCAGTTGTTAAAATGACAGTTCCATTCACCGTTAAACACAATGCATCATAAAATTTATAGTCCTAGAAATATTTAATTCATTCGAAGAATGGAAATACATTTGATTATATCACAGCAAAATAAAAATATTAGATCAAAAGAGTATGTACAACACAACATCGTTGCAGAGAAGACTAAACCATTTGAAGAAATAAATGTTCAAGAAGAACAAAATGTGTATTGCACAGGTAAGAATATAACAAGCAGATATGAGTAAACAGAAATTCATCAATAAGAAATGAGTAGTTACTGTAAGCGAAGTTATTTTATTTGAATGTGAGACTGACATTGTTTCTGTTGCTTCAGGGACCACAAGTGTGTGTCTGTCGGGGATGCGAGGGGCCGAGTGTTCAGTTGGTCAGTCACTGACCAGCCCGGCCGCGTTGTCGCTGACCACTGGGTCCAGGATGACATAGGTGACAGCTGTCAATCATGTGGCATCAGGTTCTCTTTCTCCGAGCGACGACATCACTGTCGCAACTGTGGCCAGCTCTTCTGCTCCAAGTGAGTACATGTGTCAGAGGAATTGTAGACAGCAAAGTTACACAATTACACAAGCAATTGATACAGTTGTAATGTTACGGTACCCTCACGATACATATCGCGACACGTACTACAGGCATGCAGGTTTTATTGTCAGATTGAAATTAACCAAATATTGTACAAACCGTAGAGTAGTTTATAACTAGTTGTAGTTGTTTTAATCAATTTTCGTATGTATATTGTGATTTAAAAGAAATATCACCAAGATTTATGTCAACAGAAACTACTTGTAATATTTCACATAGTTGTACCTTTTGAGAAATCTCTAGCTTTCTCCTTCTCTCTCTTCCTTCTCTCCTCTCTCACTCACGTACTCACCTACTCTTTCTATCCATCCAGATATTCTGGAAGGAACTCTCTTCTTCATAAAATAGCAATTGTAAAATGTATTATTCGTGCTGTAGATGCAGTCGGTTTGAGACAGAGATCCGGCGACTGCGCATCCTGAAGCCAGTGCGGGTGTGTCAGGCCTGTCACAGTCAACTCAAGGCTCAGTCTGACAACACCAGTCGCGGGAACAAGGGAAACAAGACATCCTAGTGGCAGACGTACGTGCCCCAGGGCTGGTGAGGGGCATGGGAAGGTCAATCAGGTGGAAGGGGGAATAGAAAAGGGTTGTGCAATAAATTAGGTGATCAAGAACGTTGAAAAATAAGCCAGGATCGTATAATTAGTTATTAGTGAAACATGTTAATATTTGGGGGTGAACACAGAAGTAATGGCGTAGATGTGGGTTTGTACACAGAGAGGCTTGTAGAAGTGGTTTGTACGAACTCGCTCGTACAGTCAAGGCCGGAGTGTGTGTATTTGTGCTGCAGTTGTGAATCGGCACTACGCTTTTCCACAGGGTCTGTTGTGTAATTCGGTGTTGCGTAATCGTCACATGTACGCAATGTTTCAAGGGAATAGCATCATAAATGCAGCTGAAATGCAACCAGTCGAGAGGAAGTCCCATTAACTTCAAAGTGTTGTATAGGCTATTATTGTTATTTTGCAGTATTCAACAATGCGGTGCAATTACTAGGATCTGCCGAATGTTGTAATTATTGAATGTTGTAAAGCTGTCTGGTAGAGACACCAAAATGTGGTGTTAAAAAGCACAATTGCTTGTACCACATGCAGTTATATGCGTGCATTTGATTGTTGTGAACAGTTGTTTTAATGCAGGATGTAAATTAATCAATAATGTATTTATCTGTATGCCTGCAAATTGCGCTTCAACATGAAATGTCGAATGTGTCTCGTAGCGCTGTCACAATGTATATATATATGCCAACATAGCAGTCGTAGACAATGACAATCTTCATGTCCTAGTCCATCTTATGAATATGTATGTATGTAAATGTGATATAGCCAACTGAATAATGACGTAAATTAAATCAATTGCATAGGCATTGCAGCTCTTTCAGCCACCAAAGTTTCTTTCGTGCAATGACATCTCAGGTGGCTCTCTCTTAGTAACATGATATTGTATCCCATGAACTATATTTACCTATGCTTATCCGTTCGTCGTTCGATGTAACAAATTGTACAAACTGGAAACAGTCAAGAAATATTGTACGATCGTGTATATTATGCAACGTCAATGCTAGCTGATTATATGTTGGTAATGCTGAAAGCACAGTGTTTTTAACAAAGTGATAATATATTTGTTGCCTGTATCTTATATTGCCAGATTTGCTCATTGTTGAGGTCTAAATCGGCACATGATGCTGCCTTTTAGCTATTTTATATCGTAGTTTCAATCAGCGCGGATTTGTGTTAGAAACAGGCAAATGTAGGAGTCTTAGACCTAAGAAATAGTGAGGGGCATACTGACTGTTGTGGAAATGTTGTGAATCACCTTTCTGAAGTTGGGTTGGGTATTTGTACAAACAGGTATATTATCTTGTTGGTCAGTGAATTGGTGTCAGTTATGCTGAGGGTTCCCAAACTGATGGCCGGGGAGGCATATAGTTCTAGGTGCTAACTTGCTGAGTTATTACTATGGCATGTTACTTTAGTGTGAAAGACTAAACCACAGGTCTCAGCTGGTGGATGGATGTTTTGGTAGGTCTTGATATGAGAATGTTTGGGAACCCCTGAGTTGTGGTAGTGATGGACCAGCAAACAGTGTGGGGAAAGGATTTGGAAGTTGCAATATTTCCAACAAAACCGGTAATTAGTCAACAATTGAGGTGTTGTCTTCCTTAGAACTAAAATTAAGGAAATTTTCATTCTAAGAAAGGCAACTAATTGGATTATAAAATATGTCAACTACTTGATTTTTTTTTAAATTTCTATTATTAGGCCAGTATTATTAATAAACAGATTCAAATATTGAATGATAGATTGGTGAAAGCACATGGAAAGTCTGCGTTCCGAATGAATGGTGAAAATAGTGGTGATTGTTATATAAAGAGAGGTGTATGAAGGTCACATCAAGGTCATTACTGATAAGTGATGTGTATGCGATAGATGGAATGTCGCAAAGCAGAACAAGTAAATATGTAATTAATACATATTTAATAACATGGAGTTCCAGCCAATTCATGTACCGATGTTGTCTGCTCTGCTATGTGTTTTGCTTATGTAGCTGAAAACACGTGAAGACATCATCAAACTAGCTGATTTTACCTATAACTACCTGGTAGCAGGTTAAACTGCTGGTAGCGAGTTGAATGTACGAATGAGATTAACGTTGGTTGAGGCACAGCCACAGATCGATGACTTGTAGGGTACAATTAAAGTCATAGCATTTCCATGATTTATCCTCCGTAATTGGAGATGACAACTGCAGTTCAAGGTATAGAAAAACTCATTACATTTTAAAGTTACAGTTCCACGAGCATGCGTTGCTAACACTAGTCATAGTTTCTGTCATGCAGCCATTACATTGTTTATCATTTTAATCATGTATAACTCCACAGATGCATGTCGGCACCTATAGTAAGGTGAAACTATGAGTTAAATAGATAATTTCAGTATTATGTCATAGCAGAGTTATTTTCTGATGGTGTCCGCATAAGTTGCACTAGGCAAAGACATGGCCATTAAACATTTGATAGTGTTTTGTAACAACAAACTGCTTATGTATGCTATCCCTTTTGATCAGAACATAAAATAATGATACGTCGTTATTTTTGTGTGAAAATAAAGTCATAAATGCATGTATTGCCATGTTTTACCAGTCAAATGTTTATTATTACCGAGGAAATTCAAGCTGATGTTCAATGTGTTCTATGTTCAACACGTGAACGTGTATGCAACTACCAGCAAGTTGTATGCTTGCACCAGTTGTATCAACTAATGATGACATCATATGTTTCTCCTGTAACAGCTGTGCACATCAAAGCTTACATTGTAACCACTAAACTCTAGCTCCAGGTAAATTAACAGAACAGCAAATAATGTTTGAGTTTCATGACTGATAACGACAGAACATTGTCTGTTATACCACTCCTGCGCTCCTTATTAGCGTTAAATGTACCATGTGTATATAAATGATGCCTCGCGTGCATTATGTTGCTTACTCCCAGTCGCTGTGTCGCTGTTATCGTTCACGGCTTCATCTGCAATGTTTCCCGTTGCCGCATATATATGTCCGTCCGCGTTGTCACATCTAGGACGATGCGACGATATGTGTCCGTTGTTGTAGAATCTAGTCGTAGCGTGTCTAGTCGTGTGCGAGCCTAGGTCGGTGTTCTTGTGTATGTCGGTCGCCTACAGACATGGTCGGTCATGCAGAATATCAATAAATGCAATGTACAGTACATAACGCATCTGTGTTTTGTTTGTTGGAGTATGAGGTCCCGGCCATCCGTCCAAGGGCAGTGATTGACAGCCGAATTCACGTCCTATAAAGTTATCACTTCAGTGCATCCTTTGTTTTATTCCCTTTTGTTTTTCTTTATCTTTCATCATCTTTCTAGGCAAGTTTATTTTATACGACTTGCAGACGCGAACCATTTTATAAAAATTGCATAAACACTGGCGCCGGAACGTGGTGAATATTGGGGGCTTGGCGTCTGCAAAAACCTCAAATTGCACCCCTCGATACGCTACCGGTCTGCATACAGTCGTACAACAACAATACATATCGACGAAGCATTCACATGGCACCGTCGAAGGTGAACGCAAGAAATAAGGAAGTGGTTTGGTAGGATTGTACGGACGAGACTTCTTCGTGGGTGTGGCAAGGTTCCTGACGAATGCAAGTTGTCCAGCCGTTGGCGAAACTGAGCTGACTGAGTACGAATAGTGGGTGGCCCGTTTGCCCAGAAACAGACTATAAACGTTAAACAAAACTATGCAGTCTGTGTGTCTGTCCATTAGATGTGCCAGCCCAGATCTATAGAGGTAACCGAAATTACAAGTAGCTGCAAACCGAAGAGATGATTCAAGAAAGATTACATAGTGATTTGGAACGAATTCACGAGAGAGATTAGCACTTCCTTTGCCGCACACACGTGGCCATAGTAGCCTTTAAAAAAAAGGAGAACTGTAACATACTATCTGGAACAGTTGTGTCTCCAGCCACTGTGGATACTTAAAACTAGACTGGGCAGACATATAATTCCTGCAGTGATATTGCACACATACCCTCGCCATATAGGCGTAATGACCTTCGGGTTCTTGCCAATTAATATCATCCTCGCGCGCCAGGGGTCGCTGCTGCTGATTACGTCAGTGCCAGCCAGTAGTACCCCCTGGCTGATCGCTTTGCGAAACTCTGAATTTAAGCTCAGCCTATGAAATCGCTCACCAGATCAGTGGTTGTAGGCAGGTCAGGTGGTCATAATAAAACTAATTTCAACCAACCGTGGCTCGTGTTATATGCAATGTTTAGGAAGTAGAAGCAATTATTCGAACACACGATACCGCTCAGCTGCTCGTGCTAATAGGCGAACGGGTCATTGTATATTGGGATTCCCAGAAGTCTTTTATCCGTCTTCAAATTGGGACGGGTATTTGCGCTGTTCTCACGGGTGACGCAGTCGCGACTGACGAAGTTAATTACTAGTTTGACTAAGCTAACTTCAGCACTTCGCGCAGGAGATCTGCCAGGACTAGTTTTGCATGGCAAACAGCCCTGGCTTGCGAGAATAATTAATATGGACATAACCAGATTCGAGACGTGCATCATTTCGATCCGCCAGTGTAAGCCTACCGTTCGAAGGTGGATTCGTCGGAAAATGGGAAAGAGGAATGCAACAATTGGATTGACAGTTATCCGCCCGTATCGTTAAAACTACTATAAAGGATAGTTATGCAACGACAGTGGAGTAGTCATATGCGCGATGGAAGACTTGGTGGGAGTAAATGGTAACGCCGGAAGGCCCTACGCAACGCTGCAGTGCCGTAGAAGTCCGCCGTGGAGTACTGCTGTTTGACTCAAACAGTAGCTATTATTTTTCGGCGCGCTGGATTCAATGTTCGCTCGATGCATCAAGCCCAACGACATGGTGGAGATTCGATGCCCACACACATTTTTTTACAAATGTTCATCCGAGAACGTACACCTGGTCCGTGCTGATGAAGACACTAACACGAGATAACAGAAAGGTCTACATCGAAACGAGACACTGTGTATCAGTGTCTGTGATTTTCGGCGAGATCAACGAAGCTTCAGAAAAAGCGGACGGACGTCAACTCTTACGATTATAATTCGAACATCGTTATAGAAGATGCACAGGTAGACGACCGAATACAGTAGAGTCCCGTTGACCACGGTGTGCCAGCCAGGAGTTGGATGAACAAACATTTTTACGACGCATTTTCTTAGGGCGTCCCTACGCAGTGGCTAAGCTCAAGCTTCTTTGCGCATGGGGAGGTTGTACTCTATGCACAATCGCGCTTTGATCCGCTGCGGCCTTCATCGCTATATCTCCTCACCGTGCTGCCGATGGGGTTGCTATTTACCCATAGCTGGAGGACGTGTGCAGGTGACTGGCAGAACATATTTCACACATCGATGGGTCATACATCTCTTAGACGTCATGCTGCTCCGCGATTCCTAGCACAATAACCTGGGCCATTGATGCCCTGGTAACCATAGTGTAGCCTACCACAAGGAGGTTGTGCTAGAGGGTCAGGGTCCTGTATGTGGAGATGTTGATTGGAGACCTACGCAATCGGCTCTCTTTTCACTCCTGGGAGCTATTTGGCGGTTGCGGCTATTGAAGCGAGAGTACAAAACAAGCGTTACAAATTAAATATGTTATTAGACCACGGTTTGCGTATAGTAGGGTGGGGTCAGATGGGGCATGGGGTCAGATGGTCCATCAAATAGATTGTATCCGATATATATAAGTGTCGCCATTTATAATATATTCCAGAAGTAAGAAGTGTTTAAGTTAGATAACCAACATATGTCCCTTAATTTTACAATTTATTTCCTGAACGGAGTGAACTCGCAAATATTTTCGACAAAGGATATTGTGAGTGACTGTATTTCCGTGAGTCATTCTAGGACCCTCCTTAGAAGTCATCAGTGTTTAGAGGACTTAGAACATCTCCAAAGTTAGAATAATTGAACAATTGAGAGTCATCTTGTCGAAGGGATCTATGCAGAATACTTTGAGTGGGAAACAATGGTAAATCGGGGCTTGTGCATAACATATAAGGCCTTGCTCGTAATTGTAAATGTCTTTGCTTAGGGGTAGGGGTAAATCATTCAAAATTTACCTGCCCAATAATGGTTTAAAATGGCCATACTTGTCAGGGTTATTGCTAATACCACATTTATTCACACCAAAAATTATAGGAATTTGTCGTCATATATTATAAAGGTAAAATTGGAATTCTTCGATATCAAGAGAGTAGGCGGCCATCTGACCTCACATCTAAAACTGTTTCATTAATCATATTTTTTAATTATTATTCTATATTAATTTATTTTCGGTTCTGCCATAAGTTTAGTTGTTTTATTATATTTATATAAGACAAAAAATTGATCAATTTTTGAAGAAGAACTACTATTAAAGCGATCACAAATGGAACTGCTGTCAGAGATGCTGCGAACACAAACCATTTGCCAGGTTCAACGTTACAGCGGCATTTAAAATTAAGTGGAACAAACATAACAGAATTGGGAACAGCTGCTTTGACGTCAGAGACAGTGGTGTCGAAAGAAATTGAATTAGACCTGGTTTGTTTAATAGTTGAGTTTGAAAGGCGATCATTCCACCATACATTGGCATACGGCAAATCCATAGCATTTGAATTTGCAGCTACAAACAAAACCAAGATCCATTTCTGTGCTAAATGTTAGAAAATGTACATACGTGTACTTTTGATGATATTGCAGATGATAAAAATAAATAAATTGACACATAAACGACTCTTGGTGAGCGGCCCATCTGACCCCAGTGTATGGGATCAGATGGGCCATAGGTATCCACTTGCATTTTTTGCGCTGTTCTTGTTGGACAAGACCCATCCGCACATGTCTCATTAAAACATTGTACTGGTTTCTGCTTTTATTGGTGTTGTATGAGGTATTTGAGTAGGCTGATGGATGACCTTGGATTTTTTGATATTGTTGGAAAATACTACGCTTTTGTACGCCTATTCGAGGCAACAGTAAAGGACCTGCCAAAATAAAAGTATCTAGAAGACTTCTAGAAGGAACTGAAAATTTCCACACTTGGGGCGTCACATGTCCCAGAAGGCAACCACCGAAGTCGGAAGGTGCTGTTGAATATTATTATTTTTAAATTCACCACAAACCTCAAACAGCACCCCCTTGACGCTTGCCAAAAAACTCACTTTCAGGCTCAGATTTACTCTGGGGCAAAACCATATGTCTGCTCTTTGCCCCCCTTTTCCCGCGCCTACGGATGCTTTGCATCCAGCACAGCACAGTGGGAATACCGCCGCACCAATACCTGCGTCCTCCCTGAAGCTAATACAACCAGTATTGTATGCGGGATACAGAACAAACTCTACCGTATATACACACGCGCACGCACGCACGCACGCACGCACGCACGCACGCACTCGCACACACACGGACGCTAGACTCCCGCCTCCTTCGAACAAGTACTACTTTCCCGGCTAAGCCATGGTTTGAAAAGGGTAGGATCCAGAGACAAAGATTGAAGTTCCAGTGAAACTATAGCAACCTTAGGAAACTCAAGAGGATACAAGCGCCATAGAAGTATAAATTATTATTATATAACTGTTATACTATGAAGAACTATCTGAAAAAGCCACATCAATAAAAACAACTGGGAGGGCCTGGCTGCCGACCGCCCACTTTGGCGCAGCAGAATCCACCAAGCTATCTATTTAATGAGGATGATAGTTAGGCGGCAGCGAATTACGGAAAAGAATAGAGAAGCAAACATTTACAAACCTCATTTTCAGCCGCGATCTCATGCCCCCACTACACAAACAGCTGCAGATCAAGAATCGGGCCCTCGTGTCAACTAAGGACAAACGAACGACCCTTGGCCGACGCCATCCTCGTTCCGGGGGACCGCCGATGATGATAACTGACGATGTCATTTCAGTGGAGCCTCGCTTTATGGTCACCTCGGTAATATAGCCACCTTGCAATTAAGGTCACCGGGCCTAGAATAATCCCAAATTATTTCCACCTGACAGGTCTTTTCCTAGAGCATAATGGATGCCGTTGCCATTATGATGAATAATGTAATTGCCTAACAAAAACCTATCCAAATGTTTGCAGCTGGATATAAACTTGACAAACTCATAACTCCTCCTAACGATCGGAAACACATTGCGAATCATGCATGGCTTTGATCCCTTTTCCACAAAGCATTTTGCACAAGGCTCAACGGTTGCATGCCAGGTTCTTCTAGGTCTTACTGGATGTAGCATGTCATAGTTGTACCTAGTGACGACGGCTGAGGTGTCAAACAGTTCCTTTCAACCTAGATGTGGAGCTTTGCAACCTTAGTAGAGAGAAATGCAGATAGCTCCTTTATGTTGGTAACAGCGCGGTGAAAGTATTTCCAGTTTATTGGCACATCGTTGTCCAATGTTACTTTCCTCAGAATCCCGTTACCACGCTTCTCTCTTGTGCATTATTTTTTCCTGCTGGCGAGGTATGTGTCCCGGTCGACGCCAATATTGTTGGGGTGATTTAAATGCTTCATGATGTGCGGAACGAAAATGTCTACATCAAACGTGGTGAAGTTGGTTGATGCATCTTTTGACGGCGGTGCTGGTTGATGCATCTGTTGACAGTGACCTTCAACCTTCACTTTCAACCTTCACTCCTCACTTAGACCACCACTTTACAAATCTATGCCTTGCTTCATTTTGACGGGGATACACTACACATATAGATGTATAACATGGCCTAGTGTAGGTAGACAAAGTAGATATGCAAACATTGTAATTGCACAACGTCTGAGGAATAGCGCAGTTTTGAACATTCATCATTTGGTGGTGTCTTTGCTTGACCTTCACTCCACACTTACTGCACCACTTGATAGCTCCCCGTGGTATCCCGTATTTACAGGCAGATAGTAGGATTTCCAAAGGTATATGGTGTGGCTATGAGTAGATGGGTAACACGTATAAGCAACCATTGGTTTTGTATAACGTTTATGGAATGGCGTAATTTCGAACATCTATTACTTAACGGTGATACTGTTTGATCGTCGCTCCACACAAACTCCATCAACTAAACCTCCGAGTCATATCACATTTTGACGAGAAGAAATTGTTCTTTCACAATGTGTATAACATGTCCATAGATACGAATCAGATACAGAGTTATTGTAACTTTATGAAGTGTGCCAAGTTCAAATATTCATAATTTCACGGTGACTTTGTTTGACCTTAGCTCCACACTTACTATTCCGGGTAACAGCTCCATGTCATATCTCCTTGTGACGGGGTGACAATAAGCTTTCCAAAAATATATGACATACCCATTTTGTTTTTAAATAAAGTATACATCCAATCATTGTGATTTTAATACGGAAGCGCACAATTTGGAAAATGTATTATTTGACGGTGACCTTGGTGTCAGGTCTAAGACAGACCTCGTTATGATGGTGATATCTTGGGCTTTCAAATGATATACTATTTGGGCGTTTTGCACGTTCGGGGAGGGGGGCATTTAAGTAGGTGCGTTAGGCAGTACCTACCGTTTGCCTATTGAGGAGATACACACGAAAAGCGTGAGGTTATATTGGTCAGAGCTAATTTGCATATTCGTGTGACAAATTTGCATAACATGATTTGTTCACTGACGTAATAATTAATAACAAGAGACCATGAAAACATTCGTTTGGACACATTATTTTGATTGTTTTGGATGTTTACTATTCGATATATTCAGGAAAACAGTATTTATTTTAATGGCGATGACTAATTTGAATATTACTGGGTTTATACAAAACCGCTCAAAAGTGCCTGGGTGGCACCCGTCGGATTATTGACCTAGAGGTCTAAAAGTTCACGAAAATGAAAAAAAACATCGTGCGGACCCTAATGCACGCTTCACTGGCTAATACATGTGGCTGATACAGAGTTCTGAGCTGTACATAAGAAGAAGAAGAAGAAGTATATCGAGAATAACCGTTTCGCAAAAGAAGATAAATACACCGGGCCACATATAGTTACTCGATCTATGTTATAATGAAAATATTCTTAGAAAAAAACACATAATTATGACGTCGTCACAATATAATTAATAAAAATGTGGATCGGTCAGATAGGTCACCGCAGCTAATTTAGCAAGACGGAAACAATACTAATCTATATATATAACTGACGAAGAAAATGCGAGAAAGACTGTAGTCGAAATGCTGTTTTTATTCTGCACGAAATCCCGGTGTTACCGTGTTCGAAGTTATACCGACTATCAAAGGAACTATTATCGACATTCAACAAATTAAAATGTGTAGCGACTGTACTTCTTGCAAGCGGCAAACCTATAGACAAATGCATGTGGCTTGACACAATTCATAGTATTCACTTATTGCGTATCAATTATTAATTATGTTCATCTCGTTTTCCGTATACCCTAGCATATGTACGTGCCAAAATTGCACACATGCACTTGGTGAATGTTTCCAGTAAATAATTCAGTTGTATTAATAAAATAATAGCATTGCATATTGGTTTATATGAATAAAAAACCTCGCTAATGGCCTGCTGGTGATGCTAATGTGGTGTTTGAATATAAGATGAAACCACAATACCACACCCCACTTTATTGTCGTTCCAGCTAGAAACCACACCCTCTGCGTTATGACTTATAGTGGACATCTGGCGCCCTCTGCATTGTGAAGAATACGCGCGTGCGTGTGGCGCCCCTGGAGCCTCTGCCTGGAGCCTATTGGTAAAACGTGAACACACCGTTGTGGAAAGCTGGCTACGGCTCTGAATACATTGACATGTATTTAAACACATATACTCTTAAGGGGTTAAAATGCAAATACAATTACAAATGCTATGAAATGCAAAAGCATTTAAGAGCGAATACATTAGGGAGTATTTCACAAAATTATCAAAATGCTTTGCTAGAACCTATGCATGTTTTAATCGCAATAATATACGGTCCCTTGTTGATACCACGTGACAATCACAGTTGTCGATGTAGACAAAATCCGACCACATTATAACATTGTTTTTGGTGGATATGGCGGTGTATGACGAAAATCACAAGGGATACCGCGTCTTTATTGGCGACCTGGGCACTAAAGTGTTCAAATATGAATTACAGAAGGAATTTGAATATCATGGGGAAGTAAAGGACGTTTGGCTAGCGAGGTAGGCGTTTGTTTTGCTTTTGCTTTAACAGCTGCACGCTGCTAAAAATGACGCCGCTCGGTTTTTAGGACTGACACGATCAGCAGTCGGCACTCGATCGATCGTATTGATTTTCAGTTTATTGCAAAATGAATAACTAAGATAACATGAAAATCGTTATACCCAATAAGCTATGGTTTCTAAATTGACACCACAGGCACAGCATTAGTATTATAATGCTGTTGTCTAAGAACAGGCTCCCACAACATGTGGTAAATGCCAAGACCGTCACACAATTTAAGGCCATACTCGACAAGCACTGGAATAGCCTAGGATATGGGCACCAACAAAGGCCAATGGCTTAAATCAGCCCATTAACCTGTAAGTGTAAGTGTAATACTTGAGATCTGTGAACTGTACTTTTAAAAATGACTGACACACACAGTGACACTGACAGTGACAGCAATCTCAATGGCAATGTCAATCAATGATGAATGAATTGGCCTAGTCCCTAGGCCTAGATTCTAGAACTAGAATGTAGATGTAAAAACCTACAATTGTTTTGCTTTTGGTCCCAGTGTACATAATTGACAGACTCCATAATCCATTTCACGTATGAGCCCACAAGGGTACATTACTGCAACAAATCTACTTGAAAACAATTGTAAATTATGCCTATGCCTATGGCTATGGCTATGCCTATGCCTATGGCTATGCCTATGCCTATGCTATGGCTATGCCATGGCTATGCGTTAGTTAATAAAACAAACCATTTGCAACTACAATCAAGAATATTATTCTAGTAGTTTACTACAGTAACCTTGTTGAAGCTACAGCCTATTGGCTATTACAGGATGTTTCATTGTGTAAGTTGTTACCGGATTCATTTAGATTCATAATTGCAAACTTGTATTAATATTATGGTCTTGTCATGTCAGTTAATTTTGTTGATAACCATGCCAATAATATAAACATGCCATTTAAAAAAAACTCTGAATACACATTTGCAAAAGATATCATATTGTAACTCCCTACCACTTATTTGTCTCATGTTATGCAAATAAATGGTCAGAAAAGTTGGTTTTAGTAAAAAATACATAAAGTTTCTCTATCAGGATTTTGCATGCTAATGGTTAATAACCATTGAAAAAAACCTGTTGATGCACATGACGTAATTGCCTTGGGATGTCACGCTGAATTCTCATAAGTCTTACACAGAGACCAGCAGCTAGATCTAACGAGATTCAAATCGATGCATTTTGGAATGGGTCAAACAACGACCTGGTAACTATATCGGTACTTGTGTGAATCCTGCACTTATTGTCTTGAACAGAGCCAAAAATATCACAGGAAGATTGTAGCTGCTTTCTCTGTGGATCACTTGTTGCCCTCTTGAATTTCATTGGCTTCACTGATCTTCCTTCACCAAAAGATGTTCTCTCTGGCCATGTCTGGTGAACACTGTGGCATCTTTAGCCATGATTGACTCTGTGTTTTCCTACAGGTGTGAGTGGGGCTATTCCTATTCCTGTGCTCTTTGAGTCTGGCCCCCAGTGATCTGCTGGTTTCGCCTACGTGTTGGTCTGATGACAGTTTGGACATGTTATTTCACATAAAAAACCAAGAACAACATGTGCTAGAGGGTGATATACAAAATAGCATGTCCAGGCAATACATACAGGTCTTGTGTACATCGAAAACATCGTATCTTTAGAGTGTTAATTTGTTTTCAAAATAATTGGTTGCATGTGAAATAATTAAAAAGTTGTAGGCCCTAGCAGACCATAAGTAATAAACACCCTTTGAATTTTGAAACAACGGTAATAAAATAAACAGCAACCAACATTTCATCCTCTAGTGCCACATCTGCACTAGTATCTGATATTTTGCTTTTAGTTTATGCCACAACATAGATGTATGTGTTACTTTTGCAGAAATCCACCTGGCTTTGCCTTTGTTGTTTTCAAATTCGAAGATGATGCCAATAATGCAGTAAGAAAACTAAACGGAAGGTAAGTCTGATATCATAATTAGTGTAGGTAGTTTTCCAGCTTCATTTTGTGTAATGTAGGCCTGTAGTCCTTAATGTGGACTACATAAAATAACCATTGTTTCAGTGATTAGTTATTATTACATCTTGCTATTCTCTCAGGACATTAAACTTAATCCATTATGATAACCAAGTTTGAGGTCCCTCAAGCCTGGCTTAAAGTTGCTTTCTGAGTTAAATTACCATTTTCACTGTTTTCAGAAAGTGTATGTACAACATGAACAATATTTCCTTTTTTAGTCGTTTGGGCCAAAGGTCCAACAGACTAATGCCATCACTCTCTGTCTGCCATTAGCTGCCATATCTCAGAAACCGTTCAGTAACTTTTTCTCTAATTTTGCATAGACGAATCTTAGTGTACTGCCACTATGCACAAGGAATCTGTATTTGATTGAATCATTTTAAGGGCACCTAATGGCCCCCAAAAAGGACCCCAAAACTGGTAATTGTTCACATTCAAAAACTCTTCAGTAACTTTGTCTCTAATTTTGCATAGACATTTCATGTGGTAGTGCTACTATACTCAAGAAATCTGTATTTGATTGAATAATTCTAAGGGCACCTAATGGCCTCCCCAAAAGGACCCCAAAAGTGGTAATTTTTTATTTTTTTACCTAATTTTCAAAAACACTTCAGCAGAAACGCCTATTTATAACTGGCTGGCTAGACATTGTCACACAGCTAATCCCTTTTCTTACAACATCTGTCACATGCGGAGTCTGTGTCTTGCATGGATCAGAGGTTGTCTTTTCTGTTATTTCAAAAATTGTTTTTCTCTAATTTTGTATAGACATTTCTTAGGGTAGTGTAACTTCACACAAGAAATTTGTATTTGATTGAATCATTCTAAGGGCACCTCAGGGCCTCCCAAAAAGCTAAATGTTCACATGTTGTCTGTTTCTGCCTGGACTAGGTTGGCAGAGTGCCAATTGATTGTGTATTACATCCCCCACCCCACTGTGGAGCTAACATTCTCTGCCTGCTATTGTTTTATAGCAACTGTGACAAATCTGTAATTGGTCACTGGCAGAGGCTTGTGTCAAGAGACAGCATTAATCCACTAGACCCCTGTTAAACTGGACAGTTGCATGTAGGTTTTAAGCTGTGTCAAACAGTGGGCTGTAACTAATGTGTAATGGGAATCCCTACTGCACTGGTAGAACCTGAGGAACTTTAAAACAACAGTAGACATAATTATCAATGCAATATAAAGATATGACCTAGGATTAAAATAAAATAATATATAAAGTAAAATAACATTGGTATACTCGAAAAGGTTAAAGCATATTTAGCCAAAAATTATATGGAATATTATTCAGATGTTTTACTATACATGTTGCAGCTATTCCGCCACTCCAGTTATATCAGCGTTATATTGTTACTGTCATTACTACTGTTTTAAGTCAAAATGCATGTACCTTGTTAACAAATAAAGTCTTATCGTTGTTCATCTCTTTCTTCTTCCCATTCTGGGGAAGGGTCCTAGGGGCAAAATGAGAACAGATAATGCGTGTGCATTTTCTTAAACAACGTTTCACTAACTCTCCTGCAAGGTTTCTACCACTGGAAATCGACCTAAATAGCAGAATATCTGGATAAAATCCGACAGTATTTTTTAATAACACATTAACTAATATATACAATATTCACGAAATGGTCTACTCAAATACTTTATTTCCAGGTGTATCTTCACTGGCATATAGTCAAGAGAGCTACTAAACGTGTCAACACTTTACTTCCATCATAACTCTTAATGATCTGTAACTATGATTCACTAAAAAACATTTCATTAATAATTACAAACTCACAATATATAGTCCAAAGGACTTCAGTGCCTCTTGGCCCATTTTTATAATACATACTATCATACATGTCACTTCAATTATTTGTTATGTTCTGTTATCCATGGTGTGGGACTTACGATTTGATGCTGTCAGAAAAAAATCCAGAGCCAATAGTCACAAGATTCAATTGATATGACGTGGTTGCCAACTGCAGTATAAGCCATTTCAAGCTGCCCTCTTCTGATATCTATCCACAATAGCGTCATTACGCATTAGTATCTATTCTGTTCAATAGATCATGCAGGGAATTGATTAATACTTTCCCCAGTGTAGAAAAAGGGAGACCTCCACTTTTCATGAAGAGGGAATAACGTATGCTCTGTTTGAGAGAGCGTCCCCTAATTGCCTGGATACACTGACACTTTTTAGCACTTTTTGTCAGTCAGCGTAATACACTGCGGTCAGAGGGAGTAGGTTTGGCCTGGTGCCAGTGTATCCCAGCCTTTACACGTTGTCTGCGTGACTGTGTTTGTAGAATCGTGTGCAGACGTCGCGTGCGTGTGGAGCATGCACTGCCGTATGGAGAGAAACGTTTCCCGAACAGGGAGCCTGCCCGTCGAAGTAGCTGGTCTACGTCGGTCAAGCCAATGTACAGGTACTAGCAATACACTCTTAGCAAGTTAGCATTATTAAACTTGAGCTCACATTGGATTACAATCTCTCTCTTCACTGGGCGTCTGTCGTTACAGGTCAGTGAAACCATTACTTTTTTACAATTGATCATACCTATGATAGTGAAAGTACAGTTATTTCTTGTAAATAAATGCAGTTGTTTTTATCTTACAAGGGAGTTTAAAAAGGCCAATTCAAGAGTTTCTGGATGTGTCCATACTTTCTGCCCAAGTCCAGCCAATTTTTGTGAGCTTTTGTAGTTATGTACATGCTCGGCATTGGCCATTGTGATAACAGTTCGCAACACACTGTGTGTCTTATACAATTGACCTACCCATCACGTGACCTGTTGCCTAGCAAAAAATCCGTCAAGCAATCAAAAAGTAGACGCCGAACATGTGGTGCGTTCGTGGATTCCGTCGTATATTTTCTTGAAATTCTGGCCACAAAAGTGTTTCTCTGCATCATAAACAAAGTTTTTAAAGTGACAATTGTACATTTGCTTTATGATACGTCATGCAACTATAGTAATGCAATTCATGTATATGACCGTTATCAACATTGGTGGCAAAGACGGATCTTGACAGAGATCACACGCAAAATTTAGATTGTGACATAGGAAATCCATGACATACTGGATGCATCAGTTGTACCTACTTATGTAAATCAACATCAGATGTCTTCGTGTTTGTGTACATTAGCCGCAGAGCATGCACAACAGTAAGCATTCATTCTCAATTTCATGACATTAGGGGCTATCATCTACTCAAAATGCTCTTTATGCAATAAAAACGATTTTTGTATAAGTTTGGTGATGCATTTTTGCCAAATGTTGTTGCGTTTACTTGTTTGTTTCATAATTGTTCCATTTACCTTTCGTCGTATGTAAGTTGTAAGTATTTATGACCAGTGCGCTATGCAAATGTGTAGGTGATCCTAGACTATCACATTTCAGTCAAACTTGCAGTGCGAACTGCTGATAAGTTTGAAAACTTATTTTGTTATTTAAGGTAATAGGGGTGTGATGGGTACTGTCCTGCGTGAGTGCTTTCATAGTTGCCAGGAAATGTATGTAAACTTTGTACTTATTAATAATTATAATTTTACATATCCTCAATTGTACGGACAATGTTTATCACGACACCTGAATGATTACGTAGTTTCTAGGGTGGGGTCATGTGGTTTATGTTGGCTATTGTTTAAATGATGTCCATTATGTCAGCGAGACATCCTCTGTACTGACCCAACTTGGCCAAGATGCTTTGTCACCGTGAGTTGTCTCCATTTCCAGTGGTCATGAGGAGTTTGGTTTCATGCTCGGAAACATGATATGGGCATTTCCAGTGGTTTGTTGTCCAGGGATCATGGGTGTTGCAGGAAACATATACAACATCCAGTCTTACTATCAATTATGACATGTAGTAAATAATCAAATGGTTACCATGACTTTATCAAATGCAAAACTTTTGATGTTCACTAAATGTTAAATTTAACAATTGATGTAATAGTTCGTATATAATTGCCCAATTTCTCCTTGACTGATGCTAAACATGTCCGTGACTGGTTACAGCTAGTCAACTACTTTTAAGCATTAGTATTATAATTATTAGTAATGTTGAATTTACTTTTGTTTGTGGATTCCAGGATTTTTTTACATGTGGAATTATTTAGTTTAGAGGTGTCTTAAGATAATTAAGAGTTATTAACTATGATGTGGAATGCAGAATAGAATTATTACAGTGGACATTTAGTAAATTAGGCAATTTTACTGGCAAGAAGATTAGCAATATTTAGAGGATTTCATGTTGCTCAGTTAGCTTGACCACTTATCCTTAGAGAGGTTCGCAGGAAGTCCATTTTACAAGAACATGTCCGGCCAACGCCTCTTGCATGCCCTCCCTTGTTTCTCCATGGGTACAACTGATTCTCTTGCGACTGTTTCTACCACCGCAGCCTCCCGATTCTTCTACTGTAACCACGGTAACCCACATTATCAACACACACCTACTCCGTGTGACATCACAGCGGCACTGACCAATCAGGATCCTCTCGCCACCGTCAACGTCCCATCGCTACCAACCATCACAACGGCCCAATATCGACCAATCACGGTCCTGGGTTGGTTCCATTTCCCCGAGAGAGAGGGTGAACAAATATATTCTTCACCAGCATCAGCCACACTACTACTACTACTACTACTACTACTACTACTACTACTACAGCAACTACTACTACCACTACTAGGGGGTAACTGTGAGGTCAACATCTCTGTTGACCCACTAGGTAAATATCTTCCGTCTTTGACATGTTTTAAAGGCTGCATGACCCTCGCCATATCACCCATGCGTTTACGCTGCATTTCGTTGAACTGCAAGTGTCTTGCTTGCAGTCCAAGTGTGTAGTGCATCGCTTAAAGTTAACTAACGGCTGCTAAAAAAAGCAACTGCAATGTTTTTGTGACTTTAACAGCTGTAGTATGTCACACTACCACACTATGTTCCAATGCTCAGTGGAGATGACCAGTACTTGGTAGTTAAGTACTTATTATTATTTCTTCCATCCTGCTTTGGTGTCAGAAATAATGTTCATCTTGGTGAGAATGCTGCTGTTATTCTTGTTACACTTGTTGAAACTCTTATTAAATGAATCATAATAAATCTTCACTGCAGCGTTAAGCATGTTGACGCACATACAAGGCTTTCAACTTTCATTGACAGTACGTTTGATTCAGAAAGTTCTATATTGCCCGCAGATTTAAATTATTTAATCAAACTGTTGATGTGTTGTAACTTGTAACTTGCTGTGGTGTAAGTAGGATCATTTCAGCAGCTACCTGGTAAGTGTTTGCCTATTGTTCCTGTCGTGACAACACCTCTTCGACTATTCACTGAGAAAAAGCCATTGACAGGACAAACGCAGCGCAGTAAAAACAGGTGCTTTTTGTATAAATAGATTTGACTGAACAAGATGTGTTATCTGTGCTGATGTGGGCAGTCAGCACTATGTCCTACTTAGCTAAGTCAGCTGTCCTACTTAAGTTCTTCATTTATTCTCAGTGTCTATACTTCAGTCACTAGGGAATGTATGAAAGAAAAGCATAGAGTCGTCCAGCTACCATTGTGTTGGAACAATGTGGTTTCCCTACTGATTTGCATAGGCAGAACAGTCTATAAATCTGTTTAAAATTCTGCTGTACTGGAGTAAACGTTCAGATTCTGTGTCACATAAACAACTGCTTACAGTTTGTTGACAACTGTGGTATTCTTCCATGTTGTGTTTTTCTTGCATACTGCGTGTTAGTGCAGAAGTCATTTTGCAGGAAGCACACATAATATGCTAGGAAACATACACAGGAAAGGACTTAACTGGATTTCTGAGAGAGAGACCTTGGTTCTGAAAAATGCATAAACAAGTGTGGTTTAAAAGAAGAGATGAGGATATTAAGAGGATATCTGATTTAAGTGTTTGCTATAATGAATGGTCATGGAAGTATGGATATCTAGAAGATTTTTAAAATAAATATTGTACACTTAATGTATGGAAGGTACAAGACCACAAACATTAGAGGACACACAATAGACAGATGGTCTTGATGGTTAGTGAAAACTACACCAACTATGCAAACCATAAACACAATTGTATCACATTTACTATAAGATATAGTGACAGGGTTGAGCTATTGTTTGATGTACACTGTAAATGCCAATTATTCATGTGTCGGATGGTGAGATTAAGCAGCACTAGATAGTGTGCATGCACACACACATACAGTCCAGTCCACATGTGCATGGGCACACACACATACAATCCAGTCCAAATGTGCATGGGCACACACACACAATCCAGTCCAGATGTGCATGGGCACACACACATACAATCCAGTCCAGATGTGCATGGGCACACACATACAATCCAGTCCAAATGTGCATGGGCACACACACATACAATCCAGTCCAGATGTGCATGGGCACACACATACAATCCAGTCCAAATGTGCATGGGCACACACACATACAATCCAGTCCAGATGTGCATGGGCACACACATACAATCCAGTCCAGATGTGCATGGGCACACACATATAATCCAGTCCAAATGTGCATGGGCACACACATACAATCCAGTCCAAATGTGCATGGGCACACACACATACAATCCAGTCCAAATGTGCATGGGCACACACATACAATCCAGTCCAGATGTGCATGGGCACACACATATAATCCAGTCCAAATGTGCATGGGCACACACACATACAATCCAGTCCAGATGTACATGGGCACACACATACAATCCAGTCCAGATGTGCATGGGCACACACATACAATCCAGTCCAAATGTGCACGGGCACACACACATACAATCCAGTCCAAATGTGCATGGGCACACACACATACAATCCAGTCCAAATGTGCATGGGCACACACATACAATCCAGTCCAAATGTGCATGGGCACACACACATACAATCCAGTCCAAATGTGCATGGGCACACACATATAATCCAGTCCAAATGTGCATGGGCACACACATACAAACCAGTCCACATGTGCATGGGCACACACACATACAATCCAGTCCAAATGTGCATGGGCACACACACATACAATCCAGTCCAAATGTGCATGGGCACACACACATACAATTCAGTCCAAATGTGCATGGGCACACACACATACAATCCAGTCCAAATGTGCATGGGCACACACACATACAATCCAGTCCAAATGTGCATGGGCACACACACATACAATCCAGTCCAAATGTGCATGGGCACACACACATACAATCCAGTCCAAATGTGCATGGGCACACACCTACAATCCAGTCCAAATGTGCACGGGCACACACACATACAATCCAGTCCAGATGTGCATGGGCCTACATATATACAATCCAGTCCAAATGTGCATGGGGACCTACACATCCAGTCCAAATGTGCATGGGCACACACATACAATCCAGTCTAAATGTGCATGGGCACACACACACAATCCAGTCCAGATGTGCATGGGCACACACACATACAATCCAGTCCAGATGTGCATGGGCACACACATACAATCCAGTCCAGATGTGCATGGGCACACACACATACAATCCAGTCCAAATGTGCATGGGCACACACATACAATCCAGTCCAAATGTGCATGGGCACACACACATACAATCCAGTCCAGATGTGCATGGGCACACACATACAATCCAGTCCAAATGTGCATGGGCACACACACATACAATCCAGTCCAGATGTGCATGGGCACACACATACAATCCAGTCCAGATGTGCATGGGCACACACATACAATCCAGTCCAAATGTGCATGGGCACACACACATACAATCCAGTCCAAATGTGCATGGGCACATACACATACAATCCAGTCCAAATGTGCATGGGCACACACATACAATCCAATCCAGATGTGCATGGGCACACACACATACAATCCAGTCCAGATGTGCATGGGGACCTACACATCCAGTCCAAATGTGCATGGGCACACACATACAATCCAGTCCAAATGTGCATGGGCACACACACACAATCCAGTCCAGATGTGCATGGGCACACACACATACAATCCAGTCCAGATGTGCATGGGCACACACATACAATCCAGTCCAGATGTGCATGGGCACACACACATACAATCCAGTCCAAATGTGCATGGGCACACACATACAATCCAGTCCAAATGTGCATGGGCACACACACATACAATCCAGTCCAGATGTGCATGGGCACACACATACAATCCAGTCCAAATGTGCATGGGCACACACACACATACAATCCAGTCCAGATGTGCATGGGCACACACATACAATCCAGTCCAGATGTGCATGGGCACACACATACAATCCAGTCCAAATGTGCATGGGCACACACACATACAATCCAGTCCAAATGTGCATGGGCACATACACATACAATCCAGTCCAAATGTGCATGGGCACACACATACAATCCAATCCAGATGTGCATGGGCACACACACATACAATCCAGTCCAGATGTGCATGGGCACACACATACAATCCAGTCCAAATGTGCATGGGCACACACATACAATCCAGTCCAAATGTGCATGGGCACACACATACAATCCAGTCCAAATGTGCATGGGCACACACACATACAATCCAGTCCAGATGTGCATGGGCACACACATACAATCCAGTCCACATGTGCATGGGCACACACATACAATCCAATCCAGATGTGCATGGGCACACACATATATAATCCAGTCTAGATGTGCATGGGCACACACACATATAATCCAGTCCAAATGTGCATGGGCACACACACATATAATCCAGTCCAAATGTGCATGGGCACACACATATAATCCAGTCCAAATGTGCATGGGCACACACACATATAATCCAGTCCAGATGTGCATGGGCACACACACACATATAATCCAGTCCAGATGTGCATGGGCACACACACATACAATCCAGTCCAAATGTGCATGGGCACACACACATACAATCTAGTCCAGATGTGCATGGGCACACGCACATACAATCCAGTCCAGATGTGCATGGGCACACACATACAATCCAGTCCAAATGTGCATGCACACACACATACAATCCAGTCCAGAAGTGTATGGGCACACACATACAATCCAGTCCAAATGTGCATGCACACACACATACAATCCAGTCCAGATGTGCATGGGCACACACATACAATCCAGTCCAAATGTGCATGCACACACACATACAGTCCAGTCCAGATGTGCATGGGCACACACATACAATCCAGTCCAGATGTGCATGGGCACACACATACAATACAGTCCAGATGTGCATGCACACACACATACAATCAAGTCCAAATGTGCATGGGCACACACACATACAATCGAGTCCAAATGTGCATGGGCACACACACACACATTCAATCCAGTCCAGATGTGCATGGGCACACACATACAATCCAGTCCAGATGTGCATGGGCACACACATACAATCCAGTCCACATGTGCATGGGCACACACACATACAATACAGTCCAAATGTGCATGGGCACACACACATATAATCCAGTCCAAATGTGCATGGGCACACACACATACAAACCAGTCCACATGTGCATGGGCACACACACATACAATCCAGTCCAAATGTGCATGGGCACACACACATACAATCCAGTCCAAATGTGCATGGGCACACACACATACAATCCAGTCCAAATGTGCATGGGCACACACACATACAATCCAGTCCAAATGTGCATGGGCACACACATACAATCCAGTCCAAATGTGCACGGGCACACACACATACAATCCAGTCCAAATGTGCATGGGCACACACACATACAATCCAGTCCAAATGTGCATGGGCACACACACATACAATCCAGTCCAAATGTGCATGGGCACACACACATACAATCCAGTCCAAATGTGCATGGGCACACATACAATCCAGTCCAAATGTGCATACACACACACATACAATCCAGTCCAGATGTGCATGGGCACACACATACAATCCAGTCCAAATGTGCATGGGCACACACACATACAATCCAGTCCAGATGTGCATGCACACACACATACAATCCAGTCCAGATGTGCATGGGCACACACATACAATCCAGTCCAAATGTGCATGGGCACAAACACACATACAATCCAGTCCAGATGTGCATGGGCACACACATACAATACAGTCCAAATGTGCATGGGCACACACACATACAATCCAGTCCAAATGTGCATGGGCACACACACATACAATCCAGTCCAGATGTGCATGGGCACACACATACAATCCAGTCCAAATGTGCATGGGCACTCACACATACAATCCAGTCCAAATGTGCATGGGCACACACACATACAATCCAGTCCAGATGTGCATGGGCACACACATACAATCCAGTCCAGATGTGCATGGGCACACACATACAATCCAGTCCACATGTGCATGGGCACACACACATACAATACAGTCCAAATGTGCATGGGCACACACATATAATCCAGTCCAAATGTGCATGGGCACACACACATATAATCCAGTCCAGATGTGCATGGGCACACACACACATATAATCCAGTCCAGATGTGCATGGGCACACACACATACAATCCAGTCCAAATGTGCATGGGCACACACATACAATCCAATCCAGATGTGCATGGGCACACACATATAATCCAGTCTAGATGTGCATGGGCACACACACATATAATCCAATCCAAATGTGCATGGGCACACACACATATAATCCAGTCCAAATGTTTATTTTCACAAACACTAAGACACCCCGACTGACAGCCTATCGGCTTAAATTACACTCCGTCAAAACAAACTCTGCCTGTCGAAAAGACGGATACACGTGGGACTAAATAAAGCTATGGGTCTGATGGTCTGATGAAGTGAACCTAAATGTCTCAACAATCCATCATGTCTGCAGTTCCATGTGGCATCAGCATTGAACCCCTCAAGTTCCCATATACTTATGTAGTGAAAGCAGCAGGTGGTCCTAACAGACACTGTCTTCTGCTTCAGATCTCGGTCCCATGAAAGAAGAAAGGACAGGAGTCGTTCCAGGTCAGTACACATCGCATGTCTCATCCACCTTTTTGTAGACTCGCTGTGTGTTCAAAGTGTAATGTATGGCCCTGTAGTTGTGTGCGTGATGCCTGGCGACCATGTCATGTCTGGTGACAGTGTTATCATTGTTATGTCTGGTGACACTGTCATGTCTGGTAGCAGTGTCCTGTCCAGTCAGTGGTGATGGTGTCATGTCGGCAGTGATGTGTGTTGATTTTGTGATGTAAGTTCATTGTTGATTGAAGATTGTTGTGAATTGAAGTGTTGCGCAGTGACTGCCATGTCTGTTAATTGAATGATGCATGGTCAATGTGTGATATGATGCTTGAAGTGATGAAGACTCATGACAGTGTTTGTGGTGCTTGTGTGATGTGCGTTGATTGTGTGATGCGTAATGACTCATGACAATGTGATGTCTGGTGTATCTGTGATGCAAGATGACAGTGTGATGTCTGGTGCTTGTTTCAGATGTTGGTCGGGCGACAGAAGGAGAAGACAAAGGAGTTACTCCAGGTTGCTAATCTTCTCTATATATATTAGATATAACAGCTTTCATCTAGTTTCATCCAGATACACGTGTTGATCTCGTTCATCAGATACTTTGTTGCCTTCGTGTACAACTTGTGTGGTTTCTTTCAGGTCTGTGTCACGTGACAGAAGACGTGGACGAAGCTTCTCCAGGTTAGTTGGCAGTTACACTAAACCAAAATAGTGCATTTTCATATAGTGCGAATATGTAGCACCAACACGTGGGTAATGGTTGGAACTTGCAACTACCTTACGACAAACACATTATGTATTACCTACTCTTTGGGATTTGTAACTACTTCCTCTAACATGAGCACATGTGCAGAAGCAATGTCAGCTGATCCAGTTCCTCGTGGCATTTTGTCAAACAAAACCGAGATAAATGACCTGAAGGATCATTCTTGGGGACGATGATGAACCCCTGACAGTTTGACACTGATTCTGAGTGGCGAAGCATCTAGGAAGAGTAGCATACTTATAAGATTTAAGCCCCATACATGCAAAATGTATGGATATATGCGGGACGAACAGACAAACAGAAACCCACACTCTGACTCTGTTTCATAACAGACATACCATAGCACAATTGTAATTAGATGATCCTGTGGGAATTTAAATCCACTAATATGTATAAGATCATAGTAGTTGGCTTGTTTCCCAATTGTTCTATTCATCATGTGACCTATTGCCTAACCAAACCTCCATCAAGTCATAAAAAATTACTATATTTTTGCATTCCATCACATTTGTTTAAATTCCGGCCCCAGAGGTATTTCTTTTATGAAAAAACATAAAACAGAGTTTTTAAAGTGACAACTGTATGCAGTTATGTTTGAGTTGTCGTGCCTCAATAATAATTGAATTCACAAAAATAACCATTATAAACATTGTTGGCAAAGGTGAAGTGTTGACGGAGGTCATGTACAAAATGTAGATTGTGACCTAGGCAAAGTGCGACTTACCGGATACGCCACTTCTGATCCTGTGTTCTGTAACGGCTTTCTGTCTATTGCCTCAACACTGTCTGTTGTCCAGGTCTCGTAGCCGCAGCAGACAGAGGTCAGTGGAGAGACGCCGTCATCCGTCCACACCGTCCAGGAGGTCTTCGTCAACAAGGAGTAAGAAAAGACACGGTTCGTCAAGATCAAGGTCAAGGTCGCAACCTTCATCCAGAAGTAAGGCATCATCAAGAAGGGAGTCGGAAAGCAAGTCACATGACAGAGCACATCACAGGTCTCGTTCGACATCTCGTAAGCGGTCGGAGAACGGGTCTCCGAAGAAGGACGTTAATGGGGAGTGTAATGACAATGAGGGAGAGTTGTCAGAGGGAGAGAGGAAGAACCCTACAGGGGAGTCTGGGAACCAGAACGGGACACAGTCTCCTTCACTGATGTCTCCAGGTGGTGTCAAGAAAGACGAGGGGGATTCTGCGATGGATGTCACCAACGAACAACCCACTGCACACCAGGAGATGGTGTCGCTGGACAGGGCAAATGGGCAGGGTACTTCAGACGATGAATCCAGTGTGGTTAAAACCGAAGGGCCACCTCAGAATGATCTGGAGGAAGTGGTTAAAGGCTGTACTATGACAGAGGACAATATCAAACTATTGAAGTCGGTCAAGTCAGAGGATGGCAGCCAGGGAGGTGGAAAGGGAACCAAGTAAGTCATTAATTTTTTGTATTACATTCTAATTATATGCATTGTAACATCACTGTATGGGACTGTGTGAAAGTGATGATCGAGGCTACTTTCCTGTACTTTACTATTATAGAAATCGTTTGGGACTGTCCTAGGGTAAACTTATTGCGAGGTGGCTGTAATACCAAGGTGACTTACCGAGGTGGCTGTATTACTAAGGTGGCCGTATTACCAAGGTGACTTACTGATTTTTGACTGACAATTCAAAATATGAAAATGTCAAATTATATTTTAAAACATCCTGCAATGCTGAAATTCATCAGATATCATTATGTTCATTATCCAGAGATACTTTATTATGTGACATTTTCATTGAGTTTTTGTAAGTAAGTAAATTAAGTAAGTAAAAAAATTTTTAGAAAGCTCAGAAGTTAATGAAGTTACTGAATGGTAATTGGAAAATTATCACCAATTCCAGTTACTTTTCACCAATTCCAATGACTTCTAAGAACTTAAAACTAATTCCAAATACATTATAAGAACAAGAACAAGAAGTTTATTTTGACCCCAAAATATAACAAATATTCACACAATAAACATCAGGTATATATACATTTACAAAAAAAATAGATATGCATACATAATAATGTGTTTATATACAATTTTTGAAACCAG
This sequence comes from Escarpia spicata, assembly GCA_963995525.1. Classification (NCBI taxonomy): domain Eukaryota; kingdom Metazoa; phylum Annelida; class Polychaeta; order Sabellida; family Siboglinidae; genus Escarpia; species Escarpia spicata. Next base: position 26,120,748 of record OZ023210.1, read on the forward strand.
TATAGTAATTAACAGAAAATCACCTTTTAATTTTATGACAAATAGGGGGTCAGTGGCTCCAATTAAGACATATTGTCGCTATCATAGGAGCCACCGCAGTTATAAAAAATATTTTTTTTAATATATGATGGCCTTTTAAGTTATTGTCTATCTGAATTATACAATCGTGTGAATTGTATAGTAAATGTTCTTTATAGCGACTGATATAATCAAAACTGTGTATGTACTTGACTACTAAAATGTTTGTCCATTTATTAACAATTAACATTTCTGATTTTGGTGACATGAATAACAAATTAGAAGTGTAAATGATTCTTTGGATTTTTTCAGGAGAAAGTTTTTAGTGTAAATTGCAAAGCCTCGCAGGGTATTCATGAGTATATATCTTTTCTTTCACTATTTCAGGAGTGTCGTTTATAATATATGGCAAGTTATATTTAAGACATTGTTTTGCAAATTCATGTCTAGTTCTGGCAGTATGTATATTTTTAGATTTCCGAGTGTCATAATTGTGTATATTAACATTTGATGTAATCTGCCAGTTTAATAAGTAAACAGGTAGATTTTTGTGAACATACTTAAAGTAAAATGTTAATTCATGTAATTTTAATTGGTCTTTTATGTTTAACAAATTAAGTTGTTTAAAAAGTGGCTGTGTGAGAATGTATCTACTTGATGTTATTATACAAACAGCTTTTTCTTAATTATAATGTCACTCTCCATGCAGGGTGGCTGTGTATCGGTTGGTTGATGTGATTTCAGATGCGACTCGGCATCCACAGAGGCTCAGACAAATGGTGAAACTTGCGAGATGTAAGTAGTGAATGTAGTTTAACAGCTGGTTTGGAACCCTTGCTTTACATATCAGAGCCAGTTGTCATATATTGAGTAATTGACAGTAATCAGCATAACAGAAGGCTAGAGGGAGTATGGTTATATTGATCAGCCTTTGTTCACCTATTTTTTTAGATATAGTTATTAATCAATGGTAATCATCTTATATAATACTAGCCAACTCACCTGGTGTTGCCCGGCAATTAAAAACTCTTGCACTAAAACTGTTGAAATTGTGATACACGGCCTGGACGAATTAAAAATTTCAGCTCCATACATACAAAACTGACGGAGATAAGTACCGTATTAAAATTGTGACCCTCCAAAATTTCCATCCCAGACGAATTTTGAAAAAGTCTAAATCTACAAACCACCTGAATGGGCCTGCTAGATCATATACAAATTTTCAACCCACAGAAACTTTTTTATTCTAAGTTATTCATAGTTTTATCTTTATCTTTTTAACAGCTGAAAGAACATCTTAAGTATTTACTTTACTATGAGATTTGTTTTCTTTTTAATCTACTGATGTTAACACTACTATCTTAATAAAACATTACTATCTTAATTTTTTTATTTAAATTTTTATTTTTACTAGTTATATTTTAGTATTATGTAAAACGCTATGAACGTTATGGATATGACGCTATATAAAATAAAGATTATTATAACCCCATACTTGCAAAATTGACGGAGATAAGGGTCTACAGACAGACAGAATTATATTATTTTATAATGTAAATGCTATCACTATCAGGTATTTAGTCGATTTCTCAAGGACAATCAATTTGCTTCACGCCCAGCAGAGCTGTTCGTTCCAGTAACCTGTGTTGGTGCAAGTAGTTGTCTTTGCTATAGCGGTGGTGCCACACAGTGGTCCAGGAACCTGCCAATATCACAATAAGCAGGTACCTGTAATAGACACAGCTCGGGTTAAATTAATAAATTACATAAAATGATTGTGCTGTTAGGATGGCTGAATATTTCCTAGAAAAACACTTGGGGTCAACAGTCAAGTGAACCAGTTTTGTGGAGCGCAGTGATGCAGTGGCTAGAGCTTCTGACTTTCAGGTTAGAATCCTGTGCTGCCATGTCAAACCTTGGGCAAGTTCGTGTACTCTACGTTGTTTACTCAGCTATATGAATGAGTACCTGGCTATAGATAGTGGTGGATATTTGTGTACGAATAGTCTTTGTGCATTAATTGCATTGTGGCTGAATGCTTCCCAGGGAAGTCGAGATGGTGTTTGATTGAACAGGTCTGTCAGGGAGTAAAGTGTAAAGCACTTTGAGCAGTCCTGGGGACTGGATACTGCGCTATATAAGAACGTACCTATTTTTGATGGTGTTAAATTTGTGTGGTCATTGTACTGTAATAACTGTGTATGCATACACATAAAATAATTACTTTTTGTGTCCAAAAACATACAGTACAAAAAAATAATAATGTTTTTGTCTGTAAACACTGTCCAAATATATACGGTCATTATGGCCTGTATGTATATATCTGTCCAAAAACAGACAGTACAGAAAAACCATTATTTTTGTAGATTTTTAGGGTGTCTAAAAAGAGGTGTTGTCAACTGCAGGTAGACATCAAGGCTACCATGTGGCGCAGTAAATTCCTAGCAGGTGTGAAGATCTACAGTCGACGGGACGATGATAGACATCACCACAAATTTGACTGAACGCATGACTGCACTGCCATCACTTGCCACAGTGGGAGAAACGTGGCAGCTGCTTCAGTCTACCGGTGATCACAGTACGCACATCCATCAGGCACTTTCCTACGCATCGTTTCTACCCGATTGATGGTGCGATGTAACGATGTCGTGGGTGCCACCCAGTTGTTCAAACATGATCGATTCATGGGCAAACTGTTCCTTTTTCATGTTGTTGTGTTGTTGGTTTTGCCCGGTAAGCTACTCATAGAAGTTGAGTGTGTGTGTGTCTATTCTCGCATTGTTTGTAGTTATTTAAACAGCCACAATGTTGTTCCGTTCGTTTAGTGATCGTGTTCACTTGGTGGTGTCAATAATTTGGTACACCAAACCCGTTCGAAATGTTGATTCCGAATTTCTACATGTTGGACTATCAATATTGGTTTATTTATTTTATTTTGTTTTGGGAAGTTATGGCAGAGCCAGGTTAGTAAGTCAACTTCTCTTTGTCCAGGTTGTTTTATTGATGTTTTCAATCCTTTATAAAAGGATAAGATATGTCAAAGCTGATTTTATTTTGTGACAATGGTTTGTCTAAGTCAGTAGTTATGCTGCCATAAAAAGTGTATATACTTATGTAATGTATATATGCAAATTTCATTATGCATCAGCGTCGTTATAATAGTTTGTTTTTTGGTGTGAATGTGAAAGAATAAAATGATAACATTTGGTGAACTATAATAAACTATACAGTAAAACGTGTATTACTGCATGCTGATATAAATTATGTTTATTCTGGCTATAATATTTGTTGCATATAAATTGGTTTAGAACTTACGTAACGTGGCAAAAGGAATTTTCATATTTTTAGTGTTATTGTATTCGGGTGTTTGGTAATAATACTGAATTGTATATATAGACGTGTATAGTGTGTACGATCTCAAGTAGATGTGTGGTATTTAATTACATGTCACCGCAGTGATGTGTTTAAATATGGTAGCACTAGAAAGACGTGTGCTCCAACACTTCCAATAACCCTTTCTGTGCTCAAGCAACTATTCTGAAGCTGGTGTTATGATATTAGTCCTTGTGTAGCCATGTTTGATGTGTGTAACTTGAGACTAAGAACTAAGTAACAGAAATAAATAACTGAAGTAAATGTGGCTAATTCTTGGATCTAGTGTAGGACCACCACAAATTAGCAGAGTTTTCTCATGCATCACGATGTACTTGTTTCTATGCTGCTATTTCTTATTTTACTAAACATTACTGACAACAGAATACGCTTAAGACTACATCTTCTGGCTGGATAGAAACCTAATAGTGTTAGCTTTTCTTACTGATAACATGTACACATTTCTGACGAAAATGCTGGTAATGTGTATCGTGTATGTTTTGAAGTTACACTGTTATTAGTAAAGTTGAAGTGTGCCTCAAATGTTTATTGTGTTTGTAGTCCGTTAGATGGCGCCACTGAAGTAGGTAAGGTTTATATTGATACTGTAACCTGTCGGGTAATTTGGTACTAAGCAAAGCTGCACACAAACCAGAGCACATTAGTAAAATACGCTTGTTTTTATAATTAGCTTCAAAGGCAGCAATCCAACTTTCAGTTCGAGTTGACATTTCTCTTCATCATAGATTTGGTCAACCTTTCAGGTTGACATCCACATAAGAGGTATAATTTCTTTAATTCACAAAAATCTTCCTATTTTTCAACGTTGCTTGCTTCACCAGATTTCATCATAGAAGTCACAGCCGTTCTTATTCCATGTGTGGATCAAAATTGGATTGCCAAACCTCTTGAATGGGTCGACAAGAATCTCCAGTGACTGTCCGAACTTCCTTCGTTTGCACCGCTTGCCTTTGCCAGAAGCATGCGAGGCGAATAATATATGCCAAATGTTGTTGTTGGAGATTTCTCGCCCGAACAGCGGTTGGGCACCTAGCTCTCGCGTGGTGTCGGAAATTGTACTGTAATAGCAATATTTCTTTTCAACGTTTAAGCCGTGGATGTCTTTCTAATTGTAGTATATCCGGTAACTGTTTTAATACTAGAATAAATATGTTGAAATATACTGCCCGCTGAAGTGCATTTAATATATCCGAAACAATGTTCGAAATGTAAATGTGGCGCTCGCGAAATTTTGAAATTGTAAACAAAAACTAAACCATCTATTAACAGTATTGTGGGGGCGTGTTCGAGTAGTTTCTACATTCAAGAGAATTGATTCAGCGAACTTCCTGCCAATAATATTATTTCCATCCTATATAAAGGTTCAATTCGATCGTTGTTTTCGCCCGTCTCATTTCAAATTCATTTTGCGAAAAGCAAAGCTACCCACTATAGGCAGGCCTACGCAGTAACCCGCGAGATCGTTTGTGTAATTTGTTGTATGTCGGCCTATGTAGTTTTGATAATATCATCGGAGACAAACTGTTAGCTTATTTAATTCCTGTTGTGAAGTTAATTCGAGTGAATCTCAGTTTACAAGTAAACATGATGGAAATGGCAAGACGTGCGCCACATACGATATTGGCGATCCACCAACTTCGATGCGTGTGGGCAAGAGAGATCGTTTTAATACAGAGTCCTAACAGAAGTGCATGTCCGTCATCATCATAACCGATATCAATAATATCAGGCATCCAAATGTGTGCTACGAATATATTTTATGACAAAATACGACTTCAAATGTGCCAAGTGAAAAACTAGTCAATGTCGTTATTTTTTGTTGTGAAATATGGTACGTATTTCCCGGCATCGGGACACAGCAACAGCCAGTCCTGGATCGACCCTATACCTTCCACCCATGCAGCAGGGGCGTGTGCAGAGAGGGGGCACAATCACAAATGTCCATTGGCTGTCTCCGCTCAATTGGTGACATCTGAAGGGGGGAGTGATGTTGAAAAAAATTCGTCGTCGTAATTTCAGCTTATTCAAACCTGAACGGAGGCACATTTCCAAGTGTCTAAGGGGGCACGATCACGTGGGTCCATTCTAAAAGGTCTACGGGCAAGCATAATTCCAAAGGTCTAAGGGGCACGTGTCCCTAGGCCATCGTAGACACGCCTATGTGCAGGGACGCAGTTAACACTGCTATACCTACAATGTCATCATCATAATTATTATTATTGTCTTATCCTTGACTTAATAGTGTTGTGCTTTTCGGTTGTTTCCCAAAAATCCGTGTTGAGGCTAATTGTGCCATCGATGCTGGTCCTCGTGTTCTCCTTCTGTTGTCACCGATCTCGTATCATTCCAGTCTTACACCTCACCCCTCTTCTCCTCGCCCGGCCCTGCCAAATCTCTCTTCACACAACCCCCCCCCCCCCCCCCCCCGTCTCACCCATCGTCTTCCCAGTCCTCGTGTACTGTCCGTGTACTCTGGTTGAATCTGCTCTCTTCATTGGCCGTTTGTTTCCAATCGTTACACGTCTCACCCATCGTCTTCCCAGTCCTCGTGTACTGTCCGTGTACTCTGGTTGAATCTGCTCTCTTCATTGGCCGTTTGTTTCCAATCGTTACACGTCTCACCCATCGTCTTCCCAGTCCTCGTGTACTGTCCGTGTACTCTGGTTGAATCTGCTCTCTTCATTGGCCGTTTATGTCCAATCGTTACACGTCTCACCCATCGTCTTCCCAGTCCTCGTGTACTGTCCGTGTACTCTGATTGCATCTGCTGTCTTCATTGGCCGTTTCACACCTAGCCTCGATTACTCAGGCGCCGTGAGGTGGCAGCATAAGCCCCTCACTACGGCCTGGATTATTAACCTGCCATTGATTCGGGTAGAGACGGAGATTGGCTATCAGGCCAACTTAGAACTGTGAAATAACATATTAAATAAAGATACATTTTTATCAAATAATACCGTACTATAACAACTATTCAACATTAAACTTATACTAAAACATGTCACACACAAAATAAACCGACATTAAACTTTGTTTCGTAGTTTAGTGCCTTTTAATCACATGCATTAATTAGGCGGCAGCTCTCACGGCTGCCAACAACTGAGTAGTCAAAACGCGACTCTGAGCCTAGTCTCGCCTAACCGACTCTCGCCTGGCTGCGTCACTTCGCCAGGAAGATAGTCTGCCTCATAATCGCGTTTTGACTGCTCACTGCCAGTTAGCATGTCTAACCCCCAGAATGTTTATATATTATGTATGTTTTCGTTAACGAAATGAAATAGTACCCGAAATATTAGTATACAAAATAAAATGAATCTTAAACTAAATAAACACAAACAAAAGTTTCGAGGTCTATGTGGGATTTGAACCGTGGACCGTAACAATTGTAGCTCGATGCGCTACTAATTTAGCCATCACGATCAGAACATTTTAGTTGTACTTTGGCGACTACATCTATTATTTAGCAGTCTGAGCGTTGCGCGAGACATCGATTGCACTTTGTTTAGTTAAATTTGTCCTTGTTTGGTATTTATATCATGCTTATTCACATGAGTCTTTTGTTTCTGCTCGAGCATAAGCAAAGAAAGTCAATACGGAATCTTAGATATGCAGATACGAGAGCTGCCACCTAGTGAATATGTATCTATCTTCCTGGCGAAGTCACGCAGCCAGACGAGAGTCGGTTAGCGAGACTACTTCACACCAACTTTTGTCGTCAGCGCCTCCATTATTTGTTTAAATTGTTGACACTTTTCACTAACGCAATCCTTATTACCTTGTTGCCCTTTAAAATCACCGGACACTCTAACCACTCACGTAGATGCAACTTACCAAAAGACCATCATACGGCATTTGTATACAAAATAAACAAATTGCGATTGTTACGGTAGACAAAATAGAAACTAAACGTTGACATGTGTAGGCCCTACTTACCTTTGTGCAATTTGTATGCCATTCAGTGTTGTTGTGTTGCTTGGATGTACTGATAATAGCTATTACATGACAGTTTACTATAAGACAAATGTGCATGGGCACACACATATAATCCAGTCCAGATGTGCATGGGCACACACACATATAATCCAGTCCAGATGTGCATGGGCACACACACATACAATCCAGTCCAGATGTGCATGGGCACACACACATACAATCCAGTCCAGATGTGCATGGGCACACACATACAATCCAGTCCAAATGTGCATGCACACACACATACAATCCAGTCCAGATGTGCATGGGCACACACATACAATCCAGTCCAAATGTGCATGGGCACACACACATACAATCCAGTCCAGATGTGCATGCACACACACATACAATCCAGTCCAGATGTGCATGGGCACACACATACAATCCAGTCCAAATGTGCATGGGCACACACATACACTCCAGTCCAGATGTGCATGGGCACACACATACAAATCAGTCCAAATGTGCATGGGCACACACACATCCAATCCAGTCCAAATGTGCATGGGCACACACACATTCAATCCAGTCCAGATGTGCATGGGCACACACATACAATCCAGTCCAGATGTGCATGGGTACACACATACAATCCAGTCCACATGTGCATGGGCACACACACATACAATACAGTCCAAATGTGCATGGGCACACACACATTATAATCCAGTCCAAATGTGCATGGGCACACACACATACAATACAGTCCAAATGTGCATGGGCACACACACATTATAATCCAGTCCAAATGTGCATGGGCACACACACATACAAACCAGTCCACATGTGCATGGGCACACACACATACAATCCAGTCCAAATGTGCATGGGCACACACACATACAATCCAGTCCACATGTGCATGGGCACACACACATACAATCCAGTCCAAATGTGCATGGGCACACACATACAAATCAGTCCACATGTGCATGGGCACACACACATACAATCCAGTCCAAATGTGCATGGGCACACACACATTCAATCTAGTCCAGATGTGCATGGGCACACACATACAATCCAGTCCAGATGTGCATGGGTACACACATACAATCCAGTCCACATGTGCATGGGCACACACACATACAATACAGTCCAAATGTGCATGGGCACACACACATTATAATCCAGTCCAAATGTGCATGGGCACACACATACAATCCAGTCCAAATGTGCATGGGCACACACACATACAATCCAGTCCAAATGTGCATGGGCACACACACATACAATACAGTCCAAATGTGCATGGGCACACACACATATAATCCAGTCCAAATGTGCATGGGCACACACACATACAAACCAGTCCACATGTGCATGGGCACACACACATACAATCCAGTCCAAATGTGCATGGGCACACACACATACAATCCAGTCCAAATGTGCATGGGCACACACACATACAATCCAGTCCAAATGTGCATGGGCACACACACATACAATCCAGTCCAAATGTGCATGGGCACACACATACAATCCAGTCCAAATGTGCATGGGCACACACACATACAATCCAGTCCAAATGTGCATGGGCACACACACATACAATCCAGTCCAAATGTGCATGGGCACACACACACATACAATCCAGTCCAAATGTGCATGGGCACACACATACAATCCAGTCCAAATGTGCATGGGCACACACACATACAGTCCAGTCCAGATGTGCATGGGCACACACATACAATCCAGTCCAAATGTGCATGCACACACACATACAATCCAGTCCAAATGTGCATGGGCACACACATACAATCCAGTCCAAATGTGCATGGGCACACACACATACATTCCAGTCCAGACGTGCATGCACACATACAATCCAGTCCAGATGTGCATGGGCACACACATACAATCCAGTCCAAATGTGCATGGGCACACACACACATACAATCCAGTCCAGATGTGCATGGGCACACACATACAATCCAGTCCAAATGTGCATGGGCACACACACATACAATCCAGTCCAAATGTGCATGGGCACACACACATACAATCTAGTCCAGATGTGCATGGGCACACACATACAATCCAGTCCAGATGTGCATGGGCACACACATACAATCCAGTCCACATGTGCATGGGCACACACACATACAATACAGTCCAAATGTGCATGGGCACACACATATAATCCAGTCCAAATGTGCATGGGCATACACACATACAAACCAGTCCACATGTGCATGGGCACACACACATACAATCCAAACGAAGACGTTACGTGTTGGAATGCCATCTTCTTTGACAGATCTGTGTAGCTTGCACTGGCGAAATGCGGGCCATTGTCCGACACGACACGCATAGGAACGCCTGTCTCGCTGGAGATCTGCTTTGTGACAGAAACGACGGTTGAGCTTAGACATGGCTTCGGCATTTTGCGCACGATGGGAAATTTTGAATAGTAGTCCGCAATGATGAGCCAGTCTGCGTCGTTGAAGAAGAACATGTCTGTACCAACCACTTCCCAAGGTCTACTCGGTACTTCGTGCGGCTGTAGCGTCTCGTGCTGCTGCGCTGGTTGGTGTTCTTGACAGATGTCACACGACTTGACTGTAGTCTCAATGTCACGATTGATGTTGATCCAATACACAGAGTCTTTTGCTCTGAGTCTCGTCTTCTCTATGCCGAGGTGACCGTAGTGTAGTTTCTTCAGTATGAATGTCTGCATGCTCTCAGGAATGACGACTCGTGTTCCTTTCAGTAGGATACATTCTTCCCCGGAGAGTTCATCGCGGAACGACCAGTATGAACGGATGCTAGTTGGCAACTCCTTTATTGCTTCGGGCCATCCAGTCACGATCGTTTCTGAGAGTGCTTGGAGAACTGGATCAGCCTTCGTCTTGTTCCCCAGCTCTTGGATGCGTTCATCAGAGAATCGGACGAAGTCAACACGAACGTCAAGGTCGATCGTTTCTGTGTTGTGCGTACTTGGAAGACGCGAGAGGGTGTCCGCAAGGACAATGTCCTTTCCTGGTTGGTATTCAACTTCCATGTCATACCCTCACACCCATAGTCGCGGTGACCTTTCTGGATGATCGCAACGAGAGGCTTGTGGTCCGTGACGACCTTGAACATGCGTCCGTATAGGTACGTGTGGAACCGTTGTGTGCCAAAAACAATGGCTAGCAACTCTCGCTCAATGCAGGCATATCGTTTCTCTGCGCTTGATAGACTCTTCGATGCGTATGCCACCGGTTGGATTACACCAGACTCGTTCTCTTGAAGTAACGCTGCGCCAAGTCCAAGGAGACTAGCGTCTGTCTGAAGTATGGGCGTTTTGGACACGTTGAAGTATTGAAGACTTGAGGTGACAAGATGTTTCATACCATCGAAGCAACTTTGATGGTGCGGTTCCCACATGAACATGCTGTCTTCTTTCAGTAGATCTCGAAGCATTGAAGCCTTGTCAGCCAAGTTCGGTATGAATGGGCTCAAGAAGGTCATGAGTCCAAGAAACTGCTGAAGCTCTTTCTTGTCTCGAGGTGGTGGTATGTCTTGCAAATCGCGGATCCTGTCCGGATCAGGTTTGATGCCATCAATGCCGTAGATGAGGCCAAAGAAACTGACACTGCTCTCCTTGATCAGGCACTTGCTGGAATTGAAGACAAGCCCGTTCCTCGACGCAATATTCATGAGTTGATGAAGATTTCTGTCATGTTCATCTTCTGTGGCACCGTAAACCACCACGTCGTCAGCGATTCCTTCTGCTCCATCACACTGCTCGAGAATCATGTCCATCCTGGATTGAAAGATGTCTTGTGATGCAGACAAGCCGAATGGAAGTCGCTTGAAGGCATATCGACCGTAAGGAGATTGAAACGTAGTGAGGAGTTGAGAGTCCTTGTGAAGCTGGACACCCCAGTATCCGGCTTTGGCGTCAAGTTTGGAGAAATATCTTGCTCCTGTGAACTTGTGATTAAGTTCTTCCAACGTAGGAGTTTTGTGGTGCGGTCTCTTCAGTGCCTGATTCAAGAACTTGGGGTCCAAACATATTCTTAGGCTCCCATCTTTCTTCTTTGCATATGCCAGGCTTGAGACCCACTCTGTTGGCTCATTCTCGTGCACTTTGCGTATGACGTCATTTTCCACCATGGAGTCAAGACTGCTTTTGATAGCATCTTTTAGCGCAATTTGTGTCTTTCTTGGAGGATTTACGCGAGGAGGAACTGCGGGATCCACCACCAACTTCACTTCACCAGGAAAACAGCCGATTCTGTCAAACTGTTCTGGATACATTCTAGTGAGGTCATCAACGCTGTTTATAGAGGCTGTGCTCGTGACAGCTGATTGTCCCGTAGCAGGTCTATCTTCTGTAGAGCAGTGCGTCTTGATGGTGCAATGTAGTCACCAGCTTCAACTTTTCACACGACTGAAGACCAATCACTGCAGGGCCGATTACATCAACGATGTAGAACCGAGTGTCACCCCATGCCGACTTGTGGTAGCTGCATGAAATGTTAACCACGCCATGGCATGTGATGGACGTGCCATTGTACGCCGTCAATCGTGCGCCTCTTGCTGCTGCGACGCTGTTATCAACGGGGAATCCCTCAGCATTTAACTTGTCAGGATACATGCGTCGAAATGTTCGCAGTGGAAGTGTATTGCCTTGTGCGCCTATGTCCACTTTCAGGCTCAAATTGTGGAGCCAGGACGATTGCTCAGTTTAATTTGCACCTGCGCATAGGCTTCGTGGCGATTATTTTGCCCGAGACACATTGCTGACACTTTCACGTCATGAAAACTTAGTGCAAATGACTGTTCAAGTGTGTCAGTGTTCTGTGCATTGGAACGCATTTGATGAATTGTCTTTTCGTTTGCATACGAATGTTGTCGTTGCCGATGCTCGTTCCTGTTCCTGGATTTCGAACGTCCGCGCTGATGTGGCGTGATGTTGTTGGCATGCTGTCTTAGTCAGACAACATTTCGCCCAGTGGTTCATTCTGCCGCACGCTCTGCACTCGACTCCAAACGCTGGACAACTTTCACGCGGTTTGAATGGGTGTTGTTGACCACAGTTGCGACATCTGTCGGATGAGTTTGCACCACGTCTGAAGCTATGCACCGCAGTTGTCGCCACTGTTCCCATTTCACGAATCTGCTGGACGTGGGAGGCACTCGCTTCATACGCTCGTCCCAACTGAATTGCTTCGTCCAGTGTGTAGTTCTTGTTTTTTCCAAGCAATTCCTTCTGGTAATCAGGAATTGGCGTACCAGCTATGATCAGTTCAATGAGTCGCTCATTCAATTCGTTATCTTGAAACTCGCATTTCAGAGCTAGCAGCTTGCATCCGTTTATGAAACAATCTAAGTTTTCTTCTGGCCTTTGACGGTAGTGCATAAGTCGTAACCGGCTGATGCGATAGTTTTCACACGGCTCAAGTTGTTCAACGAATTTGGCGAATATCTTGGTAGGATCTTTCCTTTCCTCTTCTGTGAGGTTCCAAGAGTTGTATCGGCATAGTCCTTCATCGCCGACTTGTAGTAGAATGTGTACTACTTGTTCTCCTTCCTCAATTCGCTTTGCTTTGAATTATAATTCCATTCGTTGTTTAAATAACTTGAATGTTTCTGCTTGATTTTCCACTGACCAATCCATTCTTGGTATGTGATCCGTGTTCGCTGTTGTTGTTAGCCAATTCGCGCCTACTAGTAGCGTGTTAGCTGCGTGTCTTATAAATTGTGTAGCTTAAAACTACCAGCCAGGCTGCTTTTATGAGCCCCGGTAAAAATTACAGAAGGTTGAATGTCTCTGTTGTTTACACGTAGCTGTCAAATTGCATGTGACGTGACCTTTGACCCAGACGCGGCTGTCGAGTGACGTCATACATGTTGCGCGTGATTCTTTTGAACAAATTTCAGGCACGGCGAATAAAGATATTTTTCACTCATCAGTTGATTCAAAGTTCACGATTTCAGTGTCAATACGTTACCGCCGCCCTTAGTTTGATCTCGCCGCTGTCACCATGTTGTACTCTAAAAACAAAACAAAAATTTACTGTTCGCCTGCCATGCCACGGCACCGCCTGTATCCTCAGCATGTTGAGGCTAGGCGTGTATTGGAAGAAGAGAAGAAGAGTTTACTATAAGACACGTTAGAAGGAATGAATGTTTAATCAAAGCCTTAACACGTGAACATCTGAAATCTGACCTCTAGTATAATGAGGTTCTATTAAAGCGCGTAATACTACGACATCCAGCTGCCTAAAAATATCCCTGGTAATACAATGCAGGTGGATTGGATGTTAAACATGTTATCTGAGAGCACACCTTTGTATGGATTCATTACAACTTGAATGTGTTGCAACCAATTGAGTTTTCACGTGATCCAAGTCGCTGACCAATACTATGATGGCCGAGAAGGGCCATCGCGTTTTTGTGTGGCAACCTGCAGCGCCATGGGGCGATGACGCGATGCGATGGTATACATTATAAAGGTGCCGCAATGAGCATGCGTACACCGAAAACGAGACTTATGCAGCCATTTTTATTTATTTGTATTAAACACATTTCTTTTTGTGTTCAGAGCATGTGATGATGGCTAATGACGTTGACTGTACGTATACGGTTACACATCTAGTTATTGTGCACAAAAGGTTATGTGATTGTACTTCTAAATATTGTCTCGGACATCTACTGAGATTGAATTTAGCGAAACAAAAACGGGTGCCAGGCAGGCAGCCTCTTCGCAAAAACTAGACAAGGGACTGAAATATATTACTTTATAACATGAAATATGTACCTATTCAATATTTTATTTGTTAAATAATTATTGTTTCCATCTGGATATCCCTGATCGCAAATATAAACACTATTTTGTGTGCCTGCAGACACGATGAACCAGGGATTGTTAAGGTATTTCTCAGTTTAACATTAACCAACAGTTTTGAAGCCTATTTGTTTATATTTATTAATTAATGACATAATATCTGTTTAGAATGCAAACATGTTATTTGTGCCTTATATAAATTAAAATATAATTTTTTTATAATTTATGCTTCTTGATTTACTCCTCGGTCCCCAATACTTCCATGTCTGGAAAAAACTGACACATATTCCGTGACACGTTCTTCAATACAAATGCAGTGATGTTTAATGCCTTAATCTGGGTTCCGTAGTAGCACATAAAGGCAGCGTTGCGCCGAAATACAAGTACGAATAACGCGGTGTCAATAAACAGCCCCGCTCAAATCAGACTACCAGCTCTATTGGACTACGTAATAAACAGCCGAAATTGACAGGAAGTTAACTTGTAGTAGGTCTACTAGGAGGTGCACGGTGCGCGCGGTGCGTCTACAATTCGATTCACTTAGGAGTCATCTCAGAACGTCGATGTCCGATATCAGACGAAATTACTTTCATCTTGCCTCAGCCCCCCCCCCCCCCCCCCACCCACCTCAGACGAATTTTTTTTACATTAATATGATGACACCAGTATAATTAAGAGTGTCGGTCGATGTCCGACGTCAGATGAAACTGCCTCAGACCCCCGTCCCCCAAACAAAAATAATTTCGCTTGATATCGGACATCGACGTTCCGAGATGATCCCTTAGCAAAAATGAAACTACACTCTAGGAACAACGATTCGCTACCTCGTTTGTGCATTTTATATGTAGGTTTTGTAGGGTCTAACTGATTATAGTTATTTATATATATATATATTGTTTTATTTATGTAAGGCATAATGAACATGATATGTACACCTATGAAAATATATCATGTCATTAATGAATAAATATTCAAGAAATGTATACTTCAAAGCCTACGGTTAATGTTCAACTGAAAAATGCCATCAACATCCCCGTTTTTCATGTGTGGAGGTACATAAATTATCGTTTATATTTTCGATCAAGGATATTCAGATGAAACCAAAAATGAGGAGTGGTAGAAGAGGTACACACCTCATGCTATGAAATAATTCATTTTTGGTCTCCGATTAGGTGCGAGAACCTAGATTACATTCTATAAAGTGATTGCCCGCATGCCCCCATTTATCTTAGTCTAAACTCAATCGCATTAGGCTTCTACCATAATATTTAGAAGTAGAATCACATAATCTTTTGTGCACAATAACTAGAGAAGTGTAACCGTATACGCACACTCAAAGTCATCAACCATAGAGACATGCGTTGAACATAAAAGGCATCCAGTGTTGCCTATGGTCACGAATTTGTTCAAGCCCAGACAACAAAGCCAAACCCAAAACACTGGCGTCGGAACATGGTGGATATTTGGTGGGTTGAGGCTCTCCAAAACCTCGATTTGCACTCCCCCTCTTGAGGCTTGCCAAAACGGCCACATTAAGGCTCTCCAACATCACAATTTGCACACCCATTGAGGCTCGCGAAAATAACTCCATCTTCAGGCTCTTCAAAAACCTCGATTTGCACCCCCCAAATATCTACATTGAGGCTCTCCACAAACACGAATTTGAACTCCTCATATATCCCTGTCTGTCAGGGGTGAAATTGGCCTCGATTCCGATGCTCGCTGTCTGATTTTTTTAAATTTCTCTCGCTGGTCCTGCACAGCTCTCTCCACCAGATCGTTCGCTCTCGTTTTCCACCTTTCTCCCAATCCTTCAAAATCTCTTTTTCCATAGTCTTCCCATCGCAGTCTATTTCTTCTTCGCCTCCTTTTCCTTCCAGTCTCTGTGCCTCTGCTCTCTTTGCCATCCGTTCTTCTCCCATTTTCTCTACAAGTCCTGCCCATCTTAGTTGACTCATGCTTATGCTTGTTCAGAAACAATTGTGTCGACTATTCATATCAAAGACACAATTAACCACAGGCGCAATTACGACCAGACGATGTAAATAAGTAGCATCATTCTAGTCCACTGCTGCAATTTTGGGAGATGGTGCTGTTCTAATTATAGCTCCTGACCCAGGGATTATCGTCTCCACAGACGCACCGACTTTGACACATCATGTAATCCACTTGCCAGACAAGAGATACAATTAACCGAAAGTGCTACTTAACCCCCACTTTAGTGCATCGGCACTTCCAGGTGTAAATTACAATTTTGATATCCTCGTTTGTGCTGAATCATATAGAAAACGACATTGCTCTCTAGTCTAAATCAGTTGTGTTACATCCGTGTAACAGCTGTTAAGGTGTATCAGAATGGGACGAGGAAAGGCGAATGTGTTTTTGGAGGATAATCGTTCAGATGGGACCACCTTGATGATATGTCGCAAAACATGTTGTTGTTGTCTATGGAAGTTCCCATAAAAATCAAGAGTATCTCAACAATAAAAATATTGAATGAGCATTGGTTTACATTATTTATTCATTGTAAATACGGAGAAATTACATTATCACATAAGTATGTACGGTATCGGCGGTATGCATGGTAATAGTAATTAGCATCACACGTTTTGCTTTCGTAAATACATTATATCACACGTCAATTATATACATATATATGTATATATATATAAATATATATATATATACAACAATTACAGTGAAATTACAATTACAGTGAAAACATGTTGTATATCAGAAGTATCTTTCTTAGAAAACTGAACGATGAAATACTACGAGTCTCAAGGAATCATTTCAATCGACGAAACACCGTGCTTCTTTGTGCATATTCGTTAAATTTGTTTGCACCGCACGTTTTATGAGAAATCATTAACACAGAGTATAGTTGGCACTTATCAAAAACGAACGAGCGTAAGACGCACGCGATACGGTCATCCGAGGAAAACCAGACCTGCTGTATTTCTTGCCAGAGATTTATGGTAACGTAGCATTTAAATTAATGTATATTAATGCTATACAATTTGCACACATACGTATAAGGCATTTTAAGTTTACCGTGCATATTTGACGTACATATTTAATAATTGTATTCATCCCAAAGATCCCTAGCGGCGTGATAGGAACCTTTTTCTGAGTCACAACAGTACCATTAAGCAAACCGCGATGTATGTACATCATTACAGTATGTAAAATAAAGTGAATATAGTCTATGTCATTAAAACATGCAAAATAGGAGTGAGAGTACATTATGAACAATTAGTATACGGTGAGAAAATTATATTTACAAATGAACAGTAAAGTAGAAAATTAGCTTAACCTTATTAAACATAGGATACTATAATAATTTGTTTTGCAAACAACCTCTGTTTAATTTTAGACAAGGTTATTGTACTACAAACAGCATCGATTTAAGCAATGTTTTTAAACACAAACATTGGTACTGATAACATAGTTGTTGTCTTCCATAAGTTTGATTGAAACATTTGTACTGTTATACAATGTATGTTATAACAATTTACTAGCTTGTATAAAACGCTATATCTACTGTAGACTACAAAGTCGAAGTCGACAAGGAAGACATCAGACACATGAAGAGGAAACATGTGCAGGAAACCCCGTGATTGACATGTGCAGGAAACCCCGTGATTGAGGCTGTAGCGGCGTAACTACTGAGCTAGTCTTTCAGAGACTTGCACCACGCATCACTGCTGAAACGCAATACATGTCATAAGTGGCGAACTTTAACTCGTAAACATGACACAGATAACAATACAGTAATTTTCATGCGGTATTTCAAATGGAATGGAATTACATATGTATTATATGCATGGAGAGGGAACATCAGCCACTCGTGGCTTTAAACTCTCATTATAGAAACTATAACAATGTATGTATCAAATGTGCATCAAATATCGAATGTAGTGTGTCATAGTTTCTGTAATAAACCATCATCATCATGTCATTATCAACATTGACAGACACGACGACGGCAACAAAATACAAAAAAACACGTGCATCACTTTTGTTTATTGCGCCGTAGACTTTAAACATTCATCCACATACATATCCATGTTTAGCAACTGCCTCTAGCTATAGATTAGGCTTTAGCTTTCCTTTTAGTTGATTCACTAGCACAGATGTGCTTCTTGTTAAACCGACTTCGAATATTGTAGCTATTTATAATAATTGAAACATAAACTTGGACACAAACGAACGGCATTTGCAATAAGCGAAAGTTGAACAAAGTTGTCGTCTCTTCCCATGTATACAAAATAAGTTTTATATTTTCTACCAAGGATATCCAGACGGAAACAATTTAAAAACTGCATTTGAGCGGTAGAAGAAGTACATATATGTCATGTTATGAAATATGTTTGCCCCAGACTTTCGTCACAACATTTTGAAGTACGAACACAACAAATTCTGTGCGCAAACCAAATATATATGTAACCGTATACGTACAGTCAGCATCACCAGCCATCATCACATGCTCTGAACACAAAAAGGAATGCGTTTAATAAAATACAAATGGCTGCCTAATTCTCGTTTTTGACGTACGCATGCTCATTACGGCATCTTTATAATTTATACCATTACATCGCGCATCGCATCGCGCAGCTGACATTATAAGCGAGGCTTAAATTGTTAACAATTAAGTGGAGAATCAGACCTGTGTTAAATTTAATTTTAATTTCAAGGTGTTGTAAAAGTTTACTTTTCGGTACCACCTGATAGGTTGGAGCATACGTAACATTGTTGGTCCTAGTGTACAACGATCATCCCCCTCGTAGCTTGTGGGGGCACCTTTAAGCAACAATTTTGAAACTGCCCTAACCTCTGAAGGTTCACCCCTCTGAACCGTTCACCCAACATCAACGTATTATATATCTATGGATTCGAAATTTGGATTAGCAACTTTTATGTACAATAAAATGTTTGCGTAAATGCAGCTATATTGACGTTATTTGTGAAAAACCGTAAAATCATGTAATTTTCACGAACATTGTCCCAACTATTTCCACCCTTAGCCTATCAATTTAATTTTAAACATCGCTTAACCTAGATAAACACAAAACCCTGCCAAACAAAAAAAGAATTGATGCTATATGGGAGAAAGTAATTAATTTTGCATGTTTATTACTATCGTGTCAGAGCAATATCAACATTACGCCACCTGGCGATTATTTGTAAAACGGCCCTAATTTATGAACCGTTCATCCTACGTCAACGTACGATGTTACTAGAGATTCGAAATGAGGAGTAATTAACACTCATTAGATTATGTATTGTCTGCGTAATTGCAACCGTATTGATGATATTTGCAACAAAAAAAGTAACATCATATAATGCTAAGTTTTGCTTCTCTTTGAAAAAAAACATTAAAAAGCATGTATTTTGGACGGTAAACTGCTATAGTTTGTCTTAAAGCATGTTTTACACATTAAACATGCAATCCAAATAAAAGTTAGAACAACCTGCCTCAGAAACAAAGCCACTCAAGTTGGCGAATTGGTGGACCAGTAGGCGGTCCACCGTCGATGACAAAACGTTGTAAGAATCTGGTCACACACAAGTGAGACTTTTACTGGTTTCGAGAATTCATGCCAACAAGTCAGACTTAGGGCATCAATTGAGGTTCCCTTGACAAGACAATGCAGGAGGTAGGGGAAGATTGATGCCAGAATAGAACAACCTCCTCCATGTCTTCTCCTCGGCTACGATGCACAATGAAACCTCGCCCGTACTGGTTACATCTGTGAGGTGCTGTGTTCTCCTCTTGGTCGTTTTAACGTTCTGATATCTGTGTTATTCGATAAGTTGTTTCACTTGATCAGTGTGGTCAGATTAAAGGAATTCGAATTCATCACATTTTCCATTACGTTACTGTTAACCCTTTGATTCAAGCTAACCAACATACGAGACGCATACCTTATATTATTGTTCAACGTAATTGAGTCCTCACACTCTTTTTCAAAATCATATTCTCTGTTCATCAAGGCTTCTAACAGATTCCTAAGGTGGCGCCAAAACGTTCCTGGTATGTATAGCCTTCTTAATAGCACTTCATTGTTATCGTCGTCGTCATTAGGTAGGTAGGTAGATAGGTCTATCACTGATAAATTCCCCAACTGGTCGGCTGATGTCCGAACCAACCACTGTCCAGCATTCTAACAGGTGCTGGGTAAGGTCGATCATATCGCAAACTTTCTTTGCCCATGTGTTGGCATGCTCATGGGCTTGGTCAATCGGTATGGTCGAGAATAGTCGACTGCTCGTCAATATCGTCTACTACCCTCGTCTCACTCATTATGCATGCTCGGGAGAAAAGCATCGAGGTATCGAGTGAACAGGGGAATCCACCGGACGTAATTCTGGTGATCGAGAGATAAGAAAGAACCAGAGGTGCGAGCAGATTCAGTGTGCCAGTCATAGGTTGCATTTCCTCCACTCCCGATGTGTTAGAATGAACATGAAGATGATATGTTGGAACGTGTGCACCAGCAGCCAGCATGGCGATCCTATCTTCAAGAGGCAACTCAGTTCCACTATCCTTGTGCACCTGCGTTAAAAGATTACTCAAGTACAACACCTATCACTTTATGAAGGTATGGTATGGCTGCTGACACATTCTTAGTGGTCCTGGCTTCTGCCAGAATATCAGGCCATCTAGAGCAGACATATCACGGTGGCCCACGAAGCCAGTTCAATATGCATACCTCCTAGCAGTTTCTTGGAATGTTAATTGATTTTCCTTGGCAATGTCTTAAACTGGTTGATCCACCACCACCAGCGGGACGTGTTGATCCACCACCACCAGCGGGGCGTGTTGATCCACCACCAGCAGCGGGACGTGTTGATCCACCACCAGCAGCGGGTTGAGGTGTTTGGTACTGTCTTGTTAGAATCATGTCTAGAACAGCTGCTTTGTTGTGGAAAATGGGCGAGTGGGCTTCAATGTATTTTACTGATCTCCCAACAACATCTAATCGAGAATCATGGTATGAATACCACATAACCAGAACAACTGTATCCGTTTCTGGCCCTCCACGAAGTTCCTGGTGTATTGTATCTGTCAATGCTACTTCATCCTTCTTATCATCAAACAAACTCGTTGTCATTAGCCCCACATCTTTCACATGTGGTTTAGGAATGAACGTGTATGAGTGAATAAGGATGGTCTCGCAGGTACCTAATCGTCTAGATTGTGAATCAATTTTAAGCTGTTCTTGAGCGCAATGAAATTACGTTTGCAATGGGGAGGGTGACACTTCATGTTCATAGGAAGGGAAGACATATTTAGCATTGCAACATGATGCACGGAGGTCTTCAAACAATGGTTTCTGCAGTCGACGAATTGCGTCTTGCTAGGAGCTGGCGGAAGAAGTACTTCATCGTTGGTGGAACGACTGACTCTTCACAACCGCGAGGGAATGACCGTCGGAATGTGGAAGATGCTTCATGATCTGTGTCTACGTGAGAATATATGTGGTTTGTTTTATTTGGATTGTGTATTTATTTTAAGATGCAAAACATGCTTTGACAGGATAAATTATATAGGCAGAGAAAAATCAAGCCGTTTTTCCTCCATAATTTGTATACTATTTAATGAGAAACAAAACTAAAATGACATGATTTTATAGGTTTTCGTAAATAACGTCAATATCGCTGCCTCAACGCACAAACCACATCTGACATATAACAAAAATTGCTTCTTGGTGTATAATGACGACGCGAGCAGGTGTTTTCAATTCGTTTTAATAGTAGTATGTAAGGGCTTTATACTACACCCCCCTTCAAAGAATGAAGTGTATTGATTTGTGAACTTGACTAATTATAGTCACAGGTGCAACATCTTGGCATCTTCACTTGCGTTTATGGTCGAGTAAATCAATAAAGCATACTGTTGTCTGAACTTAACTAATCAGTCACATATCCAACCGTTTCGGCATCTTCACTGCTCTTTCAGATCGGGTAACCCTCACGCGTTCTTTAGGAACTGCTAGTGTATATTTGTTCGGAGAGGGGGAAGCTATTTGGTTCGGCAGTGGCTTCGCTGGTGTCGAATCTGTTGCTTTGTTTCGTTTATTGAAACCAGCGCTGGACGATTTCGTCTCACAGTCCCCTGCCTGGTTTGGACCAAGTAGGATCCGGGGTTGTTGGCACGATCTACTATCTGACCGTGGCGGGTTTGGTCTCTCACCCATACTGATTGGAATTGTGGGAGGTCGCGACCACGATGACGCTGATTGAAGGTGTCTCCCTGTCTGCCTCTATATTTCTCCTCCACGAGTGCTGCTTTCTGCAAGTCCTGGGGTTCCACCCCTGGTGTTAGCGTATTTGGCAGGGCTGGCAGTCGGGTACGGAGCCTTCTTCCAATGGGAAGTTCGCCCGACAACAGTCCATTCTGGAATGGAGTAATTCGGTTGTTGTTTAGTGCCAGATAAGGGTCTTCATTCTTCTTGAAGAGTTGTTTCGCTGTACGCACTGCCCTTTCCTCTTCTCCGTTTGCTTGTGTATACCTTGGTAAGCTGGTTGTATGTACTACACCATACTCTCTCACGAAGGTTTGGGAAGTCTCGGAGCTGAATAGAGGTCCGTTGTCGGATATCAGAATCTCAGGTATGCCATTACAAGCAAAGACCGACATCGGCTGTGCGACTCAGATGTCTGGCTGTTGAGCTTCTTCACTTCCGGCCATCGCGAATAATAGACGACGACAAGATAACTTGTCCTTTTTAGTTCCATCAAGTCCATTCCCAGTCTTCCCCAAGGACATGATGGGAGGGGGGATGGAAGAAGGGTTTCTGTAGGAGTTGGCTTCTGCTTGTTTTGTTACATGTAAACCATTTTGATGACATCTCTTCAATGCTTTTAGAAATGCCTGGCCACCAGATGCAGTTTCTTGCTCTGGCCATGCATTTAGTAATGCCAAATTGTCCCTCGTGTATTCGGTACAGCACCTCTATGCGTGGCACACGTGGGATCACGATTCTTTCGTCATATAGGAGTATGTCGTCAACCACAGTGATGTGGCCACGATGTTCCCAATATTGATGAATAAGTGGTGAGCTTGGCTGACACGTTGGCCGTCCTTCTAGACAGCACTCCTTTATCTGGGTGCACTCTTCGTCGCACTTCTGTGCCGCTTTCATTTCCAATAGCTTGTGTGATGACGCAGGAAAGAGGTGGATCCTTGCATTTGTGTGCATTTCCACTTCTTCGATGAATGCATCTTCCTGTTTTGTTGCTTCCCTACTTGGAGCTCTGGACAATGCGTCGGCAGTTGTCTGAGTTTTCCCTGGCACATACCGGATTTCAGGGTTGTATCCCATCAAACGCATCTTGAAACGTTTATCCTTATTGGCACTGTTGCTAGGTCCTTTATCGAGAGGAGTGGTACAAGCGGCTTGTGGTCTGCTTCCACTGTGAACCGTAAGCAGGTGACATATTCAGAGAACCGTTCGTACGCCCATGTTGTTGCTACGAATGTGTCCTTGTGAAGTACTTGCCGTCGTGGGTCATTCAGTGTAGCTAGCTGTGGTACACATTTCTCAAGCTGGTTGACCATCCCCAGAAAGCGGTGTAGTTCAGTGACGATGGTCGGAGCTGGGAAATTAGATTTGATTCCCGACTCACTGATGATGTGGCTTGGAGAACTCACACTTGTTGTTTAGCGTAAGTCTAGCTTCTTGTAGGCGCTGTAGGACTGCTCTCTTTCATCGTGCTGTTTCTGGTCTGTTCCACGAACCAGGACATCGTCCATGTGACACACGACCCCTTCCATCCCTTCTAGCGTGTGGGACATGTGACGCGCGGTATTTAAAACCGGTGCCACCATGATGTATTATGACGACACGAGCAGGTTGGTAGAACGGAAGTCGTTTTAATAGTAGTATGTAAGGGCATCGTACTACACTACTCCTTACTTTTAATCAACAGAGACATTACGCTTTGATGCATACTATACGTTTAAGAAATTAGGCCCGGTTCACGTTGTTCGCTTAAACGTACCCTGTGATACGCATCAACATGGAAAATAAGTCACTTTCTCCCAAATAGTATCAATTATATTATTTATATTTTGTTCGGAAGGGGCTTGGTGTTTCTTCTGCAATTTAATTTATGGTAGGCGATATTTAGTCCTAAATTGATCGGCCATGGGTGGAATTAGTGAGGGAAATTAGAATAACCTGATTTTTTTTTCTCGCAAATAACAACAATATGGTTGTCGTTACGCACAAAATACATAATCTAATAGTTGCTACTCCTCATCTGGAATCTCTAGATACATCATACGTCGATGTAAGATAAACGGTTCATAAATTAGGGCCGTTTTATGAAAGATCCGCCAAGTGGCGCAATGTTGATATTGCTCTAACATAATAGCAATAAACATGAAAAATTAGTTACTTTCTCCAATATAGTATAATTTTTCTTTGCTTGACAGGAGTTCGGTGTTTCTGTTGTAGTTTTGTCTAGGTTAGGGGATGTTTAGAGTTAATTTGATTGGCTATGGATGGAAATAGTTAGGGAAATTGTTGTGAAAATTACATAATTCTACGGGTTTTCGCAAATAACGTCAATATGGCTGCCTCTATATAAAATTGTATTGGACATAACAGTTGTCAACTGGTGTTTAATGCGCTTTGACGGCTTAAAGATAAGGTAGATTAATATTCCAGAGGGGCCGAAGAACGCTATATTGCCCACCGATAGGAACATCTGACGGGCTGTTATCGTTGACTTCATACGTTTACGTCACTCAGCACTGGTTTGATGTGGCTGGGTCTGTCAGGCGTAATTAACGTCGGCCTGCTCTCGCCTGTTCACGTATCTCCTTATCTGATCTAGACACAGTAGCTCTATATGTTTGATGTGCCGATCTATACAGCCATATCCTACTTTTTGGGGATCTTTAGAAATAAGCGTATTTCTGTCGAGTGCCGCATGGATGGTTCGTATTTTACTAGAATTATTGCAAATTAACTAATTATTTCTGTACATTCGAGTGTCGAATGCTGATTTGAGTATACACATAAACCTATCCGTAGCGGACACCGTCGGGACTACTCAACGTGTCCGTTATTGGCAGGTTGTCGTTATGGGTAATTGTTAGGTACCTGGAAAGCAATTCGTGAAATGAATAATTAGAAATTACATTATCAGATATACGAAAGACAATGTTAAATTAAAACAATATTAATTTATATCTGGGAGATCAACGGCTCTTCAACTAATTAGTAATTAAACTATTATACATATGCACACTGGAACTCAATTGCGTTGTTTGGAAAACCGAAGGAGGTCGCGCATGCGCACATTCGCGCAGGGCAGAACGACGTAAACAGGCGCGCTATAATGCCGGTGGTTGCCGTGTTATGTGGTTGTAGTTTGTGGTTATGGTTGTTGTTTAGAAGTTGTTGTGTAGGTGGGATGAGAGACGAAGTTACGACAAGTATTTCCGAACAACTATGCTATCTTGATGGCGCATGCATCAATTTAGCAATAGATAGGGGCAAAAACTGTCGTTACTTGGATAAGCACGAAAAATGTCAATGGAAATAATCATTTGGAGAGAAGCAGTTCTCACAAGCAAACAACAACAGGATGATGTAGAAAGAAAAGAATGACCAGGATACATTACACCACGACCTTTACGAATCATCTTAGAACAATGGAATGATAAGTGGTTATACCCGGATAAATATAAACACATGGCAATTGTAGAAAAACAATACTGATATAAATGAATATTTATGATATGCATCACAATTACACATTCACTGATAACTGCAGAATACCAAACATACAATTATCGATACCAAGCTGTCGCACGCACGCACACACGCACGCACGCACGCACGCACATACACACACGCACACACACGTATTACTATTATTATTATTAATCCTTTTATGGCGTTACATACATACGTACATGTATGTGCGTGTGTGTGTGAGTGTGTGTGTGTGCGTGCGTGCGTGCGAGCGTGCGTGCGAGTAGTATCATCCGGAGGATAAACATGCAATAATTTCGCATATGCTTTGTGTGAACTAGTGAAACATCTTGCCTTTGTTGAACATATGTGACCCATCTTAACGAAATGAGTCGGATGTCGGCAAAACTGATTTTCCGTAAATGCCGTTGATGTGAAACAATCGCGAATCCATCGATTTTGAGATTTCCCCTAAAAATTATTCTTTGATATTCCTTTTACTCTAGCTACCCTCTAATTAACTCTGTTTTGTGTATTTTAAAGCGATTTTTGTAGAGCTGTACAAAGTGTTCCACTCGCTTTCCTTAAAATAAAGCCGAAAATGCCAGTAATTGCGCGCGTTCGTAGCCGCTAATTTTGGGACGCTCCTAACATATTGGATATCACCACGAAGCTCGAAGTGTCATCTTCCCATATATAGGCATAAATATGCTAATAACTACATTCTGTGACCTCCAGAGTGCTTTGTAGACGCCCCCTGTTTTGGCCAGCTGTGCAAACAATTCGGATCACGTGGTAGCAACGGCAACTGCGTGACCCAGGCAACTGTTCTCATTGGTTCAGTTATGGGTCATTTACATAATCTGTAAATACACGCATGCGCACCGTGTATTTCCACCGCGTCAGTGCTGACCCACATAGCGATTATAGGAAGACGCGAAGACTGGCGTTTAACGTGGCGAAGCTGTTAAATTCGGATGGAAGTGATCGCGCTCAGATTGACAGTTTATAACATTCTTACTGACCCACCTTTGTTACAGATACTAATGACAAATGTCTCTAAAAATGACGTATACATTGGTGTAATAGTGTTGCCTGTCTTAATTTTTCTTAACAACGTTATTACACAAGCAGTTATTTTCTAACAAAGATCTTGTTTTCTTATTAACAGAATATCATGAGAATGCCACTGTCTTCAAGTTGTCAAAACTTCAGCCAGATATGTCTATGCTAACTAAGGTATAACGGTGGTGCAGGTTTTTGCTTTTGTTAGCAATGACGGTAATTACATATGCAATTAATGCTATTGCTAATTATTTCAAACAAAGATTTGTTTTCATAGTAATTGAATGTCACAAGAGTGCCATTATATTCAAGTGTTCCAAATTTCAGCCAGATATGTCCATGCTAACTAAGGTATAATAGTGCTGCAGGTTTTCGCTTTTCATAACAAGGGTGGTAATTACATAGGCAATTAATTGTATTGTTAAATATTTCTAAAAAAGGTTTTGTTTTCATATTAATAGGATATCACTAGAATGCCATTATCTGCGAGTTACCCAAATTTCAGCCAGATGTGCCCTTGCTAACCAAGGTATAATAGTAGTGCAGGTTTTCGCTCTTCTTAACAATGGTGGTAGTTATATTATTAAATTAATATGCTATTTTTGTTCTAACAAAGATGTTGTATTCATATTAACAAAATGTCTTGAGAATGACATTATCTTCGAGTATTCCAACTTTTAGCAAGATCTGTACAGGGTAACTAAGGTACATTTAATGAAACAAGGAATATTGTGCATCAACTTTGACGGCCGTTTTGGGGGTTTGAAGGTTTTTACATCACATGTGTTTGTTAAGCCATAACTTCAGTTAGAATTAAGATATCGTCTTACATTATAGATCACGTGAAAGCAGAGATGCTGATCTTTCCAACGCTACTAATAACTCAATATAAAAAATGTCCGACATGCGACTCATTTCGTTCAGATGGGTGACATATTGTTTGGAATATGATTTATTAAAACATATTAAGAAATATTATATAACCTACCATTTTGCGGTATAAAACAATATTATATATTTATATAAATGTTAAGACAATCTTGCATTGAATATGTATGTCCGCTACCACTCCAGTATTAATAATATGCGGCCAATCTAAGTGACAGTGTTTGTATTCCTTGCTTGATCATTCGGTATGCGATGTCTCCGCCCGGGCGGTGTCACACTACTGTTTCACGCGAAGTTAATAATATTGAAGGGCGTCGGAACGGCATCGGACCGGTGATTGCAGCCATCCTTAGCGGGACTCGATCCTGCATACTCTGCTGTTCTGCCACGAGGCTTGATTGCGGGTGCACAAGTGCAAGCATGGGTTGTAGTCGGAATTGTGAACATTCAAACTCAGTCCTCAGGGGCGGATCCAGTGAAAGTAGTCGGGACGGGGGAAAAAACATCAAATTGCACCCCTTGAGCTTCGCCAAAAAACTCCACTGGCGATGGTTTGAGTCGGACCTTCAGCCCGACTCCGCTGTCGCGAAGTCGGATCATGAAATCGGAAGACGGGGAGGGGGTGCTGTTGAAAATGTTCGCCGCCGCGCCGCCGTAACTTCAGGTTATTCTAACCTAAAGGGGGACACATTCCAAAGATCTAGGGGGCACGTGCCCCCAGACCACCTGGATCTGCCTACGATCCTCAGTTGATTTGATCAATCGCGAATTAGGTTCGGCTACATGTCCTCATTTGGTAGTGTTCGAATAGGTAGTCTATAGTTAAGTAGGCTATTGTGAGCAGTCGGCTTAAAGAAGAGTGCGTATAGACTTTTATTAAAATCATCGAAATAATTTACTATTTTCGTTAAACGGGTTATTTGCGAAATAACCTTTACATTCTTTAGAATAGACCTAAATGACATGTGCAGTTGTTTATCGCATTGTGACCGGACCTGGTCGAAATAATTTTACAATTCTTTTTGTAAGTATGTATCACAAAATAATACATTTGCACAAACGAGCTATAGCATATCGTAGTGGGTATAGCTTACTAGATAGATACATTTTTTGTATGAGCTTCACAACAGGTGTGAAACGTATCGCTATATTATAATATGTATATATATATACATATATATATATATATATATATATATATATATATATATATATATATATGTACACATGCATATATATATATATACATATATATATGTATATATATATATATATATATATATGTATATATATATATGTATATGTATATATATATATATATACATATATATATATAGCTAATTTATATACCCTTAACCCAAAACGTACTGAGATCAATAATATTTTAAGTTAGGGTTTTAAGTTTTAGGTTAAGGGTATATAAATTAGCCATGCCACATTCAAAAGCAGTTTGAAAACTCCATAAAATCTTATGCTGACTATAATTAGGCCTGCGATGAGAGGAGTTAAACTACTTTAATGGTACTTTGACCCAGAGGAAGATCGGTGTTCGACTAGACAGGTGACTAAACCGCAATTTAATTAAACAATAACAAAGTTTATAATCACACCTGTCTTCAATTGCTTTGCTTTAATACACCCTGGCATCGAACTAACAGGGGCCCACACCCGGGTTATGCCAGATCACCGCGAATAAGAATAAATATGTGAACACGAAACACGTGTTTATTGCCTTCTGATAAGGTTTAAGTTGATATAGAAAAAAACAAGTTTTCAGAGGTTTAGATCTTAGATTGTATGTCCCTGTAAGAGTCAGGCCAGACGCACACACGCACATGCACATACACACTCCTTGGGTAACACAAACGAAAACCTGACAAAAAAGGCGTAAAAAATACGCCAGCAGTCAGGAGACACTTTGCATATATACGTGAGTGTGCAACTGTCATTCGAAGCCTTGTTGCGAAATCATTGCACAATGCCTGCTAACCCGAAGCTTAACTGCCCTCTGGAGTGTCCTTTTTGTATTTATTTTCCTAGAATGCTAAATATGGTGACAAATATAGCACGCTGCGTGTACACAGCGAACCGTAATAGAAAACATGTCTGATCCATCCTCGCGTAGGCGTACAAACAGTGCGTCACTTCCGACGCACACGTATCTTAGTAATTAAACACATCGGAATGAATGGATACACTATATGCAGAGCGCTATATGTTTTACACTTGTAAAGACCTGTGCGAATAATAATAACGGAAACATTCACTGGAACCACATCGAACACGGTACCTCAAATAATAAATTTAAACTTTGGAATTAAATACATTTATTGATCATGTATAAAACATTTATTATTGTCTTTATCATGTGTTGCAAAGTTTACTTTCACTAAAGGCATTTCTCGTTTCCTGAATTTGGATAATCATCACTGCGTCGGGGGTTTATTTAAGAGTTTTTTCTTCTGTATCCTTAGTGACGGCATTACAGCGTATATATACATTTACCCCCGGTGTGGGATATTTCAATTCCCCTGGCATAGACACCTGATAGAATAGATCTCCCTCTAAGTCACCCTGCTACTGCACCTCACGGTAGACATGCTAGATAAACAGTATATTAAACACACCAACATAATTTCTGAATTAATAAATAATGGTTTACCTAAATAGTATTAGTACTTTATTCAGAAATAAAATATTTCAATGTTTACTTAAATATTTTGCTACTTCAGCCTGAAGAAAGTAAAAAGTAAAGGTGTGTTCTTATGTTGCACAGTATCCAGTCCTAGTATGCTAGGAGCTGGCGGAAGAACGACTGACTCTTCACAACCGCGAGGGAATGACCTTCGGAATGTGGACGTTGCTTCATGATCTGTGTCTACGTGAGAATAGACGTGGTTTGTTTTATTTGGATTGTGTATTTATTTTAAGATGCAAAACATGCTTTGACAGAATAAATTATATAGGCAGGGCAAAATCAAGCCGTTTTGCCTCCATAATTTGTATACTATTTAATGAGAAACAAAACTAAAATGACATGCTTTTATAGGTTTTCGTAAATAACGTCAATATCGCTGCCTCAACGCACAAACCACATCTGACATATAAAAAAAATTGCTTCTTGGTGTATAATGACGACGCGAGCAGGTGTTTTCAAGTCGTTTTAATAGTAGTATGTAAGGGCATTATACTACATCCCCCTTCAAAGAATGAAGTGTATTGATTTGTGAACTTGACTAATTATAGTCACAGGTGCAACATCTTGGCATCTTCACTTGCGTTTATGGTCGAGTAAATCAATAAAGCATACTGTTGTCTGAACTTAACTAATCAGTCACAGCTCCAACCGTTTCGGCATCTTCACTGCTCTTTCAGATCGGGTAACCCTCACGCGTTCTTTAGGAACTGCTAGTGTATATTTGTTCGGAGAGGGGGAAGCTATCTGGTTCGGCAGTGGCTTCGCTGGTGTCGAATCTGTTGCTGTTGTTTCGTGTGTTGAAACCAGCGCTGAACGATTTCGTCTCAAAGTCCCCTGCCTGGTTTGGACCAAGTAGGTTCTGAGGTTGTTGGCACGATCTACTACCTGACCGTGGCGGGTTTGGTCTCTCACCCATACCGAATCATCTGATTGGAATTGTGGGAGGTCGCGACCACGATGACGCTGATTGAAGGTGTCTCCCTGTCTGCCTCTGTATTTCTCCTCCACGAGTGCTGCTTTCTGCAAGTCCTGGGGTTCCACCCCTGGTGTTAGCGTACTTCGCAGGGCTGGCGGTAGGGTACGGAGCCTTCGTCCCATGGGAAGTTCGCCCGAAAACAGTCCATTCTGGAATGGAGTAATTCAGTAGTTGATTAGTGCCAGATAAGGGTCTTCATTCTTCTTGAAGAGTTGTTTCGCTTTACGCACTGCCCTTTCCTCTTCTCCGTTTGCTTGTGTATATCTTGGTGAGCTGGTTGTATGTACTACACCATACTCTCTCACGAAGGTTTGGGAAGTCTCGGAGCTGAATAGAGGTCCGTTGTCGGATATTAGAATCTCAGGTATGCCATTACAAGCAAAGACCGACATCGGCTGTGCGACTCAGATGTCTGGCTGTTGAGCTTCTTCACTTCCAGCCATCGCGAATAATAGACGACGAAAAGATAACTTGTCCTTTTTAGTTCCATCAAGTCCATTCCCAGTCTTCCCCAAGGACATGATGGGAGGGAGGATGGAAGAAGGGTTTCTGTAGGAGTTGGATTCTGCTTGTTTTGTTACATGTAAACCATTTTGATGACATCTCTTCAATGCTTTTAGAAATGTCTGGTCACCAGATGCAATTTCTTGCTCTGGCCCTGCATTTAGTAATGCCAAATTGTCCCTCGTGTATTCGGTACAGCACCTCTATGCGTGGCACACGTGGGATCACGATTCTTTCGTCATATAGGAGTATGTCGTCAACCACAGTGATGTGGCCACGATGTTCCCAATATTGATGAATAAGTGGTGAGCTTGGCTGACACGTTGGCCGTCCTTCTAGACAGCACTCCTTTATCTGGGTGCACTCTTCGTCGCACTTCTGTGCCGCTTTCATTTCCAATAGCTTGTGTGATGTTGCAGGAAAGAGGTGGATCATTGCATTTGTGTGCATTTCCACTTCTTCGATGAATGCATCTTCCTGTTTTGTTGCTTCCCTACTTGGAGCTCTGGACAATGCGCTGGCAGTTGTCTGAGTTTTCCCTGGCACATACCGGATTTCAGGGTTGTATCCCATCAAACGCATCTTGAAACGTTTATCCTTATTGGCATTGTTGCTAGGTCCTTTATCGAGAGGAGTGGTACAAGCGGCTTGTGGTCTGCTTCCACTGTGAACTGTAAGCAGGTGACATATTCAGAGAACCGTTCGTACGCCCATGTTGTTGCTACGGCATCTTTTTCTATTACAACGAACCTCTCCTTCGTTTCTGACAGGCTTCTTGAAGCGTACAAAATGGGCCGACGATCTGACGATGGGGATCATAGTGTGCAAGGACGTCTGTGGAGAGCATAGTGTTCTTCATCTGCGTGAAGGCCTGCTGTGGAGCTTCTCCACACATCCAGAATGTGTCCTTGTGAAGTAGTTGCCGTAGTGGCTCATTCATTGTAGCTAGCTTTGGTACACATTTCTCAAGCTGGTTGACCATCCCCAGAAAGCGGTGTAGTTCAGTGACGATGGTCGGAGCTGGGAAATTAGATTTGATTCCCGACTAACTGATGATGTGGCTTGGAGAACTCACACTTGTTGTTTTGAGTAAGTCCAGCTTCTTGTAGGCGCTGTAGGACTGCTCTCTTTCGTTGTGCTGTTTCTGGCCTGTTCCACGAACCAGAACATCGTCCATGTGACACACGACCCCTCCCATCCCTTCTAGCATGTGGGACATGTGACGCGCTGGAAGATTAGTAGGTGGTAGAAGGCAAACCTACCAAAGGGCGTAATAAGGGTAGTCAACAGCTTCGATGCAAGATCTTACTCTTCCCCAGTTTTACTAGACTTTCGTCCACTGACGCCATGGGATGTATCTCTCGAAGCACTGCTTGGTTGAGTTTTGAGTAGTCTCAGTATACCATTATACACATAAACCTGTCCGTAGCGGACACCGTCGGGACTACTCAACGTGTCCGTTATTGGCAGGTTGCCGTTATGGGTAATTGTTAGGTACCTGGAAAGCAATTCGTGGAATGAATAATTAGAAATTACATTATCAGATATACGAAAGACAATGTTCAATTGAAACAATATTAATTTATATCTGGGAGATCAACGGCTCTTCAACTAATTAGTAATTAAAATATTAGACATATGCACATTGGAACTCAATTGCGTTGTTTGGCAAACCGAAGGAGGTCGCGCATGCGCACATTCGCGCAGGGCAGAACGACGTAAACAACAGGCGCGCTGTAATGCCGGTGGTTGCCGTGTTATGTGGTTGTAGTTTGTGGTTATGGTTGTTGTTTAGAAGTTGTTTGGTAGGTGGGATGAGAGACGAAGTAACGACACGTATTTCCGAACAACTATGCTATCTTGATGGCGCATGCATCAATTTAGCAACCAGCATATTTATATTCATTGCTTACTCCTGTAAAAATGCCTATCCAGCTTCGATCATCTAGTTCTGTTGCTGCACCAACTCTCCGGAGTATGCCCCCTCTTAGTTTTAGATCAGTTGAAAATGATGCGTCTCCGGACTTGGTTTCTGAGAATTTAGGGGCAAAAGAAGTTACCTTATTTTATTATTAAACGTATAATAGCCTGAGACATTTTGAGTCATTTGCATCACTTGAAGATGTGAATATAAAAGTAAAGGTAAGTTCTGATATAACGCCGTATCCAGTCCTCAGGATTGCTCAAAGCGTTTTACACTTTACTCCCTGGCAGACGTGTTCAATCGAACACCATCTCGACTTCTCTTGGAACCATTCAGCCACGCTGCAATTAATGCGCGACGACTATTCGTACACAAATATTCACCACTGTCTATAGCCAGGTACTCATTCCTACAGCTGAGTGAACTGAAGCAATGTAGAGTAAACGAACTTGTCCAAGGTTCGATACAGCCGCACAGAATTCGAGCCCGCGTTCTCTCAGTCGAGAGTCCGGAGCTCTTATCGCTGCGCTACTGCGCTCCACATATAATATAAGACTGGGGGTCTTCAGAATGAGCAATGACCTACCCGCAAAAACAGCATTGACCTGGACCCAGAAGAGACGAAAAAGTGCCATACCAAAAACAATATTGTGACGAATTATGGAAGAATTGAAGGTTGATGGGGTGAAATGATATGATGATATGACGTACAACGGCAATGGGATCCCAAGATAGAGCTAACTGACATGATCTTGTGTAGCTTTATGTGCCATTAAAGGTGACATGAACAGGTTGAAATTAATAACACATAGTAAATAGAATATATATAAAATAAGATAATCATGTGGTCAAAACAAAAATTGTTTTCATAAAATAACGCAAATAAGAATGCTTCCTCACACACCGCCTCTGAAAATTTGCCTTTGGGAGTTTCCGTGAGTGTGACGTCATATGTGTCATAGAAGCTGGCGGTTGATCGAAGTTAGCCATGTTATTCAGCGGTTGTCGCATTGTTGCCTTCGATTAATGACAACCAATCATTGTATGGGCAAGGCCAGCGAAAACGAGACACTCACTTTATGAACTGGTCAATTTTTTTACAGAATCTAATTTGTAGACGCTTTATTTGAAAGACCACTTATTCTACGATGTATATTACTAAAAAAATTCTCAAAGTTGAATATTTTTATTTTTTTTAAACTTTAATATGAGTACTTTAAACGCCCACCGATTTACGCTACACAATGACGCATAGTGAATTACCTGCCCTTTTTATTTTAAGAATTTACTTCCCCGATTTGATACATAAGTATATTAA
The DNA here is from genome assembly GCA_963995525.1 of Escarpia spicata. Lineage (NCBI taxonomy): Eukaryota > Metazoa > Annelida > Polychaeta > Sabellida > Siboglinidae > Escarpia > Escarpia spicata. The sequence goes on from OZ023210.1 coordinate 26,156,011, forward strand.
GGAAGAGGACCTGATAGTATTGGTAGAATGTCATTTACATGTTCATCATAATTTGGTATTTTATTTATCTAACCAACTTTCATGCAAGAATGTTGTGCATTCCATCATTTTTTAGGAAGTTCCACCTATCAGGTTGTTCCGATGTCCATCACACGAAGAAGAATGCAACTATGTTTGCACAAACCATTGATATGCCTTATGTAGAGGTTCCCAATATATCAGACAGCATTGTATTGACACATTGGAATGTACTGAAATGTGTTGCTTCCAACATGCGACATGTTTTCGTAACGTAAATCGAGAGAAAGTTGAAAATAGTAAAAAATAAAAAAACACAACATTTGTTTACGAAATAAAAAAAACTATTTATTCATTGTAAGATACAATTAAAATGCCATCATATTAACAAGTTGTTTAATAACGTAACCATGAACATTGGTAATAAAAACTTGGTTTTCTTTCCTTGCACCCTTTCATGTGAAGCGCGGAGAATTGCTTTCTTCTGCGAACTGCTGAATGTTTTTTCCGCCTCGTTAAGAAGGGCATGATGTTGCACGAATATTTCTTTGATTTTCGGTAGTTTCGTAGGAGTGAAGCTAGCGTTCCTTATGTTCTCATTTGCCTGATTTTTCGGACTCGATTCTTCAGCAGTTTCTCCTTCTCTGTCGCTACTATCTTCATCAGCATGTTTGGTGCTCTTTAGTCTCTGGACAGTTTTCTGTGAAGTTTTCAACTTCTTTTCCACCAGCTTGTTTCTTTGCTCGAGTTCATCAAGTTTCACCTCTTGTTGGTGTATTGTCTTGTTTTGCCTAGACACAACAGTGCTAGTGCGATTCCTCTTCCTTGAATTTTGAAATGGCAATTTCACAGTAAGCGTTGTATCGGGCAGGATTGTTGTTGTGCTGTCACATGGCCCGCCATTTTCTTCTGCTACCTCTCGAACTTCTGACTGTGTAGCAGCACTTGCTAATGCCTTGAGCTTTCTCCGATATGTTTTGTCGTAGTCGCGTCCCTTTCTTCTCTTTTCCTGCAGTTTTGACATTGATATGTTGTCTCCTGGCACGTAATATTTCATAATACGATCTGTCTCCTTCCTTCCGTGATGTGGATCTGTTGTCTTTTTTTCTATCTCTGTAAGCTTTCTGGCGCTCAGCTGATGTTTTTGCCATGGTTCCTACAAACACAAACTAAGTAATGCTTCAAAAACTGCACACGCATGTGCCCAAAGCCCTATGTCATCAAAGTTTGTCCAAACATAATTACATAATATTAAATTATTATTAATTTTGCAATATTACATGATCCTGTCAATCTAAAAACAATACATAAAGTAAAGCATTTTAACAGTTATCATATTTACAAGACGCACGTCGTGTATACGAATTTCGATTTACGTTACAATTTACGTTACGTATTCTTTACAGGTCCATTGAGCGGCACGTGTTCACATTTCATTCAATTTAATATCGTCCATCGAAGAATAAATACTTTCACGCTAGAAATGCATAATACATTTGCTATCGCTATGTTTCCTCCGTTAACCTGAGTGAGTTATGCTTCAAGTATATCTTTATTAGTTTAGTGGGTAAAATCCTTAGAGAAATTATAAACGATTTATTCACACTAACGCTACGACTAAACGTACCTAGTCACTCAACCATGGACATGGTAAAATTGCATGGCAGTTTGCTACGCGTTTATACAATTGTCTGTCGGCGTAAACGAAAATGGTGTCACTTAATTCAGTGTAACGTAAATTGGGCAAATTCGCGACTCAAGCTCTCTACAGTTCGTGTGTGGAAACGCTGGAGCGAATGTATACTGTGGTATTGGTAGTGACCTCTGTTGAATAAGAGTGAAGCATTTCTATTCACTAATGGCATGCCCCTATATAATTTCTTTAGTATCGCCGTAACGTAAATCGAATCTTTAAAGTTGAAAACTGAAAATGTTAATAGGTTTGACCTGTGACTGTCGCATTAAGATAACAGCTGCAAATAATTGTAGTAGGTCATCGCATGATTTCGGCGACAAGCTACTCAAGAGAACAGATACATAATTTTGTACTGCAGGTGATTTATTTATACCATAAAATAATCTACAGAGAGATAAAGGAAACACACATGAGGCACTTTTATAATAAGTAGTTTAATAATGTGAACAGTAGTTGCCGGCGACATGCGAAAACACACACTTGTGCCGCGTGCATGAGTTCGTAATTCTGCAAATGTTACAGTTAACTACATAAAACTATACATCATTCTAATCCTTATGATGGTTTCTAGCCATCGGAGTTGGAAATTTGTATGCACTTTACATAGGCCCCCTATAGGCTATTACAACCACGAAAACGGTCGGCGACAGCACGTTTTCAAAAGTGTCTCGTTTTCGCTGGCCTTGCCCGTATATTGGATGATAGTTATGGAAATGCTTCGGCGAAAAGTTGTTTGTTTTCAATCGTATGCCAAAGACAAGAAATGAGTGGATTATAAACAGATAAATCGACTGAATTTGATGACCATCTCATCGCCATCGATATCGGATCTTGAAAGTTGGACTCGCATCTACTACGCCTGTGACAGTGTGAACATGTTGACAGTAGTTGTTTCGTGAATGATACAGCAGTTTGTGAATTTAAATAATACAAGTACCAGTGACATCACCCATCATCCTGACTACTGTCAAGAGAACCACCAAAAAGAGACGAAGTTTGACGTCCCCAAGACAACGAAGCGAATTCCGAAGGCGAAGCAACTTGGTTTTGAGTCGAGGTAAGCCTAATCCAAGAACTTAGTCTTAGAAGAGTGATAAAACGTAGGCGTAGCTGCGATTTATTTGCTACACCTCATTTGTATTTATTAGTTGTACTTGATAGATATGTTATACGTTGTTAACCGTATACAAAATTACTCAGAATATTTCAATACCAGCAATGAACTGTCAGTTTTTTTGGAGCGCACATCTGCGAATGGAAAGGGAACGTTCGTTAACTGAAGATGAGTACTTAATTCGCCTTCGCCTCAAATAATGTCGTTCAACTCATCGGCTCGACTGTTGTTAATTACTGGCTTGGCAGTTCGCGAACATGTCTTTCTAGCATGTAAACAATATAACATTTGGCCATGTTGTTGGATAATTATATTTTCTATAACCTGAACTGTTACTTCTTGTTTTGTTTGATATTTGGAGTGTGGGTATATTATAAATGTGTAGAACTTTGCGTGTCATAACATCGCGTCAAAATACAATATATATGCTTAATTCCGTGACACCTTTGTATTGTGTCGCTTTTCATCTGTCTGACTCCTTCGGTAAATGTCTATGTTGAACTGGCAGCTACCATTCTTAATAGAGAACCGAAGTGATGACGTCACCCCGCTTAGCGTCCAACTTGTTCCAACAAATGCCTCCCGTCGTATCTGTTAGCACGGTGTTGTGTTTTGTTCTGCACTGTAATCAATGTTCTGAAAGTCATACGTGTAGTTCTTTATGGGTCCCATAAGTTGAAAGTGAGAAGCAACATGGGTGAAAAAATTTGGTACTTTTAATATTCTGGAACGAGAAAATAATTTTGTAACGCAAGCTATTTTATCGCATTGACAATAATATCGGTCGCGATGCAACACAGTTTTTGTTGTGCATCACGCTAATTTGTCACCGCAAAATGCGAAAAGAACCTGTCAATACTATTTAATTCGTGTAAGAAATTGCAAATATCGAAGACGAAGGATTTGATATCATGAAATAACGAAAAAAAATTAGTTTCAGGCTGAAAAGTTAAGGAGCGGTCATTATATAAGTTAGAGTGTTTTGGTCACCCTCAAGGAGGATGCAGTCGGAGGGTTTTGGGGAAACTTATGTGGGGATACAATTGTTGATTTTCGTGAGCCTCAAGAAGGGTGCAGTTGGATTTTTTGGTGAGCCAACAGTTGGAGGGTTTTGATGATATATGCATCACGTTCCGACGCATATGTAGAATGTCAACAACATGATTATTTCCATGTGTAATTGTTTATGCAGGATGTTAACCGTTTTGTTTTAAAATATTTTGTTTAAATAGGAGAATTACTATATTGCAAAATACCTTGTATATATATATATATATTGTATAGTCAAAAGCTGTTGTGTTTACACAATACTATGAATAATACTGTAGTTAAGTAAGTCAATAAACATTTGAAATTACCTCTAATTCTGTTCCATCATACATTATCATGATGTATAGCTGGCATGCAAAATCGTGGTGGGGGTTTTGAGAACATGTTCTTGAACAACTGTAACAGCACTGACATAACGTATATTTTTGATTTTTTACGTAAATCATCACATTAAAATGTGACATGTAAACAACCTAACACATTTACGAACATATTTTGATAGATATAGCCATTGGTGAGCACATTTGACTAATTATACAGAGATTGGATATTTCACAAAAGTGTACTACGGATTATGAACATACACAAATAACAGTCGAACAAAAGCAATGCATGCTCCCGAAGCTGTCAGCGGCGGAATGTCGACTCGACCGTGTCGGTCCGACTTGTCAATGCACGTTGGCGTTGCATAATTTGCATTGTGGTTATTGCGGTGAATATAGGTTCCTGTTACCGAATACAGGCTCGCCTTATCAACTCTGGATGACATCATCACAGCAGCCCAACCAAATTATTTAGTGTTTTAAAAAATCGAGCCCCCTTGTCGTCGACGTCGGAAGTAACTGAAATCTCTGAATCACTCAATGACATTGCCATGCCCATGACATTGATAGTAAAATAACTGAATCAGTGAATGGCTGGCTTGCACAATTCTGTCATTGCGCGCATCATCTTAATACTATTACAGTAGCCAGGGGGTTCACTGGGTTCACGTGAACCCCCCTTTTGTGAACACCCCTTTCTCCAAAATGTGAACCCCCCTCAAAATTGCATATTTAAAATGTGAACCACTAATTGTATTCCATGTTTCTCAAAAGCGTTAAACCCCCTCCTAAAAGCTGCTGGATAGGTTCAAGCATTACGAGGAATGCCAAGAAAGCCTGATCTGTACATATGTTAAAGGGAGAACCCGTATCTATTAAGTGTTCATCACTAAATGTATGGGAGCCTGGCTGAGGGGTCTGTCTCTGACGCCATGTGTGGAAAGGGCAGTCACTAGAGGAGTGTGTGTCAAAGGACCATTGCATCCAATTAGGACGCAGACATGGACTTCACACTATCCCAGTGTCTCCTGTTATTTAAACGCATGGGGAAACAAATACACAAGAAGCCAGTTTTATACCAAATGAAAAATTATGAGTCCTAATTGTAGTCACTCAGAGGTGACAGATGCAGACAAAATATTGGTGAATGAACGGGGTGACGATGATTTAACAATTATGTGCACATAAATTAAGCCATATAAAATAATTAATTAAACATTCATAATCATTAAACGAGGGGTGCCGCTTTTTATTGTTAGTATGCTGATTAAGGTAACTACCGACTGTCAAAGAGGCTATTCTCAACAATCAACAACTTAAGACGTGTAGCGAATTTATTTCTTACAAGCTGCAAACCCGGTAGACAAACTCAAAACATCAGTTTCAACTATTGCGCTGGAACACGAATTTCTAGGCTTTTATGAATACAATTGGGTGTAAATTAGGCTTAATCAGGCAACAAAATGGGACCAATCTCCACAGAAAACGCACCCCAAAACTACCTTGTTATGGGCCTGCTGGGGATGCTAATGTGGTGTTTGTATATAAAATGAAAGGAAATAAGACGAAACCACATGGTCCACCAATCTCACACCCACTTCATTGTTCTTCCAGTTAAAAATGTAACCATCTGCATTATGAACCCCCACGTGAACATGTGGGGCCCTCAGCATTGTGAAAAAATATAACCACATGAACTTGTGGCGCCCCCTGAAGTCTGAATTGGTAAAATGTGAACCCCCCATTGTGAAAAGCTGGCTACGGACATGAGTATCATACAGTTACATGTATATGTATAGACGTTGTATTTGACGTTCAAAATAATCCGTGTGATTCTGTATAATGTCATGAATGCATTGTCCGTTTCCAATAAAACTCGATATTCGGTCCGTGAATCTGAAATTGTCGTTTGTCACCGGCGACAACGACAGAACAAATGTTCCTTTTTACATCACCGTCATCATCGCACATGTCATCAACTTTCCTGAGTGACGTCTATTGGCAATGGTCCATCGCTGTATTCGGCAACAGTCCTACAAGTCCTCACATTTGCGACATAACTCTCCAAATCCGAATCACAAGAATCGGCCTTGTTTTCCATGTTTCCAGTGGCGAGACAGATTTGGGCTATGGCACATGCTACGTCACAGTACTTTTCCAAGCGGCAATAAGGCACACTATTTCAATCGGGATTTCATTCGGAAATCGATCAGATTGGCTGATTTTCACACATTAAATTGCGTGTATATATTAACTAAGGAACCTGTCAGGTATTACACCTGTCTAAACATATGTTAGTATGTATTTACGTGGTTAAAATATAAAATTGTTGTTCATGTCAACTTTAACGCCAACGAGAAGATGATTAAGTAACAATAAAATTGCATTTATAATCATGTAGGCTTTGAGCGAGTGTACGTAGTCCGAAATTACTAATATAAATACCTTTTAGGAGAAACTTTGGAAGATTCAAACGGTTTTTTTACATCAGAAAAGAAAATGTCTGACTGTATGAAATGTAGTAATGTGATTGTGTGTGTTCGTGCGTGCGCGCGCGCGTGCATGAGTGTGTGCGTGTGTGTGTGTGTGTGTGTGTGTGTGTGTGTGTGTGTGTGTGTGTGTGTGTGTGTGTGTGTGTGTGTGTGTGTGTGTGTGTGTGTGTGTGTGTACTAACCTCTACCTTATATCGCAAACTAGGTGCAAAGCACGCGAGGCGAAATTCTCTCATCGTACACTGGAGTGGTCGCCAACACTCGATCCATATTAAAAATCGATTAGCCTACTTATTTGGCAAAGCATTTAAAATGCACTAGGCAAATGTTTGCAAAAACGACACAATTTCCAAGAATATATCCGACAAATAAAAATGATCCACTTGATCTACTTGCACCGGCGTTGAGCCGTTAAGTTAACGGGATTACATTCTCTCCAAAAAATCTCGTCCGAAAGAACATTTCATGACGTACTAGGCTTTTTGAGACGAAATACAATATCGTCGTCGTTTTACGCACGCACAGACGCGTGTGATTGTGTGTATGTACGTGCGTGCGTGTGTGTGCGTGCGTGCGTGTATCTAATTGTGTTAACAGTGGCATAGCCCCAACTTTCAGGATCCATGAAGTATTTAAAAAGAATTAAAAATCCATGCACGATTCTTCCAACAACAGTCATACGCCGGTAGGAGCTTGGTACGAGTTTCATGACCTCTACCAAACCATCTTTCTGTAGTGCGTATACACATCGTCAGAAGAAAAAACCTGAGTTCGGGTCACCAGAACAAAACGCATTCCAAGTGACTAAGCCAATATCTGGAAATACGATAAGATAAAAATAGGCGTGAAATATATATATTTGTGTTCTCCCCTCCCAGAATGTTAAGAATAAACTGAACGCTGAGAAAGACTACTATCTGAATGAGAGATAAACTGAAGAAATTATGAAGGTTTGCCATGTTCCACGAAGAGAAGAAAGCTGGGACGGTCATTGCAAAATAAGATATGATATTTATCAGCATAGTAACAGAACTATGCCAGGAAAAGCCCAGAGGTAAAAAATGGGTTCGGTTGAAAACATCAAGCACTGAACATATGGTAGACTCGGAGTGGCTTTTGGAGAGATCGCAGGGAAACACCAATGACCGATAACTAACACTGGGGAGACTCGGCAACATCATCACTATGCATGGTTGAGACAACGTTAAGGTTTAGTTATGTAACATTAAAAACATTTTGACGACGACCCAGACGCCACAAAGTCTTATGATGATTCAAATTTTCACAAAGGTGTTAACATACTTTAATTTGTTGACCCCGGGAAAGTACAATGCTCGGCTTGCCAACTGAGTAAACTGCAATTTAATTAAGCAATGAAAACGTTTACTGTCACACCCGTTTTCAACAGCTGATGTCGCCTTGCTCATCGATGCATGAGACAAGGGTATAAACTACCACCATTACAGTATTTTGATCTTTTAAAACTCGTTCCCAGTGGCGCCTTGTCGATGAAAGTGGTTCAGTACTCAATTTTCTCATAGGAGAAACATCCAGTAAAAACACAGCATATCAAATATACATAAGTAAATACGGGTTATCTCTAAATAACAGGTGTAACAATACATCGAACTATTGATTCGTATGGATAGACGATGTGACAACAGCGTAGGCCTACCATCGATAGAAAATATAACTAGCCCTAGTTATCGCTCCACAACACACTATCGATAGTAACGTTAGAACTTTGGCAAACGAGTCAGCAGAGTTACCTGCGGCACACACGGATAATGTTCGCAAACGTGCTTTTCAATAAAAAAAATTTTTTTTACTTATTTACGGGCATAACGCCAACAACTGTCAACCATAACAGCGCCATACAGGAATTCACCATTTGGGGAATCAACCGCCTCCAAGAGAATCCGATGGCGCCATCATTACAGTATATTACATTGCCATGACATAATATTATTACCATTGGAGTGCTCTTCCTTGTAATGCAACCATCGCAATACTATCGCAATTGTAATGCAGCTATCGCAATAGTAGGGGAAATTATCCCCAACAGTCACCCCTACTAAAAAACCATCGTTGTGTTTTCTTAAATCCATCACCAATTGGTATACAGATCAGAGACCAATAGTCGATGGAAGCGCATGAACGTAGTCGTAGCAAGAGGCAATTGGACCTATTTTATTTATCGTCGTCCAAAATCTATATCAGCGTGAGTCACGAGCGGTTTATTTTACAATAAACGTTAACTGCAAATTGTTCCTGTTCCAAACGTGTATACAACTTACTGACTTCATATTTTACTCCAGGCGATTTGGCAGCTAACGATATGTCTTTTGTGGTTAGTGATAAATTCCTGCTACGTCGAGAAACGACATAAAAACTAGAGAACTAGCATGGTGGTTGTGGAGGCCAGCCGAGGTTGGGTTAGTGGTAGACACCGCAGTCGGCACCCGCAATAGTTTTCTTAAACTTATCGACCACTGGACCTTTCAAAATTTTAATGCCAAGATAATTTATCACCGTTTGACATCGATAAATTTGTGACAGTTTATACATAACTATATCTGAGTGGTTTACGGTATGATCACTATAATATTTGGTAGGTTACTAAAAATTCGCCTCCTGTTGAAACGGTTCTACACCATGGTGTATGACGCTAAGATTCTCGTTGAACTTCGTCTAATGATTGTTAATACATACAGTCTTATTATGTCCTATCACGCGCTGCTTGTGTAAATTATGTTGAACACCGTTGAACAACGTCATCGCTGTTCGTGAACACTGCAATTCTGTGACTAGTTATTCACGTATTGCTCATGCGCTTCCGGTTAACTGTTTTGAATTATTGGTCATATTATACACTCCTACACTTCCGTTGCGCTGCATGATAGACGGGCTATATATTTTTCATTAAATAATATATATATTATTTAATGAAAAATATATAACCCGTCTATCATGCTTCAGTTCAGTCAGCTGTATGAATGGGTATATAATTATAATATATATATATACCATACACGATAGCCTACATTGTGGCGAACACTAGATGGCATGTCTCCCATAAATTTGTGGTAGACCTACACGAAAAACTTCGCTAACTATTTCGGGACGCGTCCACAAAAAATCAGTTGCAATAAATCACCTAATAACGTTAAAACTGCATCGGTTAAATTTACGGGGAGCGCCAGTCCCGAATCTGCGCCTAAATAAGCTCCCGGTGAACCTCGTACATTTACCAATTGATCGGCTGATTTAGCATCGGGTATGGCATTTGGCATTCATTCGCCGTCGGATATCCTGCGACGCCAACGCCTGGCCGAGACGGCCACCGTTGCGTAAGCCCAGTAGCATCGCTGGTCTGATCGTTCATCGGCACTCTAACCGCGGTGGTCGTCCGCTACTCTGGTCAATGTCTGTCCGCTTCCTGTTGATCGGTTTTCGCGCTCACACGCGTCACAGCACTATGTTCCGGCTAAGTAGTGCCGTCTAAAGTTTACCCTTTCGTCAACACAGAACTACCACAGTTGCCAGTAGACCACAGCTTCCTGAACGTCAGGACAAACACCCGTATAAGTTATCACAGTATCGCTTTACGGATGCATACGTTGCCTCTTGATTTACACTTTATAGCAATGCCACGCTTAGGGAGAAGAAGTTATAAAAACTGATATCTGGCAAGCTGTCATTATAAAATTATTACGTTTGTTCACAAATATATCATGTGTGTGTGTGTGTGTGTGTGTGTGTGTGTGTGTGTGTGTGTGTGTGTGTGTGTGTGTGTGTGTGTGTGTGTGTGTGTGTGTGCATGCGTGCGTGTGTGGGTGCATGCATGCGAAAGGGGAAGATCGACATGCGTGTACATGCAATGTGCATGGTGCCCTTGCAAAAGCCATCACGAATGGTACGTCTCAGAGTAGCTTGCAAGATTTTAATATTGTAGCAACATAAGTGAGTTACAAACCGCATGCAGAAGTCGAGTATACTCCTATACGAATTCCCTCTAGTACGTCTAATGCAATTTGTTTAAAAAGATTGTCAGTCAAGGCAAACTCACCAGTTGGCAAGTAAACAAGAATGTTTTCGATGTATGGACGGTCCAACACCTGTCCATATTTAGGTGTTTGTGGTCCGCCCTTCTGAGGTATCAATGTTGTTTATAAACATTCACGTTGCTAGCATTTGCAGACGTATTAATTCCATAATGGGTCTCATTCTTTCATCTTCTTCTGTGAAAATTAATACTTTCTGATATTTAATCTGCGTCGTTCCATCACAAAGGCTATTTTGTGTCCACCAGTTATTATATATTTCTTAAGCGAGAAAAAATAATAGAGATAATACATCGATAATCGATACATACAAGTCGAAAAACATTACTGTTCAAGAACTACACAGATACGATTTCACACAAAGATGATGACTTACTTATGTTTTAAAGGACAATTATGACGACACAACGGCAGTTGCTGACATTGATGTTTAAAACATCCCTTTTCTTTTGTGTGGTACCGTCGCTGTACACGTGATGAACTTGGATAATCTGCGAGCCCTTGACATTATTCATCAATCGCTTTACATTTAGAAATTTCTGAAAATCTTAGCTATTAAATATCTATACAACTGCGCGATGGATAGGAATCATAAATAACAGATTCCACGTGTGAACTTGTGTCAGGAACGGGAATGTGATGACACTGACTTATATGATCTTACTGATTATGATGTGACCATCTGCAGGAAGAAGGAAAGGGGATTCTTAATGCAAAATAATAAATTACCCTATACGTGCAACCAAAGTAATAAATTACCCTATACGTGCAACGAAAAAACACTCTTGTTACAGTTATTTTGCATGAACTTGTTAGTTTTTTTTATCTTACACACGGTCGGATCTAGGCAACATCATCTGAATGAGACGCCCCAGTGCTAAACGACACATCCCAATGCATCAATCTGACCGATCCAGTTGTATTATTGGTAAGTGATGATGTTAAAAATATAATTTTGTAACTCAAACTTAAGTTATGCTGAATTCCCAATTATATTTAAAACTAATATTGTGAAAAGTATTAGCAATTTTATAAGAATTATATAACAGAATAGCTACTTTGATTATATAGTTGCTTAAATGTGCATTATAGACATCGTAGGTCCATCATTTCAACTTGTGTCGGTTATAGGCTATAATGTTTAAATTCCCAAATGAAAAAACTTGTATTTATCCGAAAAAATACACGCATCTTTTTTGTTATAGTTACGTTTAAAGTTGCAATTAAGCGCATTTAAACGTGTAACTGGCACACTCCACCTTCGGACTGCTTTTGAAACTACTCTAACCGTGTATTTGTCCTTCACTTGTTTTTTATTTTACGTTTTCGTTGAAGTCCGGGTGATAAGGGCCTCGATATGTTGGTCCTCGATTTGTGCGACAGTCGTTGATCCGTCATTGCTGCCATCTCGACCACCCTTCCCCTTTCCGCTTTTCCCCATTCCTCCTTTCCATCCCCTCTCCTCTCAATCCCATCAAATATATCTTAATAATAATACGGTAACTGCTATGCCTAAATCCTTGGAAACCAAACTCACAGGCGCATCAAAACAACAGAATTGATCATAGGTGATCCCAAATCGAAAAGCAGTGTTAAGATTGTCAACAGGCGGACTGATGCGCCGGGGAGGTAAGGTGGATATACAAATTTATAAAGGTATATTTTTAAATGACGGCAGAATTGTGTAATATTTTCAAGTGATCTGACAATAAGAAGAAGCATTATATACAAAGAGTAGGCGCAGCAACAGAGAAAGCCATATAGTCCCAACGTTGTCTTAACACAATCCTCTCATCGCAGTCGTCCTAGTCACCCTCTTCTCTCCACTCCCATCGCAGTCGTCATCTCCCTTCGTTCCCTTTCCATTTGTTTCACGTGCCCAGCACACTATAATCGATTTCTCATAAGCTTCCTCCAGAAAGTCTTTCAAATAAACCTTCCCCACAACCCCTCCATTCTCGGCTTTCTACTCTGTGCTCTTCCACAATTCTTTTCACCCATTTATCTTTGTAAACTTGGACTTTGTCCTGTAGTTTTTCCGTCATCGCTGTGGTATATCTAAGCTGGGTCTCTGAGTCCGAATATTTATATGTGAGAAACCGTTGCGTGACCAGTTTGCCCCCCCCCCCCAGTGCATTTGGCTGTGCAACTAAATAGTGGGACGTGCCTGGAATATCCCGAGGTATCTACATACATTCACACCTGTCAAGAATGCAGTCGGCCACATTTGGTCCAGTATGTGAATCAGGAAATATAATGTTTCGATCAGTAAGAAGAATGTTGCGCGGTTCAATTGATAAGATGTTATATAGTACGGTTGCTATGTTAGTTCTCCATCACGAATATCAATGATCCAAGAATCTACGTTCGTAGTACAGTTTAGTGTATCGATCATGGTAAAACATATCAGAGCGGGTTTGTTTCGTCTTTCGTTCTTCATATTTATATTCCTTGTATACCTTTCCATGGGCTACTTCATTCGGTTCTAGGATGGTCAAGCCTAGGATTCGTAGTTTTAATAACTCGAAGCCGACTGTAGGACCTACCACTTAATTAGGAACAATACCAAGTGGGAAGAGACTATCTATCTATTCTGGGCATCACCGAAAGGCACAAGACGTCTGACAGATAGACTCACCGGGTCCGCAAAGAAACCACGGCACGGGCGAAGCTTCAGACATTTCAGTAGTTTGCGAAGTCTACTCCAAACCTTCAGGCACAAGCTGCGGAACAGCTGCTACGGCTTTGACGCTATCCTACTACACTCGTTAGGCCCGAGAAAGCTCCCGAACCCCCTTCTGACGCAGCTGGGAATTAACGCGTCTGCCTCACTCCAGGCACGCCACCATTTTAATTACTATCACTCGTCAAGGTGTGGCCGTCTCTGTGTATTTCACTCCTCGATCCCGCTATAAAACGTCTAGACGGCCTCGCACTGAAGACGGGGCCCTTGAGGCGGTCTATACAGCTGCAGCGATGCCGAGTTCGTCCGTAAGACAGCCCCCGTTATTGCCCTCCACATAGGTGTGATATTCGTCACCCAGATGTTCAACGACTGGACTACATGTAAACTTGAACGCGCGACATTTCAAACTTGTTATTATTAACCAACTATTCTTTGTATTCGATGACGTGTCTATAAATTTGTATTGTTACGTGTATTTTATGTATACACCTGTACATTGTGGTTTTTGTCTGAAATAAATAGTATTATTATCAACTTTGTGACACAGTTGCCAGTTGTTTGCCATAGGATAAATTCGTTAGATAAACACTGACCGTTTATTTGACTCACCACAATGTTTTCTATAAAACATTATGCCATTATTTCATAATATTCCTATGGACATCTGCGAAAACATTGCTCAAGGCAACTCAGTTGGTCGACAGTTGGACATTACGACATTTGCCCGGGGCAGCATTACAGGTTATTTTACCGTTGTAACTCTGAGCTAAATCGGCACGAAGTGACCTTCTCCAAAAATATTATGACATAAAACCGTACACGGGCACAGTGTTCTTCACACAATGCAGCTGAAAGGTATGGATCTTTGTAGCCCTTCGCCGGCTGGTTTACTTGTCAGACCCGTCCTTCAAGCTGTGGCCAGCTGCCCGCTATTAACTGGTCGTTTCACAGCGAACGTCTCCTGTTGAATGTCCAGAAGACGTCGATGCGTTGCTATTGTATACCAACGAGAAGGCACTAAAAAGACAACACAGCTCCTTGTATCGCCTTCGATGTCAAACTCCTCGTTTACGTATTGTTGGTTTTTGAAATAGTTTAGTCTAACAAGATCGCCACCGACGTAATAGAAATATGCGTTGCCCGAGTGCACGCCGTTGCACGTGAACGGCGAGTGTTTTTTTTTATGTAGAACATGTCAAACATGTGGCGAATGAGAAAGCCACATCTGATTGCAGTCAATGCAACGTTGTGTTCTCACAAGACGTGCCAGATATGATATATAGACCTATATCTTTCAAATTTATGGTAACTCTACAATACAAACAAATCAATACATACATACATATATATATATTTATATATATAAATATACTAATAGTTGTATATATATATATATATATATATATAAACATACCAATAGTTGTATATATATATATATATATATATGTATATTGGAATTGGAACATATTTATTCAACAATCAACAAACAAAGGCACAAAATGCAACACAAATTTAACAATAGTTAGTCTAGCCACCCACGGAAGTATAATATTGACTGCAATTAGTCAATTAAAAATAAATAGATCATGTAAACAACTGGTCAGTAGACTAGTTTTATGTCATTCATTTCCGTTTTCTCTCACTGTGGTGCACACCATAAAATATAATGCAAGTCGGTACAATATACACAAGGCCGCCATAATCCAGCACAGTTGTGATGGGCTTATATGTGATTTAACAATGGCTATTTCATCTCATTGGAGAGAAGAATACAGTGCTCAGTTTGTCCTAAAATATATTATTTGCTTTTGATCGCAATACGTTTATAGCAGATGTCATCTAGTAACATTCTCGTGAAATTTCTCACAACATATAGTTTGCCTCATATTGCCACTAATCGATGAGTTGGCACTAAATGTGACACTAAAGGTGAAAAAACTGTTCGTCAGATCCCGCCTGGCGGTGTGAACGCATTCTTCAGGAGCACCGCTATGTGCATATGTGTTTTATGTGTTTTATGGCGGCAGATGGCCACTATTAAGCGTATCAGTGATTGTTGTCTAACACTGGGGATGTTGACTTTGAGATAAACTCACACATTCCTAATTGGCCCTAAATACATCGTATTGGACTGTGATGTCGAAATTCGATATCAACATCTAAAAGAAAAATGGAACCCGCCCGCAGGCCGCTGGGATCTCCCACGTATGTAGCGTCCCATTCTTATAATAAATTTTCATTAATCCAACATCGCGAGAACGGGGCGTCATTCACACCGACTACTGTTTAGTCTATGAACAAGATTGACTCATCACTTATGTTGTGCATTAAATCAGCACACTTTGCGACTTCGGTAAAAAAAACTGAAAATTTCGCAAGTTAGGCTGCAGAAAGTTTCTTGACTTGCATGTATGTCATTATTTTTGCACACTAATAACTAAGTTATTTCTTATCTTTCTTTCATTTTTGTATTGTGTGTGTGTGTGTGTGTGTGTGTGTGAGTGTGTGTGTGTGTGTGTGTGTGTGTGTGTGTGTGTGTGTGTGTGTGTGTGTGTGTGTGTGTGTGTGTGTGTGTGTGTGTGTGTGTGTGTGTGTGTGTGTGTGTGTGTGTGTGTGTGTGTGTGTGTGTGTGTTAATAGTTTCGTTTCTCGGACTGTC
This sequence comes from Escarpia spicata, assembly GCA_963995525.1. NCBI lineage: Eukaryota > Metazoa > Annelida > Polychaeta > Sabellida > Siboglinidae > Escarpia > Escarpia spicata. Next base: position 26,172,112 of record OZ023210.1, read on the forward strand.
AACAAATTCGTTATAAATTCGTTATGTAAAATATTTTGAACGTTGTAATAATGATGATCATGTGTTTTACAAAGTAACTGTTAACATACACAATTATAGACACACAATTCAACGTTAACAGAGCATTATAGGTACATATAAAAGAATATTATTTAAACACTTCTAGCCTAATAACGTTGAATGTTGGTGATTCTTAATATTGTATGGTGCATCGCTCCACTAAGTGGTTGCTTTTCGATCGAAACAAACTTTGAGTCGATGTTTGACGTTGAATGAGAATGGTTAGTTTTTTTATATAAAGTACACTACATAACTGTCACAAACGTCACAATTGTGACAATACACGTGTCCGGCTTTTCTGGTTATCTTTGGTTCTTCTGTGACGTTGGTTCTTCGGTGCATACTGGTTCGGAAGTGCTGCCATCTCTCGTGAAACGGGAGTGCAGTTGTAGTTATACACTTTACAAGTTGGATCGATGTGACGAGGGTATCGTTTAATGTTAGGCCTAATTACCTACGTATGCACATGCAAGTAAATATCCGAAATAATTCTTGCAGGTTGAACCTACATGGAATGCAAAAGACGTAGCGAACACTGCCGTTCACAACAATTAGGCCCTACCGTACGTTAACAGCCTACAGCGGAGTAGGAAACAGGGAAATTAGAGACTCGTTTTACAAAGGGCATGACATGATATCCCATTTTATATATGAGGCAAATTTATAGATTATTGTCAGGAAGCCATGATGTGGGACTAGGGGCGGGTCGATTGTTATAGTTAAATGTAGATTGAAGACTACACCGTACTACGCACGCACACACACACGCGCGCGCACGCACGCACACGCTATTTATTCCCTCGATCAGTTGCAGACCATATCACACAAACGTACGGGTGCGCGCACGCACGCATGCACACACACACCACACGCACACACCACGCACGCGCGCACGCACGCACGCACGCACGCGCACATACACACTTTGTATATACACCACTCTTTAATAGTTTGGAGGTCTTTTCGTAAGGACACAAATACACCTCTTAGTATACACAAGAATTAATACAGTAGCTAGTTTGATTCCAGAACAGAAATACCATAATTATGGAAAATGCCTAAAAGAAAGTGGTTTAGCAACACTAAAAATTAAGAAATTTTATGAGATTATATAAAACTGAAGTTATAAAACAATTGATAAAAACATGTTCTCAGTTCAGAAAGAGAAGAACAAGAGGACATGTGGGAACTTTAGTGAAGTTTTTTTTAAGAACATACATCAGATGTGGACTATGAGTGGATAAAACCAACCATCTGCCGATGGTGTATAATCGTTGGCTATATGATTGTGTTTTAAAACAAAATTGCCAGATTTCACACAAGGGCGAGTTACACATAGACTTGATAGCGCCTACAACAATGTCGCTAAGCCGAACAAAGGTTCCGTTGTCTACTTGCCATCTGAGTTATTTGTGCGGCAATTTGGTTAACGTCTTAGTGTTGTGTAGTACTATTAGTCTACTGTCATCTTTAGATGTAAGCCTGAAGAAAACAGTTCTACATTAAAGCACCTACTACGTGTCCGAACGTTCTTTTAGACTTGAATAACACATCTACATAGTCATAGCCTAGGCCCGCCTCCTCGTAGAAAACCCCGTCTCACAGCCTCGCAGTTACGCCAATTAGGAATTTGTATCACGCCTACTGAATATTTCACAACACCGTAGAACGAACAACAATAGCTGCTTGCCAGCTTATGAATCACCTTGGAGTAATTTGTCCGTATTGTGCGCCCGCCGTGGTGGTGAACGCCGCTTTGCGAGCTCCAATCGTGATCCGATACATATCGAAATAGCGCCCAGTGAAATAACGATAGCTCCTCGGAATGACGTCACGTGACGTCGAGCGGCAGCCGACACTTTCCGCCAGTGGTGGTTCCCACACCGCGCTCAAAACATGTGTGTGTCGAGCAGGCGTGCCAAATGTAGTCGCGATCCGCGCAGGAAAACAGGGGAATAACACGATGCACAGTTTCAGACTGCGATACATAGTTTTAGGACTTTTAATCTATATACAGAGTGCATTCTGTAGGACTTGTGGCTCGAAATTTGACGATGTAGCGTCGAGAGCAGTTCAGGCGAACGTCGTGTTCCACGGAATCGTCGATCGGGTAGACGCCGTGAAAGATTCGTCGGTAGACACCGGCAGCCGGGCAGGTACGGGTTACTACACCGCTACGTTTAGACTCATTAGGTTCCGGAAAAAGAAACTTTTAAAAGGGTCTCTTCCAAAAGAGACGGAACGCAGATATAAGTTAGTCACGGTCGGGATTTTTGGACCCGATGATAAAGAGAAATGCATCACGCAAGTCAAAGAGGGATCACAATATATCGTTTTCTTGAACACTACCGTGAGGACGTCAGCACCTGACTCGCCACCCTTCCGTACAATATCTGGATTCCCAGAGCCTCTGTCAAGGAAAGCAACCAGACTAGTTCAGCGGACTTTATGTAAAAATTGTGGTGAGTGGATTTTATTTAATTCGTTTTTGACTTTGGTTTTCTTGAATGAATTTAATTGTTAATTGGCCTAATTAATTGTGTATTGATTTTATTTGCATGATAAGCATGTGTCGTGTTGACTGTTGTTTGTCTGTAATCAATCATATATTATATCAAGATTAAAGTGTTGGTATAAACGATGAACATGATAGAATTCAGCTATATGCAGCATAAACATCCTACCCTGTAGACCTATTTCCATATGTCTAGACCAAATCTAACTATAATATATTGTTCATTGTTGGCTGTGTGTTTGTTTCCATATATCTATTTTCAATCATCTAATGTACATTGTTAATGGAAAGAACCATGAATTTGGTATGATGATAATGCATTTTATAAGATGCTAAAGTTCTACAGATTATTCCTAGGTTTTATAAAGTGTTAACTGCTTCAGAACTAGTATGATAAGAAGTTAGCACATTATGTATATTTCTTGATTTACCATTTTTTTTAGAAGTTGTTTACCCTTATAAACTGATTCATTCTTAAAGCTTCAACCCTTACGAGTGTATGAATAGGTGTGAACTTGTGGTGACTTAAATTGTTGTGCTGTCATGTCTTGACAGCTCTTTGTAGTTTCTGTTTAAAAGAAACCACAATCACATGCAGTGCCGATACTGATAGAAGGAGTCCTATGTTTGAATATCAACAACGTTGGTTTAATTTGTAGAATTCTTTGTGTAGGATCCTATTACCAGACCTATGTCAGTGTTATGTTTAAATATAAACCTTGATACATCATACATGTAATGCATTTATAGGATAACACATAAATACATTTAAGTAAGATAATTATATAGAAAACCGGTAATTGTGTAATTAATATAAATGTAGACAGACATATAATGTTAAATCTCTACAGTGAGAACTGGTAAATTTAAATGAGTTACCTAGTTCCTTTTAGATGCAAGAACCGTCACAACCTGAGCCTCTCAATTGGAAATATTAATTTGAATGTAATTGTTAAGCAGCACTGCCTCTAAATGGAAAATATAAAATACTGTTAAACACCAATTGTTCGTAAATGGAATAAGTTAAAAGAAGACCTTGTAACGATATAGCTCTCTCTATGCATTGATAATGCAATCACCTTGCCATATTCAAGAAGCACGTAAGCAATTGAACTGGACTAAGCATGCACTGAATATAGCAACCCGTCATCGCGGGTGGCTTGCAGTATTAACACATAGAAAAGTCCTGATGCCTTCATCACTATCTTTTTATGTGTAACCTGAAGCGCAAATTGTCTGCAGCAAGGCATATTTAGGAATAATCCTGCCCTTGCGGTGTAGCAAATGTTTATTTATTGTGGGCCTGTGATTACATCTACAGCACATTTGCAGCAGTAACATGAAACATGTGGTGTCTAGAAGCAGCAGCTCCTTCAAGCCAGGTCTTGTGAGAGGGGCTTTCAATCTTCTCTCAATCACTGTGTAATCAATGTCACAAACGATCTCTGTTGTGAGTTGATATCACATAATCTAGATGTGAGTGTATAAAACTTGGCTGATCCATAATACTGAGTATTGCCTTGCAAGTAGATGCAGCTTAGTGTTGCATACACATAATATAATGTAGAACAGGCCATAGTTCTGGTAAGTACATTTATCTAGCTTAATGCTAACAGTAACATATATCATGGAATATATTGAGGTTAGAATAAAACAAAGTTAGTGACTAGAGTAAAAAGTAAAAACTTCACTTAACATATTAATATAATGTACATTTTGTTTTTTAAATTGTCACAAGTTGAAATAAAAAAACATAAATAGGTATAAATACCATCTGTTAAATGAGTATTAAATTAATTGAAACCATCTCTAAAGGGCAGTTGCTCTGACATATACACAACACTTGTTTTTTGTCCCAGACATAATAGTTTGTTCAATTCAGTCTCAAACATTCCAAGTTCAACACACATGCTGTTCATCTGTGATCTTGTGGTCAGTAGACAAAAACATAAACCAGCACTGGGTATTGGGTTCTTGAGACAAAACTTTGGCCACAAATCAGATACAGTCTTGCCAGGATAAATTACTGTGGCTGGGTGGTTTTTCTCAGCTTCCAAGTAGTTGCTGACAAGTTGGAGTATGCACAGCATCACTCATTTGTCTGTATCATCTTGTTTCTGTTAAGACCATACTCCTGTGTTAGTATTCCCTCTGTGTTAACATGTAGGGTTTTGTAATTTCTGACAACATTGCCACGTCTGTCGGTAGCGCTGAGAAACTGTCACTGCAGCAGGTGGATTGAAGAAAGCAATATCCATTTAATTCACATGTGCATTACACAGCTCAACGTAGGAGGCGGTTCACTTTCTGTTTCAAGTGCAGACATAGTTTGTGTGCACTGATATAAATATAGACGGTTGCTATGATTTTACGAGGAACCCACCGCAGACTTTACAGATGTTATTAGCCGTGTCATCACCTGCACATCGTAATCATGATGTTTCGGCGGCAGGACGTGAGCCATTGAATTCAACTGCCTTGTGGTACAAAAACATAAACTAAACGATGCGATGTCTTGAGTGGAGTGACCTGAAATGGCTCGATGGTGTGGTGTTGGTGCGGTCTTTCACTCGGGGTAGCTTATTAGAAAAACTGGCTAGGTGATGTTCTGACCTTTACCTAGCGCTGGACATAAACTTCTCCGGCAGACAGACGCACAGTGCAGCTGTCTCCCGGTCCCACCTCCCAGCCCGCTTGGGACGATCTCCCACGGTACTGGCCAAATGGTGTTCTTCCAGCTTGCTTCCTGGAGGGAAATCGTCAGGCTTATGGCTTAATTATTTGCACGGATATCACACCCCGAGTTATATTTTATTACATCTGATACACCACTGCTGTTGCCTATGTGATTATAAATCTTGGTACGCTGGATTTTCATCTGTGAGGCCGTGTTTGCATGCCGGATAATAACTGAGGACGGCTTCGCATGCTGCCTGGTGATGAAGTGGTGGGGTGGTTTATCACAGGTCCCGCCTGAGTAATACGTCTTGCAATACATGAACTGTTGCTAAGAAATACGGCGCATGCACAGACAAGCATGCGTGCACTGCATTGTTTAGTACACGCTATGCATGATTGTGTCTCAAGACAAGTGCAGGTGGTGTTATTAAATGACAACACAAGTCATTGTAATAATAACTAGATTTATGCAAACTGGTATCATTCTCATTCTTTAACAATTAGTTAAAATATATATTTATGATCAGTCTGCTCTTTTATGGTATGAGCATGACATTTTAGGTATGGCATTTTCTAGAAATAAAACTTAAGTTTTATAAAAATGGATTTTAGTGAAAGTTTTACTTTTATATTTTATCATTAATAAATCTGAGCAAAGTGTCACTGAGTGCATTATATGTAATCCTTGCATCATCTGTTCTCTGTACCCCTTTTCGTGCCCTGGAATTTGTACCCTCCCCCTTGTTAGGACAAAGAAAAAAACATGTCCGTGTGTGGGGCACAAAGGTGTTGTGACCTAGCACCCACCAGCAAGAGCTATCACCAGATAAACTGCTTCTTCTATACACACTATTTATATCTTGTTTGGATCTGGACAACTTCTCTGTGGGTAGCCTTGTCGCTGCCCAGCAGAAACATTGCTTTGTGCTACCTAACATGAGACTTAAACTACGATTTAATGAAAGGTTTTTACCTGCATTTGGGATCCAGGATGTGATCTTTCCACTGCAGATTAATGAACATTGCATTCAAATCTGAAGAGATCCTGAAACAGCTGTCTGCATTTGGGGTCCAAGGTTAAGGGGGACCCTAGTTAGGGGATTCCAGGTGAGGCTCTTTAACAGCCGTGCGCTGTCAGTGTCAGAACACAGGGAGACACAGCTGTCTGCAGTTCTAGGCATCTGTGCACGATTCTGATTTACCTATACATGTGCCAATAAATATTCTGGAATCACCTTCTTTAGTATAAACATGTCCGTCTAATAGCGTGTGTGGGCGGCTGGAAGGATGCTCAGTGTAATTAGTTAGACATGTTTCCTCTTACTGTCTTTGGTAATTAACTGACATCTAACCATTTGCTATGTCTGCATATGATAATTTCTCCAACATATAAATTATGATACATCCAGTTTAATAGTGAAGAAAGATAAGTGAAGAGAGTGGTTATGCTGAGAGTGGACAAAAGAAGAGGAAGATCATGACTGAGATGGGAGGACCACATGAAGAGAGATTTAATGCGATTGGGAGGGGAATTTAAAGGAATCAGTGACGGAAAAAAACGAGGACCAATATCAATATTAGCCTCACCCCTGACTTCAGTGACAAAGTGGCCAGCAGCTTGATCATAATGAAGGCACCAACATAACTCGTGACCTGTCATTTATGCCGTGGCCACAAAAGGAAACAGAAGCTTTCCAGGATATAGTTTAACTGCCAGTGTGCATTCAATTGTTTGCAGGTCAGTAGTGTATCGAAACAGTAAACACGACTGTCTGTCTGGTGTCGGGACGGATGTGTGGTGGCCACTGACTTGTTTATATGTAGCTGTCTCCATCCAAGTGGCCACGGTTGACCTATGGAGACCTGGTCCTGGTCACGGCTGGCACCTTCTCCCTCCGCTGTTTGTTGTATAAGTCTTTGTTGTTCACGCATTCCTTGGAAATCGCAAAATCTTGGCCCCTGTAACATCTCATGGTTCAGTCTGTGATGTCAATACATGTTGTTATATAATAGGTTTTTTGGTGTGTAGATCACACCAATTGTTCACGCTGTCAAACAGGAAGCCACTCCAGACTTTGAATGCACTCAGTGCCATTGCGATAGCGACACGTTTCGGCTGTTTTTTTGTTTCTACCTGTTGTGTTACAATGTTGAACAGCAGGAAGTCAGGTCTTAAGTCACCTTTCATGGAGTACATTGACCGAATGCAGGCATCCCTCACAGTTTCTGTTTGCCTGTTTTATATAAAACTTCAGCAGTATCGGATACTTTTTTTGGTAAGATTGGATGTGGAATTCTGGTGTTCAATTGTGTAGGCCAAGGAGAAGTCTTTCAAAGCTGTTTGTTATTATTTATTTGAGTAACTGATTACTTTATATACTTTATCATTTTGAGCTTTAACGTATTTTTAATAAAATAATGAATTATAAAGTATTGAAAAGTAACTTATTGAGACCCATTTGTTTCATTGACTCCCCAATCTTAGCCTATTAGTGAAGATAAGACATTGATACATTTAAGTTAAAACAATGATAGGGTGTAACTGATACAAACTGTGCAACAATGTTATTAAGTCATAGCTATTGCATAAATAAATCACAAGTGGCTATTTCATAAAATGATAATAATGCAGATCTAATGAACTGTAGCCCACTTAGTAAAGCAGCGACACATGGAAAATTACTTTACAGCTTTCCTTGAATATTGCATTTGAAGTTGTGTCGGTTTTCACAAACATGTTCTATTTGACTGCAATATAATTAAGGAGATGGCGAGGCAAATGCTTTTGATGCTTAGATGTCTTTTTCCCAGTGCTCTCCGTTACACTGAGCCACACTGGCTCCAAGTTCAGCCCAGTGCATTGTGTCTGTGTCAAATGTTGTAGAGTGAAGAGGCAGTATTAGATACCACAAGGTCTTCACAGTAACACAGCTATCGTGACTGTCTTTTTCTGAACGTATAAAAAACGCACTTCGCCTCTTGACATGGTTCTACAAAGGTTCACAATAGCTACAATTGTGATACTATTGCAAAGACCTGCGTTTACACAGCAGTGACTTTACAATTGAGTTGTGTGTAATTACGGTAGTTGAACCCCTATCACATTTTAACACTATATCTGTCTTGTAACCTGGGGTTAAGATTATAGCCCACGTGACACAGGCTGCTTGTCAAGTTGCATTGTACCCTGCTCCCTGATGGGTTCAAGTGTGGGCAGAGTGCAAGGACATTCATCAAAGATGGCCACCACAAGGTAGTGCCAGGTTACAGCAATTTGTTAAGTGTACAACGTGTAGAATGAACAATCTGTTTAGTGTTCACATGGCAGGCATAATTCCATTAGCTGTTTGGTCTAGTATGCATAGCAAGCATGTAGGATAGAATCAGGGTCAGAAATGTGAGGTCCCTTGATGGACAGACCAATGCTATGAAGAGCATGCTGAGACAAATGTCCTTTTGTTGCCACTGTTTAGCTTCTTACTGATAAATGGCTGCAGTAGATGAGTTGTTTTGTGAGAGATGTTGAAGACTTGCGCCCACGTATAAAACACGGTCAGGTAGTTCTCCTATTTGTACAACTACGTCACAAAACTTTAATTTTAAACAGTTCTCGGTGTTAGTTAGAAAACAATATTGTTTCATTAAAATGCAGCTAATGTTTTCAAAAATGCCTGATTGCATTTAGAATAAAACTGCAACATTTGTTTTACTAATGGCAGATTAAGTAAAGGTGTGTTCTCAGGTTGCTTCACATGGAAACAGTTCTGCTTGAACTTAGCATGGGTGTCTGCAAGACATGCCTTTCCTATCATACCTATTTTTGTTGCTGTGTAAACAGAAGATAACTGGAATATATAAAAAGCCGCAGGTATTTCTCGCAGCTGCTTCGAAAGCTAAATGGCAAATCTGACTTTGATGGCTTTCAGGTTGACTACATTGCTCAAACAGTTTGAGCAGCTCAAAGACAGATGGATGAGTAATAGCAACCACCTAACATTTAGCAGTTGGCTAGGCTAGAATTCTAATTCATCAAGCATGCACATTGATATATGTATGAGGCCATATTTGTTTATTAGTGTTCCTGATGGATCCACGTGGACAAACATGGGCTAGAATGTTGTTCCTTTGCCATATGAACCAGACTTATTTGGCATTCATCCTGGTATTTTTTATTATTTTTTGTAATTGAGACATGTAGATCCAGTTCCCTTTTGCAATGTGACTGGCCTAATATCTAGTAAGTTTAAAAGTGTTTAAAGAATTGGTGTAGACCGAAGCGACTATTACTAACCCTGTAGCAATATATAAAGAATGCATTCCACATGGATCTCCTAATATATGACTCTTTCCAATCTGACAACTGTATCTGTCAGTGAATATCTCTTTCTGCCTCCATGGTCACTGGATAGTGGAACTGTGACTGTGTAATGTAGTGGATTGAGTCTGTAATCCATTTAGCATGTATCAGACTACAGGGGTGGCAGGGAGGGTGAAGGGTCACTGCTAACAGCTGAACCCCAGTCTACCACCTGCCTGAGTGCCAGATAAATGGACACTCCATTGCAGAAACTAATGCTCCCTTGGCATGCACTATTGCCGGCTATTTGAACAGTGGCATTTGTAAGTACAAAGCATTCTTAATCAGACGTTCTCTCAACTGGACATGTTAAGACTGGAATAGTCACTTTCTGCTGCCCTGGAAGTGTGTAAGTATATGGTTTTGTTTTGCTGTGGACCCATTATAACAGGTATAAGTTCCAACAATTCACAAAGTGTTAGACCATCAGTCATGCTTTTTGTGTGATTAATCACAGCACACAGCCTCGTTATGATTATTACGTAAGACACGTGACTCATCAAACTTGGTCAGTTGCGTTTGGCTGGTCATTCCAGCTTTGTTGACCATGAATAGACACTGGGCACATGTATTATAGATAAGCCGGTGACTTGGCAATGTGTCAATGAGGAAGAAGATGGATCATGCCCACACAATGCATGCCGGAGGTGCAAAATTCATGCATTGTGGTGTGCCGTCTAATGCCATCTGCCGATGCATCTTTTATAAGTAATTTCTAAGAAGGTACATGTTTTTGAGTGAATTTCTTCATCGAAATGGAAAGATAATCTGCAGGATTGAGTCGAAGAGTTATCTTGAGACATGTACATGTAAGGCATGCTACATCAAAGACAGCTGCCTGCTTGCACACTTACATGGCCGTTTCATGTTGGTCTGGTTCTGTTTATGAGCCGAGGAGATGTTGATGTACAGTGCATGGTCAGACAGCACATCATTGGCACCACCTGCGTCATCGCAAACTTTGCCGTTTTGCTTTTTGTGGATGCCCAACTATTCGCTGTCATCGCCTCGCCGAGAGCCGTCCTGGTGCTAGTTGTAATTTCATCGTTCGAAAAACGCAGTTTGTTTGCTGTTTTGCATTGTCGCCATGACATCAATAATTTGTCTAAATTTGTCTGGATAACATTATGTTGTGTGGCTATTCATCTTGGGTAGTTTGGCAGCTTTAGTGTGGACTAGGGCGTCTGGTGCGTGTGGTGCTGATGTACAAATACGAGTGTAATAGGCTTGAAGTAACTGCCTCACCTAGCTATCTCAAATACAGCAACATCGGCTGCACTTGTGAAGCCAGATACTTGTTTCTTCCTGCTAAGCGGTGAACAAACCTCTAAGGAAAGTGTCTAGTTGTGTTTGGTCATTGCTGTATCCAACGGTTACCCTAACAAACTCATTTATTTATTTATTGCAATTTGTTTCTTTGTTACAGTGTGAGACAATATAATTAGAAAGAAGATGGAGAATTGAGAAGAATGATTGGGATAGAGGTTGAAAAACACCTCAAAGTGTAGATAGTTGAGAGCAGACTGTGATGGAGTGGATGCATAGAGTGGAGGGGTGAGGGTGGTTGGAGAAGAAGAAAACTGTTATGATGGAGAGATAATGTTAACAAGTATAAAAATAGGATGGATAAATAGCCAAGCGTGGGAGAAAATGGCAGAGGATCATGATAGGATTGATTTGAATTCTTGGAGCGGGTGGATGTGGCCTTCATCCCGCAAGGGATGAAGGCCACATCCACCCATCCATCCAGAAGACTGACACAGATAGAAGTATTCCACCATTGCTGACACATATCACAACAGTATTACATGTGTCCTGACACTTGATAGGTGAAATGTCCTGCAATAAAAAACTGATGCCTGCTAAAGTAGTGCAATAAAAGTAAACAGAAAACCACAAAACTGCAGCAATGACTTGGGTGGGAAGGAATCGTGTAGTGAATGGATGCCACTGGGACACAGTATATTGATTATACTGTAGAACCTGAGCCCTGCTGAGCCAAACGAATGCCTGTGCTGTCATATTAACTGCATGTTAGTTGTCGTAAATGTTAGCAGTTTTGCACAATTGCGGCCGGTTATCAAGCTATAATCTTCTATCAGTCCAGCAGGCAGAGGGAATATTACTGGATTTGTGGCTGGATCACAGGTTTACTGCCTATTTGGAGAAGATCCCTGTTGTATCATACCTCATTAGTGGCCAGAATTACTGTCTAACGACATAGAAATCAATTCTCGTCAGCTAACTGAGTGTGGGAAGAGTGGGTGGGAGTTTGGGAGAAAGAAGCCTGGATAGAAACATAAAAATACATATTTATAAAATTGTATATCTTTTTATATCTATTCACTACTTTATAGTAGTATAATTTTTTTATTAAATTAAAGACATTTGACTTAAAAGGCACAAATCAGTGATACAGAAATACAGAACTATGGACTGTAACCATGTCTGAGTTCACTAACCAACATAACTCTTGACAGTTACTATTTTCTGTAGATAAAAGTATTCCACACATTAATTGAACTATGGGAACCAGTGATCTGTTGACGTACTGGTCACAACAATCTCTTTCAGAATGGAGGGTTTATCTGGAATATATTTGAAGCTAATCTTGTCCTGATTACTACAAGAGATTTTGTTTTTCCTATGTGAGTGAACTGAGCATGTCCACAGATACAATTTCAGTGAGAAAATTTGTAACTTCGATAGGGCAGAGGTTATTGGTTCAATGATAGGGCTTCACATTCCAACATGGCAGGTTATACAAACCGAGTAGGGACTTCTTTAGGACAACAACACCATTAACACTTACTGAAGTGTTATCACACACAAGGGTATGTCCTGACCTTGGTCTATGCCTTGTCCCTTGTTTGTGCAGACATCTTGGCATGGGGCAACAGCCCTTGATTGCACCCGGGTGACAGCAGGGGTTAGGGTACTTAGGGAGGTGAGTAGAGAAGTTCAGCAAGGATATTGGTGTTGACAATGATCATGCACACAGCTGTTTGGACGTCTCAGCCCCACAGCCCAGTAAACACTGGCTTTATTTAGCATGTCACCAAATGGGTCCCACTTTAGAACTGTCACCTTACTATGTCTGGTGGTAACTTGTTAGTAAATGAAGCAGGAGGTGTGGCAGCAGTCATTGAGTCAACCACACAGTCCTGCCTTGTATACACTCAGTTGTGTGTATTGAATTTATCTGCTCAGATGTGTGCGTATTACATGTTATCTGAGGCAGTGATCAGAGATATTCATTGGCCTTGGCTTGATTTGGAGGTAAGAGTCCAGAGATTTTTGCCTGCCCAGTGGACAGCTCATGTCTCAATTGAGGTTATATGTCTAGACGGACCTGACTTAATTCCCTGGCCATGGCTTGCTCCTGCTTATTAACAGCAGATGCAACAGACTCTCCAGAGTATGCTGTTTTATAGGTGCTTGTCGGGATCAGTGGTTTAATGGTGGCAGCACCGCTAGCCGGGCTGACCAAGATGAATCACTAGTCTGGTTCTGCTTCAGTGGCCATGGCAATCTTATCCACTGCCTGAGTCTGATGCATGCTTACTTCTCACTCCCTGGCTGTTTATGCAACAGGTCACACAGGCAGCAGGTGGGAAGGGTTGCTGCTCTTTAGGAGTCCTGGCTGGATGGTTCGGTTTTCTGAACGCACACTGGTGGTCTGCATGTTCACTGACCTTAGTGGTCACCTTATTATAGGCTGGATAGCATGTGGTCAGTGCAGAGCAGTGATCAGCCAGAGCTGTGTAAATAAATTATGCCCGAATTTGATTGGGCGAAAGCAGTTTCCGATTTCTGATGAGACTTGGATGTCTGCCCACAAATGTATGGATGGTTGTAGGCACTTGGTAAATAAAAGATTCCGTTTGGCAGCACCGTTACATTTAGCATTTCTAATTTAATTCTTGCAAGTTATTTTTGCTGACCTACAGTTCATAGTCTAGACAAGATGCAGTAACATCTGGAATAACACCCGCATAGCCAAACATAGCCTTTGATGAGTGCATCAAGTGGCAGCTGTTAAAACTTCCAAGAGTGATTCCCATTTTAGATGTTTACATGGAATAAGCTGATGTTCTGGTTTGAGGAGGGAAAGCATGTAATGTTATACACCTGTTAGCAACTGAATGATGGCAGTCGAATATCTTGGCTCAATTCAGTAACGTTCAACGGCAGTAAGCATGTTTGTGTGCGTGAATGAGTGGGTGTATGTGTGTGGGGGGATGATCTCACACCTTGTCGCCCAGTTGTCTGAATGATGCATGAATGAATGTGGGACTGCATTACCAGTCAGGGCCCGACATGGTTATGTAACCCACAGCTAAAAGCCAGATGTCTGGAGCCACATTAATGCCGATTAAATACCTGTCCGAACTTACGCTATTATTCGAGCCGGATTTACGTCAATATATGTATTTGCAGTGTGCGGACTCGTCAGTAAGTAGATCCAATATTTACAGATAGTTCATTGATTGGCAGGAATTGCATTAATAAGCTGCATTGAAAGAAATGGATTCTGATGGCATGTGGGCCGACTGGCCATAACTCCTGCTGTCTCTTGTAACTACATCAGAAACACTCTGCACCTGCTAATGACTTGTTGCTAATGACTTGGTGCACTCCAGTCCAACCTAGTCCACCATTGACATAGCTTTACTGACCGTTTAGATTTCATACAGCAGTTCAATGGAATTGTTGTATAAATTGTTATGGCATACAGCTAGTTGGAGAATAACAGTTTATCGGCTGGTTTAAACTTGTAACTTTAAGTACTAATGGCCCTGGTACTTAGCACACCATTTAAAAGAAATATCTAATATGGCCAACGAATTAAGGTGGAAAGACAGTGTGAAGCACAATCTCAAAAGGGCAACTACAAACAGCCGAAGAGGGGAAGAACATTACAGGAGACCAAGAAATGTGGAGAGAAATAGGAAAGAAGGTGAAATGGACCAAGTGAACTCCACCCATAAAGGGGAAGAAGAATACTTCAGCATTGTTTGTTACTAACAAATAAATAAGCAAAATGATTTCTAGTGACATTCTGAATTGGATGGTAATTAGACTAGTGTAGCAGAGACAGTAACTACACATGTTTTGTTATGACCATTGTCAGTATTCTCTCTGTGGGACCAAACTCATCATGTCATTAACGTTGATTAATGGCAGGCCAATATTCATTCCTGGGTGGCTGGGACCATACTGTCAAAAGAAGGGCCATGTTTACTTGGGTGGTCCCAGAATGGGGACCACTGTCTCATCAGGAGGTCTTGTTATGCCGTTGGTATCTGCCTCGGGCGGCCGTCTTGCAAGTTACACCGTGTGGATAGAGAATTCAGATTTTATTGGAAAGGACGGCACGGTAAGTTTTTTAATGGAAGTTTGCTGCAAAAACTGGATGTAGTGTGAACAGGTGGATATGATTGCCTCGTGAATGCCGCAGTTGGGATGGGAGTGTGGTGACCTGATGAAGGAGTGTATCCCACTTCTCATCTGGGTAAGACTATTATGTTTAACCGCTGGTCATGTCTAATATCATACGTCTGTAACCCATGTTTCCCCTTGTCTTGCTAGATGTTCATACACATTAATTACAGCGGTTCTTAGTGAAGGTTAGACCCTCATTAGTAATAAGACACTGCCTGCAGTGAAGATCTGTTACACTGATAGCTATTAATTAGGCATTGTTCAGGCTATTTTAGGTGTGTTATGTCAGGTTTTTGTGCTTCCTAGAAGAGCTATTGATTCAGCATTGTGCCAGCCCTCACCACCACTAGCACACCTTGCAGACAGCACAAGAAATGTGCATGTTTACTCAACAGGTGTCAAAACTACAGGAAGTTGCGGAGGTCAATGTGTATAGCAGAATTTCAAATGAAAAGGCTGTGAAGTGAAAGAGAGTGGATAGTTAAAGGCAGTTTATGAATTACGGAAACCTTATATAATGCATAGGATTTAATCAAATTAGTTTTAGGTTTTTTATTGTGGTTTGGCAGTGTTGGTGCATATGAATACAGCAGCTGGAAATGGTTTAACTTTGAAAGTGTTCAGATACATGCTGTGACGATATATGGTTTCCTCATTTGTTCAAACTCTGATATGGATAGCTACATATGATGTATAATTCACAATCACATAACATTTATGGTGTATAAATAGCATAACCTTGGAATGTTGTCTACGATGTGTATGATTTATGAATACTTGCCAGGTTAAACTGCTAAATGAGTTACAGTCACAGTAACACAAGTTGACATCTGATTGTCATGTCTTATGTCCTCTGTGTCACAGTGACACATGTTGACATTATTTTGTTGTCTTCATGAGTGTGCCACCTAAAACTTGACTCTCCCTGTTTAGCTGGTCATCTATGTATTGATTGGTGAAATGACACACTGGGTGCTACATAGATTGTATCTCCCTTCCCTGACAACCCACACCGATTACTTCTGAGAACTAGCACTGGTCCATCAGACAACTGGGATCCTGTGTGGATGTCCAACAAATGAAGTTAGGAGTTTTTTAATTTGTACATTTATTGCACTGGGAATTGTGGCTGGTGAAATGAGTGTCCATGTTATTTGCAACTAGTTTAAAATCTGTCCATTAAAGCAGCACTTTGCTTGAGTGTGTTGATACACGTGTAACGATGTTGTGGCAAGGGAATCAGGGTAAGCAGCAGGGGGAGAAGAGCCACTTCAGGGTAGATATTTGGGAGGGCGGGATGAACTCCCATGGACAGAAATGTGTGTGGCATCAAGATTTATGGCTTTACAAATTTGGCTTGAATTTCTCGTAAGAAGTCGGCTTCAGAAGGCATCAGCTGTCAGCGGAAGCAGTATGAGTGATGGGGTGATTATTATACCAATAAGCTGTTGACAGATACTGCAGGCAGAGCCTATCACTTGGCTGGCTTCTGTGGTTCCTTCTTTTCACTTCTGAAGATCTCTTGTCTAAGTCAAGTGAGCCAGAGATAAGGACAATAATACCACTGGCATGATAGACAGGAGGTCATTTGTAGGTATGCTTTATAATTAAAAAACACTGTCCAGATAATATGTGCCAGAGGATTTTTGGTTAGATTATTTTTTCATTAATCACCCTTTGCCTGTGTGGTGTCAGGATGAGTGATATTGAACAGTAGGGCGTTATCCCACCATTAACCAATCAAAATGCAAGGGGGTTGTTTTGTGGTAGGCCTGTTTTATGATCCTTGGAGGAAGGTCAGCAGAGTACTTGGGGAAGGGAAACTTTAAAGGATAAATTGTGTGAACCCTGAGGGTGGGGCAGCAAGAACTCTGTGAAATTTATCAAAACATACGCTATATTTGAGAATTTTTTGGAAGCCATAAAGTATGATATTTCTGCTGTTGTTTTAGAAATGGGGGAATTCTTGTGGTGTTTGAACGGTGCTCCTCTTGTTTGATTGAACACAGGCTAGCTTGCAAGTTGCCATACACTGAACAGATGGCCCTGTGTTGAAGTCTTGTTAGCACTGACCAGATAGTTTAGTCAGGGTACACTGACCCAGCCGGGATGCTGCCCACTGTTAAGAACCCTGGATGGGGGCTGATTGATAAGGCCTGGCCAGTGTAATTTGTTAGAGGAGCACTGACCATTGGGACACTACTATCACTATGAGAAGGATGTGTTTGTGGGATGCGCTGACTGACATGTGGCCTTGATGAAAGAAGATCTGGTGCCTGGATGAAGTGCTCCATGTAAGAGCCTCCCACCATTGCACCAGCACTACAGCTGTCTCAGATTGCCAGGCATCTGACTCATTGACCAAGCTAATATCTTGTTTGCAGATTTGTACTGCTGTCAGTGCTGTCTGTCACTGACAGGCCAGCATGTGCTACAAGATATTTCTTGTACTCCGCTTGCAGTATCCAGTGGCTGACATTGGATTCCGCATAAAAACCCACAAAGATACCTACAATAAAAAGTGTAACTACAGATTGTTTTCGTGGTTGATTGTGGTGCCGATGTATATCATCAATCGTTTTAATTTGGGAGTCGTTTGTTGAGGCCCTGTTACTGTATTGTTTTTTATATATTTTTCTAGTAGGGTCTGAGTATTGCAGTTACCTCAGTGAAGAATTTGTGTGAATCTCACTGAGTGAGTATCCTCATAATCCGGAGTGATAAGAAGACGACCCTACAGCCATGAGCACAATGTCTACAGTTACTGCGTAATGCACAGAATCTTAGCCAGGGGCTACATAAATTATTTCGCAGTCCTCTGTTGCAGGAGTTAACGAGAAAGTAAATCAAACCATTTGTGGCTGAATGTGGATTAGTGTGTTAGTGGGATTGCCTCGTCTCCTCAAGGCATTGTGGGCATTGATTGAAGTCTGGCATCTCTGTCTATAGGCGCCCACCGAGCAGCGCCTTCTGTGCACACCACCAGGGACCCGGGTCGATCTGTCGGCCGGCTGTAAGGGCGGCAAACATCGCCGCCGCCGATTGATGTATGTTTTCTACCTGCAGCTAACATTATTTGTTTGTTTGGCATGCTGGATTTGCCAGCTTCCAGTCAAGATCGATCGCCTCACCGACTGGAATCTTCAGAATCCGCTGCAGTTTTTCACACGCTGGCCCAGAGACATGTCACTCACTAGCACTTGGCTGCAGGTTCAAGTGTTGGGTGCTTGTTGGGTCTGAGGTGTCTTCCCCGCAGTCCTCGGTGGGCTGTGCACCAGTGACACAGTGCCCATGTGGTTCCGTAGAAGCCATCTGGTGCAGCTACATCCACAAAGCTCACTAGGCAGGGTGTGCTGGTGATTTGTGTTTACGCACACATGTGTGTCTGTTCTGATGGTCACACAGATTCTTGAAAGTGCCTGAATTGATTTCTTCAACGGTGACTCGAGATAGAACTGGTTCAGTGACGTTTGAAAGAGTTCTGTAGTCCCAATCTAACAGATAAGGAATGCTAATTAGGAAGCCGCACGATCTGTCGAAGGTTCCGAATTGAAAGTCCTTCTTTTAGAATATGCACACCTGCTGGCTGGCTGT
Organism: Escarpia spicata; assembly: GCA_963995525.1. Lineage (NCBI taxonomy): Eukaryota > Metazoa > Annelida > Polychaeta > Sabellida > Siboglinidae > Escarpia > Escarpia spicata. The sequence goes on from OZ023210.1 coordinate 26,190,762, forward strand.
TCAGTGTTTTTAAGGCCTTTCATATGTCGGCAAATTTCCCATATGTGCACATCATTTGTCAAGTCAAAACAGATTTATCTGTAATATTTATTAATTCATTTTTTGCTCATCCCATGTGATATTCTGCACTGTGCGAAACAGCTGAGCCTTGAAAGCTTTGACATTCATTGTGGTTTCTGGGTTTCACCTGTTAGTAGGTCAATGAGCGCACAGGTGGCCTCAGTTGGCAGCGTCAGTATTTAGGTCAGTCAAATACAGATGGTCAGAATAGAGAGGTTCATCATACAGGTCATTGGATGGTCTGAGTTGGCAGGTTCAGTCAAGTGGTTCAGTGGTCGAAGTTTGGAGGTTTAACCTCTTGAATCAAGTGACATTATGGTGGTCTGAATATGGTGGTTCAATCTCATAAATATGCCCATGATATGGTGTCTATAAAGAGGGTGAATAACATAGTCAGTGGTCGGATCAGTGGAGTGAGAAGGGTAGTTGTAGGGGTATAACCATGGGTGAAGTTAAATGAAGGAAAGAAGATTTTTTGGATGAAGCATTGCGGCTGTCCAGCTGCCAAGTTTTGGTCAGGCATTCACCACATGGTTGGGGGGTTAATGGGTGTGATTGGCGCCTGGCATCATGCCCACCATAGACAACCTACAGGTGGGTCTTAATGAGTAACCAGTGCCCAGGTGAGGTGATGGGAGAGGGTGGGCTGTGAACCCGTGGGAAAGATCTTAGTCAGAGGTCAACTGACCGGTGAACTGGCCATGTCCATCACTGACTCCTCCAGCTGTCACCAGGTGGTGTATGGGTCATATTTGATCGCATTCTACCCGACGATGTCAAAAGGGTTTTAGATTTATGAAAATGTAAACATTATAAATTTAAAGCACTCCAGAAAGATTATTTGGATGGACACTGTAACTGTAATTATTATAAATTTATAGTTATTATTAGAAGAACAGTTATTTGAATGAGGCACTGTAAATAAAAAATTAAATGTAGTTATTATTATTATTAGAAGTTCTAAGAACAGTTATTTGAACGGGGTACTGTACATGTAATTATTATGAATTTTGAGTTATTATTAGAAGAAGAAATATACCCTTAGTGGGTTGCAGGCATGTGCATGCATGCATGTGCACGTGAATCAGTTGTGTGCGTGACTGCGACTGTGTGTATGAGGGATCTGGCACTAGCCTCACACTGGCCAGGTCTGCTGTGTGTGTGCTACAACAGGTGGGATGTCACTAGTACTTGTGGCTGCCACCTCTGACAGCCGTGGTCTGGGCAATGAACTCTCAGCTGTGGGGGAGGGTGTGGTGGGGCTACCTGTGGGTGTTCACAGGGGAGTGGGGCAGAGTGGGAGGGGAGTGGGGCAGTGGGGTGCAGCCCCGCTGACCAGGTGAGGTAGGGTTACCTGTGCGAACCAGGATGCGGTCTGAAGACATCCTCGGGGCCATGCCGGCTGTCCCAGACTTGTTAGTCAGACAAGCTTGTGGTGAAACCATCACTCAGTGGAGACAACCAGGAAATGACTCTTATTAATGACTTTCACTGATAAAGACATCAGGAAGCACAGTGAGAGGTGTCAGTTCAATCAGGGGTCACCACTGATGGCTGGGGTGAGGGTGGGTGGTATGGGGGGGGGGGGGGGCAGGAAGAACCCTAGACAGGTCCAGCACGTCTTCCTGCTTGTGGTGACTGGCAAACCATGTCACAGTTACAAAAAACATGCATTAATGGAACAACTTTGTTGCTGTAAGGTATTCGGTAAGCCTTGATCATGTCCAAATCAAGTAGATGTGTGTAACAGAAATGTGAGTAGCATGTTGCCAATGAATGTAGTGAGAAATTTGAAACGGAGGTATTACACATTTTTTTCTAGGAATTTTTGTGGTATTTAACACAACAGGGTAACATCTAAGGTAGGAATGTGCTGGCAGTTGGAGATCACAGCATAGCAAGTAACTTGAATCCCACTTAGAAATGTGTGTCTCATTTGATCACTAATTCACATCATTAAACAGACTATCTCTCCTGCATTAAAGGGCAGGAGTCCACAGGAACAGCTTTGGCACTGTGTGTTGAATGTTGTTTCTGGGTGTCAATGTGTCATGTGATCAGGTGTGTTGTCTGTCAACTGGCCAGGTGTGTTATGTGTCACCTAGTAAGGTGTGGTGTGTGTTAACCAATTAGGTATGTTATGTATCATATAGCCAGATGTGTTGTATTTCAACTGCCCAGCGTGTTCTGTATCAACCGTCCAGGTGTCTGGGGTGATAACCAGACAAGGGTGTATTGTGCGACTACTATACCTATGTTATCACCCACCACTGACTGACCACCGGTGTATCCACTGGCCAGGTGTGTTACACGACTAGGTGCAGGTGTGTTACATGACAGTATCCAGGTGTGTTACATGTCTGGTGTTGAGGTGTGCTGTCTTCACACTGTCCCACTGAGGTCATATTCCTCAGCGGCCTCAGGCTGTCTAGATGAGGCAGGCACAGCTGAGGTGAACCAGGGAGACTGGGCGCATAGTGGCAGGCCACAGGATGTGGGCAGGCTGCCAAGGTGTGCTAGAAACCTGCTACAAAGCTGCTCTAATGACTTGGGTCCAGGCCTCACTTGCACCAATTTATAATGGGCCCTAATGATGCCACCCAAATTGGCTGTAGCAGTCTGCCACCACCACTGTGCTGAGAAATGGATGGTTCCCGTGCTGCTGGGTGATAGGAACGGACAAGCGGCAGCTGAAACAGCAGTGGCAGCAGTGGCAGCAGCGGTTGAGTACTGGGCCAGGTGTGTGATAGAGCTAGTAGCCACACAGACCGCATTCCTTTCCTGGGTGCTCGCCATCATCAGAATTTAGGCCATCAGACAGATAGTGTATTGATGATGAAATAGCTGCAGCCACATCACAGCTTGATCAATTGCTGTGGCAGTCGTTTGTTTACATGGCTACATTGTCCATCCATCCTTTCCCGGCTTCTCCCGTTTCTGCCACCAGATTCCCATGTCGGCTGCCGCTATGCTTTCTCGTGCGAGTGAGCGTGTGGTGGACTTCGGTGCTAAGTGCGGGTTCTGATATTGGGGAGACGTACAGCGTTGCATTGTTCACCTGCGCCATATGGAGACGTGGCGGCAACTGGCAGCTCATTCCTAGAAGTTGTCTGCGGATACCGGAGCGCCAGGATACAGCTCGGGGCACTGGCGATGCCTGCCGCAGTAGACCGACTTCATGTGTCCCTGATGTTACACGCTCCCTCAGCTGTGTAACATCTGTACCGCTTGAGGCCGTTACACAACGGGGTTGTTCCGTGCAGACCGGCTGGCCAAGGCTTCCCATCCCTGTTGCTTCCCTTTCAGCACTTTCTCAAGTTTCCCAGCCACAAACATGCATGGCATGGCTTGTAAAAATCAGTTCGGCTTGACTAATGAGTTTCTGGGGTGAGGCAAAAGAATTAAAAGCGTATTTATATAATCCAAGACGAGTGCACAGTGGAGGTTTTTCTGCTGTATACCTGAATGTACAAATTGCCTCGTTACTTCTCACGCTGGTTGGTTTGCAACCTACTCTATCAGCAAGCCCATACTCTGTGCTAAGGTGATCGGCCTTCATGCCATGAACAAGCTTCTCAGAAAGCATATGTTGATGCCAGTTTCTGACAGGGTATATCGTGTGAGACAGAATGGTCGTGGTATCACCTGCAGCTCCAGAAGGCTTGTGTCATCCCTCCCTAGGTGAGGCTATCAGTGGGGTGGCCAGGGTAGCTAACTACTTGCATGTTGTCCTAGAAGCAGGCCAGGGCATCTAGGGATGTGAATGTCATGCCAATGTCACTCAATACCCCTGGATCAGTGTGATGGAAATTAGTACCGGAACGATGGATTTTATCTTGCATTATCATACAGAGATGTTATTGTCAGTAACAATATTGCCAATGTTGTTCTCATTGCTTAACCATTTTGCATGTGTACAGCCTGCTTTCATGTGTTAATTAATGGCCGCTTGTTGGTGAGAGACTAGACCAGATCTGTGGTGTCCAGACATAGGCAGCCTCTGTGTCTTGTCATCCTGGTGCCTTGGCCTGCGCCATGGCAAGATGCCATCATCTAGCAACAGCCGCCTGCACCTCTACTACACTTTTATTGCCTTCATTACTGACAGCCATATGGCTATTGTTACAGTCTCATGGTTGTCTTAGTTCTGTGCTGCAGAGGTCACTGCCATGAGTTGTCACTCATCATCTTACAGGGAATAGTAAACTGGAGTATCCAACCAACAGTCCAACCAAACAACTAGTTGAACCAATCAATAAATCAGTCAGCTTCTCCACATACATCTGCTTCACAACAGCAAAGATGGTGAACATGCATAACATAAAATAGTATAAAATATAAGGCCAACAAGTTGTAACCAACACGTAAATACAATTAATATCAATATAATTAATTTAACCAGTTACATTTAAACAATCAAATTGTAATAGTGTCCCTGATTATAGGATTTATGAACAGTTTTTCATTAAAAATAGATCTGGTAGGATACACTAAAATAGAAGGGGTTTAAATTCAGCAGCATCTGCCTAGGTTACTTATTTATAAAAAAAATTGCCAGCAAATTGCAATGTCTACTTTTCGCCATCTACATGATAGACAAGAAAATGAAATAAGCTCCAGCCTAAACTTATCCACTATTTCTTTCCTTTTGAAAGGTGGAACAGTAAATATGACTGTTCATTGCTTGTTTAGCTGATCATTGTTAGTACAACACTTGACCAGTAGTTGCAGGTTGGGGTGATTTCGTTTGTGTGTGTGGCTGTGGATACAAAGACGTGATGCTACATGTGTGTGGTTTATGTTCCAGCGAAGGCACCCAGGGTGAGGGTTATTCCAAAGGAGGTGGGCGTGCACAAGGGCAAAAGGTTAAAGCTGCGCTGCAAGTCACAGGGGCGTCCCCGGCCCCGCATGATGTGGTTCAAAGAGGGCGTCAGACTGCGCAATGGGGAACATTACCGTATAAGGAACAGCAGGTAAATACTCCTTCATCATTCGTTCGTGTGTACGTGCGTGCGTGCGTGCGTGTGTGTGTGTGCCACCTGTAGTGGAAACTGTCCTTGACATTCAGCGTAGTATGGTTCCCGCCAGCTATCAAAGCTAATACAAAATTAATATTGTCCATTACTGCTGACAGAAATGAAGACATTGATGCAGGGGGAAATGTCAGAGTGCTCAGTATCAGGTGATATATAATGATTTGATGGTGTTCCAGCAGCCTGTTTGAGCAGGAGTCCCATCGGGTTCACGGCTGTTTAGGAACAGATGGACGAGGGTCTGCTTGCAAAGGATGTACATGTTTGTCTTTATTCCAAGTTGTTAGACCCCCAACCGCGCTAGCCAATCAGCTGTGGTTGTTTCAGGGTCTCCCTGTGAGAGGTTCGTTAGCTACTTTTGCCTGGAGTATCATCACTTCAATGACAGCCTCCTGGATGGCTTTCTGTGCAGTTGCATATGGAGGATGTGCAATTAATTAGTAGCTACAGGTGTGATTTGCCACAACCCTGGTCTAATGACTGCAAGTCCTGCATGCAGTGGTTTGAAGTGGGGCTTGGTTGAAGCTCAGGTGACCGAAGGCAAAATCAGTTAGTTCATCTGTACATAGCAGAATTTGATGTACATCGTAATAATCAAACATGATCCATGACTGGTGTCATAGTAATAAAATATATCTCCAGATATTTCTACTGATCCCAGACTTGTTATGCAACCGAAATGTCACGTTTATCATTCCATATAATTGCTTTCACTCCGGGCATTGTAGTCATTATTTTGGTTTTCATTCCTTGCAGCTAATCCATCAACCAGCCAATCAATTGATAAATACATAGTTCTGTTCAAAGTCAATAAATAATATTGCATCTCAGTCAGCCAGCCAGCCAGCCAGCCAGCCAGCCAGCCAGCCAGCCAGCCAGTTGCTAGAATGACGTGAAACTCTCGCCCTACTAAACTTGCTTTACATGGAAACAAGTATGAAATAATTAACCAACTTATAGTGTTTGGTATACGGTGCACAACCATTTTAAAATGTTTATCTTTTCCCTTCTGGAAAAAGGATGAGAAAATGTTGATTTTTATGTCGGCGTTTATATCAGTTTTTTGTACAAAATAATAGATGGCACCACAGTTGAAAATGTCAGTTTCGTAAATGTCAAACCGTTATTAGGAAACAGTGGAAATAGAAGTGAGTAGCACATGTCATCCCTGTAAAATGTCATGTCAACTAAAGCGTCTCCCATTACATTGCACATTGTGTCCTCATGTAACTGACACAAAAATGTAAATGTAGTATTGTTTGTGTTAAATGTATTCTTAGTTTGAATCTTTCACTTGAAATGCTCTATCTAAGACTTCTTGGCAGGAAATTTAATAGTAAAAAAGGCAAGTTCTTACGTAGCGCAGTATCCAGTCCTCAGGACTGCTTAAAGCGCTTTACACTTAATAGTACTGCAATATGCTGCTGGCTCATACATCCCGGAGATGTAATCTTGGTGATAAATATGGCTTTAGATGTACTTGCTCTAATAAGAAGTTTTTTAAAATTATTCTTCAAAAGACATTTAAAATAAACTAAGTGTTAATGCTATGCCACTGTTTCTTTTGGAGGTATGACTGATGGTGTCCACAATCTGCACCTGTTCACATCTTGTTCTGCCACCCTGAAACAGCTTAAGCTGCAGCCTTGTTAATAATTAATATAGCTGTCTGACTTGCTGACAAAGTAGACTACTCACAAGACATGCCAAGTTCTCCCAAGTGCCACTATGCACACTCCGCTGCCAGCACTAGCTGCACTCACACATAACACTTATTTTAACAGCATTTTATCAATAAGCAAAATCTCATTCACACTTTAGGAGTATACAGAAAGCAGCAGTTTGAATGCTTTGTGACAGGCAGTATATTTGTGATGGACATGTCACTAATGATGGCATATACAATTTAACAGTAGTAACATTAGCAGTGAGTGGGTGAATGATGTAAATGTATTGCGTAGTAGATTACACGACCGGTTTAAGTATGACAAATAGCGCTTCCACTGTACTCCCATGACGCAACGCATTATGTGTATTGTTGTTCTGCATTAGTTCCTGTTGGCCCGTTTGAAGCGGATACACCACCCAATCCCATCTTCAGACATGTCATAAATAACGTTTGTCACTAGGCAGGTATGCATTCAACGCAGGAATGCATTGATGATGACACGCACACTGCTGCTAGATAGTATTCATTCAGTTCTATGCTGTGTAGGTGTCACACTATGAAGCCTTACAACGGACATTGACTCTTTCCGCTGTCACCACAGATGGTCTTGTTAGTGGATTTTTGCGGTCAATGGGCAACCTTCCTGTGGCATATAATTGTCAGCAATGGCCAAGTTTTGCAACTGAGATAGGTTGGTGCTAAAACTAGGCATGGTTGGCAGTAATATATTTGTTGAATTACGTTACTGAAGTCCAAGTGCAAAGGTATCCAAGTAAACTGAACCATAGTAGTTTTTATAAGTAGCCAGGTAGATTGAACCTTAATGGTTCTAACAAGTAGCCAAGTAGGTTGAACCATGGTGGTTCTAACATGTTGCCAGGTAGTTTGAACCATACTGGTTCTAACAGGTAGACAGGTAGTTTGAACCATAGTGGTCTTAGCATGTCGCCAGGTAGTTTGCACTGCTGTGGTTCCACCAAGTAACCAGGTGACGACAACCAAGGGGCACAACCCTACATTTTGTCAGTGACCCTGCATCTTGTACCGGTGGGGAGGTCACGCCAGCAGCAGTGGGTGTAACTAGGGAGCAAGAGAGGGAAGGGCGAGTGAAGTGAACCAGTGATAGTAGGGTAATTGAAGTGACAGATCGTCTAACCTCGTTACCCACTTCTGAAGTCCCCCCCACCTGCCCGCCCGCCAGCGCACTAAGTCAACACGCACACATGTTGCATGCTACGCGCACTCCATTGCACAGACAGTGAACTCGTGAGGTGGAGAAAGGAACGCGAGAACCGTTTGAAGGTGTGCACTTCCCGTGGACACTCAAACATCTCACCCGCTAAGCCTGAGCATCCCATGCCCAAGTGAATGCTCCCTTACTGGGTCCACAATGTGCTCAATTTCTGTTCCCGCATGCAATGTGCATGGTACAAAGTGGGATTGTTTGTTCACCTCAAACAGGTGACATTTCTTCGCCACACCCTTCAAGTTCTACTACTTTTTGAGCTTAGATCTCAACTCGAGCTACACAGTACTCATGGGTCAGCAAGTAAAAAACATCGCCAGTATGGCAATGCAAGCATGCAGCTGTCACTGTATCGTGAAACTTCATTTTTGTTGAGATGTTCTCACTGGGATCATTGGGAAACTGCAAGTGTTGCCATAGACAAGATGATAGACGATAAAACCACACGCAGACAATTTCCCGAATTTGTGAAATACCTGTCTAGTTGTGGTTGGCATTTATCTATTACAATGTGGGAGGGATATGAATGCGAGAGATAGTGCAGGTTTCTTGTAATTCTGCCTGCTTAGTGTTAACCTATGACATCTGTTTGCGTTCCATCGACCGCTGTGAGTTCCTACCACCCAGGAGACATCAACAATGTAGACCTATTGTCTCCCCCGTTTTTTCCCCGCTGTGTTCCTCCAGGCCACATCTTATCAGTGGATGCTGTTGAGAACACGGCCAGGTGACTTTGAAGCTGAGGAGAGGTTAGAGGGGGGAGAGGGGGGGGGCAAACTACCAAGTCTATGAGAAGTGTTTATCTGCCGAAGGTTGACCCAAGTACACCAGCAACTTAGGAAGGGAGGACCCCTGCATACCGCTAGTGCTCAATAGTGTAGGTTTGTCGTTTTTGTGCAGTAGAAAAACTGTGTTTCTGCTAGACGGTAGCATCTCTTGGAGCAGGAAGTCGGCTGACATCCGACCAAGCATCCTGTCTCAGCATGATGCATTGTCAGGTACAGGAATGGTGCACATATCTGCTAGTGTGCATGGTACAAGGTTAAAAGTGAAAAAGAGACTTGTTTGTTGGTCCTGCTTACCCAATATGTAGTAGTGGTAAATTTACATGTTTTGCTGCAGTCATATAATAATATCAAAATTATATGTATTGTTACAAGTGATTATTAAACTTGTTCTGGCCATTGGACCATCTGACTCAGAGGACATTTTAAGATGGTACTATGTGATATGCAAACAGGTGTTGTGATGACACCTGATTTCTTGCTATATCTACATATATACAGGGAATGTAGTTGGGTAGCGATATAGGCACATAGACATATCCACATTATCCTCTCTTTGATACAGCTAGATGCTTTCATTTGTCTTCAATGAAGGGGATAGGACCAAGCACCTTCAACCCTATGTTAGCCAGTGCACATCACTAAAGCAGTTAGCCTGCACAGTTAATTAGTCTGGCAAGCTGTCTGCTGGTTCTGGTCATTAGGATGTCTGACTTGACTGGCCACAGTGGTTGCCCCTTGCCCAGTGGCAAAGATGCACTTTTTGTCCTTGCCCTCGGCTCTGCACACTCCCAAGTATAATTGGTAATTTGAAATCTCTGAAGTCTGAAGAAACACAGCGGTTCTAGCTGCTGGGAATCTGTGGTTGGAGCCACAGCCAATGAATTTCTGTTTGTCAGTTGTCAAGCTGCGTGTGAACGTCAGCGTTCTGTCAGCGTGCCATCAGCCTTGCAGGTGTGAACTTGTACTCGACTGCGTAGCAACTGACCCCACCCTCCACCCGCCCGCTACACAGCCCCTCAACGTGCCAACCTTGCCCTCGTTTACTACACAATGTTTGTCGCTTAAAAAGAACGGCGCTATTTTCACACTTACGCTCAGCGTTTCATGTTGCCCATGGTCAGTTACTAAGTGCACTGAACTGCTTAACATGCACAACCTTCCCAGAGGACCCGAGTGTTCCAGATGTACATGGCCTAATTCCCCCTCTTTGCAACCCAATTTTCCCACCTATCTCATTATAACAGCTGTCTTCCCCCTCCCAGTTGGTGGCCCCAGGGAAGGCCTCCTGGTGGTGCCTTGATAGCTACCATTGCTACTACTGTCTATAGTTAGTTAGCTACCTCTTCCATTCCTCATACACCTGCAATGTTGCTGCGGACATTTTAACAACCATAGCAGATGTTGATGCTTGTGCTGTTCAGTGGTTACATATTGTTGATATTGCCTGCAGCCTACCTTGTGTATGTTTATGGTTCCGAGAACAACAAACTCCACCTAGCATGTTGACAATGACCTAAGTAACAGTAATTGTTAATCTACACACCCAAACCTGGCAGACACGTGTCAAATATATCTTGAAAATATTCACTATGCTAACATTTACACAATCAGCATTACTGCTATATTTAATTGTCCTTTGTGCATTTCCTGACACACCACCATGTACACTACTCTTTTTAATGTTTCTAATTTTCATGCTTTCTTTGTTTTAAGTGTCAATTCAGACACTAATAATTCTATATTAATTAAAACTGTAAATTGTCATTTCAGACACAAGTCTGTGCTTCAAGTGAGGACAGTAAACACTGAGGACGCAGGCGTCTACCAGTGTCACGCTGTCAACATTGTCAACCGCACTGTTGCCATAGCAACGGTGAGAGTCAGGAGAGGTGAGCGCTCTTCACTTTTGCCATCTTCGTTTTTTTCATTTTAAAACTCCACATGAATTGGTTGGAAAACAATGTAAAACACATGTATTTTAATGCAGAGAAACGTGGAATTAAATCATTCTTTTCATTTCTAGGAGCTTGTTGCGTCGTTTGTAAGTTATCCAAAGCAACTAACTTATAATTTAATTATACGTGTTAACTTCCATTATTAAAATGACTAACTAAGCATTTTCAGAGTCTGCGTTTCTGATGTAGTAATCTCTGTTGGTTGAAGCGATCATGTTTTGTGTATTGGTAATGCTTTGCTTAAACGCTACTAGTTAACAGACGTTGACTAGACAGTTTGGTGTTGGCTTTTCCAGCTTGTTTGTTGTTGTAACATGTTTCTATTGGCTTTATTTACACTCTTATGATTCTTTAGATCGTTAAAAGTGTATTGACTTAATGGCTGCTACTTGGGTGTTTGTCAACCACATCACTGTCTTGTAACAAGTTGATATTCCCGGTAGGTTACCTTCGCCAGTGGTGGCCCCCATTACCTCCTCTGTGGTCTGACTGCTAGAATTGCCACCAAGTATTGGAGCATGAATTAGTGTGACATATCTCAAAAGATCAACACCATGGGCAATCAGACGACACTTTTATGTTTCACTTATAATTCCGCCTGGCCTTTATGTGGTGGGGATACAGCCATTCAAGGTGGCCTTAGTGGGGCGTAAGGCAATAATACCCTGGGGGATGGTCTGGGTGGCTGTGTCACAGAGGGGGTTTTATAACTCTGTTTTCTCAGGAGCCTGCTGTGGGTGGGGGGTTTTGGGTGGGTGGGCTGGTGAATGACCCCACTGCCCTGATGGGGATTGTCCAGAGGGCTGGATGACTTGTCTACCTCAGCCAGGTCAAATGGCTGGCATTCATCACAGTTATTGCTCTTAATCATCAAGTCTGCCTTGAATCCTTCTTCATCCCTTTTGGCCTGACTCTGGCACCACAGAGTAGCCACTACTTGAGGGATGACCACTACCTATCCAGTGAAATTAATCTTTTATATCATACACGTCAAATAATATAATTTTTGTTATCTTTTACACACAGTTGCACATGATCTAGTTCCGCAGCCAACTATCAGACCACTCAATGAACTGTGGTCTCATTTATCAAGCTTTGGTTTGGACAAGACTGTGGCAGAGAGCTCTTTTCTTTAAGAGCATCCATTTAGTTGATGGTCCATTTATTTGGTCATAATTTATTGCTCACTTACACTGATGGTGTGGTTTGACATTTCAGATGTTTTCAGGGATTGAGTGATAAATAACCGTGAACTTGGCCACAATGCTGGACATTGGCAGACATCGTGTTTATTTTCCTTGTGCAGTCAATCCTCCTTCTAACAGTGATGAGGTTCGATCAAAACAGAATTGAAGGTCAGAGAGGTGGAGAGTTCCATCACTGTGTAACCACCAAGGACATAGTTTGCAGGCTAGAGTTTCCTATCATGTTTACTTCATATTCACATCTGGTCCATTATTGATAAGAATAACATTTGTGGAGGCTCAATCACTAAGTGATCGGTTTAATAGCATGTTTTCTTGCTCGGGTTGTGAGGTAGCATCCCAAACCTTTGCAATGGTGGAAAGTAATAATTAGCCACGGTAATTATTTGCTTAGGAAATATTGCCATCGTTTATTCACTTTTATGTTTTCCTCCAAAGAGAAGTCACCTGTGGAATGGAAAGTTTTTTTACAATTCTTGAAAATTACCCTGACGTTACATCATTCAGTAAGGAAAGTCGATATTTTTACCCAGAGCTACTGAATTGGAACAGGCAGACATGTGTGCCGAATTAAATCTCGCACTAAAAATGATTTGTATCTGTTTCTACCTGGTGGAAAATATCATGTCATTAATTACTGAACACGCACATGATTTATTAAGTAGGCTGCATAGTAGATTCAGTGTGACTACTGCAGATTCAGTGTAACTACAGCGGATCTGGCCCACTGGGATCCCCAGCCCCCCTCACCCCCCCAGTAACAAGGCAAATTAAATAGTCGCCTGGAAAAAAGCCGATCAAGCCTTTAGGGTTATGGCTGACTGTGTCTGCTTTTGAAGAATTAATTGTTTTTTCTGCCAGTCAGCTGTAAACAGACACTATGGATGGTTGACTTGCCTGCTTTTGCTAGATTCTGCCATCAATCTTCCCGTAGGCTTCACTGCAGAATTCAGTTCAAATAAACTATGCTGACTCCCAGACCCTGCCCAGTCTGAGAACGGAGGAAGATCCCTGGTTTTCCTGCAGGCCAGCTGTCACTGTGGAGGCTGACACTGGTGGGGAGGGATCCAGAAACGATCCCATAATTTTTGGGTGCTGTCAAGTTATTTTGGTTGTCTGTTGTCAGTATTTTTATATGAACAATTTGAGGCTCGACAATGTAGGGTGAAGTGCATTCAGTCAACATCTCATCTGATCTGGCCATAACAGCCTAGGTAAAAACATGAAGGGACAATAGAGTGACACAGGAAAGGTGAATAGCAAAAGAATTATTTAGTTTGACTCACAATACTGAAATAGCCCTAGATTGTATTTTTAATGAGAGAATGTGTAAAGTGCGTGATATCAGGAAATATATTGTCACCAGTTCCACTATGGATGGAAGCATATTTAGAACATCCGGCATCTGAAATGCATACCTTGGTAAACAGGTGGGAGTGGAGTGAGGGTGTGGTGTGGGCCAGGGGGGTAGGGTGTGGTAACTGTGCCATTGTTTCCAACACAGTTACCACTGGTTGTTGCCTATGGTTTGGTGTATTTCTAGATCCTGGAGTTGTTATCTGGCTTCAGCTGGAAGTCATAAATTATAATTTATTTCACTGGTAGTAGGTTGTAAAAGAAATATTTTTTACACGGCCTTTTGAGTTATCTTACAGCATTTTTGTGTAACTGGAAGAGATGTGTGCCCATCCGGAGATAGCAGTGCAGGTTTTGTGCAGGCAACAGACCTTTATGAGGGATAACATTTTGACCAGTAAAAAATGTCCTGGTAGATAGTACTAGAAACACATCTGCTTGTGAACATACAATCCAGTGCAAACATCCATATACACATGCGCACGCGCGTGCACACACGCACACACACACACACACACACACACACATATATGTGTGATACACATTTTAAAGAATGGATATGAATAACAGTGAGTCTTTTCTACCCATCCAAATTCAAATTTCAAACTGTCCAAAATGAACTCGACCCATTCAAATTTCAAATGATGGGTGGATCTTTAGACAAAGCTGTGGCCCAGACTGAGATGGTGGACCATGGGCAGTGCAGCTTTGTGTATGCAACCTCTGGCTTATTGGTTCTCATTATCTCCACAATCAGATATTCCACAATGTCGCAATCAGTAATGCTGCTGTAGCCAGTGTTGTCCAAGCTACAGGAAGATCCAGTCAAGGTCAAATATTGTCACTGCTCATTGACTCCGTCAAAACGGTGTTTAGCATTATGCAAAGAATGATTGAGATATTGAACGGCTTCAGTTAAGTTTGTTCTCTTTTTGTAGGCGTTTTGCATCGTGCTACCTTGTTTGTGCAAATCTGCATTTTAGGGGACAATGAGAGTGAAATATAGAATGATGTTGAAGGTGACTCAAAGGAGAAGAGTGGAGCAGTAAACCAGAAAGAAAGTAAGAAAAACTGAAGTCGAAAAAAATAGTTAATGACAGAATGGAAATGAGAGAACACAAATTAAAAAGTAGAAACGAAGGGAGAATGAGAGAAGGAGAAAGGACAGGAGGAGGAGTATGACAATGAAAGCCAGAAGAATATAGAGGACAGGAGATTACAAAAAAGGAACAGCGAGAGAGAGCGTATAAACAAACATTGCGTGTTGACGACATGGAGGGGGGTGGCAGTAGAATGATTATGGTCGACCGCGAAAGGTCTGCCGCCAGTTGATCATAACAGATCAGGACTTTGATGATTTCCCCTGTAAATATCTGTCTTAACAAAGCCAGCAGCTATTAATGCCAAGTAAAGTGGCATCTGGCTGATGTCTGAGTTGATCATGTGATGGCACCGGGAAGACACGTAGCGCCACCTGATAACGCGCTAATGCGATGCATGCACCGTTACTGTCCGACAGTGGTAACACACACGCTGTTGTCACTGGCAGTGGGTTACAGTAGATATAGACCACGGAGATATTGGACGCCATCTCTTGTACGGATGGAGAAGTACAAAGTTGTGGTGAGACAGTGGCGCCGCCGTCTTTGTGATGGCTGGCTCCAGTAGAGGGATGAGCGACATCACACATAGAGCACTCTGCTCCGACACATGTTTGATATGCCACCTATCTATGATAACACGTCTGCCACTCGCAGCAAAACCTCTCGCCGTCTCACACATACACAACAGATATATGCATTTAATTCATACCTCGCCGTGCGTAATGGGCGAATCGATCACCGCCGGAATCGCTGTCATATTTTATTTCAACTAAATGGCTCTGTATTTATAGCTGCGCGTTTGGCAAACACAACAATTGTGTTAACAGGCTTTATCTGAGGAAGGCTAGTAATCTTGTAGCAGCTTCTACAAAGGCTGAGCATCTGAGAGGCATGTAGGTACTGATAACTAGGGTGTTCAGTGTACCTAGTAAGCTAAAAATGGGGGTCTCAATGGCCTGTACACAAGACTGGCAGATGCCTAATCCTGCCATACACAGAAGCAGAAGATTTGAATTTAAAATTATTTTATAATAATACAACCTTTTTATAGTTTATTAATAAGATGTAAATTTTATTTTCATGGATTAATTGGCAGTGATATTGTTCCTTTTTGAAATAAACATAACTTCTGGGTATATACATATAACTAAATATGCAGCATGTGTTGGCGTTGTTGTTAGGTAGAGCTCTCTGCATTCCTGTGTATGTAGATACAGGTATGCAGGTTTCATTTCATGTTAACCTGACTTTTCTGCCTCGACATGTTGTCAACCAATATGTAGAGTGAGCCACCCCCTGTGTTTTGTCATGACACTGCTGCCACCTGGAGGATTGATAGGATAGCAATGCAGTAAGCTGTTAAAGCTTTATTAAATATGCGAGCCGGCAGCGACGGCGCAGGTCGCTGGTGCTGGCAAGGACAAAGCAAGTGTGTGGAACACGCTTGGCAGTGACGGACAACCACTGCACGACGCCGCGGACATGCGCTCAAGTAGGATCCTGTACTTGTTTCATCCTTCATGTGTGACTGCTTCTCCCCTCAGGTGTTGTGTCGTTTGCTGCTTCTAAAACAGGCGCTAATTGATTGGTCTAAAAAGTCATCAGCCTTATGTTAATGGTCAGTGTAGTCATGTTCAGTGGTCATGGATGTTGGCGTTGGCTTGTGTTGCACACAGGATCTCATGTGACATTGGTGTCCCAGCTGCGGGTCTTGTGTGTGTGTGTCCTGGTCTTTGCTGGGACTGGGTCGTGTTGTTGCCACGTACGGTGACTTGTCCGACCGACCAGCCGCTGACAGACTAGCGGAGCAGTCAGTGCAAGTCATGGCTGCATCCTATTGCCTGCATGCTCTTATAAATCAACGCGGGTAATTTTTATCATGTACTTGGTGGTTTTTCTGGTCTCATTTCTCTCAACAATAACCACACATGAGCCATACGGGTCATTGATAGGGGATAATGGTGCACTTTATAGGGTCCAAACGGTGAGACCACCATGGTTGGACTGTGGTGAGGGGTTCGGAAATGGGTGATTTAGTTGCAGTCCGGTGCGTTCTTCCCGTCTCCTTCTAACCCGTGCACTTGGTGCAGTGTTCCCTTTCTGAGAATTTCATTCGTCGGCTTCCAGCATCAGTTATTGATCTGTGGTATGATCCATAGCATTTCTGTCATTGACTGCGTCTAGAGAATGGCCTGAAATAGACGGCGGTATCTACGTATTGTGGCGATGTACGGCGCCTGGAATCCTCGAGGACTCACTCACACAGGGAGGGACATGGCCATGTCAGAGAAGTGCCACGGCTATGTAATATTGATGTGCCGACTGTCACAATCCCAGCCACTTCCCACAGACATAGGGAAAGGGAGGGGCCCGTCTCGCACGCGTCCAAGTGATATGTCACGGTCCAGGACAGTTGCGGCGCCTGTGTTTGTTTTCCTGCCCTGCACACATCAGGCACATCTTTAATTATATCGGCCATCTTTTTATGACCACTGAGGCAGGCTGGACACATGTTTATGATCTTTCATCTGTGCCTGTCTTGCGTTTGTTTTTCTCTGACGTAGTCGCTTCGGCCTAGGCCAGTGGAACTGAAACGTTGGCTTAAAGCACTGCTTCTGAGTGTGAAGTCACAGCTTTGGAATATTTAATGAAACCACAAGTTTACTATACAGCTAGCTTTTACAACATGAAATCACAGCTACATAATACGACACCACATCTTTAGAATATGAAACCACAGCTGTTGAATATAAACCAAATTATATTGTCAGAATTGCAGCTTCACCAATAGACAGCTGTAGCTGAAATAAGGGTCTTCCTTGTTGTTCCTCAAGTTTTGCACACCTATCTTCAGTTGGGTAGGACAGGTAGAGCCAGGCAGTAGGGACAGGTACGACCATTTGGGAATGACAAGTGGGTGTATCTGGGGACAATAACTGCACCCATCTAGTTGGTCTACTTGGGAAGGATAGTGGGTTCATCTGTAAAAGACACAAGTGGGACCGTAAGGAAAAGTCATGAGTGGGTCCAATCGGAAGACACAAGTGGTTCAAATCAAAAAAGACAAGTCCCATCTGGGAAGTAGATAAGTGGGTCCATCCGGATATCCGGAGAAATAGATAGAAGTGGATCCATCCGGGAAGGACACAAGTTTAAGTGGATTCACGTGATGGACTACTTCGTCCTGTGTCTATGGCCAAGTGCTGGACTTAGCTGGAGTTGTTGCAGTGGTTAAGAAAAGCGAGCATGTTTATCGTGTATGTAAGAGTGTGTAGAGAGTGGCAGGCATCTGGTGGACATGGTTCTCATGCTGGAATGTTGTTACGTACCAGCGCGGACTTATTGTAGGCGTTATGTAACTAGACAGGCCATTGTTTGGGACAATGTATTACACAGTGATGTGACATGGCATCAGGAAGCGATTTACATTTACAATTATGTTAATTCGTTTTCTTGAAGTTGGCATTACAGAGAGTGTTAGGTGTTATGGTTTCTAGAAAGATGTGGTAACTGAAACCATATCATGTCAGGCCAAGAGACGAACATCCTGATTGTCATGTGAGATATATTAGATATATTAGTTCCATGGTGAAAGAAACTGGTATTTAATAAGTTAACAAATTGATCGGGATTGTTAATGCATTTTCTGACTGATATATTTGTACATTAAAACACTTAAGAAATGTTGATCAAGTTTGTTAAGAATTTTTTTATTTAGTGACATTTAGTTGTATATTTCTATTGTGCTGTGGTATGTAAAACATGGCAGTGTTGGGACGTGACAGTCTCAGGTGGTGACTCAGGTGTATCAATTGACTGACTGAGTCATGGGATGACAGGGAGTAATGATTGGGGCAGTAGGGAAGGGGGTGGGAAGGAGGGGATTGGCAGCAGGTGGCTCCAGTAATGCCTAGACCACCTAGTTGCCCTGTTGTGAGGCAGGAACAGGTGTAAGCACATGTCTCCCAACACTCACCCTCACTTTGCTACACACCGCTCACCCCACCTCAGCTTGCTCCTCTGCTAAGTAATACTCTTAATCTCCCTGAATCATTATCCTCCTGTGGAGAACAAAAGCTGGTTCGCCCCGCCCACCTGCCCCTGGCCTATCCCAGTTTCCCATGGCTTCAGGTTCGTCTCCCCTCTAATCGGCCATGTGGGGTACAGTAGGATGCAAGCAGCATCACTGGGTGGTTGTTATATATAACTTATATACTCTGTTAGTTTTGACTAGATGTGTCATCTAGGCCCATATTTGTCATATGAATATTTTCAGAGTTGTGTAGTGTGACAGTTTAGTGACAATTAGGTGACAAGGTAGTGACAGTAGTATGACACCGGGGGTGATTGATATGTTAAGTTAACATGATCCTGGCTGCTTAAGACATCAGCAGCTATGCCATAGGTAATGTCCATGGATGATACAATGGCTCCACCTCGTTGGAGGAGTCGGCTAAGGATGCATGGTCAGATTCAGCACCAGTGTGGACCAGGGTCAGTTAGAGCACTGACCACTGTTTATGGCCAGTAGCAGCCCGAAGCAGTTGTGTCCAGTAGGTGCGTATGTAGATGGCTACTTGCCTACTTGGTACGTCTGTCAGACATCTGCTCCAGCCATTGACGTCACTACTGCCGCCAGGAAGACTTATATAAAACACAGATTAACTACAACCATGAATCCAGCAGGGTTGTTTGTCTGTTTGGCAGGTATTTGGGGGCCGCCTGGCCCCTGTCTGCCCCTCCAGTCTGTCACTGTGTCGGCCTGCTTGACAGGCGACAATTGATGTAGATAAGAGACGATGAGTTGTGTCTAAAAACCCTAGTGTCAGTGAGTGTTACCGCAGCGCATGTTGATGTCTGATCGTTGAGGAACTGCTGCCGAACTGCCAATGCATCTGTGTTGAGTTTGTGCGGCTATGTCGCAGAATCTGTGGCGCGCCGCTTTTTTCACTTCAAAATAACATCTCTCCAATTTGCTTCCTGCAAATCTGAAATAGTTTTGCCCAGATTAGACACGGTTGTCATTATAGCATTCGTTTTTGTCTGCTGGAGAGAACTGTTTCTGATGTCTTGCAATTGATACACTCTTAACTTGTGCCGGTTGTCGTCTACTTTTTGTACACAAAGTCACAAAGTTCTACAGACTTGTTGACAACAATGCTGTTTTTATTCTTTTAATAGGAATTTGTTGGTAGTTTCTTGTCTTGCTTTTGTATCTTCATCATTGTTGATGTCTTCGGAAGTATTAGCCACTGCCGTTCTTATTTCTTCTGATTAGGAAATCAGGTGCTACTTAAATAAGTGTGTGCGTGGATAAACATGCAAGGGTGTTCATACATGCATACCCATGCACACACATAACTGCAGGTAAATGCAGACACTTGGAAGACAGTATATCGCCAGACATTGGTGTAAAGGTTATCAGGCTTCTTTCAGCACCAGAGCAGCATAACACATATCTATATAGTTTTGTCTGGCACCTCTTGTATGTAGCGGCTCTGTCTGTCTGTCTGGTGATGAATCTCACAAGACATAATACATTGTTTGATGAGAACCATTCTTACTTAGTCCTAGATCACCGGGCAAGCTTTCATGATTTTATGTCATCAATTTAGCAAGTCGGTTACAAAACAGCATCCGTTGGGTGGGAGATACTGGTTCTTTCCCAAGCTTAAATGATTTATCTATTGATTAATATGCTGGCTTTGGGAGCAGTGTGGCAGCATTTCCTCCTGGTATCAAGGTCCATCAGCCTCTTTTTCCTCAGTTCATTCATGTCCCTCAACCATTACCTTCTGATCTACCAATAGGCACGGTATTTAAAAAGCACAAACGTAGTTATTTAGAGTGATTTAGATGCATGTTTGCTGCTTACATTGGAAGCAGTAGACAAATTGAATGGTGAGCCACTCTCCAGAGGGCAACACTGTGGCATTACTTTACCAGGAAATGTCATTGGCGACAGCAGAAATAACATGACAAAAAACATGTACTGGTGATAACTGCAGCACTGGGTGTGTTGCTGCGTGATCGTGTATAAACTGGTGATTTATTGTGCGAGTGTGTTTTGTGGTCGCAGCTGAGCGTGAGTTGAGTGGGGAGGATGAGGGGAGAAGGAGAGGCAACCGCAGGCGTCACAGGAAGTCTAAGAGGAAACAGCACAAAGGTAACAGCTGCTGGGACAGTGCGTGTGGAGCACAGAGGCTGTCGACACCGCATGATACCCTGGTCTGTCTCCACATCGCATGACTTCTTTGTAGGATTCTGACATGGTCCAGAAGGCATGATACCCCTCACAGTCCACGTCGCATGACTACAGTTGACCACACAGTTCTATCTAGCTAGTAGCGATCTCCAGTGGAGGTAGCTGATGCAGTATGGCATCTTGCTATGGGGCGAAACCTTTAAAGCGATCAGTAGATGGTCAAGAAGATTGCATGGTGGTTATCTTTGTGAAGCTCTACTTGCTATCAAGAGGTTGATCGTGTGGTCCAGCATGTTTGCTCATGTGCTTTTATGTGTTTGCATGTGTATGTGTATTCTATGTGCATGAAGCCCAATACAGATATAATGGCCACAGCATGATGACGTTAAGGATTTGCACGAGTATAATAGAGTAACTGTGGTGATGTAATTGTAGTGCATGACTCACTTCTCTATTTCATCATCTCTCATTCTAACAAATATTGATACTTTCTGAGGAGACGGTGTTGAAGTAACAGCTTGTGCATGGATTGTGTGATGTATGTCTCTCACTGGCCCACTTAACCAACGTATGTGGCACACCTAAGTATAGTTGCATTGTACCAGTCGCCGGGTTGCATTGCCATGCGCCTCTAGCGATGCTTGCATCTTCTGCCATCGCTCTTTCTTAGCTCCATGTCGTGCTAACCAGTGCATGTACCATGTACACATTGACATAGCAAGCTTCCTGAGGTAACGAAAGGAAAGATTTTTATTAAATTCTCTATGAATGAAACTGAAACTTACATTAACGTAGAAAAGGTTGTCAACATTTCTGACTCACTTGAAAATTGATTGTCTACAATGTACGAAGGTATTTTGGTGCTGGGCCTTGGTGCCACCAAATAACAGAATTTATCAACTTCCATGAGTTGTATTATTGTTAAAAGTGCAAAGACATTTACCTCTATATCTGTTTATAGTTCATGTATTAATGCATAGACATTGCCACTTGCAAGCAGAGCATTGCCTATAGTAACAGTGAACACAACAACGATGGAACTATGATTACATAGACACATTGAACTAACTATACTTTGTTGCATCGTCAGATGATGGGACAATGGTGGCGTCACCTACACATAGCTCACCGCCTGCCCATGCAGTGCTGTGTCTGCAGCAAGCGTACTGCCTCAACAAGGGCACCTGCTATATGCTCAAGGAACTGGGCACCAAGTTCTGCAAGTGAGTATGTCAGATACGTTTTTTAATTAACCATTTGGGTTTTTATTGTGTGAAATGAAAAAGAAGAATTTGTACTTTCTGTTTTATTATAAAAAGATGGGTTTTTCTTGACCAGTTGCACAGTGTACCAGTGCTGCCATCTAGCAGATAATAAACAAAACAACATAATTTATAAAGATAGGCTTCAGAAGACATTTACCAAAATTACAATTTAAACATGTGTTGGCGCAGATTTTGTAGAAATGTCCACAACGAAGCACCAATTTAATCTTGTGCTGCCTCAGTCTACACCATAGCGTGTCGACAGCCATTCAACAGAAATACATTTGCTCGTTATTAGCAAAGTACAACAAATACTGATGTGACTCGTGCGAGCGAGCCAGGCCGATCGATTTGCACATGTAATGCAATGGTTGTTTAAACGCACAAGTTAGAGAGTGTTTATGGGAGCCGTTGCGATAGCAAGACAAGCAGGCACGAAGCCACGCACACCATGTTATTATGCTGTACATGAAAGTGAACTAAGAGATTGCTGATGGATTGCTTGCCTTTCACCCGTTCTCATTAGTCCACTTATCCTCGTCTATGGATTTTCTTACGTCTTGTGAGTACAGCCACTCAGCTCCGCAGTGCAAATTGACAATTGACAGTCTGCGCACGGTTATTAGAGGTTGCAATAATTTCTCGCCGCCTTTGATGCGGCTGCGTGGAGTGTGGAGCTTTTAAGCTGCGCCAATCAATAATGTGGAAATTAACAATTGAACAGAAAATATTCATTAATTACTGCTACAAACTGATTTTGTGATTCATTTTTCATCTGGTGTGTGCATTGTACGATTTGTTAGCACATTGTATTGTCACATTTAAAGTGATATGTCTGAGAATGAGATTGCATGAAATTAACGTGTTAAAATGATGGTCATCAATATTCAAAAGTAATGCAGTTTGTAGGGAATGACTTTATACATAAGAATCTGGTTGCTTGAAGTCACAAAGGCAGCACTGGTTTATCGTTATTATATCATGTCGTTTTCTTGATGATGTGTACTATGACTTGGCCCTGATGTAACGACCTCCCTCACAGGAGAGTGCATTCTGGTGCACAGTGTTGACCTCTCCCACAGTCGTTTCATGTACCAATGACCTTTCCAGATGCACAGATGACTTTGTCGGTCGGCGGTGTCAGGAGAAACGTGCTGACATTGTTACTGACGATGACATAAATGTTGGAGAGAGTATGTATAATGAGTGTGATTCGGTCCTATACTGCGTCCCCTACTGACCGCCGCCCCCTACTGACCGCATGACATGATTGGTCACTCCGTCCACTCAAGCATCCACACAGCGTCACATGCCGCTTCTAAATTCTAAATAATCATTTCTAAACACACATGGATATTGTGTTAAATTTATGAGATAAAAAGAGAAACAAATAAAAAAAATCTGGTGTTCAGAATTCATGGAGTCACTTGGTGTTTCAAAATTCTTACTGAATGCTTCTAAGTTCATATTAGTTTATAAAGTATAAAGAAAAACAAAACAAATTGGTACTGAGAATTCACATCGCATCAAATGCCATTTGAAACTTACTGAACATGTATGACTATTACTTTTGTAAGGCAAACATTTGAAAGAAATGTTAAACATTGCAATGAGAAAGCAGATGGCATGTGGAGTGTGGAAAGACTTATCCGAGTTCACGTTGACCGTGAGATACCGAGACCGCGGACTGCGGCATTGACCACTACTAATGATGACCCGTTTGTTGCAGTTGTAACCCTATTAACAACCAACCCACTTAAAGCATGGCACTACAAACCTTTCAGGGTCGCACAATGAAATGGGTGGGATACAAAGGGGGCATGGGGGGTTTAATGCATGACTGGGGTGTAAGCCAGTGGTTACTCACTTAGGGGGATAGTTTCTAAAAGCATGAGTTTGAGATTTTCAGTGCATGAATGAGGGGGATACTCACCTTATCTACCTTATCTACCAGGTATGCAAAAGTTTAGTGGATACTCAGTTTGTCAGTGCATGAGTGAGGGGGATACTCAGTTTTGCAGTGCATGAGCTAGGAGGATACTCAGTTTCTCAACTCATGAGTTAGGGGGAACTCAGATATCCACGCATGTAGTTAGCGCATGTTCATGTTGACAGCAATGTACTGGACACACTATGTCCTTGCTGAATGTCATTCTAGTAAGACTATCGATCAGCCTACTGTGAATACATGTATGAGAATATATATCTGAATCTTGTTTTCTCATGAATAGCATCGGGAACTTATAGCTATAATTTACAATTTATAGCATTCTTTATTGTGCCTTAAAAGTTGTTAGCTTAAACAGTCCAGTTTTCATCTGCAATGTATATCTAACAAAGCAGGAATTTTACTTATAAGATAATGATTAATATATACCATATTTACATATTGCTGTACTGTGCATGCAGATTACTAATGAGCTGTGTTTTTACGCATGGATGCACCCAGAAAGTAGCCTATTACTGAAGCCTAGCTCAGAAGCCATGCTTTAAGTGGGGAGGTATCCTGGATGAACCGTGACCTGGCCACTGACCTTGACCTTAATGCATTGACCCTTCTATTGTGTGCTATGTCTAACTAATGTCGTTCGTTTCTTTGTGTGTGTTACTTTCTCCGTCGCAAAAGCTAATAGTTCTCATTGCTACCACCAGGTGTCAGCCGGACTTTATTGGTCATCGCTGCGAGACGACGAGCATTTTCAATGTTGTCAGAGAATTAGAGAGTATGTATACAAACAATGTTAGCATGCTTTTTACTCGACATTATATGACCATGATTATCACTGGTTGTGCAAGAGTGTAGTAAGCAACACTTTGTAGTAGATGTGTATAGTGTGTATGTATATTTTACACGTTAATTCCACTACTATGTAGAACCTCGATCATCCCGTTCAACTACCATTAAGTGTAATTTCAGTCTCGGTCGTCCCTGTACGTAACATCATGTTTAACGATTCTGGTTTGTTACGTTTCTGAGCGCAAGTTCCTGATTAATAAGGCGCAGTAAAACTTTAATTATTACAACTCATGCTATTGTCTCTTTACTAACTGCCCCATTAATATACTCATCCCACCATTTAATACAAATACAGATGAATGCAATGTACCACACAAATAGTCAATGTTATCATGTACTGGGTAGTTTGCATGTATATCAATGTGGTACATGTGGTGGGTACATATGTGTACTATATGTGATGTCTGTTGTGTTTGATGTCTCCACCCTTGTCCTCCCATCTCCATGGAGACCAGCCTCCTTGTTCGTTTTCAGTACCTCCTCAGCCTCCCATTCGTTTGTGCCACCATGGCTGCAGTCTTCTTGTATGGCAAACATTCCCAAATTATCAGTTTGTAGTGGCACCTACTTTGATTACCCCAGCCTACAGTACTGCCTCCGTTGTTCCAAAACAATCGGTCTGCTTATGGTGCCTTGGTGACGGTAACTTATATTCACCTATCATTTGATGACAATTCACCAGTTAGAGAAAGACCTCGTTGGTTCACCATGGACAGATAAAAACTGTGCAATTCCTCTTGACTGTTGACATCAGGGCACCGATGTAAGACTGGTCCCTGGCGGCCAAATAAGGCAGAAACATTGGAGGAGATGCCAGTCAGCGTGTGGCTGGCCATGTACCTACATCAGTGCGTGTCTGGCCATGTACCTACACTTGTTATCACCCGGCTACAAAAACAGCCCCAGTAACTGGCGCTGATCTTGATCGGTTTTTACATGAAATCTTTGTATGACCCAAAGCGATGCAGGTGGGCAGGTGGTTGGCTTGTTATGTATGTCATGTAGCATGGATGATGGGACAGTACAGATGGCATCATGCCTTGAAAGAATTTGGCAGCAACGTTCAGCCGCTATGCCCTGGCAGCTTGCCGTCATCGTGCCTCAAAAATTAAACAACCTTGACACGTTTTATAATGGTGCCCTGTGTTATCTCTAAAAGCCATGGCCCTCAATATTGCCAGTAGTTAGGCATGTTGTGTGTGACGAACTCAAGTGATGAATATTACATCCTTTAACATTAAGTGATTGTTGATTGGTCAGTGAGTATGCGGAAACACACGTGGATTCCACAGTGGCGCCACAAAGCCGTCTAACACTCTTGTTTATCGACGGCTCCCTACCTGCAGTGCACAGGTTTACAGCCGTCATCTGTTGGCTAATTCAAGTATTGTGTATGAGTAGAAAACAGTGTGGTTAAGTGCCCACAAGTACAATGTATAACTGTACTGATTTAGTGCCAGTCGGTGGGTGGGATGACATGGCAGTGCACTACGTGTTCTATTCCGAAGTAGCTCCATGTCGCGTGAATACAAATAGCCCTAATCAGACATGCTGTCTGACAATAATTCAACACACAGTCTCGCCACATTTGTAGGGGTTACTTTTACACACAATTTCACCACATAAAATTTCACATTTCTGCACGCAATTTTTCACTACATTTTGACACTCATTCTCGCCATATTTTTACATGTAAACTTTTTTCTAGATGCAAGCTCACCACATTTCTAAACACAATCTCACCACATTTCTAAACACAATCTCACCCACATTTTATAGGATCACCACATTTCTAAGCACATTATTTCTTTTATATAAAACATGCTTATTTCTACAAACGATCTCTCCTTTTTTACATTAGCCATGCCACAGCCAGAAGACCTATATGTCCCGTTTCTTTTACTTGTATAACTTAGCAGGCTGATGGTCTGGGACTCGCAATCAGTGAATTGAAGATAAAACACATGATGACAGGGGAACATCAAACACCCACAGATGTTTTGGTCAACCAGAAAAAGTAGAAATAGTCGAAAACTTCACCTAACTTGACAGCTCATTCAACAACCAAGGAATCATCGATCACGAACTAAACTGGATAGTGGGGAAAGCGTCAGCAGCCTTCAACCAGCTGAGGAAAATTTGGAACAACAAGAGATGTATCTTGAGACCTATTTTGTTTCTAATACTCAAATGTTATACCAACCCTCCTGCCTTGATGCAATTCATGGCAACTAAAAACAAGCCAAGAAAACAAAATTGACGCATTCGGTAGTAAATGCCTGCGAAAGATCCTGGGCATTCACTGGAGCGACCCTGTGACGAATATATATGTCCGGATACGATCAGGACAACCTGTGGCATCATCAACTATAGTGAGCTGGCTCGGACATGTCACGAGGCACCCACCTGCCAGGCCTGTCCAACAAGGACTGTGGTGGACACCAACTGGCCAGAAAAGGAGAATACGACCAAGAATGAACCGGTGCCAGACAGTTGATCGCGACCTACAGCTGGTCAAGAAACGATGGAGCGACATCAGAACTTTAGCAAACAACACATCTGAGTGGAGTGCTTTGACTGCCTCAGCCACTAAGTCTGTCTAAGTTAGTAGGTTGACTGATTCCAGTTGGAGGTTGAGAGCCACAGACAACAGCCCTAGACTGCCGACTCATCACTCTAGGCTAGCTTGTGTCAGTCTTTCATATTTACATGGTCAGTGTGTACAAGACACGGTCTGTAGTTGTTGCTTTCTAACACGCTCATGCAAACATGATTTCGTTACATCCCGGGATTGTACCACAGGTGTTCTCCCTCCTCTTCCTTTGTGTACTTTCTACTTCATCCCATATGTTCCCATTTCCCGTCCATGTGGTTCCACCATGTCTTCCTCTTTTTTACAAGTCTGGAGTTTACATTTTGTTTTTATTAAGACTATGTCCACACGTGTTGTAATATCAGTGTAATATATTGTAGTGTATTGGAATGTCCATGTACTGTATTGTGATTTCAGTGTAATTTCATGTCCGTGTAGTTTTATAATGTGTGTAAGGTCATGTAATTATTGTAATGTGTGTCCATGTAACATGTGGATGTTGTTGTTTACGTGCTGTGGTGGTGTTTGTGGCGTCCCAGCTGTGTTGTATTGGTCATTACTCTCATGTATTATTCATATGTTGCAGGCCGCAACGCTCATACGATTGACCGCACTATGACACTGCTCGGCCTCGCCATTGGTGCACTCACACTGCTAGTTATCTGCGCCATCGCCTTCTTCTTGGCCAGGTGCGTACAGCCAACACTCCCAACAGTATTGGCATAAAAATCCAGACTTATGGACTATGCCAATTAACCACATAGACGTAGTACAACAAGCTTCCAGAACCAGTGTCATATAACACTATGCATGAGTCAGACAAATATGAGTACTTATAATACCTTAATACGTTCATTTGATCACATAGCACCTAATTGCAAACACTGATAACTAGGGAGCAACCAGTATTTGGTCAATCTGACCAAATAGAAAATTGTTTTCTATACGATTAAAGACTCGTTTCTATCAAACGGCATTTTAGTTTCTCTTGCAGGTAATCACTTTTGCACTGCTCAGGGAATTTTATAATGAATATTTTTGGTGATCTAAGTTTTAGTAGTATTTACTTTTTTTTATACTAATATAAAATATATTTTGATTATTGTTATTGTATTGTGTAATGTTTATTTTTAAATAATAAGTGGTATATTAATTTTCTTATTAGAATTACAGACGTGTGCCTTGACAGGAGTGTAGACCATGTGTGGCCCTTGCACCAAGGACAAGGTCATTGTGTACTTACTGGTTGAATTTGCATTGCAGGACAAAACGGAATAACTTCCGCAAGTCCCAGGAGCTGATAAGAAGGCTGCAGGAACCGTGCACCAATGGAACTTTCAGGCCCCTTTTAGACAACGATAAATCTAACCCTTCTAAAGACGGCATCCTCACAAGAAAACCAGTGGTAGGTAGCAGTTTCATGTGCTAGACTTCTGTCACAAAATCCTTCACTGATATATCATACACGCAGATAAACAGAGATTCACTTTGTAAAGCTGTCTGCACTGTTATTATAGAATTATGTACCCATTTCTGAAAGAATTATAGCAGCTGTAATATTATATACCGTGTAATCTATCAAACAGAAGGTGTTTAGATATTGAATATTTTCAACATATAAAATATAGAAGAACTAGAGGACATGACATAATGTCAGGGAAGGATCAGTGTAGATTAGATATCAGAAAGTTTTCAGTCTCACAGAGGATAATAAATGAATGGAAGAAACTACTTGCTGAGTGTATAAGAGGCAGCAGTATTTGAAAAAATCTATACACCGGGTATATCTCAGACTGGCGGTGATGACAGATTATTAGACTCTCAATAAGTCAAAGGTTTCCTTGCCCATCTGGGGTTTTGCTTTTGGATGATGATCCTGTTGAATCTTATTCAGCTGTTTATCATTGATATGGGTGTTGCAATAATAATAATGAGGTAACTTCTTTTGCATCTAAATCCTCGGAAACCAAGCTCAGAGACGCATCAAAACAAAAGGGTTAGTGAACTCAAAATGAGGCAGTAGATTCACCGGTTGTTGTTGTGATGTTATAGATGCCGCCGTGTTCGCGGAATTCATCCACCCAGACCGATAGACGGCATCTGTCGAGTGGTTTCAACCTGCAGCGGCCACACAACGGCGCTGTGTTGTCGAGTCGGTCGAACCTGCCACGCCAGAACACAGTGCCGGCGAGCTTCTCCCCACAGGAGGTGGGTCGGTGTCGCCTCAATGCGGTCTCCTCGTCACCGGAGTGTCAGCGTGCCGTCAATAATGTGACGGTGAATGCCATCATGGAGGCTGACTCGTCCACTCTGGCTGCCTGCAATCAGTCCATCTCTGACCCATCACAGGGGGACCACGGCTTCCCTTCTCCCCTCATCGCGGGAAAACGGGCTGGCCTACTCGGCTTGGGTGCTGGGAAAAGGAGCGAATCCCTGGACTTGGCTCCGGGTAGACGGAACGGCTCACTGGATTTGGCTGGTGGCAAACGGAGCATCTCGTTGGACTTGGCACCAGCGAAACCCTCCAGCGATGGAGATGCCATGGAACGCAATGACACAGTGACCAATGACCTTGCGGTACCCTCGACAAACGACATCCCGGATGCCGTCCATCGGGACGTGTCTGTCGACGACGTTGCCATGGCAATGGGCAGAAACGAGGCGACTGGTGAGGAGGAGGAGGATGAACTGATAGCAGCCGACAACAGCAGCGATTCGAGCATTGGAGAGGAACAGCTGCTGTTTGAGAAGCTGAGGGCCAACCCCCGGGTAAGCCTAGGGGAGCAGGGAAACATGAAGGAGCAGGGAGATCCATGGGAAGAGCCTGTTGAACAGCAAAGCAATGAGCAGCAGTCGGACAACCCAAGGCAGTGGGATGGGGAGCCACCTGTCTGGGGAGGGCAGCCTGGCATCACTCTTTCCCTCTTCGGTAACGACCTCTTCGCAGATATCACCGACCTCACGATTGGCGAAGAGTCAGAGAAGCCGCTCCTCGACGGTGACGCCACCGATGACAACGACAGGACATTGCCGCCACCCTATCCGGAGATGTATGACCCTGACCCAGATGCCACGCCGGTATAGACTGGACAGAACCGCTCCAAACCGGTTTCTTTCCACGTTGTCAGAGCAGTTTCCTGCTTGGAAGTGTGTATAAAGTATTTCAGCGAAAGAAACTGGTTTGAAACGGATTGTCGGTTTACGTTTTTTCATTTTTAACAGCGGTTATTGCGCAGTGGAAAAGTGCGGAGAATAGAACTTTTGTTAATAATTATTATAATGCCCAACGATTGTTTGGTGCGTGATGCTATTTATTGTAGACTGTGCATTGTCTACGGATGTTATAGTTGACTAGTCGCAGGTACCATGCGAATATACATATTACTTGTTGAGGTTGTTGTAATGTTTGGGACGCCATAGCACCACGGCATGAACCAGTGGCTGTATATAATATTTCAACTCACGTTGTACATATTTATATTGTACATGAAACTGCTCCGTTTTAATGTTGTCATAGTAATAATTAGAACTTTTGCTGATGGCCCGTTGGTGTATTTAAAAGTCTGACACCTGACTGATTAAAACGGGTATCTGAATGTGGCAAGCTGCTACGTACGAGTAGATGAAGATTCGCTCATCAATTTATTGCATCCACATGACATAATCCACAACACATTGAAACTTGACTGCATGCATGTAGGTGTAAATCGAACCAAATAGTTGGATAAGTGGTTATGTTCCATGGTAATTTTTATAAACTGTCAAGTAATTATTGTGGAGTTCGCCGGGGGACATTGCTGCCTCGATGAGAAATGGAATGTACTTGTTATAATAATCGCAATGCATGCCGTGGTATCGTTATATTTGACGTTATCTGATCGTTACTATGTTAAGACGTAGGGCTTGAGACATACGTGAGTGGATACTCAAACATTGGGCATCCTTTATCGAATACTTGGTGTGAGTATTGTAAAGACATGCTAGGGAGCAAGTTATGCAATACTTGTATGTATTACAGGTGTATATACTCATTAATCTAATTATTGATCCAGTGAACTCATTATAAATATGTATATATGTGTGCATGCAAGTATGGGATTGTTGTGTTGTTTTAACATAAGTGAGCACCACACGTCGTTATAAGAGACGAGGCCATTCTGGGTTGCTGTATCCACGATCGAGGTCAATAATGAGGGAGGCTTCGGTGTCTAATGAGAGGCATTGGTTCTTGATTCCCGTTTCTGGACGAGTTAGCAGCCAGCTGTGATTGGATGTTGGAATGTTTGAGTCGGACACCGACAGAACAAGGTTCACTGAAGCCTGTCTTTAGTAACCGTGTCTGACACATCTGCTTGTTACCTGCTTTGTACATTCATCATCGCACCGTTGCCTGTGCACAGTCTGTCTCTGTATCAGGCTTGTACGCTGTAGGTGTGTAGTAGCACTCAGCAGGTGTGTTGTGTTGACGGCCGTGCCCCGTGTGCCTCGATACGACTGCAGGAAGCACTCGCTGCACCTATGGATGAGGTGCTTTAAATAGCTATTGTTATCTCGGGGGGTGTTTTGTTGAGCTCAACACATTAACAGCTGCGGCAGATGTCGGTGTGAGAAAATGGTGGCTGGATTTTATTTTAAAACTTATAACACGTACGATGGCATGTCGGCATCAGAATAGTAAATCAAACATTTTGATGCAATGCTTTGTCGTAGCAATGAAGGGTTGTTTTGCTAAACCTTGTGCCTGGGGTAAAGAGTGTATGTGTGGGTGGGTGGGTGTTTTCGGGTCTACAATTTACAAGTATGTATGGGTAGGTGGGTTCCTGTGTTTGGGGGTCTATGAATGTTTGAGTGGTTCCTGTTTTGGGGGTCTACGGTACATAGTTGCCTGTTTATTCTGACTACAGTGTGAGTCTGGTTGCTTGTTTTGGGGTCTACAATATTCTAGGGTATACTGCAATATTGCTTGTCTGAGGGGACTCAGTTGGTTAGGGAGTTTCAATTGTCTCCAGATTTTGTGGTCCATGTGGTTGTAAACTGTGTGTGGTAAACACACTTCCAAACTATGTGTGATTAACACACATCAAACTGTGTGGTTAACACACCTCCAAACTGGATGTGATTAACACACATCAAACTGTTTGGTTAACACACCTCCAAACTTGAAGTGATTAACACACATCAAACTGTTTTGTTAACACACCTCCAAACTGGATGTGATTAACACACATCAAACTGTGTGGTTAACACACATCAAACTGTGTGATTAACACACATCCAAACTGGGTGGTCACCAGAGCCACAGCTGTATATGTGGCCCAACTATTGTGTCGCTTCACGTTGCCTATGATGTTTGGCTTCACGTTGCCTAAGATGTTGAGTTTCTAAACATTCCATCCGACTGCAGCTTTCATTCCATTCAGCTCATCTGATGTGCACTAGACTTGCCTCGCCAAACAGCTGTCTCTGTCTCCACTTCTTTAGCTCATGCTCCATGTAGGTTCACGTAGTCAAACTGGCTGCTTACAATCGAGGTACCAAGTTACCATGTCCATAGCTCTGTAGCTATGTGCTGTATACATCCAGCTACAATCTCCACTTGAATGGTGATGTGTGCTATATGTAGCTAAAGAGGAGTCACACACCAACCAATACATGTGTTAATAACCTAGTTAGGGATGTTGGCAATCAACCAATTGAATGTGTGTAGGCTCATGGCCTGTTTTCATCCCAGAGTTTTTGGCCGAGGCAGGAACCAATGAGGCTGTTAGCTGGGTTAGTACACCACTCAAACTTGCAATTTATCACTAATTCAAAGGTCACGTAAAATAAATTAGAGCCATTATTTAGTCATCATCCATCGGTTTAGTAGCATTTTATAGAGGTAATTGAAATTCGATATTTTGTGGGTATTCCCAGCAGATGGGGCAGGTGGTCTTCTGCTAGGACTGGATATATGTTGTGATAAGATGCCAAAATATTAATTAACTGCCACTTATTAAAATTTAATGTTCTTAATTGGTGTTGTCAGTGTGCCTGTATATTTGCTATAACCACAAGTTAATAACGGCAACTGTATGCCTGCCTGGTGTAATTTATTCATACTTAATTATTAAGTATTTCTTCGGAAGAGTTTTGAAGTATTTAAGTGCATAAGCTGGACGTGTGCTTTTCTTCGTATTACACTCTGTGTATAATGTGATACATAAACAATCAAATATATTGATGTTACTATTACCTCAGAATGTCCTGTCAATGTGTAGGCACTTGATACATGTAATTTTTTCTTGTGTTGTCTCTGTATATATTTGTGTGTTTAAATTATAAGTAGCATTCTGTGTATCCAATGTACTGAGTCATTCGTTCGGACAGTGCCAGAAAGGTGGCAAATGTATCGTGTTTGTCTTCTAATCATGGCTCTTTTGGCAAAACGTCTTTAAAACATCCATCTTTCCACAACTCCTACTGATATTGTAGACAAAAATCAACAATTTCTTATTGTGTTTGGACACAGCAGAAATGGCCAGATCTCTGTCAGTGGTGAATACTTATTGTCTGTATTCATCCATGACTAACTACTTTACTAACATAGCAGATGTAACAAGGAAAGCTTTATCAAAGTGTAATGTTACATTTTATTGGATACTTGTTGTGTACGCTGTACAATGATAATTTAAATGGCTCCTCGCAGACGTGCACGAGCATAATATGTAATAAAACTAATCATGTCACAGATTTTCGCACAGCTAATTGACATTGTTTTTAGGTAGCAGCAAGGGAAATAATTCAGATTGGCCAACAGGAAAATCAATGCATTTGACACGCTATCTTGTCAGGCAATCTTACGCTTGTCGTCAGCCAGAATGACATTACCTCGGTTCACCTCAAGTGTATCATAGCAGGCATCTATTGATTGTGTCATTTAGTCGACTCGAACAAGCATGACAATAGTCTGCTCCATGCTATTCAGTGGTAACTCTTACACGTGGAAGTTGTGTATTTTTATATTCATATGCCAATAAATCTAAATGACCTAGTCTGTCTTTGTCTTGTCTCTCGAGCTGTGCACAGTAGATTGTTACGTTGTTTGGTGAAGACTGGGTATTTATTTACCCAGTATATTATTATGAAACACTGATGCAGTAGATAATCATTGCTGTCAAATGTGTAGTTAGTTACATGTGTTTATTTCATCCCTATGCACCAATGGTAGTTACTTAATGTTTCTGCATTTCTTCTGCATTACAGATCCATCACATGCAGTCACATCAATATTTAATTCTGCATTCTTAGGCAGACAAATAAATTGCCAACAACTGTTTTTTTGTACAGTCGAACCTTGCATTAGGGTCACCTCAATAATACAGCCACTTCACAATTAAGATCACCCTAGAACAATCCCAAATGATGTCCTTATGTAGTAAAATATAGGAAATCAGTCCCCTAATAACTTCTCGCTATTCATGTCTGTTTGCCCAATTCCAAGGTGACCTTAATAGTGATTTTAATGTTGAGTACAGGCTTAAATTTCTAGCTGCCGGACAGAATTATATTATGTCCCTAAGCACCTGCCAGTGGTAGGTGGATCCCTTGCTTATGAAGACAATCTATCTTGTATGTAGCATCATGAATTTTCTCTAAACCAGCATTGCAGGTTTTGTGAATGATAAGACAAAAAGTAGTGTATAAAAACAAATCATAATATTGCACGTGACGTGAAAATTAATAGTACAGTTTCACCTACTGCGCAATCTCTCACGCTGCTACTAGACGGTGAAGAAATGTCAGCGTGGCTACACCCGACAGGTTTATGCCTTCCTCTATTCTGTAGCATGCGCCAGTCATTGAAAACTGGTGGCTGGGAAAGACACAACATAGTTAATCTTCGTTCTCCTCCTTCGCGCAGCCACACCCTCCCAACCCACCGTGTAGGTCGCCATCTTTCATGTTCTCCCTCGTCTTGATAAATGGATGTTTCATGTTCACAAAGTATATCACCGGAGTCTTGGCCCCAATATTTATCTTTCACTTTATTTTATATTTTCTCTTGATAAGAACTTTTGTTGCAAGTACTTTCATAAATGGTGAAGGGTTTCTACAGTTTCCTGCATTATATTGGTATGATTTGTTCTTTATTTCCTGTGATAACTTTGCGTTGTATACATCAATACACCATCAACATACATGTTGATCTTGTTACTAGATATATATATATATATAATAAATATTATTTATATATATATACATTTATAGTGGACCCTCACTATTAAGGTCACTTCGGACTGGGCTATATAGTGACCTGAATGGCGAGGTGATCGTATTAGCGAAATGATTTGTCCTATTCTTTACTGGTACAGAACTAATTTGGGACTATCTTGGGGTGTCCTTAATTGCGAGGTGGCTGTATTACCGGTCCCACTGTATATTAATGTTGTATATTAAAAACTGCCTGGTAGTGGACCTAAGACTAAGTGGTATAATTCAAGTTTTTTATAAAGTAGCCTAACTTATCCACCTACCACCCTCCTTGAACGCTCACCATAAACTTCCAGTTGCCCCTCAATACAAGATCTCCAACTGCACTCCAAGGAGGCCGAAATTGGGGGGCGTTAATCCCACCCCCGGACCCGCGCCAGCATCTAGATAATTGTGAATGTCCAAGAGTCCTTGTTACAAGAAAATTACAAGAATTGTTTCAGAGTTATCCGGCAGAGGGAAGTACAGCGTGAATCATTGTTTGCGTGGTGCCATCTGGCGAGCCGGCGACCAAAAGTGTTTCCATAGGGTTTGTATTATGTAGGCTGAGAGTAATAAAAATGCGTTTATTACTGCTGGACTACTAAAATAATTCGATACATTCCTCAGTCAATCTTGATCTCACTTCACAACCACAGTGTAAGTCCAACAGCATCAAACAACAGTAACTGATCTTTAATCAAATACAATTCAAAATTTAAGTTATAATTAGATGTGCACATGCATATACGACCAAAATATTACTTATTGAAAAAAAAAAAAAAAAAAAAGGAAAGACGATTAAAATAAAGACGAAAGATGACCAAAGAACAGGCAGAAGACGACTGCCCACAGCTGTCATGAGTGCATGATCCGGTACTCGTGACTGTCAAACCAGCACGTGGTGTTAATGTAACATAAAGCCTAGGTCCTTTGGCTGGGGCAGTTAGGCCCTCCCACTGACCACACATGACCACTGTCTCTTTGGTAACAGTTAATTTTAAAGAACGTAATTATTAATAATGTGACCAATAATCTGTAAAGTAAGCATAACTTCTTCTTGGCTTGGCTTCGAAGATTCAAGAAGGCGCGCAGTATTGTAGACTCGATCGAGTCGCAATTATATAAGGACTAGCTCGACTCGAGTCCGACTCGAATCGCACATTTCAGTGACTTAATTGCGACTCGACTCGGACTCGACTGCAAAATGACTCGTGCAAAGCGTGTTTTTAAAATAATGCCGATGATCTGCAGCTATAATCTACTCCCTATTGTGTGATATATCGTGAGTGCTATGTATTGGAAAGACTTAATTGTCAAAGACCAATGAAATCACATCATGTAGCGGGTTCTATATATAGCACCAAGTAACTTGTGAGGCAAAGAAAGTAGATGGCCCACAGACAACCAGTCATTTTGTACGTGACTGTGGGGAGACCTAGCCGCGACCGTTTCGATTACGAATAGGCCCTACATGTGTATGCTGAATGGGTGCTAGCTGTGCCAAAAGTTATCTCGATAATCATGCTAAGTGTACGGTTCTTATACGAAATATTGTATCTGCACAAAGTAAACATATAGTCATCGTTGTATAATCGCAACAGTTATATCTTGTAAGTATCCTATATTTAGGAATACGATTGAGTGACTGAAAATAGTGACGAGAATCGATTTAACATTCCGAGAGGTGGTTCGAGTCGCGATTCGAAATTTTCGAAACTCTCAGATATGACTCGAAACTCGACTCGGACTCAATAGCGAATTGACTCGAGATTCGACTCAACTCGAGAAATTGCGACTTGCCAACAAGTCTGCAAGAAGGCGGTGGTCCACGTCTGCTGCAGGCGCGCTGCATGGTGGCTTACCAGGCCTATCCTGGACAGGCCAATTTTGTTGCAGCGGCTGCAGGTAAAGGTCTGGTTGCTGGAGAGCTGCTGTTGGGTTCCTTAGTCTCCTGTGTTCTTCGGTGTGTTGTCATAAGTATAACTAAAGCAACAAGAGAAATAGGTAGAATCATAATAATGATCAATCAACTATATGTTATCTAAAATATATTAAGTTATCCAGTACGTGGTGATTATCTTAACTAGAACACCGGTCAACTTGTCAAGTGACCATGTTACGCATAATTAGGTTATTCAGGTAGCTTGTTTTTTTATAAGATATTCTGCGCAATACGGGCGTGCGTGAACCAATGCGATAGTCGAATTTCATCATTATAAATTAACTTTACACGTGAGTAGTGTCATAGATCATTGACCTATATCACTATTCACGTGGTGTAGCAGAGCTCTGGCGCCAACACGTGCAAATGTTTACTAACATGTTTCATGACAGTGAGAAGACAGCAATGCTTACTTGCTATGGCGATCGATACAATGATCAATAAGAGACACGCGGGTTTCGTGCCTGCTGTGCAAACACGCGTGCTTAAAAAGTTACACGAAAATTAAGTGAATGTGACGTAAAAAAATAAAAAGTGTCAATGTGCAGACTACGGCACAACTTCTATTGACAGGCTTAATGTTGCTATTAAATCGGAGGCATGATATGCAGTTTGTCGGTGATGGAAATACAACCTGTGTAGGAAGAAAGAATCCAGCTTTCCTTAGAAAACAAATCTTCATAAATGTATTAGCATATAGTATCTTGGAAAGTCAAAAACATTACATCTGATCGGCAAAATGCGACAGCACCTTACGGCCGGGATATTTGATTTTACTAATTTTGATGGGGGCCCATTGGCCGAGTGGTTAGAGTGCCGGACTGTCGAACGGAGAGACCGGGGTTCGAATCCAGGCGCCGGCCGGGCGGTGGTTCGGTTCGGCCGCCGTGTCGAAACTTGGGTAATTTCGTTCACCCTACGTCTCGCACCATCCAGCGTAGGCCAACAACACCAGCATGCAAACTACAATGAAGCCAAGGCCCCCAGTCCCCAGCAGCATCGAAATAGTCTATGACCAAGGAGGCGGTTCGGGTCAACTAGGGCTACGTGCTTACTTACTTACTTACTTGTGCCCATCGTCCCTCCTGGGGCATAGGCCGTCGACAACAGCTCTCCAGAGTCCTCTGTCCTGGGCTCTTGTTTCAAGCTGTCTCCAAGTGTGTCTTGTCTTCTTGGTGTCCGCCTGGAGGTCCCTTCGCCATGTGTTCTTTGGACGACCTTTTTTTCTCCTGCCTTGTGGGTTCCATGTCAGAGCCTGTCTGGTGATAGTTGATGCTGGTTTCCGGAGCGTGTGACCAATCCATCCCCATCGTCTTCTTCTTATTTCATCTTCGGCAGACAGTTGGTGTGTCCTCCTCCACAAGTCAATGTTGCTGATGGTGTCTGGCCAGCGGATCTGGAGAATTCTTCTTAGACAGTTGTTGATGAAGGTCTGTACTTTCTTGGTGGTGGTGTTAGTTGTCCTCCATGTCTCTGCTCCATACAGCAGGACTGACTTCACTTTGGAGTTAAACAGCCTGACCTTCGCGTGTAATGACAACACTTTGGAGCTCCAGATGTTCTTGAGCTGTATAAATGCTCCTCTCGCCTTGCCAATCATTGCTCTAACCTCCACGTCTGTGCCACCCTGCTTATCGATGATGCTACCCAGGTATGTGAAGGCCTCTACCTCTTCAAGTGCACTCCCTTCCAGTGTGACTGGCTTAGTGCTGGCTGTATTAACCTTGAAGACCTTTGCTTTTCCTTTATGTATGTTGAGGCCCACTTGTGAGGAGATGGCTGCCAGTTTAGTGGTCTTCTCCTGCATCTGCTGGTGGCTGTGGGACAACAGTGCCAGATCGTCGGTAAAGTCCAAGTCCTCCAGTTGCGTCCACATTGTCCAATGGATTCCATTTCTTCTCTGGGTTGTGCATGTCTTCAGTATCCAATCGATGGCCAGGAGAGAGAGGAACGGGGACAGCAGACAGCCTTGTCCAACTCCAGTCTAGGTCTACGTGCAGGGGGTGCTAAGAATATTTGGGTCAAGAAGAGCCGCCGAGAGAAGTAAGTAGACTGAAGACAGCAACATATAACGTAAGAACATTACTAAGAAACTTTAGAACAGATACAAGAACTGGAGGAAGAACTTGGGGAAACTAGGTTGGTATGGGATATGTAATCGGGATCGGAGAAGTCAGAAGAAGAGAGGAATGCTTCACTACCTTACAAAGCGGCCACCTACTTTACGATTCCACGGCGAACAACGACCAAGCACGAGTAAGCTTTCTCATAAACAAGAAATGGACATACAATACAGTGAGGGTTAACAGCCACAGAGTAGCATAACTAGTTCTATGCATAACAAAGCACTACAAACTGAGGATAGTACAAGTATATGCACCAACAACATCTTACTCAGAATATTACACAAACAACTTCTACAACGACGTAGATGAGACCTTAGAAAAGCCAACCCACTAAACGATAGGGATGGGAGACTTTAATGCGCAAGTAGGGAAACGAACAAACATCTCGGAAACGACAGCAGGCAAATTTGGCCTGGTTGTGAGAAACGAAAGGAGCTACACCTTGGTAGAAGTAGTAAACGATCTAGAGGAAGACCGGCGAGACTGTGGAGAGACGAACTATATACGAGTACTGGAAGGGCACCATCTGGCAGAGGATCGCGCAAGACAGGCATATTTGGAAACAACATGCTGAGGCATTCGTCCAACCACGGAACACGACGGCTGTACAATGATGGTGATGATGAATTTTGAAATTCCACTGTCTGTTTGAATGAGTGCCAGGAGAACACTTGTTAATTTTGATGTCACTGTCTGTTGGAATGAGTGCCAGGAGAACACTTGTTAATTTTGATATGTCACTGTCTGTTGGAATGGGTGCCAGGAGAACACTTGTTAATTTGTTTCCAAATTATTTCTGCCATCTGATGTTTTTAGTCACTAATGCTATTTGATCACACTGGGCAAAACCAAGAGAGAATTTACTAGACAGGATAAGATAAGATGACATAGGATAAGATAATGCTTTATTGTCTCAACTATGGAGTTGAGAAATTTGTCTCGGGTAAGAACAGACATGACTGCAATATGTACATAAAACCACTAAAAAAAAACAGCAAATAAATAATAACTAATACATGCATACACATTACTTATTCTAAAACGCCAAGTGACACTGGCAGCAGACAGCATGAATTAGTTGTTTAATGGATAATGGCACGAATGAGTGTTTGTATCTAGTAAGCCTGCACCGAGGAGTTCTGTAACGTCTGCCAAATGCAGGAGCTGAAATTAATTATGCAGAACATGTTTAGTATAATAAATAATCTTGACTGACTGACTCTTAATGTCTGTTCAAAAATCTCCTGAAGGGAGATCATGGGAGATGTGGAACCTGTGATTTTCATGGCAGTTCTCATCAATCGAGAAAGCTGTGATTTTAATAACTGAACAGACAGATTGCCAAACCAAGCAGTAATCCCATAGCGCAGTATGCTTTCAATAATGGAGCGATAAATGTTGTATGGCAATTTATTACGTTAACAAGTTGGTTTAGAATTTCAGTAGAAAAGAGTTTATTCTGTATTATCAATCATATTTGGAATCAATGACAGTCACATATGCTTTTCTTCAAGGATCCATGCTTAGTATTCTATGTCCACATTTGTTCATGTTATAAATATACAATAGTGGGGCGCAGTGGCCGAGTGGTTAGAGTGCCGGACTCTTATTCGGAGGAATTTGGGTTCGAATCCCGGTGCTGACCGGTCGATGGTTCAAAACTTTGGCAATTTCGTTCACCCTACGTTGCCCGCGCCTTCCAAACCGCACCGGTCAGCGTGGAAGGGTAGGCCAACAACACCAGTACAATAAAGCGACGCCCAAAAGAGTATATGACCATGGAGACGGCTCTGCATGGTCATATAGGACTAGGTGCAGGGGTGCTAAGAATATCTGGGTCAAGAAGAACTGCCGAGAGAAGATAAGTAGACTCTAGAACTGGAGGAAGAACTTAGGGAAATCAGATTGGTATATGGGATGTGATCGGTGTAATACTCAGAAGACATAAACAGCTTCTACAATGACATGGATGAGACCTTAGTAAAAACCAAACAACTACACGATAATGATGGAAGACTTTAATGCGCAAGTAGGGAAACGAAGAAACGCAATGGAAACGGCAACAAGCAAATTTGGCCTAGGAGTGAGAAACGAAAGTGGCGACACCTTGGTAGAATGGGCAGCATCAAGAAAATACAAATTTATGAATATCATGTTTTGGAAGAAAGCATGGAGGAGATGGGTGTGGAAAAGCCCAAACAGAGAACGAAATTTACTACATCATGACAACATTTAAATGCAAATGCATTTGATCCCATGTCTGACGGTCACTGGTGTAACTGTCATCAACCAAGACAACATCGGAAGTGACCGCAGAATGGTAATGAGCAACATCAAACTGGCCGTAAAGTTGGAAAGGAAGAAGTTGATAAACAATTAAGAGACCACCAAGTGTAGACTAGATGCCACACAAATAGGAACAAAAAAGATCGAATTCCAACTCGAACTGCGAAATCGATTAGAAACACTACAAGAACTAGACGACATCGACACCATGAGCGAAAGCATCACAGATATGATGCAAGTAAGTGCGACAAGTGTAGCCAAAGCAATCAACAAGCAAATAAAGACGAGAATATCGTCACTAATTTTGCCTGGGACAGTTACCGTCGCGGGTCGAAAGTAGGCGTAGTGCTGCCACCTTACGGTGCCTGGATAATCTATTTCTAAGGGCATGTTGAGAATCCCTTAAATCAACTAAAAACACAATTATATAAAACGTTTATGGAATGCGTTTTATGTGAATCTTATGCAACGCGAATGCATAAATGGAATTAAGTGTTAAACTGTCTCTGCCATTTGTGATACAAATAATCAAAGTACAATTACTTTAAGGCGACTTATGGGGCGTAGTCTATAATTTCGCGGGAATTACTTGTTATGATTCTACGCTGACACATTATAGTTTAGTTTATTTGTGAAGTCCAGTGGCTAAAATTATGGA
Organism: Escarpia spicata; assembly: GCA_963995525.1. NCBI lineage: Eukaryota > Metazoa > Annelida > Polychaeta > Sabellida > Siboglinidae > Escarpia > Escarpia spicata. The sequence goes on from OZ023210.1 coordinate 26,233,284, forward strand.
GGAAGAATTTGAATATATTTTTGAAGATGATTTCGACGCGTTACGAGAACTAGATGATGGTATGTGATGGTATGGAAACAAACCCGTAATATCGTTCAGTACACATTTTCCCTTGCATATAAAATCGCGAACAATCTGAGTCTCATACTCATAGTCATAGACATCGATCCCAATCAATACCTCGAGCCCGGACACCGCCAAACAAGATCCAACCACTCATACAAATACAGACAAATATCCATCTCCCGCAACTACTATACCTAGTCGCTTTCGAGATGTAATCAATCCATTTGAAGAAATGGTTCCACACAAAATTAGCGAAAGATTCCGTTTTATGCTTCAAACTGCAATGTTAACTGAACATTTGTTAAATCTAGCGGGAGACAAACACTACGACACAATGTTACAACATTTATGTTTTGGTGCACTTTTTTCGACGATGGAGACCATTCGTTTTGTTGCTACTGCTTGGCGATACAATTTCACAATCAGCTGCCCAGCGATTCATACAAAACGTTTCTTCAAAACAGTTTGGTTTAGCTGGACGATTAATAAAGTATCACCCGAGCATTAAGCGACACCGATACAACATATGTACATTCATAATTATAAGACAAAATAAAATCTTGGGGCCATAAAATTAACCTGTCAGTACAGCCATGTTTTATGCCAATGCCTCAAACTGTAAATATTACTATATGTAACCTTTTTATAAATTGGGAATAATGGAATGTAATAAATAACACAGCATAATTATATTATTTATACTGTCAGTATTGTCATTTGCCTATGTATTAATAGAATAAAAACAATTTGAAGCTATTAGCCCATGCAAAGTTTATAATATCATTTGTAGTCATACCCAATGCTGGATGTCAGGATATTTCAAATTTGTAATACCAGTAATGATCATTATTTTGCTACACAAGGCGGGGACAGGGATAGGCTGTCAACACACAAAGTGTGACTCCTTCCTTTGGGAGTTGACTATACACAAAATATGCAATGCATCCTGGATAAGTTGACAAATTAAATTCATATAATAAATTATATATAGCATCAGCGCAATGAATATTAAGAATTGTTTTCAAGGTGTGCAGTTAGACAATTAATATGATAACATTTACCAGGCAACCAAAAAATTAAGCAGTAGGTTGAAATGCCAAACAACTTATTGTTTATGTATTTCTAATAAATAGGGTAAACCATTTTTTTCCAAACTGAAGTTAAACTATGCCAATTAAAAAAAAACAATGAAGTCATACTTTTGTGAGTGGAAGAGAGATGTACTAAGAGGTCATACAGAGGTTAAGGGTCATGCTGAACATCTGACTGAGATTGGTATTGCATAAAGACAAGTACATGACATAAAACTTTGTGTGTGCAAACTATTTAGATACTAAAAGTGTTACAATTTGGCATGTATCCTTTTAAATGCATAATTGTACAGCAAATTATCATTACATTACGTTTGGCACTACTATAGTAGTTATATCATTATTCATTATTACATTAATGATTACTACTGGGTACATTATAATAACGTTTCATGAAATGTGGTTATAAATTAACTTCTGCAAAACTCTTGCACAATACTGTGTCATGTGTGTCACGGTGTGATAGTTTTAGAAAATTGGACTCTCAATTTAATTAATTCGGTTTCGAAACTGGTTGGCTGCTGTTTCGAAGTTTGGGCATTTTGCTTATTCCACGTTGCATCAGTTCATTCAGCTGTGTACATCCGTACAATGGAGGATATAGTGAAAACGAATAGTCTTCCTGCAGTAATTGCAGTGTGGCTGAATTGCTTTCAGAGAAGTCAAGATGGTGTTCTAATCAGTCTGCAAGGTGGTGAAGTATAGATCCGGTTAGATACTGTGCTGTAGTAACTTATTTTTATCTAAAGTACCATAGACATTATTTATGTGTAGATGGCATCTGAAGTTCTGAACGTGTCCCTTTTGTAACATTTAATCTTATCGGCCATTTTTCATTGGCACTCTGGCAATGAAACGGTTAAGGCCAACACATGATACAGTTAGCAGGTCATTCATTATCTGTCCATCTCCATAGCGTGTCCCCATGAATCTCGTTAGATCTCGCCGGTAGATACCACGCTGTCTTCTAACAAGATTTAACAAGATGATCTATGGGAAAGAGCATGACATCCAAATAAATGTGATACACATAGACGCAGATACATTCGTAACTCTCGTTCATTGGTTAATAACCGCTCAGATACTTAATGCTGATAGAAGTGTTTATGCGGGACGACGATTTTTCTAAAGTTTCCAAGCGTATAGGATACAGAATCTTGCTTCCTATAAATCCATAGTTTATATATATATATTTTTATATATCAGAAACTTGCTGGAGTTGCTGACTATATATAGCCAATAATACCTGATACCCTCGTCTTAGTGAATTACATAAATGTGTCAGGATTACATAAATGTTGACAGGAGGTTGGGACATTTTTATACTTTGAAAAAGTTGGTTTGACCTCATTTTTGACTTTTTATGCCTTGTTATTCCTCTTCAGACATACACTCGAGCTCTGATCGTGGTCGGGGCAAAAAGAGCCTTGATTTCTCCACACCAACTACTAAACGCCTGAACCAGAACAGTGAACGGATCAACAAAGGCACTCGAACTCCTTTTGACAGTCCAGACATTGACTGCCAGGGCCTGGATGACAGTTTTCCTACACCCTTGGAGAGAAGCCTCACAACAGAGAACGAGTTGTGTGAAGCTGTTGCTAAGAATCATGGGATTGTGGCGGATGGCGTGTGCAAGTCTCGGAAGCGAATGCAGGATGAAGTGTTTGGAGAATTGTCAGATGACGACGATGACCTGTTGACAAATGTTGATCCTGGAATAGGTCAGTTGCGTAATGCGTATCATTATTATCTTTATGGACTTTCTTTTAGGTCATCGGTATTATGCAGCAGTTTCTCATCGAAAACATTTCAAAGAACCTTATTGTATTTGAGGTGTTTTAGTAAATTTCTAATCAGTGTTGTAGACACATTTTATTCTGACTAACATATGACATTAGTTTCTTTAGTATCAAACAAATTGCAATAAAAATACTGCAATGACAAGATTTCTACAACAACATGCTTCGATAGATATGAAAAACATGCTATTGAATAGTATTAATGTAGCTATCCAACTAGTATCCATGGTTTTTTTACAATCAATTTTATTGTTTTTCTGTTGTGACATTTTGATGATGTTTGGCTGGCTGCTTTCACTGAAGTGATTCCATTAGCAGAGAAAGTCTGGTGAAGACAGCTAAAATCCATCAAAACATTACAGTAGAAAAACGATAATTTGATTCACTGTGAAAACTTTATAAAAGAGTATCCATTTGAACCATCCCACCAGATGAACTTCTTCACAACTGTTCACACGTAGCCTGACAGGCCTTTAAATTAACAAAAGCATTCTGATACTGACTAAAAATGACTTAAGCTCCCAACATAGCAAAATGTCTTGGCAAAATGTGTTACTTTTTTTCCTGTTACGTTTTTCTTACCAGAAACTGTTACTTTTGCTGTCACTTTCTTTCCAATTACCATGTGAAAATTGTCATACAAATTGTGACAACAACATTTCTTTAGTGGTGCCAGATAAAAAGAGAGTAAAGACGTCGCATGCAGTGAAGCAGTCTCCGTTGATGCTGGAAGTACCCCTTGACATCACCCCCCCTCCATCTCCCGATGAAATACAGCGCATCCTGCAGCTGAGGGAGGGGAAACAGGCAGGGGTGGGGTTGCGGCAGGCAGGGCACGACACGGTCGGAGGGAGAGGTAGGAAGATCTTCTACATATACAGGAGAAAGCTACCCTTTGATAAATCTTGATATGATTCAGTGTTCACTCGTGTTTTCTTAGATTATTAAATTCTGATGCATTTGGTGGTTGATAAGTTCAAGAGTCTAGATTCATGTTTTATTTTATGATGACACCGGAGATATATTTAAAAATAATTATAAGTTATATAACATACATTTGTATACATAGTTACATTATACACATCTTGTAACTGCTTGAAATTTACAGTGTATCAGCTTGAACGACAGCGTGTACTTCCAAGGATTCCTAGGGGAAACTATATTCATGTGACAGCCGAAAATGGAAAGCGGGTGTATATGTCATTGAAGGATGACATGACCTTGAGCAAGCAGGTATGGCGTTTGATGGATGTTTCTGTAAGTGTGAGCTATGAATTTTGCAGTTGCCACAAGCACAAGGAATCCATGCAGCTTACACTGAATGTCACCTGTATGAAGGTAGATTATATGGGACCTGCTACAACAAAGTGTGCATTAAGCTGATCATTGTGAAGTAGAATGTTGTACCTTTTTGGATTCCACAGATTGTAACCTTTAAAATTATACTTAATTTGTTGAAATATCATCAGTAGTTTTTATTTATTATTAAAAAATAAAGAAAATTTTTAAAAAGCGACATTTTGAGAAAATAGTTTTTTAACATGGGCTATGTGGGAAAAAAAATGCCCATACCAACCATATATTTATTATTTTTTGATTATTTGTCAACAAAAATCAACTGAACATTGAAAGATAAGATTATAAGCCGGCATTTCTGCCAAAATCTTAACATTTATGGAAGGAGACGTATACAGGTATTTGTGGCAGGGGCGCACAATGTGCCAGTGTGAATTAATAGTTAATACCCAGTTCGCTGTAGTAGGTCACAAGTTAGCATTGAATACAATCATTTGTTGTTGCAAAGTGTCACATATCATGTCTTTTCTAGTGAAGATTTGTGAGTGAGAGAGAGAGAGAGAGAGAGAGAGAGAGAGAGAGAGAGAGAGAGAGAGAGAGAGAGAGAGAGAGAGAGAGAGAGAGAGAGAGAGAGAGAGAGAGAGAGAGAGAGAGAGAGAGAGAGAGAGAGAGAGAGAGAGAGAGAGAGAGAGAGAGAGAGAGAGAGAGAGAGAGAGAGAGAGAGAGAGAGAGAGAGAGAGAGAGAGAGAGAGAGAGAGAGAGAGAGAGAGAGAGAGAGAGAGAGAGAGAGAGAGAGAGAGAGAGAGAGAGAGAGAGAGAGAGAGAGAGAGAGAGAGAGAGAGAGAGAGAGAGAGAGAGAGAGAGAGAGAGAGAGAGAGAGAGAGAGAGAGAGAGAGAGAGGAGGGAGAGAGCTGAAGAAGAGGAGAGAGAGAGAGCTTTTCACATTATGCTTTCTTACAGGTGGATGAAGTTGCCATGAAAGAGCAGTCACTGCAGCTTCTCGAGACTCCACTGGCTGTCCTCAAGGCACAGCTGCAGGAGGAGGTAACTTGTGTGTTTTGATGTGTGTAGATTTAGCAGGACACCAAACGCAGCATGTGAAATACTGAAAGTTCTGCAGAGTATGTTTCCTTAATGTTATTTGTTGTTGTTTCTGATATGCCCCCACCCTTGGCAAAAAACATTTGATCACTTGGATTGTGCCCTTACACTCTTGCCCGAGTTGCATCACACAAGCACACAGTGCAATATCACGTATTGGACCCACCTACGTGCTGCATTAACAATGTATGGCCGAAACATGATACAACCCAAGAACATTGCAAACTTTGAGTGTGTTGTAACTGTATTTGCTATTTCAGTTATTATACCTGGGTTTGTGTGTTTTATGTTTAGAGAACAAGAAAGGCCATAGAAGACTCGGAGAGACTCGCTGAGCTTCTTGACAGGTTGGAAATTTTGTTAGTTATTTATGTACTACATAATATGTGTGTACATTTTCATCCAATTAAATGTGTCGCCAATGTATCATGATGATGGTGGTACTGCCAATTAGTGATAGATTTCAATATGGCTGCTCGCAACTAATTATATAACCAATCATCGATCATTTTGGCCAAATTGATTACGAAAATGAAACTGTTCCCGATTGTTAGTTAACGTTATTGGATTGTCGGTGATATGGCAAGACTAGACGCTCTATTTTAGAAGTCGAGTAGAGTTTGTGTGTGGTAGGTACATTGTAACAATGTCTGTGTGACAGGCAAGAGACAGAGATGACATCCAACATAGACGGAGACATTGATAGTGTTGATACGGATGCAACTGGCGCCCTCTGGGTCGAGAAGTATGCACCATGCAAATACACACAGCTCCTGAGTGATGAGGTGGGTGTTTCAGTGATAGACTGTTCCCTTGTTTGAATCCAGGAACAAACTGTTCCCTGCTTATATTCAACAGCATACTCCATTTACAATTTGGACTTACTATAAATTATTTAAACGAATGGAACTGTTTTGTTGTATCAATGTATGTAGGATTTCATCGGATCCAATATGTTCCCTGTGTACTGTAAGTTTATAAAATATATTGCTATTTTCAGGGCACAAATCGAACCCTACTCAAATGGTTGAAGATGTGGGACTATGTCGTGTTTGGCAAGGAGAGAAAAGTAACAAAAACAAGCGCCGATGAACAGAGCAAGAAGAAGGAGTTACAGCAGAACAAATTTGTTAACAAGAGACTTCCGGAAGTATCCGACGAACTTGACAGTTTCAATCGACCATTCCACAAGGTTAGATACCTCGCCCACTGTAAACTATCAACCTCGGATGTTGTGTTAGCTGTTGGAATTCTGCATTACACTTTTATCATTTGAATAATCACCAGGTTTGTTTGACCCATTAACATTAAAACACTGACACGAAAGGATGTATGTACCAGGTTGCAGATACCAAAATTTAAATCCTGTGATGAAATCTGTATGATTTTTGGACAAGTTAATTGTTTAAGGACAGGTTCAAATAAGGTTTATGTTAGGTGAAATGTTGTGCAGCAATACCAGTGTTTTTCATGTGATAACAGTCAGTGACTTGAGTGTAGTCTTCTTCTTGTGTTTATCTACAGCCTAAACTTGCAGTGTGTTGTCGAGCAGCGACTCGTGGGTCGCCAGGTGCAGCTCTTCAATGCCAGTCTCACCATTCGGAGCAATGTAGAGAGTGCACTGGCTGATAATGTGGTCTGCTGATTGTTGGTCCGCGCCACATTCACATGCAGTGCTTTCACACAGTCCCCAACTATACATAGATGCTTTGCATTTTCCAACTCCTGTGATTCAAATTAGATATAGACTTTTGCAACAGGTCGAAACCAGCACAGATGGTTCTGGAATGAACCTATGTAAGGAGGTTGGTTTCAACAGCCAGTTCTCTCTCCTTGTTGTTGTGCCAGTTCACTTGGGCTCAAGACATTTCATAAGTTCCTGTTCCTGACTGTTGACTTCAGGCGCTGTACGTTAGCTCTTTCCACATAGATGCTGTGTAGCAGTTGGTCAGTGTTTTTGTATGCTTGATCAAGGCCAGCGCAGCTATCTTTCTTAGAATGTAGATTGATCAGTGGTATCTAACAGCCCTTTCTTGTTCCTCATAGGTGGCACTGCTGTGCGGTCCACCAGGACTCGGCAAGACAACCCTCGCCCATGTTGTAGCAAGACATGCGGGGTACAACGTCGTCGAGATGAATGCAAGGTCGGTGTGAATACCCTCGCCTTTGACTTGGGTTGTAATCTATAAGACACATATCGTTTGTTCTGTATAAGGACATAATATATTTAATGTAAGATAAATATGGATATTTATGTACGAACAACCTTCGCACATTAATTGCAGCATGGCTTCCCAGAGCAGTCGAGATGGTGTTCAATTGAACACATCTGCCAGGGAGTAAAGTGTAAAGCACTTTGGGCAGTCCTAAGGACTGGATACTGTGCTATATAAAAACTTACCTTTACGTTAATGTCTCGTCCTTGTCCACTCAACAGTGATGACCGAAGTGTTGACGCTTTCCGCCAGAAGATTGAGTCTGCAACTCAGATGAAGGCTGTTCTTAGCGCTGACCGTCGACCAAACTGCCTCGTTATAGATGAGATAGATGGCGCTCCTCAGGTAATTCCTTCTGTTCCGAATACAGGCATAAGTATAAAAGGTTTTGTGCATACAAATATAACCATGCTTCTTCTTTCCCTTGCTCCCTTACCAGGTGGGGTCCATGCTCCTTTACCAGGTGGGTTCCTTGCTACCTTGCCAGGTGGGGTCCTTGGTCCCTTACCAGGTGGGGTCCACGCCACTTAATTGGTAGCTTCTTTCCCTTGCTCCCTTACCAGGTGGGGTCCTTACTCCCTTACCAAGTGGGGCCCATGCCACTTAATTGGCAGCTTCTTTCCCTTGCTCCCTTACCAGGTGGGGTCCACGCCATTTAATTGGTAGATTCTTTCCCTTGCTCCCTTACCAGGTGGGGTCACGCCACTTAATTGGTAGCTTCTTTCCCTTGCTCCCTTACCAGGTGGGGTCCACACCACTTAATTGGTAGCTTCTTTCCCTTGCTCCCTTACCAGGTGGGGTCCACACCACTTAATTGGTAGCTTCTTTCCCTTGCTCCCTTACCAGGTGGGGTCCACGCCACTTAATTGGTAGCTTCTTTCCCTTGCTCCCTTACCAGGTGGGGTCCACGCCACTTAATTGGCAGCTTCTTTCCCTTGCTCCCTTACCAGGTGGGGTCCACGCCACTTAATTGGTAGCTTCTTTCCCTTGCTCCCTTACCAGGTGGGGTCCATGCCACTTAATTGGTAGCTTCTTTCCCTTGCTCCCTTACCAGGTGGGGTCCACGCCACTTAATTGGTAGCTTCTTTCCCTTGCTCCCTTACCAGGTGGGGTCCTTGCTCCCTTACCAGGTGGGGTCCATGCCACTTAATTGGCAGCTTCTTTCCCTTGCTCCCTTACCAGGTGGGGTCCACGTCATTTAATTGGTAGCTTCTTTCCCTTGCTCCCTTACCAGGTGGGGTCCACGTCATTTAATTGGTAGCTTCTTTCCCTTGCTCCCTTACCAGGTGGGGTCACGCCACTTAATTGGTAGCTTCTTTCCCTTGCTCCCTTACCAGGTGGGGTCCACGCCACTTAATTGGTAGCTTCTTTCCCTTGCTCCCTTACCAGGTGGGGTCCGTGCCACTTAATTGGTAGCTTCTTTCCCTTGCTCCCTTACCAGGTGGGGTCCATGCCACCACTTAATTGGTAGCTTCTTTCCCTTGCTCCCTTACCAGGTGGGGTCCTTGCTCCCTTACCAGGTGGGGTCCTTGCTCCCTTACCAGGTGGGGTCCTTGCTCCCTTACCAGGTGGGGTCCATGCCACTTAATTGGTAGCTTCTTTCCCTTGCTCCCTTACCAGGTGGGGTCCGTGCCACTTAATTGGTAGCTTCTTTCCCTTGCTCCCTTACCAGGTGGGGTCCACACCACTTAATTGGTAGCTTCTTTCCCTTGCTCCCTTACCAGGTGGGGTCCATGCCACCACTTAATTGGTAGCTTCTTTCCCTTGCTCCCTTACCAGGTGGGGTCCATGCCACTTAATTGGTAGCTTCTTTCCCTTGCTCCCTTACCAGGTGGGGTCACGCCACTTAATTGGTAGCTTCTTTCCCTTGCTCCCTTACCAGGTGGGGTCACGCCACTTAATTGGTAGCTTCTTTCCCTTGCTCCCTTACCAGGTGGGGTCCACGCCACTTAATTGGTAGCTTCTTTCCCTTGCTCCCTTACCAGGTGGGGTCCGTGCCACTTAATTGGTAGCTTCTTTCCCTTGCTCCCTTACCAGGTGGGGTCCACACCACTTAATTGGTAGCTTCTTTCCCTTGCTCCCTTACCAGGTGGGGGCCACGCCACTTAATTGGTAGCTTCTTTCCCTTGCTCCCTTACCAGGTGGGGTCCTTGCTCCCTTACCAGGTGGGGTCCATGCCACTTAATTGGTAGCTTCTTTCCCTTGCTCCCTTACCAGGTGGGGTCCGTGCCACTTAATTGGTAGCTTCTTTCCCTTGCTCCCTTACCAGGTGGGGTCCTTGCTCCCTTACCAGGTGGGGTCCATGCCACTTAATTGGCAGCTTCTTTCCCTTGCTCCCTTACCAGGTGGGGTCCATGCCACCACTTAATTGGTAGCTTCTTTCCCTTGCTCCCTTACCAGGTGGGGTCACGCCACTTAATTGGTAGCTTCTTTCCCTTGCTCCCTTACCAGGTGGGGGCCACGCCACTTAATTGGTAGCTTCTTTCCCTTGCTCCCTTACCAGGTGGGGTCCTTGCTCCCTTACCAGGTGGGGTCCATGCCACTTAATTGGTAGCTTCTTTCCCTTGCTCCCTTACCAGGTGGGGTCCGTGCCACTTAATTGGTAGCTTCTTTCCCTTGCTCCCTTACCAGGTGGGGTCCACACCACTTAATTGGTAGCTTCTTTCCCTTGCTCCCTTACCAGGTGGGGTCCATGCCACCACTTAATTGGTAGCTTCTTTCCCTTGCTCCCTTACCAGGTGGGGTCCTTGCTCCCTTACCAGGTGGGGTCCTTGCTCCCTTACCAGGTGGGGTCCATGCCACTTAATTGGTAGCTTCTTTCCCTTGCTCCCTTACCAGGTGGGGTCCTTGCTCCCTTACCAGGTGGGGTCCTTGCTCCCTTACCAGGTGGGGTCCATGCCACTTAATTGGTAGCTTCTTTCCCTTGCTCCCTTACCAGGTGGGGTCCTTGCTCCCTTACCAGGTGGGGTCCATGCCATTTAATTGGTAGCTTTTTTTGACTCTCCATCTCTCTCTGTTGTCTGCAATGTCATTCCATCTCAACTTTGGTCTTCCTTTTCACCGTTTGCCACCCTCTTCTGCTTCCTGTGCACTTTTTGACAGTCTGTCTTTGTTCATTCTTTGCACATGTCCTGGCCATCTCATTCTGTTTCCGACTACTTCCATCTTTAGGTGTACTTTCCCGAGTGTAGCCATGCTATGGACATTAAGTAATGTTAATTAAAACATAGAAGTTGTTTGAGCTTCAGATTCAGCTGAACCTCTGTTAGAAGTTAGAAAGGTGTTAAATGTTGATAACAAAAAACTTGACTGAGAAAAGGAGTGTGACATGTGTAATGATGGAACCACATGTGACATCATCAAAGATACCTCAGGCAAACTAGTTCCTTATCTACAACAATTGGACGTAGTTGTTGAGGCAGCAACCAATCAGCAACCACTACAAACATCAGGTGCAGGATTCATCACGACCATTTATCAAACTTATATTTGGGGATTGGCGTGAGTCATTGCTGTAATTGTTATGAAAGTAAACTTGTTTGATAGTAAACATAAACAGCTATTAAGCTATTTAGAAATCTTGTGGGCTAATAATCATGTTTAATGTGAATGAATGTGAACTATGGTTAAATGATTAAGTTACAGCATATTCCAAAGTAAAATACGTATCCAGTTATTAATAACACTTCCAATGATGCACATTAGCAATGTCATGTATTGCCATATTTATAGAGTCCACGTGTCCAGCCATATCTGCTTATAAATAATGAATAATAATAAATATTAGTAAATTATCAGTGTCTGGCCTTAACACATTGTCCACAGCCAGCCATCAACCTGCTGCTGTCTGTCATCGCTGCCACCCCTGATTCTGGGGGTAAGAAGAAAAAGGGGCGGGGTATGTTGCTACGCCCCATCATCTGTATCTGCAACGACCTCTTCGTGCCGGCGCTCAGACAACTGCGTCTCAATTCATTTGTCGTCAACATGCCGACCACTGCGTCCACGTCTCTCGCAGCCCGACTGCTTGAGGTACGGCATTTGCTATTTGCTTAATGTCATTAACATCTATTTGCATATATGCACATCGTCAATTACAGTGCCCGGTTGTAATTTTTTATTTGTGTCACATTTAATAAAAGTCACTCAATAATGACTACCTGACACCCCTAATTAAAGCCGCACCCCGACTTTTGACCTAACCCCTGATTTTCCTCCGCGCAGTTTGTCACAGGCAAAAACCTTATTTAAAGCCGCACCTGGACTTTGAGCCATGACCATTTAACCCTGCGTGTGACATACTTCCGTAGCGCACACAAGTAGAAAAAATTAAGAGGTTCCACAAAGAAAGTCATAACTTTTTATATTAATTATCATAAATGAATGAATAAGGTGTAATTTTATTGGTAAAAGACTTTAATGTAATGCATTGATAATAACTACATCACATTTTATATTAACGTAAGAATAATACTATATGTGAATGTTGTCAAAATGGAAAACAAAAATAAACAAATTTCACTATGCTGCCAGAAAATAACTGGGTGGCTGAATGTCCATACACCCAGTGAACGAAATGTAGCCATGCATTTAAGCTATACGGTAAAGCTAGAATTATTAAAATATTTTGAGAAGTTTTATTTTTATGCCATTTTATGTAGAATCATGTATAAAGTCGATGTTATAAATGCATTGAAAAGACTAGAGCTGGTTTAGTGCAGTAGGACCAGCTGTGTTGACTTCAAAGGTGTTTGATTGACAGCTAGTAATTACAATGTAATAATTGTCGTCGCCGGATGTGATCTTGTGGTTTGGTCTACTTCTTCCAGTTCCAGACAGTTGAACCACGCATGTGGCTTTATAATAACACTGTATCTTACCAGGGGAAGTGCAATTTACTCCAGTGCAAAGGGGCACTTGTAATGGTGTTGTGTTGACAATCAGGTGAAGCCTGGCTTCAGCAAAGCTAAGGTGTGAACGTTGTGCTTGGAACTTGGCTTAAAACATCAACACCTGATACCAAGAGCAAGCATTTAACAAAGCAGACAGTTGTCTGCTAGTGTGGGATAGTTGTTAAGAACGGCCGATGCCATCATATTCAAATTTCAAAAACGTTTGTGCGCGGCCACGATCCGTGATGCCGACGGCCCAGACACGGATACGCGGGATGACGCTGCCATGCCGTTCCAGGCAGCGTTCTTTGATAGCGACAATGAAAGTGACTTTGGAGGATTTTAGTTGTGAAATGGATGATGCCATCTTATTTGAAGATGTTTGCCCAGTGCACACGGCACGGATACATGGAATGACACCGCCGTTTCGGCATGGCATTCTTCAACGGTGACGATGAAAGTGATTTTGCTGACGATGGATTTTAAAATTTAATGTTTTCACATGTCTTGATCTTTCTTTCTGAACACCTTATGGACACGGGTTTGTACGTGTTATGTAATTATTTTTGCACCAGTGGCAGTTGTAATACAATGTTTTATTGATACATCCGACTTCGTTTTTTCGGTAAGTTTTTCACTTAGTTATTATCAACGTTACTACTGACAACCCAGTGAGCCAATGTGTGAGATGCAGACAGTGATTTTGAGGGGTTTTAAACCTGATCAAGCTGGACCTATCTGATCATAGTGATGAACTGGAATCCACATGTTAGCTCAGGCTCTGGTGATGTATGATCGCGTTGCATCACTGCATGCTTTTTAATGTTTTATTGATTTGATACAGCCGACTTCGTTTTTCTTTGATATTTACATCGTCATTGCCATACCGTTCTATTCGCTAGTACCAACAACCCAGCCAGCGACCTGATATTCATTTTTTCGGCAAAATACTGTATTTAAAGCCGCACCCCAACAGTTTGACATTTCCTTCCCGATTTCAGTGACACAATATTGCAATTGAAGCCACGGCTATAAATACAGAATTTACGGTATACGTAATGTTTTTAGGTTGTTCTCGTAATGAGCCCCTTGGGGTTTCTAGAGGACCTTCTGAGTTACTTGGTGAAACTATAATTACATTCTCACATGTAATAACACCAACCAAGTAACCAAGTAAACTTTTATTCATTCATTAATACTGGGCACAATCCAGCTTTTTTTCAAACAATAACTGCTAGAAGTCGGCACAAACACAAAATTCATCGGCATAAGTTATTTTAGTATTAAGGGAAACATCTTTTGAGTATTTTCTCTCACTTTTTTTGTGATGCTAATGTCCCAAATTTATGGCCCAGTATTGAAAACATCCACATGTATGTGACATATCACAGCAAAGTGGGTATTAAATTTTGAAATTTTGAAATTTTTGGGATTCCACAGATGTTGAGATGTTGACAGATAGTGATGTGTTCATGTAATGGTGAATGTCGACATAATGATGTATGTTGACAGATAGTGATGTGTTCATGTAATGGTGAATGTTGACATAATGATGTATGTTGACAGATAGTGATGTGTTCATGTAATGGTAAATGTCGACATAATGATGTATGTTGACAGATAGTGATGTGTTCATGTAATGGTGAATGTCGACATAATGGTGTATGTTGACAGATAGTGAAGATGGAGAAGTTGAAGTCTGATCTGTCGACACTTCTTGCCTTGTGTGAGAAGGCAGACAATGACATCCGGTCCTGTCTGAATACACTGCAGGTGGGCAACTATAGTCGTGACATCGCTTGTTTTGGCTCTTGTGTGTATTGTTGCACGCATTGTCATTATGCAGGTATTGTCATCTGCATGCATTGTCATCTGCACACATTGTCATCTGCATGAGTTGTCATCTGCATGTGTTGTTATCTGCATGCATTGTTATTTTCACGCGTTGTTATCTTCACGCATTGTCATCTGCACTCATTGTCATCTGCACACATTGTCATCCGCACACATTGTCATATGCACACATTGTCGTCTGCTCGCATTGTCGTCTGCTCGCGTTGTAGTCTGCACACATTGTCGTCGGCATGCGTTATCAACTGCATGCATAACGATCTGCACGCGTTGTCATCTGCACGCATTGTCATCTGCTCACGTTGTCACCTGCACGCGTTGTCACCTGCATGCATTGTCATCTGCACATGTTGTCAACTGCACGCGTTGTCACCTGCATGCGTTGTCATCTGCACGTGTTGTCAACTGCATGCATAGTGATCTGCACGCGTTGTCATCTGCACGCATTGTCATCTGCTCACGTTGTCACCTGCACGCGTTGTCACCTGCAAGCATTGTCATCTGCACATGTTGTCAACTGCACGCGTTGTCACCTGCATGCATTGTCATCTGCACGTGTTGTCAACTGCATGCATAGTGATCTGCACGCGTTGTCATCTGCACGCGTTGTCAACTGCATGCATAGTGATCTGCACGTGTTGCCATCTGCACGCATTGTCAACTGCATGCATAGTGATCTGCACGCCTTGTCATCTGCACGCGTTGTCAACTGCATGCATAGTGATCTGCACACGTTGTCACCTGCATGCGTTGTCATCTGCATGTGTTGTCAACTGCATGCATAGTGATCTGCACACGTTGTCATCTGCATGCGTTGTCATCTGCACGCATTGTCATCTGCTTGTATTGTCATCTATGTTTTGTGTGTGTATATATGAAAACTTGATTTTGTCAGACAGTATGAAGTTTGCTTTCATTAATTAAGTTTCATACAAATTTGCGTATATGTTATTCATTATCATTATGAAATGGCACCAAATAGTACGCATTCTCACAAGGAAAGTTTCTGTAATCATCCATTCAGTATTGTAGAATAGAATTTAAAAAGTTATTTTATTTTAGCCATTGTAATATATTCTCCTAGTCGATCTATGTCTTGTTTCTCCTCTACTAGTATTCTTCTGTTTTTGTTTAGTTTATCAAAGGTCGAAGCCTCAGTCTGACACTACAGAATGTTCACTCGATGAGCGTTGGACAGAAAGATGTTCAAAAAAGCCTCTTCTTTTTATGGCAAAACATATTCCAGATGCCAAAACCAAAGCGGTAAGCAACATGGCCAGTTATCAGTCTGCCACTGGTTATTTTCTCTCACACCTTTGTTTTATATAATATTTTCAACTAATTACATTTGAGTGAGAAAACCTTACAATTTGTAGACACAGGCCACAGAGGTACCAAGTGTACCGCTGTGGTGTTGGAACTCAAGCTTTTTCTTTATTTTTGTGATAATCTCATGATCTCCTGCCAGATCAATATTTCATGGTTTATGAAAATAAAATTGAAAAAAGATCCCGCCATGGAGCAATTTCATTTTCCTCACGCACTCCCCCTTATGACTGCAGCACGAGGCTCGTGGCGCCAGGTCCTCATCTACTGCCATCAGATCATGAAAAGTGATAGATCTGCTTTTTTGTGCAATATTACTTGGCACCTCGGCAGATCACAAGTAAATATTATAAAGTTTTTGTCATATTACAGTTGAACTTCTCTTTACGGTTACCTTGGTAATACAGTTACCTCACAAATAAGGTTACCCTAGGTTAGTCCCAAATAATTTCTACACATTTAAATATATGAAATTAGTTAATACTAATACGGTCACCTCTCTGTTCGGGTCACTTTTGCCCAGTCCCGAGGGTGACCTTAATAGTGAGGTTCCACTGTATTTGTATTTGTGACTGTTTGTAGGAAGCGTTACATAAATCCGCACGACCGCATAGCTGGAGTGAACACATCTGAGGAACTCGGAGCAT
Organism: Escarpia spicata; assembly: GCA_963995525.1. Classification (NCBI taxonomy): domain Eukaryota; kingdom Metazoa; phylum Annelida; class Polychaeta; order Sabellida; family Siboglinidae; genus Escarpia; species Escarpia spicata. Next base: position 26,249,572 of record OZ023210.1, read on the forward strand.
ACAACAACATGTCTCCTACGGCAAGGTGCAAACTCTCGTTTGTTTGGGTTTATTCCCGCCAGTCTGTGCCCTGATCATTGATTGTGTACAAAAGAAATGTTATAAGACTGGATATAAACCTAAATTTTGTCAATGTATACTTATGAAAAATATTGTTAAGTAACCTCGTCATCCCACGTGGCACACAAGTCTATGAAATATAGTATGTTGCTAAAAATGGTTATAAAAATCTTCCATATTGGATTGCATTTTGATAGTGAAAGTAGTACATCAGTGTTTACCAGATGGCGCCACTTGTAGGTTCCACAACGTCCTGCAGATGGCACAAGCAGCAGGTGAAAGTGACAAGTCACTCCAAGGGCTGCATGAGTTGTATCTGGAGGCTAAAGCTAAAGACCCCAGAATGGATGCCGTGAGTGGGCAGTTACAAAAGTGCTATTATCTTCGCATTACTCTGTCTCAGTTTGTTTTTCAGTACTCATTTTCTTTGTTTTGTTTAATAATAGATGACAGAAATACATTTCAATGTTGAGTTACGTAATACATTATTTCTAAGTATCACTCATTTTCTTGAATCGTCTATTACTTAATGCATACATTATACTTATATATTGTACTTATATCTTTTTTAACTATTATATAACTGTTTATATAATATTATTATTACACTTTTTCCAAAGGTGCAATCAGCTGCCGAATGGCTGTGCTTTGCCGATCTTCTCAATCAGATGATTGGCCACTCGCAGAACTATGTATTCATGCGCTACATGGACTTTGTTCCCGTGACCTTTCACCTGCTGTTTGCCTCCAACACCCAAATGAAGATCACCTACCCCCATCAGCAGTATGAGGTTGGTGCTGCCTCAGTTTACACAACTTATAAAAGCTATCTTTATTCTCATTAGCAACAGGGATGTAGACATGATATACATTCGATTCTGTTAACAACTAGACCGTAACAATGGGTTCAGTCTCAAACATGATCGAGCATGCACTGGTATAATACACGATTGTTTTGACATACTGCAAAAATATTGTTGGAATTTTTTAGGTGTCCGGTTGTACATTTTATTCAAATTATGTCGGCCAATCAATATAGTTATATTACATAATGTTACCTTGATGAAACGTATTGTTGTAACTTCTAAAACATGAAGTGAAGGGTAACAATTAAAATGGATTTCAAAATTGTCATCAATGATAAATCATCCCAGGTAGAAATATAGATAGATAGAGTTTATTTTTGGAATTGTATAAATCATACATACAAATATAATCAAACGAGTGTGACAGATGGTGAGATGGTGTACAATTCTACCTCTGTTCGTTTTCATAGAAGCAGGTGTCGTCAAGATCACCATGTCCTGTGTGTTTCAGTGTCGCATGAAGTTGACAAAGTCGCAGAACCTTGTGACGACAATGGTGCATGAGATGGCGCCCTCTGTGAGAAGGAATGTGACTGAGACTATGGCTGTCATGGAACTGCTGCCGTTGTTGGTTGACGTCATCCAGCCGACACTTCGACCAGTCCGTCTCACGTTTCTTTACCATCTGTTCTTTTCTTAAGAGATCATCTCAGAACATCGATGTCCAATATCAGATTAAATTACTTTTGTTTCAGGCATGAAGGCAGTTTCATATGGCATTGGACATTAATATTTTACGCTTCTAATCAATACTTTTAATATATTGGTGTCATCATATCAGAGTTTACACTCTTTCATCTGTGGAGAGAAGTGGGAGGGGCAGATGAAAGTAATTTACTCTGATATCATACATCAACTTTCTGAGATGTTCCCTAAATGAAATGTTCAACGATTTTCATTGCATAAATTACTCTAAAATTTTATTTATTACCAATTGTTTTATACATAGTTAAGAGATAAATTGTCAACAGTAATACATATTGTATTGATATTATTTTTAGCCAAACGATATGTTATAAAAATCAGTTTTGAAATGTCCCATACAAAATTAACGTGGAGAAACTGAAAACATTTTGGCAATTTCTGGTGGTAATACACGAAAACAATACAGAAAACATCAAGTATAACATTGTTATTTTAGATTAACATTATTATTAAGGACGGGACATTTTAATTATGTTAGAGCTCCACCTAACTGCATTTTAATGAACCAATAAAAATAGTTTAACTCTCCATTTATTGACAGTTTTATTTTGACAAGATACACTGATCTCTGTATTATAAATAATTACTTCTTTGTTTTTATACATTCCTGGATATCCACTGTGCACATTCCGAGGGGAAACTTCAAGGATATATTTAATGAACATGCCATATTAGGAACCAGATATTGTGATATTTATGATTTTGTCACAACAATCTAAATGCTTTTTATGTAGAACTTTGTGAATATGTTCTGTTGAATGGTTTCACAGGTAAATACACAGTTATACAGTGCTCGAGAGAAGAATGACCTTGCACAACTCATCAAGGTCATGATAGCGTACAACATCACGTACCGCCAGGAACGCACGCCAGAGGGCCAGTACACATATGTTCTCGAACCGTAAGTTGACAGTTTTTCTCTTTGTTAGATATTTTATTTTTTATTTGTGCCCCTCTGCAGTGAACCAGGTGTTAAATCCCAAAGGCCTATTCTGCAGGCGAGCCAGAAATAGCTGCCTGGGTCATGTCCCATCAGTTTTGTGATTCTGACAGAAATTCACACCTTATAATCTTATCTTTCAATGTCCCGTTTATTTTCCTCGACTAATAATTCAAAATTAATAAAATATTAAATGTGTGGTTGCACTGAGCATTGTTTTTTTACATTGCCCATTTTTTAAACCTCTTTAAACATTGCTTTTTTTAAAGTTTGCTTAATTTATAGAAAATATCAAAAACTAATGAAGATATTTGAAAACTGATAACATTTTAAAGCTTATTATCTGTGAAATCCTAAAATGTACAAAACTATTTCACAATGTTGCAACTTAATACCAACTTTCCAGTGGCATATCACATTTATTGTATTTTATTAAAATTCTTGTGATTTACTCTTCTTAATTGATGATGTCACATCTCTGTCGTTCCTTGCATGGGTTGATGATCCAGTGTATTGCTACATTGCATTATTTAGGAATAGTCTCATAAGTTTGTAAAGTAAACAAACATGGGTTTAGTATTGCTTCAACCCCCCCCCCCCACCCACCCCACCAGTACTTGGTGTGGGACCAACTATTTGTACAATCAAAATTTTCTGTTAGTGTAGATTTGCATTAAAATGTTTCATTCATTAGGTGGTGTCATGGTAGATTATTTCCCCCACAATATGTGGTGATGACAATGATCATGATAGTAAGACCCATTTATTGTAACATCTTTTTATTTTTAATCAGTTTTTTTCTAGCCTGTTTGATATAGTTTTCATTATATCCTACACATAACTAAATTATAATAAGTTACAGTTGTGTTTATCTAAATTGTTTAATTATAATAGTTGTGATCAGTTTAAAGTTCTATTTTGCCTCTCTCGATGTCGTTAATGTTGTGATCATCTGAACAACCCCAGAGTTGGGACTGTTAAACAGAATGTATTAAAATATATTAATTGCAGAAATGTCGATGATGTGGTCAGAATGACTGGGCAGAAGTCACAACAAACACTGACGTATGCTGCCAAGCAACTCATAGCCAGGGAGGTGTGTATAACCGTGTGTATAACCGTCGCAGTTGAATCATTCTTCACATTTCTTGACCACGTCTATTCCTAGTTATATTTATGCAAGCACCAACACAAGTCATGAATAGTGATGAAAGAAGGCCAAATGAATTACGTTTATTAAGAGATTAAGTTAGAGAGAGAAATGTGGGCTCTACATCCCAAGGCCAGGCCTGTGACTGAGCCCATACTAGTCTCCTGTCCCTCAGGTTAACAGAGCCCACATTTCGGCATATACAACATTAGCAGTATTGTTATAGATATATACTTCCTAGTTATATTTAGTGTTTAATAACTTCGTTAACAGTATTAATCTTCACCATGCTTTAATAATTTATAAATGTTTCTTTAACACAGTCTTAATGATTATAATAACACACTGATAAACTACTGTAGCATGTAAATCTTGACGAACTTGAGCTCAGGCGCAACAATCTACGATCGTTAAGCATTATGTCATGAACAGGAACACATAATTTCAGTTTGTACCTAAAGGAAAATTTTTGTTTTTAATGCAGTGTTTTAAACCGACAATAAAATTGGTCGAATCTTGATTCTTAAAAGTAATCCCGGTGAGGCAGAGGAATTATACATGCTTTGGTTAATTGTTTTTGTAAAATTTTATTAGCAGATAGCTGAAATTGGATGGAAATTGTCAGTGTGGGTCAGTGTTAATATTGCAGGTGAAAGTTTTGTTCCTGAACCTCCAAGGTCCAATCATTTTGTTTTTTTATAAAAAAAATTCATGCTTACACACAAATAGTGCGTGATGCTAGAACATTTAAGATAGGCCACATTTATTGTAGATACACGTATCAACAGTATTTGACCACAGTACCACCCACCCCTGATTTCCCCAAAATATGGGTTAGCCATCCACCTGCTCGCATTGCCGCCCACCCCCATCTCGACAATTTGGAATAAATGTCTTCAGTTTTTTTGGCAGTAGGTAGCTGTTTATTTGAGATGATTTTAAATTGATGGTGAGTTAGTTCCAGATTGTGGTCACAGCCACAGAGAGAGCGCTCTTATCCAGGTTAAGCTTAGTTTTAGGAACAGCTTGTAGTTGTTAAACTGCCTGGTACTATTAGAAAGACTCGGGAGACTGGCCAGACAGGGAGGTCACTGTGTAGATGGAATACAGTATGTAAGAGTGGGTTGTTTTAGATTGGATTTGATGAGTAACTGACTTTTGAAGACTTTTGAAAACTTTTCCAGATTGCTTACACAACATAGGCACAACTAGTTTATTTAACTCTTTTTTAATTATTGGCTTGTTTTTATACTAACGTTGTACCACGTCTTTACTTGTTACCATTATATCTTTAACGATTATCTTTATATAACGTATTTTTTTATTTCATGTATTGTCATTTATTTTAATTACTTTATTATCATTAATTTTATGTAACTTATCAATGTTATGTACATGTGTTATTATGTATTTTAAGCGCATCCGAATGGATTTATCTACATTTATGGCACTATATAAGTGTTCTGGTTATTATTATATTATAATTGGAAGTGACTCCAGCTGGTTGTGACGGCGAGTAGTCTTCAGTACAACACGTGCGAGGCCGTTTTGCAGACATTGCATTGGTGCGAATAAAGTAATACCTAGTGGAAGTTTTCAGATTGAGGTTGAGAAGATGAGACGTAGTGAGACGGCGTTGGAGCCAACACAACCACGGTAAGACTTGTCTCCATACTCAGTCCACTTGACGCTTCAAATTGCTCATTTGTTAGTTGTCACACAAAAAAGGAGTCCGTCTCTTCCCAGTGTTTCATTTATTAAAGTAATATAATGTTCGTAAGACTATACTAACTATATTGAAGGTATACTGAATTGTGTGTAGCAGGTCCATAACAACGGTTGCAATGTCGAAGGTGTGACCCGGGGCTTGTTCAAATAGTAAACAAAACATCCAGTTTCAAAACAAGCTTTATTATCAATACAGCCAAGTCGGGCTGAGTTAACCGCAGTGCCCTTTGATGTTCAATGATGCCGATTTTCCCACATTCAACACAGCAGAATTATGTTACAAATTACTGCGCCCGCTACTTCTGGGAAGAGGAACAGACTGGCTCCCTTTAAGATGAAAATTGTGAAATTGAGTTGTGTACGTGTTTAGATTCTACTAATTGTAAGCTTTAAAATTGTACTTCACTTGTTCTGATATCTTCAGTATGTTTTGATATATTGCTACAGATGAAGCAAACTATAAAAGTTTGACATTTTAAGAAAAATAGGTTTATAATTGGGTTATGTTCAAAATCAATGCTGTGGCAGATCAAAAATTGTAAACAAATCAAGTTCTGTTGGCAATATCATGGTTGCCGAATGGGTTAAGTGCAGGACCCTTTGGTGTCTGCACAGGGTTCCCACATTCAAGACAATTCCTTCCGCATACTTCCTGCTAATGATTATTAAACCTGGCTAATTTCAGGCAATTTAACAACATTGTCACTTTAAGAACACAGGCTCCTCATCGTGAAATGTTGCATTTTAAGTAACCGTCATATCTTAAAGACTAATTTGTCCTAGTTTAACCAAATTTGCAGTATAGTAAGACTAATTTGTCCTAGTTTAACAAAATTTGCAGTATAGTAAGAAGGTCAGCCATTAAATACTAATCAGTTTGCGTAATGGTAACCGTTGTAACCAGATCATTCTTGGAAATTCTGACGGGTTTAGTTTTGTGGAACATCCCATGGAAATTTGAATTGATATGCAATAGAACCTCGCTTTACAGTCACCTCAGTAATACAGCCACCTTGCAATTAAGGTCACCCTAGAACAATCCCAAATTATTTTTGTAACAGTAAAATATGGTCACCTCACTATTCAGGTCACTTTTGGCCAGTCCCAAGGGTGACCTTAATAGTGAGGTTCCACTGTATTTAAACTTTTTGGTCTAAAAAATAATATATTATATTGTGTAATGAAGTAGTTTGGGTGAATTAAGAATAAAAGATAATGCTGAAAATAATTTGTTAAAAAAGTAAGTATTCTTTTTATGTCAAACTATTTCATTGGACAACTTAATATATTATTTGTTGGAATAAATAACAAAAATGCACCTGTCTAAATGTTATATTCCATAGAACATTCCACAAAACTACCCTCGTAAAAATTTCAAAGAAAACCTATTTTTATACTGCAAACTTATTGGGGCTTTTAAAAACAGTGCACATAAGGGCACTCGTGTATTTCCCCTGTTCTGTTATGTTATTTAATCTCTTCAAGACAGTTGTAGTGCCAGAATGAAATTTTGTAGAAATAAAAAACCTGTGAGCCAACAACCAAAATCATCCGACAGCAAAGCCATAGAAGTACCACATTACAAGCGCCAGACTTTGGAACCTTTACCAGTGACAAAGGTTGAAATGGTACGTATCCTCCTTTGTGTTTGAGATTCTCCATAATCCAGAAAGTATCTGATTCATTTTGAACTCATGAAGACTTAAAAAACACTGCACAGATCTCTCTCAAACTTATTTTCGTTTCCAATTTGTGCCCATATGTTGACTTTATCAATTTTATTACATTTCCGCATGTGTGTGAGTCTGCACGGAACCCAATTACCTTTAGCATAATGCCAATACTGTGTAACTGTTTACAGCACTCAAGGCAGCGCCTTTAGTATTGCAGAAAGAACTGAATTCCTGCGGGTAAATTACTTGAAAATGCAAGTTTTATCGACAGACAGGTGCAGGTCCCAAGACTATCGGTCGGCCGGCCTCAGGCCGATTGTTACAACGAGCCTAGGGGGCAGTGTGCTCCATTCACATTACGGCCTATGAATTGTGTAATGCGAGGCACTTTGCTAATAATCCTTGTTTGCATCACATTGGGTCCCTCTACTTGATGCGACATCGCTCCATTGTTGCGCGCATTCAGAAACCACTGAGTCGACATTAGTGCAATCACCTCGACGATGCACAGCCACGCACCACTACCATGATCTCGGCATGATTAAATTTGATGAAATATTTGTCACTTATCTGATAAACGCAAGTAGGCTGACGGTAAATACAGTTATACTGCAAATAAACCCGCCGCACAAATTCAATTTGTTCAATGAAGTGCAAAGACGGGCGATAGAATTGGCTGAATCTGTGTTGCATGATATCATCTATTGAGTGCGTGGAGAAGGCAGCATCCATGTTTATTGACGCTAAATTGAGACAAGTGTCTCGATAATACTGCCATTGAGGCGTCTGATTGTGGCCGCAGTCATTGTTTGGTGGCAACATCTGGAAGGGCGGTTTTATCGGTAATTAATGGAGCACTGCAAATTACCCGCCCACTCAATGGGGCATTGCAACAATGACAGTAATTGCATTATACTACACAATACATTTTGTGACAATTTAGAATTTAATCACTGTGTCAAACTAATGGTGTGTGTAATTTTGAAGATATTCAGAAATTAGATCATATCCCAATTAGCCTGATGTCAAACCAAAGTCACTTGTAGTTCTTAGTAAACTGACTTCTGTCTACAATAATATATTATGCAGTCCAATTTAAGATACGTTTTTGCTGACATTTGGAAGATATTGTTATATTATTATTATACATCAAAAAGATGTTATAAAACAGTAATTGTCACTACAAATGACCAATAGTGATGTTTTATCTACAATGCTTAGTCAACCTTAATATTGAGAAATATTGCCAGTGCATTCCTCTAGATCTTTCGCTAATAGAATGTTTTCGGCAAATGAGTCGATGTCACTGTATACTACCCTAGAAACATTGTCCTATAAACTTGTGCCCTGCCGGAAGAAAGAAGTTCACAGTGCAGCATTGGATCTGTGCGATCAGTTTACAGAGAGAGTCATTTGAACATGCTGCATGATTAAGTACAGAAGGGAATATCCTGCGATGCTTTGTCTCGATGCAATTAACTAAGATAAAAGGTGTACTGCAGGAGGGAATGGTAATGTTGTTATTAAATAACTGAGTACAGTGTATGATGTCTTTCTCTGCCGTTCCGATGGCCGCGTCGTTTGTCAACTGCACTCGCTGTGTTTTGACGTTTCCGCTACAATTTCATGTTAGGCATTTATTTATGACACTGGGAGTCTGGGACACGTACACCAGCGTGGATGTTGAAAGAAATAAGAATAAATAAAATAGTAGTTTCCAGTTTAGTGTATTTGTGGAGTGCATTGGCTCGAGCATCGGACTTACACTTGAGAGAACCCGGGTTCGAATCCTGTGCTGCTGCGTCGAACCTTGGGCAATTTTTTTTTCTTCTAAGCTTTGAACGCAACTTGATTTTTTTAAACAACACCGCAAAGTCTACACTATCAAAAATGTAGCACGCTGTTGTTTATTCTGCAATAAAAAAAAAAATTGAAAAAAAAATGTAACAAATTCCTACTATTGCAATAAGGACATGATGTCGACATAGGACAAATACAGGGCACTGGCAGTGTCCTAAGTACAGTGATGCAGCACGGTGACATGTTTCTCTCATTAATAAAATATTATGTGCTTGTAACACCAAGCATGATTTAATGAATGCAAATTCATGAGCCGTACGCGAAAAGTGTCTTCTAAATTATGCTGCATAAGTGGATTATTTGCCTTGAGAAATTGAATATATCGAGGAAATGAGCCCAATGCAAATTAGTCGCCACAGTTGCACGCAGCTAGAGACACGATAACCACTGCGGCTGAATGTCAAATATCACGCTTACAGGGCCTTATGACAAGCTACCCATCTATTTCTGTGATCGCTTATGTTACAAAGTTCATTATTTCCTATATAGCCTGGCGGTGGCCAAACTTAATTATATACATCTAAATTTATACACATTATTTTTACTCATTACTATTGTATTTGACATTACAGTTTGAGGACCGTATCGCAGATAAAATACTATTGTATTTGACAGTACAGTTTGAGGACTGTATCGCAGACAAAATACTATTGTATTTGACAGTACAGTTTGAGGACCGTATCGCAGACAAAATACTATTGTATTTGACATTACAGTTTGAGGACCGTATCGCAGACAAAATACTATTGTATTTGACATTACAGTTTGAGGACCGTATCGCAGACAAAATACTATTGTATTTGACAGTACAGTTTGAGGACCGTATCGCAGACAAAATACTATTCTATTTGACAGTACAGTTTGAGGACCGTATCGCAGACAAAATACTATTCTATTTGACAGTACAGTTTGAGGATCGTATCGCAGACAAAATACTATTGTATTTGACAGTACAGTTTGAGGACCGTATCGCAGACAAAATACTATTGTATTTGACATTACAGTTTGAGGACCATATCACAGACAAAATACTATTGTATTTGACAGTACAGTTTGAGGACCGTATCGCAGACAAAATACTATTGTATTTGACATTACAGTTTGAGGACCGTATCGCAGACAAAATACTATTGTATTTGACAGTACAGTTTGAGGACCGTATCGCAGACAAAATACTATTGTATTTGACATTACAGTTTGAGGACCGTATCGCAAACAAAATACTATTGTATTTGACAGTACAGTTTGAGGACCATATCACAGACAAAATACTATTGTATTTGACAGTACAGTTTGAGGACTGTATCGCAGACAAAATACTATTGTATTTGACAGTACAGTTTGAGGACCGTATCGCAGACAAAATACTATTGTATTTGACAGTACAGTTTGAGGACCGTATTGCAGACAAAATACTATTGTATTTGACATTACAGTTTGAGGACCGTATCGCAGACAAAATACTATTGTATTTGACAGTACAGTTTGAGGACCGTATCGCAGACAAAATACTATTGTATTTGACAGTACAGTTTGAGGACCGTATCGCAGACAAAATACTATTGTATTTGACATTACAGTTTGAGGACCGTATCGCAGACAAAATACTATTGTATTTGACAGTACAGTTTGAGGACCGTATCGCAGACAAAATACTATTCTATTTGACAGTACAGTTTGAGGACCGTATCGCAGACAAAATACTATTCTATTTGACAGTACAGTTTGAGGACCGTATCGCAGACAAAATACTATTGTATTTGACAGTACAGTTTGAGGACCGTATCGCAGACAAAATACTATTGTATTTGACAGTACAGTTTGAGGATCGTATCGCAGACAAAATACTAGTGTATTTGACAGTACAGTTTGAGGACCGTATCGCAGACAAAATACTATTGTATTTGACATTACAGTTTGAGGACCGTATCGCATCAATATTTACCTAGATCTTTCCAAAGCCTTTGATACAATTGACCATTTAATTTTAATTGACAAATTGAAATATTATGGTATACATGGAACAAATCTGAACTTATTCAGCAGTTACCTAACAAATTGTAAACAGTATACGGAAATATAATATAAAATCAAATATGTTATCAATAACAACAGGTGTACCACAAGGCTCAATCTTAGGAACCCTGTTATTCATCATATATATCAATGATTTTGCACAAGCCAATAAAATGTTAAATTTTATAATTTATGCTGATGATACAACTCTATGAAGTATATTAAACACTTTCAGCGATAACATGCATTACGAAAATGTTGAATCTTTAATAAATGTAGAACTTTTAAAAATAAATTAATGGCTCAAAATAAATAAATTATCGCTAAACATCGCAAAATCTAAATACATGACATTTCAAAAGGCAAAGAAAAATATACAGACACTCTGAAGATAGACAATGTAAATATTGAACAAGTCAAGGAATTTAATTGTTTGGGTTTAATTATACATACAAATCTAAACTGGAAAAAATATCAAATGCTTGTCCTAAAAAAATTGGCATTTAAAACAAATTGAAACATGTGTTACCTCTTCATATTAAAATAATATTATATAATTCTTTAATAATGCCACATAAAAATTATTGCATCATGGCATGGGGCTTTCAACCAAATAGAATAATAAAACTTAAAAAAGCCCTCAGAAACATTACCTTAAGTAACTATATTTCCCACACAGAACCACAAAAAACTCAACTTGTTAAAAGTAGATGACCTCCTTAAATTACAACAATAAAAATTTTACTATAAATATTTACACAATGACTTACCAGTTTATTTACAAAACTGGAGGATAACATTTGACTATGAGGTACATAATCATGATACAAGAGTCAAGAATAAAATATAGTCTTATAAAATTAAACATGAATTTGCAAAGAAATGTCTTAGGCATAATTTGCCACTTTTACTAAATAACATTCCCGATATAGTCAAAGAAAAGCTTAGTACACATAGTTCACAAGGATTTGCCAAGTATGTTAAACAAATTTTTTAAAACAAATTAGGTGACATGCACAAGACAAAATTGCTATATATGTATGCAAAATTAAGAACCGACAACCACCTGTCAACTTTATACAGTTTAAAACAGTGCCTTAACGACAAACACAATAATCTTGTAAGCTTGCTCACATTACACACATCCTCATATTCATATCATGTTTTTTTATTTAATTTTGACTCGTGTGATGTATTAATTTGATTCAGGTGATGTATTAATCCAGTTAAATTTTTTATCATACAAAGTGGCTCCTCGATAGCGACTATTATAGTCTTAGAGCAGTCTCCTGACCCTACTTTTTGTTATTTATCATACATTATACCATGTTTATCATTAGGTTATATATTTGTATTATTTATATTTTTGACATGGATGTATTGTATGTATGATCAAATGTCTGGGTCAAATAAGAACAAATTCTTCTTCTAAGAGGAACTACTTAAAAATCTCTATTCTGGCCAGCACTCTGTGCATGCATGGATGTAAGGAACGTCAGATATAAGGCACAATTTGACCAAGTCCTGCCATTTTCCTTATAGCGGAATCTACTATAACAGTAATGGTGGGCATACGTCGATGACAGACACTATAAATTGGCTGCTTCGCTACAAGTTAGAAGCAAACCCCCAGTGATATCTGCATCTTCATCCGATTCTAGACATTGCCTAATTGAGCACTGCCTCTGCCACATCCAATGACTCTACCCAATTTGTGACGTCGCTCTCTTTCCCACGAGGGGACGCCATTTTGTCTTTGCCCTTCTGCCTGATCTTTACCTTCTTATCGCCACTTTGTAATCATTAATTATGACGGTTTATTCCGTCTAGGCAAAAACAGATTTTTGAAACCAAAAGCGGTGGGACTCTCAGAAATCCAAGACCTTTGTATCATTTTAATTTATTAATAGACCAAAAAAGCAAGAACCAAAGAATGGTAATCTGGATATTAACAGACTACCATTGGATTATTGTGTGTGAATGTCCACTAAACCTCCCTTGGACCATTGTCCTCTGATCTACCAATTGGCAGTGCATTTCAGAAGACAATGATAGTTATTTAGGTATATTTACCGACATATCTTTTGACAAACTTCTGAAGGTCCTTTCTCATACCTCAGAAAATTTAGTGTTAATTGGTTCACCAGCTGGCGCCATTGTAAACAAGTAGCTTGTTGTACCATGCGTGGCTGTAAGGTAGTTAAGATTAATGCCATCTGTATTAACAGAGATTCTACTCAGGTTGCGTTAGTTTTGGCGGGTTTCTGATATTTGTTGCCAATTTCCACCAGTGGATAGTGGCAAAAACAGGTTGGGTTAATTACAATTTACAATAGTTAATTTGATTAATTCAGTTTACGTCAGTAAATTTAATTAGGTATTTCAAGAAAGGCTAGTTTAGTTAAATTTAAATAACTTTACCAAAGATGTTCATTTAACTTGCAGCCAGTGTGTTTACCGTCTAATGTACACTATGCTCACCAAAGCTAATTATAACTATCGACAACAGACCAATGCTACAAGAATGCTTGAAAACCCAATAAAACAAAGTTAAGTTGAGATTTGTTTAAATTAGCATCTTCCAGAAAAGTTAATTAAATTATCTTGTGTTTTGATAATGTCAGTTAATTAAATTAAGTTAACTGAGTTAATTGAAATTAGTTAATAATTTAAATTAACCTATTCCTGATACACTTGTTACACGGTGTGGACAATTTCGATCTGTTGCACCAGTGACATGTAATTGTGCTTTAACATAATACACTGTAGTAACATTTTGTATTAATACGCCAGGCAATAACTATGATGTGTTGTTTAAAACAAAGCACACACACAAACACATACTGATTAAATTACTTGTTTTATAATTCATTCCTCGAAATAATAATAGTTGGCTCTTGGTACAAATGAATGTTATGTTTTGAACCTTATTTGCATAGTCAACCAATTGCATGTACATTAACTTATCCAGTTACATCTATGTTCCTTGGTATATTTGTAAGCCTTATTTATCTGTAAACATGGAACTGTGCATGATATAGGTACGCACACACGGATAGGTCACAGTCACACACGTGCGCACACATACGCCACACACGCCACACATACCACACACACACTCCACACACACTCCACACACACACCACACACACACCACACACACCACACATAATCCACACACACTCCACACACACACCACACACACCACACACTCCACACACACCACACACACCACACACACCACACACACTCCACACACACTCCACACACACACCACACACACACCACACACACACCACACACACCACACACACACCACACAGTGCACACATACACCTGAAGTTACAAATGCAGGTTTTGTGTTGTGCTTCCTGTAGCTCTTTGATTTCCACACATCGCATGACCATTGCTCGTTCTGTTTTTGTCACAGCCAACGCTGGACTTCTTTGGCCGACGAGTTGTCGCCAAAGTCATGGAAAAGAAGGAGAAAGGTACGTCATATAACAGCATCTCCTGTGTGGAGATTGTGTTAGGAGGACCCGTTAGGAGTATGGGGTAGAGGTACTCAGATTGTGTAGTTGAGAGGCAGTTTGGTGCAATAACAGGAGACATTGGATTGAGTGGCAATGCATCACAGTTGGATTTTGGACCTAAAGCAGTAATGATTTTTATAGCGTTCATTAACACTTGGTCGATCGGCATGCTGTCCAAATAATTTTTTTACAAAAACTTAACAGTATTAATATGAATTGTAGAGTACAATAAAAATACACACATCAATATTTAAAAAACAAAATGCTGGCAGAACAGGTACTACTAAAAATTTGAGTGATACCCATCACGATAGCAAAAATTAGTTGGACAGATACATCTATATAAAATGCTAATAAATAGTAGGAGTCTTTATATAGACTTCCTAGGCAGTGCTCGGTATGATCGCATGTCTGCCGACAGTGCGTTCACCGTCATGGAGCTGTTGCGCCAAAAGCTGAGCCGCTGATGCACTTTTTGGCGATGCATTGGTGCAGTGTTGGCGCATGGTCTTGGCGTAGACGTGAGGAAGAACAAGGTGTGCCTGGGGGGACTCCTATGGTGTCTATGTCAGTGTCCAATCACGACACATCACTATGTCACAATGACTTCGTTAGGTGTCACACCGCCACCCTACTAGCCACCTCTGGTAACCACCCTTCGCGGTGAGCTCTCTGCCGCAGTCTCTGTGTCTGCGGCGGCCAACGATGCACAGATGTACTTAAGCGGCCAAATTGTATTAAGTAATTAGACGGATTAGGCGGAGCACGGTCGTCGCCAGCGACAGACGACAGCGTAGCTAGCGGGCCGAGGTAACGACATGTGACAAGCGACGACATTCGACGGTCGCCGACGTTAAATATGCATGACTCGCCGATCTGATTAACGCCCCCCCGCTCGCAGTCTCGGCGGCCCGCCTGCTGCCCACAGTTGCCGGCACCGAGGCGGTAATAGCGGCGACAGAGTTGGCCAAGTCTTCACCTACTGGCTCCTGTTCGTGTGTGCGTGCCGGCGTGCCGTCGTGCCTGTGTTCGCATGTGACGGTTGTGTAGCAACGGTTTCCTTAACCTGGTTCTTATCGCAGGATCTGCTTGGTTTTTGGATGATCAAATCTTCAGACAATAACACGAAAAGTTCATTGTTGTCAGGTGTTCTACACGGTGTTCTACACCTTTGGGTGGTTCTGATCGCAAGATCATCTTGGTTCTTCAGTGATGAGATCTCATTCAGGCTGTAATATTTAAATGTTCACAGCTCCCGGTTCCAGTATCACCTATAGGTATATTAGAATTTATCAAGTCGATTGTTAAATCAGTTTATCGACTTAGCTTGTTCTACCGATTCAGATAGGTTATTCCATTGTTCAGCCATTCTAAAAGGGAATGCACGCTTTCTTAGATTAAAACCATTGCGTAAATAATTTAAACGAGTGTCCCCTGCTCTTTAATGGCGCTTCTTCCTATTTCAAAAGATTTGATGAGAATTTATTAATGTTTACGATGTTCCATTGTACCGTTCTCTACATTGGAGTCGTGCAAAACACACACATTCACGTATACCCCGGTCGTGAATGCGTCTTTGCAGTATTCATTTTGTTTGCATTGGGCACAATCAAAACAGACCTAGTAATGGCCACAGGACACAGAAGTATGTTCAGTCATATTCAAATCGTAATGGTGATCTTTGCCTAAAGGCCATAAGCGCACACGCAGCCAGAAGTTATGGTCAAAGATATTCACAAATGTTTTGGAAACAAAAAGGTTAAAGGCTGCCTTTCCGTTGATTAATCTAACAGTACGATTCCCTAATGGTATTTGCCAAACACGAGCGACCATCACACGCAACACGAATAGCATTTCGTCAACAAACCGGAAGTCTCGTCTCCCAAGGTGTTTGTACTTCTACTACTGTTGTGGTTTCCTGTAGCGATCCGTTTTAGCTGTTCACCGGTGTTCACTGTTATTGGTGATAATGTGGCGCTACTAACTGTTACAGAGCCAGAGAAACATGTGGTCGGCGGAGACGTATGGTTCCGTTTCAAAGAGGGCTACACGAACGCGGTGCGCAAGAACGTCAGAGTACAGGATCTCATCTGAGTGCTACCAGAAGTGACGCAGATCGTGACATCATTCGACTACGTTGGAACTATGTGTACTGATCTCGTAGCTATTGCCATTGGACACGAGCTCTTCTAATACAAATTCACTTGTGCAGAAATCGTGTCTTGAGGAGTATACTGTCGCCTAGTAGTCGATTTTGAACCAAAACACATGCACAATCTTCGTCGGTGTATTTCGTATCTACATTTACCCCAGGTACAGTGTTATTGGACAATGCAACTTGTAGCACGCAGCAGGATTCGTGTTTTACGCATGTCACGAATGATGCACGCTGGGAGATTGTGGGGCTGGCGCCAGTAGCAAGCTGATTGCAATACTCCAGATAGTCACATTTATTTATATCGCTGCATCGTAAACGCTCAATTACATTTGTTGAGTAATTATTTTTAACATTACAACGACGCACCGTTTCTGCTCACTTTTTAGATAGCGTTCAGATGAACTTGTGCACTCTATCGACAAATTCATTTGCGATGATTGATTACTCAAAACCACGAAAGCACAATTACAGTGCTCTAACAGTCACACTGATTGTAATTAATTACGTAATTACAAGTAACGCAACCATCGCGACAGTCTTTGGAACCTCACAGTGTAAGGAGCAACGCCACCGAACGCCACCCAATATTAGGCGGGATAATACCACCAGTCGCTTCTCCCGGCAAAGAAAGACGCATCGCGTAACTCCGTGGGGCGCCCATTCTATACAGCGCGTGTGTAATTTGCGACGATTGTGTGCTCGTCACAAAACTGTTATTAATTGAATGAGTGGTGTTGATAATGGCCGACGTCTCATCATTACCGGAAGGAGGTAATGACATTTCCCTCTGTCTTGCACATGTCCCATTATTTATCATGTCGTTTATACTTCATGTTGTAAGTGCGCAGAATAACAAAGGAGAAGTGCCCGGTTGATACGTTAACACGATATATCTCTTTATTTCTCGCAGCGTGTGTTGATAGACGCCGGCATGAGTGGATGATAACATCATAAAATTTAACTTGAGCGGCTGGTTGACTCCAGTTGCATGTATTAATCCCACCCGATGGACATAGACATTCGGCCACTAACAATGACACTCCTCAATCAGGATATAATAAATAGCAATTTATTCGGCAAACGTTACTTGAAGCGAATAAACTAGCGTATTGACGGGGCCTGTATTCAGTTGGACGCCCATTGAAATCAGATCTAGAAGCGCAAATTCAATTGTTGAAGCACAATGTCGTTGTTACTACAAGTGTAATTAAATTGAACGTGAAATGCGCATTTCGCGCCGCTGGCAATGCGTTTAATTTATCTATAGTCGACGCTCATTTTGTCATTTCACAAATTACAAACACGCCGCGTAATGTCAGTCAATTTGACGCTGTCGCCTCGGGTGTTATCTCGGCTCAGGCCGGCTGTTATTCTTTTTATGTCACCCCAAGAGAAAAAAAATTCCCGTCTTAAAAATGGCGACTGAATATATACACGGTACATTTTGTGTATTTTTTCTTTTATTAGAAATCATTTTGTACAGGATGCCTATCGGCCGCTATGGCAGTTTCGTAGGCTGAACATGTTCGTCGATCAATCATAATGCCAAGAAACACCTGCAGCCGACATTACGGAATGACAGGTGCCAGTGGATGTCCAACATTATCGTATGGGTGACCTGTAATAAGATCGTCACTTAAATGTCCTTCCTCAGTTCGATTTTTGGCTCGTCTTGTCTTGGACTAATTTCGTGTTCACTGCGTCGTGCTGCTCGCTTGTGCAATTTTGATATTTAATTTTTATGAAATCAACGAACAAACGGAAATCAATTTTGAACCGGATCCAGTCATAATTCGGCAAGAAAAGGGCAAACGTCATCTAGCTGCACATACAAATTAATTAATTTGACGATTTTAACAAAAGCGACTCCGCAGAGCACAAACTATTTATACACTATAAATGTCAATGTAACATGGATCTAACGTAAAAAACAAAACAATTACGTGTATACTGTAATACTAGTTGGTGCGTTGAATAACATACTCATAACGGTGTATTTTACGAACAAATCTTTATAATGTTTGGAGGAAGTCGGGTTGTGTATTATAAATACCGACGCGGCTGAAAATAGCTGCCTTAACCCAACAAATTGTATTTGATAGACATGACGATATGACAGAAACCGTCGCGTTGGCATTTAATATATGAGGACTTTTTAAAACTATGAGATATATGTACATTTATACACTATGTCTGCATTTTGGCAGCAACGCTGCTTCCCACGTTCTTGCACTAGTCACGTGTTATGCAGACGTGCATGACGTCATTCCGGGAGTGGTTTCAGTAGCCATTTGTAAATGGGCATTTCTTTAATCGTGTGAAATGTGTCGGGTCCTCGGTAACTTGTCTTCATTTGGCAACTTCGAAACATTACGTCATTATAACTACCACTGCTTTACACATTTTCTTGGCATAATAATATATGTCCAAACAAATACAAGTGTCTGCTTTACTCGCTCGTCAACCTCCACGTTTTGCCTGGCGACTGCGGCCGGGACTTCGGCAAGATGGTGCCGCTGGCGAACTCGACTGCGAGTGCCTCCGAGTATTCCCGAGCTCGTCGACGAAGTTCGGCGACGCTCGATTGTTCCACGTGATGTGGTGACGTTAGCAGGGAAGCGATGGTGACGCCGCCGGTGGGTCGAGGGTCTGACGGACGCAGTGAACAACACGAGCAGAAGGACATACCTAGACGGCAGAGACAAATGTTAAACCAGGGAATGTGCATTTAACATCATTGCATCTTATATTTCATATCATTTATTCACGTTTGGTTTATGATTGGTCAAGTGTAATTTTGTCTGACGTAAAGGCTATTGAAAATGGCGTAGGGTAGCCTGGGGCATCAGGCTCCCCTAAGAAAAACGTTCAAATTATCCACCATAAAACAATGCTAACATGTCTTTTATGTGTTCATATTATAAACATATATATATATGTGTTACCCATAGGGAAACTATTTTCAATATATAGTCAAAACCAGGTGAGTTTTGTGTGAAAAGTTGTACGTATACCAAACAAATCGTCTTGCCCCATACAATGAGGTAAGACCGTCCATGACTTTCCATTTGCGTTTTTCGCTTCTATGAAAGAAACATTGTTTGAAAATATAATGTATGTACACATGTATACCAATAACAACATGTAGCTATTCTAACTGTTAAATTTAAATTGTAGTTAACATACATAATTTATATTTTGCAACGTAATATGGGATCCATGTTTCTTAATAATTTCTTCACAAGTACTGGATTTCTTAATATTTCTAAACATTACCTATTTTCCCCCATGTTTTATTGTCTGGCATGCAAGTTGAATTATAACATTATAATGTCACCAATTAAGTTCGTGATTTACACCGTTATTTAATGAGTTGCACCAGTTTGACTATTGGCAAAATATTACATCAAACTGCATAATACATTTCAAAAATACATTGACTTAATTACATCTGTCTCATGTTGTAGCCTACTTCATAATAACCAAACGTATCAGGCGTAACGTATTTGTTAAGTGCACACTTTAAACCGAATTCTCATTAGACAACTAATTATCGTTTCAAAGAAATAGTGGTGCCATAAACAAGTTGACCTGTCGATATTGTGCGCCACCTGGCGGATTTATTATTTGCATATCACACTAATTGGAACATATTTTCAATACGCATGCAGCGAACGTTGATTGGCTAAATGGTGGTCTAATAAATCCGCAATACACGAGACGTACATTTTACAGATAGGTGGTAGCTAGGCTGGTCGTCGCTACGTATCGCGTGAGAAATAGATCGATACATTGTCCAACTGTTGAGGGGAACATATATTAAAATACTGACACCATTATCAGAACGGAGCAGTGCGGCAATCATATCACGTCAGTTGAATCCGGTGGGTATTCGCTGTTTTTGGAAGCCATTTTGGAACGCTACCAGCAAGTCTCACACCACGTATTTGTGGTGGTGACTTGAGTCAATTTTTCTGGACTTTGCGAAGTGATAAGACGACCGCTAACACTGTCATGTAGCTGATCTGCAACTCTCCCGTGAAATCCGGGAATCTCCCGGTCTCCCGGAATACAAACAAATCTCCCGGTTTTTCTCTGGAAATCTCCACCAGCACCCCCCGTATTCGAGACAACGCGACGCCACGGGAGACGTGATGAGACGTCCTGAACCGCTAAATTTCCTGCGAAAAATCTCCAACTGCCCCCCCTTCCCCGTCATCCGATGTCAAGATCCGAGACAGCGCGACACGGGAAGCGTGCTGAATCGCTGATGAATCTCCCGGAATTCAACAAAAAAGTTGGCAGGTATACTGATGAGCGAGTGTTACCTTTAAATGCCGGATGCGACGGTGGTGGCGGCGGCGGCAGTAGATGTGGAGCAAGACCGGCTCGTTGTGCCAACATCGAGTCTAGGCACGGCTTGAAGCCCGGGCTGTAGCGACAGACGGACAGTAACTTATGAAAGCATTCGACACCACGAGAAACAGCGAGTGTTCTTTAGATTAAAGTCTGGCGGTTGTGAATAATGCATCAAGTACAACTGGTGTTAAAGAAAGGCTGTTAAGCGCTATACGTGTTATTTATCAAATAGTGTTTTACTGCGGTGACGAATTTCGCTGGCCATTGGGAGACCTTGAAATAAACTGTAAATGTGTGCTGCAGTAATCGGCTACTGGAGCTGGAATTGAGTAGACAACTACTCACTAGTCGAATGATGACGTCAGATGTGGCCTCGTTCTGGCGCCGAGTCCTAGGAAAGAGGCGCCATTGGACGAAGCCGCCATCGTGCTCATGAACAGAGAAGCACTGTGCGGGAACATGGGGCGCCCTGCCAATGGCGGAAGTTGTATAGGTGGCGCCAGTGGTATTGGCAGGTTTTGTTGAGTCGAGAGGGCAGTGTGTGGCCGGTCCTCCGTCACTGCACAGTGGGCAGAGTGTGTGGGTTCGTGGGGGCGATCTTCAGTCTGCGAATTGTGGGCAGAGTCGACGGATAACGTCGCGAGTTCGTCCATTGGCGACTCTGGTTTACACGGTTCTGGTTCCGGTTGCGGCTGCGCACTTGTGTCTGCGTTCGCTACGGTGACATCGGAATGGTCATTGATCTGCGCTGGCCCTTCGGATTTTGTTTCAAGCGCGGTGTCTACGCCATCACTGTACGTCGCGTCTCCTTCGTGTTCGACAGGTTGCGTGACGTCATCCGTGTCATGTGACTGTATCCCTGAAGCAACGTGGGGATCAACATTGCTGTGCTGGTTTTGGAAGCGCTCACTTTTTCTCCATTTTGCACGGCGGTTTTGGAACCACACCTGTTGCAATGAAACCAAATTTCCATCAATGGAAAAGGAAACCATTTGATACCAACGTTCAACAACTATAATGACAACAGTTAAGCATACACTGGGATGTTTATAGCAAACAGTGTACAACGGAACCTGGATAATAAGACCAGACAAAGTGGTGGTCTTCAATACAGACAGACAGACAGACAGTATTTATTTTGACCATCATAACCACATAAACTACAATATAATATTCAGTGTAAGGTCAGGGAGGCTCCCATTAAGACAATTATGTGCGCCTATCATGGGAGCCACCTTACTGATGTAATATAATTATATGATTATCACGTGATCAACTATATATATATATACATACATATATGTGTGTGTACATAGTATATACATAAATTAGTTTAAACAAATGCAAAGTCGTGTCTAGTTTAAGAATGACAGATGTAACAGTTAGAAATATGACAACATGATTCATAATTCTTGATAACGTAATGTTTTGTATAAGTGGAAAAAACATATAAGCTATGTGTAGAAATTTTTATCAAGGACGCTATTTGGAGTATTGTTAACAGTTTATATAATGTTGTGTCTGGTGTACTTGTTTGCATATTGATGATTAACTCTGGGAATAAATAAGTTGTTTTACCACGTGTGTTGTATTGGTGAATTGCAAAGTTGTATGTGTATGGAATACGACTGAAGTATTCTGGTATAAGTTTGTTGATACATTTGTAATAACATTTGAGCTGTTGGAGTCTATTGATGTCATCCAACTTAAGAAATTAACATTCTTTGAAGATGGGATCTGTGTGAGAATTGTATTTACTTGAAGTAACTATTCGCACTGCTTTCTTTTGAAGTTTAAAAATGCGATGGGCTTGATGACCCCACACCAATATGTCTTAATTAATCTTGCGAAGAATGAGCGAATTATACATTATAAATAATATGGTCGTAGGTAAAACATGTTTAAGTTTATTTAAAATTCCAATTATTTTATTCGCTGTTTTGTTTATATGGCTGTCCCAATTTAGGTGTTGGTTTATGGTGACACCTAACAAATTTAAATCATGTACACATTACATTTTTGACCCATCTATTTATATTTTAAGAAGTTCGATTTCCTTTTGAGGCTTGTGAAATAATATGAACTTAGTTTTTTTTAATGTTAAGAGAAAGTTTGTTTGCGTTTAAACACCTGCATATATTTTCTAATTCTTTATTTATGTTTTAATTTTGGACTTGGCCATCCGGAAACGAGTGGTGTTGTCTGCATACAATATGAATTTTAAATGATCACTTCACAATATTATGTCATTAATATATATAATAAATAGAAGGGGTTCTAAAATAGACCCTTGTGGGACACCAGTGTTTATGGCAGGTTCTTCCGATTTGTAATCGCCAATTTCAACATATTGCTTACGATTGTGTGAGTAGTTTTTGCATAGATCTAGTGCTGCACCATTTATTCCATAATAATGTAGTTTTTGTAATAATACGTTATGATCAATTTAGAAATGTCTAGGTATATGTTTATTGGAATTGCTGATTGGTCAAGTTGATGGACAACTCTGTCTATTATTTCTAGAGTGGCAAGTTCCGTTGATTTGGGTTTCCCTAAACCCGTATTGATTCTCACAGTATAAAGTATTGGAATTAAAATGTTCGTGTATTTGATTAAACATAAATCTGTCAAATATCTTGAAAATAGCTGGTAAGATAGAAATTATGGTTAATGATTAGAGTGACTGCTTCACTTATTTCATTTTTAATTAGCTTTAGTAATTTGGTTGATAGACCATCTTTACCACAGCTATATTTTGGATGTAAGCTATCAATTATGCTAATCGTTATACTATTGTCTATTGGCTTAAAGTTTAAAGTCTTTGTACGTCTCTCTGTTAAATAGTCTTTATAAAAGTTATCTCCAGAATTGGTTATTTGCGATGCAAGTGTAGAACCAATATTGATTATTATAATGTGACCACATCTCCATATTAGCACTACCTACCGAAGTCTCCACGGTCGTTCCAAATAATATTGTAGTCGCGCTATTTGGCGAGTTTCTTTGAAAAAATTGCATAGTCGGAAAATTGCATTGCGCAAATCTTGTCCATAATCATTCTACAAGAAAGTTACAAGCTACACTGAGTTATGTAATGAACTTATGACATACTTTACTGAAGGAATAAAAACAGGTAATCAAAACGTTAGGCAGTGCGATGGTATAGCCGCTCTAAAGTTACACAGTGAACGCGACGTAGGTTCCTACATTGTGGATACTCGTGCGTAGGCCTAGGCCTGCATGTAAGTTGCACCATGTTGACTTAGACTTATTTTGTCTATACTCTATAACGTTTACCATCTGACGTCTACACTGTGCATTTTATTTTAATATAAAAACCTACTGAATTTAAGGTCTTTGCTGTTGTCTATTTTTCATTTAGTTGTTTGTGTCTATGGCCGAAAACATCGATATTTTTCGATGCTCCGCTCCCTGTGTGCAAGCATTCATGCACAATGCGGGAGTAATGACGTGACACGTGCCCCACCCCCACCCCCTCCCCCTACAACAGCCGAAGCTCACAGCTAGCGGCTGACGACTACTAGCTCACTCGCGAGTTTTGATCGCAATTTCTGCGATGCGGATTGAGCGATAATTGAGTTGCGACAAGCACTCCACGTATTCTTGCAGAGGTGGGTAATGAGATTATTCGCGTTTATGATTCTATTAGTGCGGATGATTATTTCCCTTGGCGGAACGTAGGCTGATAAATATTTCCTTGTTCAGGCTGTATTCGATTTTGATGTGGTTGTAATCTAATAAGGAAAATTGCTTATTGCATTACGCCAACTTAATTATTGTATTACTGCGCTGCCACCTGTGCCTTTATGTATTAATCCGCGCGGGGCGCATTAAAGAAATATCAGCAGTCCCCCGCGGGCATACTGTCCTATATTTTAATCTTAACGGCGCGTGTAAATTAGGTTTTTGGTCTTCGCTTAATACGTGAAGGAGGCAGACAATGCCAGAAACGGACGATTGCAGGAATAGCCATCAAGCAGCTACGCGGACCACTATTTAATCCAAACTGATATCAGCTGTCTGATCTACGCAAGTCCCGTATTGGGCATGCGCCGGGGAGACGGGCTTTGATTGATACAATACAATAAGTGAAACTTGTACATATACATATCCCCGGAATCCTCGGTTCGGTGGCGTGTTTAAGCCAGAGTGTTAGCGTGCACTCCTGTGTACAGACCATACGACTTCAAAATGTATCATAGTGGATCTACACGGGACGTGAGGAGGAATGTAAAGTTACGACATTTAATCCTATGCTACATTAGCTTAGGCCCTACATCCGACCATGGATCAACAGGCCAAGCGGATCAGTTATCACCAAGGCATTTCCATTAAATTATTTTCCTCTGAACATTTAAGTCCTGCAATCGCCAGTTATTATGACATGCTCAACAGTTCCAAGTAAAGCGAGCGAAATTACAACTATAGTGGCGTCCTCTAGTGAGTGGCTCAGAAGCAGCAACAAAAACGTACTGCGTCACTATAACAGAACGGAATTACCTCAGTGTTTTTGATGGTAGGTGATAGGTCAATGGTCCAAGGAAGCGAAAGGACATAGAAAGAAGCGCGTAGGCCGTGGCACGTTGGAGGAGAGACTGTACACCCACCCACCCCGAAATTGGCACATTACTATAATAGATTGTGGAAGGTATCGAGTAATTGAATAGAGGAAGTGGAACCGTAAAAGTGATAATTTCTAAAAATTACGTTCACCCTTTGAAATAGCAATGGTTGTGGAAGGCTTACTATAGCTGGTTAAGATCTGCATCCTTTTAAAACGGCACGAACCATTTTGTATAATAGTTATGTTGGGTGTAAATAGTCTGGCTTTCTCGTGTTCCTTCGCCTCACAACAGGCCTACTGGTGTAACGTAAATATTCGGTAGGACCACGCCTGAAACGAGAGACCCGCTTGAAACGACTCTCTAAACATACTGTAACTATTGACCAACAAATGATTCAGTGTTCTCTTTACAAGCTGTCGGAAACATGGCTGCTTTCTTCCAACAGTTAATCCACATATGAAGTACGTATTGTAAGTCAGAGATCGACAACGAGATCATGGCAAACGCAATGTGGGAGGAGAAACGAAAGACCAAAGTTAAGACAGAGAGGAAGCGCCAGAAGAGAAATACCAAGTTAAGACGGAGAGATAGCGCCAGAAGAGAAATACCAAGTTAAGACGGAGAGGTAGCGCCAGAAGAGAATTACCAAGTTAAGATGGAGAGGTAGCACCAGAAGAGAAATATCAAGTTAAGACGGAGAGGTAGCGCCAGAAGAGAAATACCAAGTTAAGACGGAGAGGTAGCGCCAGAAGAGAATTACCAAGTTAAGATGGAGAGGTAGCGCCAGAAGAGAAATACCAAGTTAAGACGGCGAGGTAGCGCCGGAAGAGATCCATGAAGGACAGAGGTAAAACAGACCAGCCGAGAGTGGGTTGAGTTGCGGAGGATCGCTTTAGATGGAGAAGATTCGTCGAGATCGAGAGCGCGGAACAATTTATGTGGCCTCCTACCTCCCCCGTCACTAGGACAAAGACGAGAAAGAAGAAGAGGGTATGAAAAGATGAGCTACTTGGACCTTAACAGCGACCCCGCAGGAGGGTTAAGGACTGTGGAAAACTTGGGATTGCGCACGATATAATCAGTTGGTCGTTGTTTACATGTTTACTTCATAAAAATATCACTTTGGTGGGTTCAGGGAGCTCTTTGGTTGGCTCAGGGAGCTGATTGGTATGTTTATTGGTGTATTTAGGAAGCTCCGTTGTGGGTTCAAAGAGCTCCTTGAAGAGTTCAAAGAGCCCATTGGTGGGTTCTAGGAGCTCCTTCGTCTAAGCGACTCATGTCCCACAAATAAAATAGTTCAACGTTTTCAGCCGCTGGTGTAATACAGACCATCGACGGTGACACAAAACAATTGCTCATTTTATACAAATCAAGTTGACACAAGTATTAAAATGGCGTCAACAAAGATGCGTGCGCAACTCTAATGAAACGACTGAATTGGTCCTACCTGTACCCGTGCTTCTGTAAGGTTGATCCTCAAAGCGAGTTCCTCCCTCGTGAACACGTCCGGGTAGTGGGTCTGGGCAAACGCCTTCTCCAGGGCCTCCAGCTGCAGACAATAACAACACTCTTGTACGACAAGGCAGGTATATTCATATTGAAACACCAAACAGACACTTGGCCATTTCAAGTAAATAAATTACCTCTAGCTCTCTGATACATACTGATAGTGAATATTGCAGATTAATTGCTGTCCATCTTGAAAAATGGCCGCCGTCTTGGATTTCCAGTCACTTAATCAGTTCTCCCTTAAAATTATTGAGTCATGTTGACATAAATTATTGGTTTGAGCGGCCATTTTTATTTATCCAAATTAAATATTCCCCCACTTAGATTGTGTACAAGTTTTGATATGTTGTCCGGCAGGTGTTTGGGACTTGTTTCCAGCAAAAGAATAGGTTGCAATTTTGTGTAGGTCAAACCATAAATCGTCTGGCTTACTATGCTGATCTGCCACACCAGTACGTGTACGTACCGTCTTTTTGTTTTCATATTTAAAGGGTTAAAGGATGTATACATTTTGCAATGTGAAAGTGAGATTAGAGACGTGCCTGGTGCAATGTAAAAATTGACTAGAAATATACCATTTGTAGTGCTAAAGTGATACTAGAGTCGAAACTGTTGCAATGTGAAATCGAGACTAAGTACGCACATGCGAAAGTGAGATCAGAGAGACCTGTTACTATGGAAAAGTGAAACTATAAATATATATGTTGCAATAGGAGTGTGGACATTGATATGTGTACCTGCTGAAAAATTTATCCATTGTGAAAGTTGTACTAGTTGCGTTTTTGCAGTGTGAAAGTGAAACTAAAAGCGGACATGTCGCAATGTGAAAGTGATGCTTAAGCCGCATATGTTGCAATGTGACGGTGAGACTAGATGTGCATCTGTTGCAACGTGAAAGTGAGATTAGAGTCGCGTATGTTGCAATGTGAAAATGAAACTAGAGACGCGTATGTGGCACTGTGAGAGTGAGACTAGATGTGCATCTGTTGCAATGTGAAAGTGAAACTAGAGACGCGTATGTCGCACTGTGAGAGTGAGACTAGATGTACATATGTGGCAATGTGAAAATTAGACTAGAGACGCACCTGCTGCAATGTGAACGTGGTTCTGTTACGCCGTTGCTTGCGCCGAGTGAACGAGTCGTCGTGGAGGTCGGAGTGCAAACCGAACGGATTGTCTACAAGCAGGAAGATTGACTCGTATCACCACAACCGTACAGACAATACCTCCAGTCAAACCACATGCATCACCCATCGTCCAGTCACTCAAACCACTGTGAATAACGAAGATTGTAATCCAATATACATTGTGTATTATAATAAATATAATAATAAGATAACTTCTTTTGCGCTTAGATCATCGAAAGCCAAGCTCCGAGACGCATCAGAACAAATTGTTGATCAGTTTCAGAATTGAAATTGTATTACCGTTTTCAAAAGATGAATAGATGTACCACGGAGCCTATTTAGTAGGGTTAGCGAAGTAAAAAAGAAGTCTTTAAATTACAACGGAATGGTAAGTCCTTTAGTATGTTCAGCTGATCTTCTACTAAGAAGACAGCGAAGAATCAGCGCTGCAACAAAGAAACCCTTTGCTATTAATAATAAGAAGTAAACCGAAAACTAGACGATCGAAGCTGAATGCGTTACTATATGAGTAAGCGTTGACTGTAAATGTGCCCGTTGCCAAGATGAACATTGAGACGTAATAGTACAACTCGTTAAAATGATACGACATCGCGCAGGAAGCCAGTGCAGGTGTTGTGCGCGTACGTGTGCGTATACGTATAAGTGAGAAATGTGTGGCTACACGCCATATATTGATGTGGGTGCGAGTTTGACGACTGATAAGGTCATCCGTGTTGGTGTCCACGAGCAGCCTAAAGCAATCGTTTGCTTAGCACCGCAGTCGAGTTACATCTCTGAAGCTATACTTGGCGAGCGCAGAAGATGCTCTTTTTTCCATAGCGCACATAAATCCACTTAGCTATTATTCAATAGCTAATCGCCTTAGAGCGCTTAGCACCGGGGTGACGCAGCAGGAATCAAGCAGCAACTATCGACACAGCGCTAGAAAGGCCGAATAATGGCGTCAGTTGATTGAATTAGGCCGGAAGTTGAACATCTGAAGGTTTGAACGGCACTTGCTGATTCGCAACCTGGCGAAGGTGCCACGCAACAGGCCGGTGTTGTTTGTTATCTTTGAACGGTTGTGGCCCAACGTCGGTTCTATGTCATTGTCGTATGGTCACCGCGTGTAAGACACACATCGTATATGGGAGAATTTTCATTAAAGGAAGCCAGCCAGTGTCTGGAATTAGTGGGCGTAGTAATTTGTAAGAGAGAAATTAGCTGTATCGACCGTGGGAAAATGGGACATCGTTGAACATCAAAGGGTGTTGCAGTTAATTCAGCCCGACTCGACCGTATTGTAAATAAACCTTGTTTTGAAACTGAATGTTTTGTTTATTATTTGAACATGTTCCGGGGTCGTACCTTCTAAATTGCGAACTTTGTTACGGGCTTACTAAACATAATTTGACGGGCAGTATACCTTCAACATTGTTAGTATTGTCTTAAGGACATTATTTAATTAATAAATGAAATAGTAGGAACATATCTCCTTTTAATATATTAGTTTGCTTTAATCTAGTATCTTAGTTGTTGTTAGTTAGACATTGTAGTTGCAGGGCAAACGCATTGAACGGGTTAACTCAGCCAAATATCTGGGTATATATCTAGACTGTAAGCTGTCATGGTCGGGACATATTAAGGAACTTTGTTCAAAGGTGTCTAAGTCATCAGGTTTATTTTATTACATCAGCATGTAAAACTAACTTAACTAAAATACAAATTCTTCAAAATCTATTACTTCAAACATTAGCAAAACGTAACAGTCGTGACAGTGCCACTGCCTTGCATCGGGAACTTAATATACTTAAAGTTCATGAACTATTTAAACTAAATGTTCTAATATTTGTGTATAAACAGCGTACTAATAAAATTCCCAGACTATTCCACCAATTGTACAAATGTAATAGTGAGTTCATGACCAGAAGTTCCAGACAGGAGAACAATTTATATATACCTAGATATAGTTATAGAACTGGAGAGAACTCCCTGAAAGTAATAGGGGCTCGACTTTGGAATAATCTACCTGTAGACATTAAAAACCCGAAAAATGCTAAACATGTTAAGCACAAAGCCAGGAGCTTTATAACTGGCATTAATTAAAGTTCAAATCTAATTATATATTGTAAAGAATTATCTTGTGAATTCTCTTATTTTGGTACAACATCTCTAGCTTTAATTTACGGAAGTCGTTAACCTGAAGCTATTGCAATTGAATGCACTGCATAACCTGTATATACGTAATAGTATTATGTATGTGGGAGTACACTATATGAATTTTATTTAATTGGCTACCAGCTCGATAAGTTATACTTCTCTGGTAGTCTCCTCATCTGTGTTACATTGCTCTTGAATTGTATTGTATATCATCTGGATGAGGAAATACATTTACTTAATTACTTACTTAATAAAATATATGTGTGTGTGTGTGTATTCATCTATGTTATTTAACAGGACAGAGGAGGGTAACCCCCGGTTTCTACCCTCAGCCTTGTCCAATTGGTCATTTGGCATGGGAATTTAACGCCGGAATGCATCCCTGTACCATGACTGGATAATCACGCATTCTCGTCTCCGTTGTAGACCGATAGTCGTTATTTAGACGTAACATTAATCATACATGTTTTTCTTTTTTAGGTTTAATTTACAAATCACGCATTCTCATCTCCGTTGTAGACCGATAGTCGTTATTTAGACGTAACATTAATCATACATGTTTATCTTTTTTAGGTTTAATTTACAAAAAAAGGTTTTGCAGAAAAGACCATCTACCCGAAAGGACTAAACTGATTTTATCAGCTGTCTGGGTTAAGGGTTCACATTCGCCACCTATACTCCGCTGCCAGTGCATTAGGGTCTTCGTTCATGTTCACAATCCTTAACAGAGGATACTTGAACCGAGCACACCCATTTCCCTAAATATACTTACTTACTTACTTACCTACTTACTTATTGCTGGAAGTACGGTTTATGTCAGCGTAGGTAGAGCTTAGGATATGCATGGCGAGATATATTCAAGAAGGCGTTATCTGAGAGTAAATTCGATTAACTGGGAGGAAATTGCCAATTAGCCTTTATATCTCTATAGTTTCTTTTACACTGGCATGATCGTCAGTTCGAACATACGAAAGTCTGTTTGATCAATGGGGGTTGAGATGTGAAGCAGGCTGGATAAACGTCTACTCCAGCAGGAGAGAAACGTGGAGTCCCTGCGTAGGAAACACAGCATATACCTGATGGATACTTGGGAAGCTACAAGAAAATTGTTCATGTATTATTTATAATGTGTGATTTGAATATAGCATATTTTAATACAATAAAAAGTCGCCCACAAGGTGAAATTAAAGTGTTTTATTATGTTTTGAATATATTTGCTTCGCTTTGTTCTCGGTTGTTTTGAAATACCTATTGTAGGTATTTTATTATTGTTGCACATGTATCATATCTACAAAGGAACCAAATTGAATTATATCTTTATTTATATGCTACACGATGCAACAACGTGTAAGATATCTTGAACATCTCCAAAACAACGTTAATTATTTGCAGGTGAGGTGCCGGGCTGGAGTGCTGTAATGTATTTAACTAAGGTACAGGGGTGTTATAGTAGGGTACGTAACTGGTCTGGAGTGTCATGGTGACAACATATATAGGTGTGGTATATTGAGTAGGGATGTTTTCATGGGCTGGGGGTGTTATGATCGGGTACTTACATGGACTGTTGCGTGTTCCGTGGACAAGGGATGCTATGTGTGAAAGTTACATGGATTAGGGTGTTTTGGTGGGGTACCCAAACGGACTAGGGGTGTAGTGTATGATTATGATAGGCCTACGTACAGAGGCTGCCGTGTTGTATTGGGGGTGTTTAGTGGAATATTGGTACAGGTATTGTATTCGTACGTATGTGGTATGGAGTGTGCGTGTGGTGGGGGATTTACATGGAATAGGGATGCATTGTATGCCACATAAATGGAATGAGGTGTTGTGCGTGGGGGTACTTACATGGACTGGGGGTGCAGTGGTAGTCAACGGCCAGTCGAGTGACTGGGTGAAGTGCTGGCGGACAATGGAAGCAGAACATGACGCACTGAAAGAAAGGAAGACACTCGTTACATTCTTGCATTAATCACCCAGATGAACCACGGATGTAACACGATTTAACAAGACTGCCATTTAACGCAAAGAACATGGGTGGCATATGATGAACTCTAGCTAACTTTTTTATTATTTATGTGCAAACCGATCTTCTGAAATATTTGTTAATTTTGTGTTAAAACATATTTACGCATTTACACAATCCGGAGATAATATGTTCCATTTATAATTTTTTGGTATAGCTGAAATGTGAAAAAAACAATGCTTTCTTATATATATATATATATATATATATTATGTAAATACATACATACATACATATATACATACATGCATACATACATACATACATACATACATACATACATACATACATACATACATACATACATACATACATGCATACATACATACATACATACATTCAGTTCCTTCACTAACGTCGCTTCGTGTCTTCTAGTCCTACTGTTTTTAACCGACAATCACATATTTCATTGATAATTTATTTATTGATTATAAAATGTAAGCTTGCACATACATAAAATATAAATATAGGGTACATTAAATATAAAGGATGACACAAGAATATCAGTATTTTCATACCCACTCAATACATATGATTGATGCAACATGTGCATTGGTTTGTAGTAGTCGACGTTCGTTTATCTTTTGATAAACAACACATTTTAATTTAGTTACTGCACATATTACACGTACGTCATTCTACAAATGTTGGCTCCACATGCGAAATATATATTTATCTCTAAACACTCGTAACTATAAGTAGCTATTAAATAGAACGGTTCTGAAATCAGTATAGAACATGTCACAAACAAGCATTATATTAAAAGCACAATTGTCTTAGTGACTGATGTCATTTACCATTTCATGTAGTCGAAAATTGTTTTTTTACTGCATAGTTTTCTTTTTTCGAGAAAATTGTGCATCAATGAACGATTTCCAAGATGTGTTTGTAATTGCAATAAGTTATAATTTATCTATTAATCATAATGGGTGAATATATTTTAATGTGTTTCAAGATAAATATGAAATATTACTTGTATTCAGAAAAGGTTTCACTGTCGTTGCTTGTCTAGCTGGACGTTTTTTGTTCAATTGCTCATAATTTTCTGTTGATAAACCTTCTATTTGTTATTCTTTAGTTATTTATTACTTTTACTTATGAAATTACACCACCAATGTCCTTAGTAGTTGGACACACCGCACCATACATAGTATGTTTACAATGAAACCCCTATATTAATGGGTTCGATATTTTTCCTTGACTTTTACAAAGATTGGGTTATGATAGTGGTCAAGCACATATATTCCTCGTAACTGGTTCAAAGCATTGTAGTAGATGGTAACTTCAATGCTATTCAGGTGTTTGTATGTTTTGGTAAATACACTTTTTGAAGATTCGTTTAGCTGTCCAGCTTTACAACTGCCAGTGATTATTTAGAGATACCATAACATCTACCAATAACAGTCAATTCAATGCATCTATATAATAAACAATGTACACATTAATCCACAATTGAACAAATATTTAATAACTAACTTAACAAAGACTTGAAATGGTGACGTTTACCTGCCACTTGTATTCGACCGACTG
Source organism: Escarpia spicata (assembly GCA_963995525.1). Lineage (NCBI taxonomy): Eukaryota > Metazoa > Annelida > Polychaeta > Sabellida > Siboglinidae > Escarpia > Escarpia spicata. The sequence goes on from OZ023210.1 coordinate 26,283,555, forward strand.
CTGACGGCGTAGATCACATACGATACGTATTCGGGTGTGAACTGTTGAATTTAGACGTCCGCATATACATTCGTGAATGTGGCAAGACCCTGCGAGCGTCCCTACTTATAGACAGCGACGTCTGCAAACCATCAGAGATCAGGCCCTGTGGCGTGTGACGTCATCCGTAGGCGACGTTCGACGCGGACTCATTGGTCGAGCGAGGCCAGCGTCTCTCGGCTCGCGCGGCCTCCGCTTTTTGATGCAAATTGAATGGCCATCAGATGGGCGATAATTGAGTTTGCGCCGAGATGATTTGTTTCATAAATTTGCGAATTGACTGGTGCTCTTCCTCATTGTGCTGACGGCCGGTGCTGATCCGATTAAGTCAATTTACACTCGTTTCTGCGTCGTCGACTGTTTGTTCTGGCGGCACACGTTTCTGGCGACACTCGTGGAGATTGGGGCATTGACTAGCTTTGTTGGCGCAACATGTTTTTATCTATTATATAACCTGAGTTGCATTTGTTGAACCGCGAAATATGTATAGGCCCAAAATTTAAGGCGTCTATCCAAATTGGACATCAGGTTCCATGTAACTGATATGGGGCAATGCTGATAGAGATGTGTAAACAACCAACTATTCATATTAAAACTTGAAAGTTTCAGATCTTACATATAGTTTGCTTCTTGTTGTGCTTTAAAGTGTACCCTCGACCCTTTTTCTGTTTCTTAAAGTCGGTATCAATGTTGTCCTTTAACGGTTCTTTATCTCTACAATGATTTTAATTTGTTAACTAATGCGCAGCTAAATGGGGATTTCGTGAAGTTATAATGCCTTGCCTCTCTGAATTTGTCCTACTCAAAGCATATGTAAGTTAACAATGTTATGATTTTGTTTTAATTGTTATTGTTGTAGCATGCTTATCGCCAGAAAATTAAACGGGAATTCGAGGAAAAACAACTAGCTTAACCGGTCGTCAGCGTTTGCAGATCGACGCCGTGTTTCGTTTTTTGTTCAGGCAGTCATTGCTTTGCTAGACATTTTGATACTGAACTGATTAGGATTTCTGCAACTTTGGTTGATTAAAACCAACTAATATCTTTATAAAAACGTGATATTTCATATCTTAATATTTCCGAGAATATGGTTCTAATCAGTTATAAATAGAATATTTTTACGATGATTTATGTTAATTATTGACAAACAAGTTATCCGACGAACATTTTTCACTGTGCAATCGTGGCTGCACTTTTGCCGATCACAATATGAAGTTCCCAAGTAATTCCTTGATATCCTATACATTTGTCACGCATCTAAATTGACGAATAATCTTATCTCGCTGTAGTACGTTACTATTCTTTGTGTGCGTGGCTCGCCATTAGGATCTACCCCCTATGCTCATAAATAAATGTCATACATTCGCAGTTACATCAACGATTCTGGCGAATTTAGGTTCCTATAGTAATTATGCACACCTAAAGACATGCGATAACGTAAATGCGCAGATGTGTGTATAGCCTACATGAGCTTAGGTCTTAGGTTGTTGTTAGACAGAGCGAGCTCTGGACGTATTAAGTAACGTACATAATTCACGAAGTAAAACCACCACAGTGAAAGCCATCTTCGTTAGAGCGACACCTTGTGTGAAATCGTACGCCGCACTCATTAACAACCGCGATTAAATCTGCGTGAGAGATACGATCAAACGAGCCCGTTGTATTCAGGAAAATTGTCAATTTACCGGAAGGGATTATCGTTTCTCGTGTTGCGTCCAATGTGTTGTTTGATAGGGGGGTGGGTCAGGAATCAGCATGTGCGTCTTCCCCAAAGAGAGGGGCATAGATAATCCCTTAAGCCCGTTCTACACAGAAAGTGGTCAGATCTAAATCTGACTACCAGAGGAGACAAGTAACGTTATATTGAAAGGCATAAATAACCACTTCTAGCTTTGGTTTCGCATTGTACCTTTGTGCATCGTAATAACATAATTACCATGAGCTCGTTAGACGGTGCAAAATGTCAATTGATTTTATGTGAAATCGTGAAGAGTTCACTATTAGCTATTAGCATGGCAAATCACCAAGATACATTTGTTAAGTTGGGCTTATAAACCCAATAGCCGACGAGAACGCTGCACCAATCAGTCGTACTTCCGGATAACGTAATGTTATATTTACCTAAATTGAACAATAAGCATAAACAAAATCAGGTTTTAAAAAGTGTTTTTGTAAAGTCGTAGTCAAGATTTATATTTAACAGCAAAATGAACTCTGTAGTAACATGTCTTGTTGCGAACAAACCGATTTACTTTACCGACCAGTATAATGCTTTCGTGGATTCGTGGAAAATGTAATCTGTAATGGTGTTTAATCTTTCTGATGTGTTCGGCATCCGTTTATTTGCGCCATGTTTGTTTTTTGTGGCAGAAAAAAATGCCCCTAAACAGTATTTTCAGATGTCTACGCTTCCTCGCGGTTATAACTTAATGTTATCGTCTGGCAGCACCAATGATAGTTTTCAAGGAAACAGTAATTTGATTCATCAAACTGCCACAGATGGTTAATAGCAAGCACTATCAAAAATTCGATATGTTATACATTCGCAATGACGTTCTATTCCAGCAGCGAATGCGCGCGTAATCGTCACTGATTGGAAGACAGTAACTGGGCAGACCTGTACGAAATGATAATGGTGTGGTAGCGTTTTAAATAAAGCTGTTACTTGGCTTAAAAGTATTTTAGCGGAGTTCGAAAGAGCGAGCTTTTACAACAGTAATCAAAATGCAGCAAAATTTACACGTATTCATTTTGAATTCCGGATCATCTACTTATAATATAGCTAGAGTGTGTATGCGGGTAAATCAGTTGTTCGGAACGTGTAACGTAATGAGTGCGTAATATGTAAGACGTAACCTAACAATCGCCGGAACAACGCGCACATATTTCGGGAAAACGGCCCCTGCGTCATGGATTTGGCAATATGGAGTAGACCCTGACACAATGATACGTACATCTACTCTCATGCCATGCAATAGCATAGCAATACGAATATTATTTGACTAGTCTACACTATCATAACTAGGGCCAAACGATGGACGTAAACTTCACATTCTCTCCGGCCATTTTGAACAACCAACGAGTATCTGCGAGCGCGTTACGATGTTTGTGTAACGATGCTGTATGTTTTCTAACATTTGATAAATAGTACTATCACAACTGTCATATACCAGGACAACCCGTCAGGAGAGGGGCAATTTTACTAGTAATAATAATCAAGCCACACGGTTACTCAGAATGGTACCGATTCCACGGACATAGTGTTCTATATTCACACATGAGCTACTCAGTGTTCTATATTCACACATGAGCTATTCAGTGTTCTATATTTACACATGAGCTATTCAGTGTTCTATATTCACACATGAGCTATTCAGTGTTCTATATTCACACATGAGCTATTCAGTGTTCTATATTCACACATGAGCTATTCAGTGTTCTATATTCACACATGAGCTATTCAGTGTTCTATATTCACACATGAGCTATTCAGTGTTCTATATTCACACATGAGCTATTCAGTGTTCTATATTCACACATGAGCTATTCAGTGTTCTATATTCACACATGAGCTATTCAGTGTTCTATATTCACACATGAGCTATTCAGTGTTCTATATTCACACATGAGCTATTCAGTGTTCTATATTCACACATGAGCTATTCAGTGTTCTATATTCACACATGAGCTATTCAGTATTCTATATTCACACATGAGCTATTCAGTGTTCTATATTCATACATGAGCTATTCAGTGTTCTATATTCACACATGAGCTATTCAGTGTTCGGTATAAAACTAATCGGTCGTGGGCAAAACGTCCAGTTTTTGTCGTCGTCAGTACGGTGTAATTTTCAGAAAAGTAACCTAATGTTTAGCTTGTTATCCGAACCACATTTGTTTTCCCTGTATTCCTACGGAATGGAGGTGGCACATCATGAATTCCTTTCAGTCCCTTGACCACTCCACGTTTTTACCATATTATCGCTCTCTTTTCTACTAACGTTTGTCTTTCCATTATACTATCTATCAACCTTAATATTGGTATTTCTCTTTTCCTTCTACCACCTTCTATTTCTTATGTCCATGTGTGTCCCGTAGCACTTTGCGCCAATCGACCTTTCTTTTCCGGTGTTTCGTCATTCTGATCTCGTCTTCCACTGACTTTCTTTCTTCTCGTGTCGTTCTAAAATCTACAACGTCAACAACTCAGCTTTTCTCTGCTTTCTGCAGCCGCTCCTGTCTCTCTGTCGGTGCAAGTATTCCCATCATGCAGAGGACATTGTGCGACCTGTTCTACCAGTTCTTTGCTGTTCGTCATTCAACTTTCTTTCACACAGCTCCATTTCCATTTCGTCGACTCTACAATATAAAAAAGACCACATCTGCATTCGTCGCACAAGCTCATGGAGTTCTGTATCGCTATCGCTGGGATCTTATTGTACATGTTGTCTTGGTTGACAAAGCCTTTGTCGTGACGTCGTCATATGGATGAGGTCGTGCTTGACAGTTCCGTTGTCATGACCTCATATGTGGATGAGGTGGTGCTTGACAGTTCCGTTGTGATGACCTCAGATGTGGAAGAGGTAGTGCTTGACAGTTCCGTTGTCATTACTTCAAATGTGGATGAGGTCGTGATTGACAGTTCCGTTGTGACGACCACATATATGGATGATATCGTGATTAACAGTTCCGATCTGGCGGATAATGACGCAGTGTAGCAACGTACTCTCCACACAGGTTAACATACTATCCAGTGGTGTCCAACAAACAACACACCAAAAGACACGATTACACCATATTGCGAAAGATCGCGGTTTACCATAGCAGTGTGTGTGTGTATGTGTGTGTGTGTGTGTGTGTGTGTGTGTGTGTGTGTGTGTGTGTGTGTGTGTGTGTGTGTGTGTGTGTGTGTGTGTGTGTGTGTGTGTGTGTGTGTGTGTGTGTGTGTGTGTGTGAGTGCGTGCGTGCGTGCGTGCGTGATTGTAGGTCTTTCACGGAAACAAAACCACAGTTTCATATTTATCGTTGTACATTAACACTGTGTGAAACTAATCGTGTTGTCACCTCCCCAATAGAAGGAAGTACCCGTTCGTTTGTCGAGACACCTTGTAACGTGACCAGTCGGGCGCCTTCGTAAACGGACACAGCGCTCGCTTCAATTCAGTGCCTGCCACGAGCCAGCGATATATCACTGGGTCAGCGTCTAGACAATGAGATTAGTGTTTATTTGATTTGACGGATTTGTCTCTCAATTATGTCCAATATTTCGGCACAATAACAAACGAAATGCGTTTACGCGACATTTGCATTAAGTGGGGCAGCCATTAGTGGCTCGCTTGATCTACGGGCGCCGACTGTCAATTCTCGCTGCAAGTCGCGTCGAGCCAAATCTCGGGAGACTTGCAAGCCAAACACTATCATATTGCACGTCGTGCCACTAACAGACAGTTGATTCGTCCGGAGAAAGAATTACCAAGCCGTAATGCAATTTAAGTGCTTTATACTTACGAAAACAGGTTCCCGCGGGCCAGCTAAGCTGCTGTTGCATTAAGGGATTTGTTCAATGTTCTCATGTCGGAAATTCTCGCGTCGAAAACCAATGAAGCGACGTAGGGATTAGTCGGATAAACTTGACCATATTGCCTTACAGACCTGGCGGAAATTGTTCTTAATATAGGACTGACAGTATCTTACATGCAGAAAAAGATTAACTTTAATGGCCATTACAAAAACGTCTGTTTGATTTTCAAGACTATCCTACGTATTATAGACAGCAGTGTCAACCCACTTTCAGGAAAAGGAATTATACCTCTTTTGACGCAACTAAACATCCATTGCAATTATTGATTTCTATGTTTTCAGCACAACAATATGATTACGAAAGTAGCATGCAGTAATACGTTCACACTCGCATGCACATAGACACGCAGGCATGCAGGCACTGACACACACGCGCGCACGCACACACATTAGGACTAAATTATATATATGTGTACACACACACACACACACACACACACACACACACACACACACACACACACACACACACACACACACACACACACACACACACACACACACACACACACACACACACACACACACACACACACACACACACACACACACACACACACACACACACACACACATACACACACACACACACACACACACATATATATATATATATATATATTAACTCATAAAAACAAAGGAGTTTTTATGAATTATCCATCTCTAGAACAATTGACAGGTTGTTCTCTATTTCGCAGGATCGTTTTACTTTCCCTGGCATGGTATGAATGAATGAACGAAAGAACGAACGAACGAACGAACAAACAAACAAACAAACGAACGAACGAACAACATTTGACCATCAGTTGCGTTGCCGTGACAGGAAGAGGCTCCGAGTTTTAGTTTCTTATTCTTATTATTTTCCTACAAATAATTGCATAAGTTTAATTATGTGTACTCTTCAAAAAGTAAATTTTGTATTGTTTTTAAAATATATTTCTGATATTTATGTTAATTAAGGTGGTGTAGTGTAATCACACAACAGTACAGGAAAGAGCACTTACAGTGCCAAGTAGTATAGAACACAAAACGGTAAATGTGCCGCTTTTCATGACCCGAGCGCAGTAAACGAAACTCTGACGCCACGAGCCTCGCCCTGCCGTCACGACCTTGGGGGAGACGAAAGGGGTTTCTGCTCGTGGCCAGATATATTGTTAATTATATTTGTTGGTATATTTTCTTAATGTTGATGCATTTTCTACGTGAAATTTATATTTTTTTAGTAAAAATAAGTCAATTGATAATTGCTTTAATCTTAAAATTGTGGTTTGGCTGTAGATTGCGGCGCTAACGCCATATTCGACTTGTATCACTCCAGTTCGAATCTTTCGAGACAAAATGCCCCCAAAGCAGATTGAATTGACAAGCAAACTTCGAAGCAATAACATGTTGACCTGATCGCCACCTAGCGAGTATGAACACTGCAATTCTTGATCTAGACAGAGCGGAGCAGACGGTGGCGCCATCTCAACAGAATCTCGATAATCAACAGTAGTAGCCATGACGTTTCTTCTTAACTGTCAATCAATTCGGTGTCTTAAGCTAAAATCCAATGTTAGCTATACAAGAACTGCTGTTGAATACAAAGTCCACCAAATCACCAATGGCCCAAGTTAAATTTAACACGATTTATAAGATATAACAATATTGCCACCCAGAGAATAAATCCCAGATGGTAAGTAAAGAGGGAGGCTTTCTGTCTAATCCATCTCCTCATATAGAAGGTTGTTAAACCACATTCTTTTAAAGGTGTCTTGTAACAACAAATTATCAGTTCTTGATTCAATTTAGTCGCTCTCCTCTGCATTCGTACTGCTATCAACAACCAGTGTAGCTTGACTAATAGCTGTGGAAAAACTTTGTAGTGCCGTCGACAAGGCGGGCCGCTCAATTCTGTACTCTGTGCATTTTCCTACAGTGGGAGTCGTTGGACCTGCGCAATGCCAACGTCGAGTCTGCTGGTAACGAAGCTAGTATTACCTTTTCTGTCAGCTGGTAGACCACGCCTGATTATTGAACTGGTGCGTATAAAAAAAAATTAAAAACCTGCACGTAGCAATCACGTGGGACTCAACGAACCCGACGATTCTGCACACTGTGAGTCAATGTGACCAACTATGGCCAATGCGTACAGTGTATAGCTCGATTTTCTCCAGCTGTTGACCAGAACCGACAACTACTATTTTGTATCATTCAGTTTCAAGAGGTTTGATCTCAACAAAAAAAAACGTCTCTGACCTCTGCTACACACTCCTCGATACGCACGACCGTAGCAACGATGTCCCCCTAGTAAGGTTTCACTGGGATGTAAATTTGAATGCTGTTTGCATATAAAAGGAACATCATTTGTTTGCGTATGAACTTGACAACTGGTGCTGCATGGACGGAGAACAAACGAGGACTGAGCACGGAACCCTGCGGGACCCTACATTCAAGAGGACGAGCAGGTGACTCTGCACTATGTATGTAGACGGACTTGAAGTTTTGATGTGGCAAAATTTTAGATGTTTTTAAGATTGTTGAACATGGTTCCGATATGTACTCATATAAAGAACATGTCTAACAAATGACGCGTATTCTGAGCTATTTGTGCACTTTATTGCGGATGTATGTATATCACTGTACAAAAGAGAACAGCCAGTTATTCGTCAAAATGGTGTAGTTACAGCCCAAAATATAACAGTCTTTGTCCAAATTAGAAATCATTGCAAAAAGTAGAACCGTTAGACACCCAAATAGGATAGTCAACGTCATTGCTTCGAGAAGATCAATTAATTGCTTAAGAAACACCGCTTAATTTAAGAGGTAGTCGCATAAGTTGGCAAAATCCAAAAATCGCAGTGCATTACGTATCGGTAAGAGGTGATGACATCATCATTAGGGAATAAATGGCTCAAATAAAACCTAGCGAGTGAAACATAATGTCAATGCACATTTTACGCTATTGTGTGCTATATATCCGAAGCGGGCAGTGTGGCGGATCATGTATTGGCAGCCATGTCGCGTACATACAGACAAACAGACAGACAGACAGACAGACAGTACTTATTTTGACCATCATAAGTACATAAACTACAATATAAAATTCATTGTAAGGTCAGGGAGGCTCCCATTAAGACAATTATATGCCGCTATCATGGGAGCCACCACACTGATGTAACATAATTATATGATTATCACGTGATCAACTATATATGCATATATATATGTGTATATATATATATATATATAGTATGTTTAGTATAGTATATTATAGTATAGTATAATACATAAATTAGTTTAAACAAATGCAAAGTCATGTCTAGTTTAAGAATGACAGATGTAACAGTTAGAAATATGACAACATGATTCATAGTTCTTGATAAAGTAATTTTTGTATAATTGGAAAAACCATATAACCTATGTGTAGAAATTTTATCAAGGATGATGTTTTGAGTATTGTTAACAGTTTGTATAATGTTGTGTCTGATGTACTTTTTTGTATGTTGATGATTAAATCTGGAAATGAATAAGTTGTTTTTATCACGTGTGTTGTATTGGTGAATTGCAAAGTTATATGTGTATGGAATACGGATCTGTGTAAGAATTGTATTTACTTGAAGAGCACTGCTTTCTTTTGAAGCTTAAAAATGCGATGGGCTTGACAACCCCATACCAATATGCCATAATTAATATTGGGAAGAATGAGCGAATTATACATTATATATAATATATTCTTAGGTAATACATGTTTAAGTTTATTTAAAATTCCAATTATTTTATTGATTTTATTCGCTGTTTTGTTTATATGGCTGTCCCAATTTAGGTGTTGGTTTATGGTGATACCTAAAAAATTAAAATCATGTACACAGTCAATATTTGTCCCATCTATTTCTATTTTAGGAAGTTCGATTTCCTTTTTGGGCATGTGAAATACCATGAATTTTTTGGTTTTTTAATGTTAAGAGAAAGTGTGTTTGCCTTTAGCCACCTGCATATATTTTCTCATTCTTTATTTATATTTTGATTTTGGACTTGGCCATCCGGAGATTGGAATTTATTCAATGTACTAAAAAGAGTGGTGTCGTCTGCATACATTATGGATTTAAAATGATCACTTGAAAATGTTATGTTATTAATATATATGATAAATAGAAGGGGTCCTAAAATAGACCCTTGTGGGACACCAGTGTTTATGGCAGCTTCTTCCGACTTGTAAGCGCCAATTTCAACATATTGCTTACGATTGTGTAAGTAGTTTTTACGTAGATCTAGCTCTGCACCATTTATTCCATAATAAGTTAGTTTTTGTAATAATATGTTATGATCAATTGTGTCAAAGGCTTTAGAGAGGTCTAGGTATATGTTTATTGGGGTTGCTGATTGGTCAAGTTGATGGACAATTCTGTCTATTATTTCTAGAATGGCAAGTTCCGTAGAATGGGTTTCCCTAAACCCGTATTGATTCTCACAGTACAAGTTATTGGAATTGAAATGTTCGTGTAGTTGATTAAACATAAATCTTTCAAATATCTTGGAAATAGCTGGTAAGATAGAAATTGGACGATAATTATCAAAGATTGTCTCATCACCATTTTTAAAAAGTGGAATAACTTTATCAATTTTTAGTTTATCTGGAAATATGCCGGTTGTTATTGATTGGTTAATGATTAGAGTGACTGCTTCACTTATTTCATCTTTTAACCCAGCTAGATTTTGGATGTAAGCTATCAATTATGTACTATTGTCTATTGGCTTAAAGTTGAAAGTCTGTATACGTCTCTCTGTTAAATAGTCTTTGTAAGAGTTATTTCCAGTATTGGTTATTTGTGATGCTAGTGTAGAACCAATATTGATGAAAAATTTATTACATTTATTTGCAATAATAGTCTTGTCAGTTACTTTTTTCCCATCAATTTTAAAGAAATCAGGAAATGTTTCTTTCCCTGTCTTTTTTTGAATAATTTCTTTAATCATAGACCACGATATGTATGAAAATTTGTATTGAGCGAAACATATTCTGCTGTACCTATATGAGAATGTTTAAGTTTTTAATACAATTTTATAGATCTAATGATACCTTGTGTAATCCAACATGACATTTTGTGTTTGTGTTTATTATATTTAATGATTTTAATAGGTAAGACTTTATCCATAGCAGTGGTAATAGTTTCATCAAGGAAGTTGTAATTGTCGTTGGGATTAGTATCTCTATTCTTATTTAGTTTATTCTAAATGTTTGAACGCATCAATTCTATTTTAAAATGTTCAAGGCTGTCAGTATTTTGTTTTCTAATTCTGATAAATTTACGGACATTTGTAACAGTTGCATTGCAATTAAGGCATATAAAATACGGAACGTGATCAGAAATGCTGCTGATTAAAATGCCGGCAGTTGATTTAAAAAGACCTTTTGAGAGTTTGCATAGAAAATTATCAATAAGCGTGCAGTTAGTATTTTAAAAAACGTGTTGGTAAAGTAATTTAGGAAAGAAACCATGTGTTGTAATTGTATCAAAATATTCACATATTATGTTTTTTTCTTTTATTTTCAGTAGATCAATATTATAATCTCCTGCTACTATTACTTCACCAGTTAGGTTTTGCAGATGATATAATTTAGGGCATAATTCTTCTATGAATGTTTGGTAATTCTCAATGACATCTCTAGGAGGTCGGTATATATTTCCAAGGATGATTTTATTCTTGACGGTGTTTGATGTTATTGCAATAAATTGTCCTTCCCATGTGTTTGACTTTGCATAAATATCTAACAATTTATAGTTGTAATTTTTATCAAGATATATTGCTAGGCCAGTGTGACCACTACATATTCTGCCTTGTGATATTAAATTGTATCCATCAATTTGTAATAAGGAGGTATCAGAATCATCCTTAAGCCACGTTTCTTGTAAACAAAGAGCGTTGATTTTACAATTATTGTTTCTAAGTATGTCTAGCTTAATAACAATTTCATAAATTTGTGCGTTTAGACATTGACAGTTTAGACTTAGTATTGTAAATTTGTCCTGTTTGCTTTATGTGATAAATTGTATCCAGTGGATACTGGCTGCGATTTTAGAATCCATGTTAGATTGCTTACAATTTTATGTAACACGCGAAATATTGGTGGGGGTGGGGGTCGTTTGAACCAATACAAAACACGACATGTTTATTTGGATTTTCGAACTGATGATACCACACTTGTTCATAACAGAATAGTGGAATAAAAGTATAAACAGGTTTACCCGTAACACCCATTTATGTTGATCTATGCTACTACCGAATCGTAGGCTAGCATCTTCTATGTACACTACTAGGGCAAATCAAGTCAATTCTAGATGTTGAGATGTTTTAATGTAACATTTTGGAAATCTGTCGACCTAGAAATACAATAGACCGCGTCAGTTTTCTCGGTTTCATTCCATATTGAAAGTACAAGAAATATATCGAAATTGCATTACATATATTGAAATCACCCAGCTTTCGTTTAGCATGGTTAATATTTGTTCTGCAAACATACCATCAGTTGTTTCTAAAGTCATAGATCCTTGCCAGCCCTGGCAACCCAACAATATAAGGCATTTAGTTTAGAACGGTCAACTCGAAACAACCAGTGATGATCCTTATCCTGCTTTAGATCGTAGTTAATACACACCTAGCGATATTGTGTTCATTATTATAAATGCATATTACAAACACACTCTCTACATATCACTCACACAGTTAATAGTCGCGATGTTGTCATTTTGTACACATATGTTACCCTATATTTACAATTACTATTCGTGCTGTCAATCTATTTTTGTTTCTGTACAATTCATTGGAATTCATCACACTATAACTGTATACATGGTATTGTTTCTGTTGCATAGACAACTATTTGTATGGACGTTATATATGTACACACCTTCGTTGCGCCGAAAAAGATGTTACCAGCGTCACGATTTCTCTACCGTCATATATGTTTCACTGCGAGACACGAAGCCACAGTTTTAAGACATTCTGAATGACTAGTACTATCAATTATAACATTGCTAGCTTGCAGTGGATCAATTTGTAACAAGATTCCGTAGTTTCACTTCTGAAATTGAATACACAATATTTCTTTTAATTATGTACGTATCTTACAGCGAAGATAATATACAATTTTAGCTATAGGTTCCAAGCTCTGAACATATCGCAGTTAACGTTTACGTAGTTAATAAGTTAATTTATGTCGTACGTAGCCGCAATACAATTTCAGCTATAATAAGTTTGAAGCAGTGCGATACTGCCCATTAAGCGTCGTATGTCTCTTGGCCTTCCACCCATGTCACGGTTGAGTGATTTGCCACTAGCGGAATGTTGACTCGTTCCAAAAGCATGCATTTTGTAAATTAGGTCTAAATACGTATAAGTAGCGCATTCGCTAACTGGTATTATTATATGCGTATTTTCAAATACGTATCTCGACGCGACCTTATAAAACATATGATCGGTCTATAAGCTACGGAACTAACGATACGTAGTAAGAAAAACGGATAGCTGGAACTGTCTACTGAACAGTTTTCATTAACAAATATTTTCAACATCATTGCATCAAACTGCACTTTTTCAATACACTATTTTCAACATATATCATAAGCCCCATCAATGCATAGCGCCAGCCTATTCGTATTTGGCGATTTATAAATTTACAACGTTATGTTTGCATTAGATAAATATCACATTAGTATCTACACGACTTAACTAATCCGCATTTCACTAATCGTATTGCACTATTGTTCACACTTGTCTCATAATATGACTACACATTACAACACGTTTGGACTGGCAGTTTGGTCAAGCTTGAATACAGTACTTGTGCGTTCTACCCCCACTTTCCCAATCCTTTTTGTAATGACTGGCTTCAACAACTGCCAAGTTTCACAACCTGAAGTAGTATTCGTCTTCTTATGCCGGCGGCTAGATAGCAGTATTCAATTCTGGGCACTATTTGTTTACTTCTGCAGTGCGCCCCTTTTCTTGTTCCGTCAATATCGCCTTAACTACACCAGTCGTTGTGACCTCCATGTTGTTGCCGTGTCCCATGCCGTTACCCTTTTTGAAGTTCCCCATTTGCGGGCTGCGCGGACGGCGATTACTTGAGAAACAGCTCTTTCATCTGCAGCATGGTGCTCTCGAGAGTGGCGGTAAAGAATGCTGTGTCCGTGACGTCAGACGATTTGAAGGAGGAGACGCAGACGACGATATAGTCGGGGTGTGGGTTGTAGCAGATCCCATAGCCGTCGGGCATCACGGGGCCGTAGCACATGAACGCGTCCATCGTCGTCGGCACCTGGCGCATCCAACAATACAATACATTTAGTTTAGAATGGCCAAACCGAAACAACCAATGCTGATCCTTATCCTGCTTTGACTGTAGTATATATATATATATATACATATACACAGGCAATTTTTGAACATTCACATTGGCAACACACGTCTCCTCCACACAGACTAGTATAATGGACATAGTGTAAACTGCGGATGTATGTTAATACATAAATGATACAATTTAATATGAATTCACGGGCATTTCTAAATACATTTTCCGCTGTCGTTATTCGCACGTATTATTTCTGTTATCCTAAAACAATCAATATTTAAAAATCGGGCTTCTTTAGAATCACACATTATACGAATATATAGCAATTAACTTTCTTTGTAGGAATTACAGTGTATCATATGGTGAAAGTCGCTGTAACAAGACATGGTTAAATTCCAATTAATTGATTGAAACCAACAAAGTTGTACTCGTAATCATTTATATTATATAAAACAACGTCTTCAGCTCTTTCATTTTCCATGTGAGCTTGTCTAGCGTGCATTACATGGTGCAGTCCATGTTGTCAATGACATGGTCAGATGCCATTATTTAAACTTAATGGCCAAGTAGGAGCGTCCTCGGTACACTGGTAAGCCCTATTTCCGATATCAGTGTCAATTAATGAACACAGTTATTTGTATGTACAACATTGCTACTGAGAATTGAATACCACGACTCGCTGACGCGTCAGTTGACCGGACTTTGGTATGATACAATAACTCTCTCAACACTTGCCTGACTTGTGGTCAGGTTGAAGCGGTTGGACATGCGATAAGATTCGTCGGTGAACAGGTCCGGGCAGTCTCGGCCTAGCTCCTCCGCTATCTGCTTCAAGCCGAGCAGATGGTTGTCTATTCCGTGGCCAAGGATCGTCTGCACAGAAACAGCGACATCTTAACTGTTTGGCCCTGAATAAGTCTACGTACAATTGAGTTTATTGCACAGGTAGGTGCTCATTTAGGAAGCCATGTGCCAACAGTATGTGGTCTAGTTTATAGGGTTTTGTTAAATCCTTGTTTCAACCAGTACGCTGCTTTTGTTCGTAGAACCGGTCATGCGTGTGTGTGTGTGTGCGTGTGTGTGTGCGCGTGCGTTCGTGTGTATGTGTGCGTGTGAGCATGCGTGTGTGTGTTGTTTATTTGATATACATGCATATAATTAATCATTCACCATAACGTAGGGTTAACCTTTCTTTGCAGAGATAAAACATATCACGGCTAGTCGTAATTTATCAAGCAGTACTACGGGACATGCATTATTTTAATAAAGGAAGACACAATGGTCACAGCAGTATAGATACACATACAATGCAATAAAACTGCTTACACCCAACCTTTCCATGTAAACATTATGCCAGCATGGAATAATATCCGTCCGTCAGCTAATGCCGGCTATATGGGTCCCACGCTAATCTAATTTCATGCACGTTTTGACAATGTTTGAGGAGGTGAAAAGGGGCATAAGACGTGCAGCAGTTGCGTATAATTATGTTCTTTGATATCAAAATAAAACCGGCTTTTACCTGCACAAGGATGTCAGTCTGTCGTTTCATAGCGTCTCGCAATAACTCCAATTTCTGCTCATCCTGAGAAAGATAAAATTAACTATTCATGGATGTGAATATCATGTTAGCAGTAATCAATCGAAAGGAAACGTATACCAAGACCAGTTCAAATTATCATCATTGACGATGTATCATGCTAATCGCGTATTACAACAATTTGTTCAACTTATCTCAGCCGTAATATGAAACGGGAATCAGATAGTTTACATTTTATATGTAATGATCAGTATCACCACCTTTTAGTCTTGTCTCCTATGTGTAATCATAATTAGCGTAGTAATTCCTTTAACATATTGTAGTGATTGGCATTTGGTCAATGACGTAAATCGGTAACCTGTCTGAACATGCTATATGCTTTTGCATCTAGGATCCCAGATCTACTTTGAAGCCGAATATTACTGTGTTGCAAACGAAGGTGGTTATTTGTGACATGCTTTTTTGTGTAAGTGTTCAGGTTTTAATACCGTGGCTATTGTTTCGCCTGTCATGGCGCGCCCCCACTCGAGAGCCTCCATTGTGCACGCCCGGATGTTGTCGACGCGGCCTAACCGGAAGCGACGAATGGAGGCGCTCTCGTACGTAGACACGAGATGTTTGTGCACTCTGTGTAGACAAAACATAACATAAATCAAAATAAGCGCAGGTGATAGGTTATGGGAAACCGAAGAAAGTCCTTTTGCAACATGGCAACAAATTGTGTCTGTATAATTCAGGGATATATAAAATATAAAGGTCACCTGATGCGTTACTCTATATTGATTCTGGGACAAAATCAGTCGCCAAGAACGAGCATGTGTAGATGTTACAAGACGTTTTGTTATCAATGCTCCTTTTAAAAGATACATCAAGACGATGTATTTAAGACCACGAACAGAGTACATGAACGAAGACAACGGAATCGCCGGGTAATACAACAAACATTGGCACACCAGTCAGTACTCCAATAATTTATACCAAAGCCAAACATAATGAAGCCCATCAGAACGACGTTGTGAGAATAGAGAATATTCAATCTTACACTGACGTCGATTAAGGCTAGTCACACAGAAGCAGATATAGTCCTCACCGATACCCCATGGTTCTCGTTGCTGAAGGCACACACATAGCCTACACACACACACACGCACACGCACACGCAGACGCACACACACACACACACACACACACACACACACACTTATTTTCTATGTTAAATCACAAACTTCCAACAAATACCTTTCGAAACTCACTTGTAGTAAGATAGCTGCAGGGCAAGTTGTATGAAAGCGTCTGGACTCATGTTCTGTTGCTTCGGAAATTCTTTACCATAGTCGGTGAATCGCAGAATTTGTAGATCCATATCCTCCAATGGTCTGATTTTGGCAGATAGGTAGAAATAAAGCAAGACCAATCAGAACACCGACACAACGACACCTTACTCGTGGAAAACGCAGTGGCTAGGAAGAAAGTATGAATATAGTAGGTAAGTATAAATGCAATGTAAATATCCTAATTCGTTTTCAATTTAATTTATTCATTATAAAAATATAGCATTAATATGCATGAACTGTGCACTATGAATACAAAGTAATGTGTATGTATTTTGTATCATCTAAAAAAGTTAATATATATATATATAATATATCTATATATATATACTTTTAGTATCACACACACGCACGCACGCGTGTATATATATATATATACATATATATATATATATATATACATATATATATATATATATGTGTGTGTGTGTGTGTGTGTGTGTGTGTACGTGCGTGCGTGCGTGTGTGCGAGCGTGCGTGCGTGCGTAGCTTGTGTACCAGTATACTAAAAGTAAATACCAGAATAGTTTACATACTTGGCACATGGAGTCACAATGTAGCAGATTTGTATTAATATTTGCAAGCGATTGCACAAGAAACACACTTTGTCAACTTCAAAAGTGAGCCGACGAAAAAACGAAGGAACTGACGTTTTACATGTTATTTCCAAATTAATTCAAACTTAATTGTATGCAGATGTTGTTCTCCTTTTGTTTCCCTGTTCGCTCTCGTTCTCACTCCTCTCCCAATCCTTCCAACTCTCTCTCATTACAACAGTAGTCTCATCGCAGTCTAGTTCTTCCTCACCTCCTTTTCGCCTCCACTCTCCCGGCATCTGCTTTCTTTGCCATTCTACTCCCATTCTCTCCACATGTCTAGCCCACCCTTCTTAAAATTGCATATATCTACCACAAGACACCTAATTGCAACTCGTCACTCACATGTCTGTGATCGCCATGGCCCGGGCAATGTCTTCTCTCGTCTCATCGGCGATCTGCCACTTGAGTTTGCGTGGTCGCACCAGCTCACATATCGACTGCCAGCGGGGCAGCTGACACTTCCTCACTTCCTCCCTGCAACCAGTTACGTGACAACGACATGATGAGGATGGTCAACCGTTCTATTCTTTACTGAACTGGAAAATCTTTTGAATAAAAAAGTTCTTAAGTTGTTAAAAGTAAGTTCATATATAGTGTAGTATGCTCAAAGCCCTTTACATTTTACTCCCTGATATACCTGTTCAATCGAACACCATCTCGACATCTCTGGGAAGAATTCAGCCACGCTGCAATTAATGCACGAAGACTATTCGTACACATATTCCACTGTCTATAGCCAAGTGCACACATTCATACAATTGAGTGAACTGGAGCAACGAATTTGCCACAAAGGTTCGACGAGGCAGCACAGGATTCGAACCCGGGTTCTCTCGATTGAGAGTCCGGTGCTCTAGTCACGAGGTCGGTCAACGGTTATGTTCTTTATAGAACTGGTGAAACGTTTGAATATGCGTAAACGTGTTTATTTTAAAAGGAATTTAACACAACATATAAATTATTTGTTATTCAGGCTGAAGGGCCTACTCGTGTATATTGTGTACATTTATTAATCATTGAGTTTTAATAAAACGTCGCGTTAACTACAAGCAATAGTTATTCATTATTTTCAAAGCACTCTATGTAGTCAACAAAGCTACATTAGTACTTTTCCAGACTCCATCAACCATAAATAATACTTACCGTAAATATATTATGCTTATCAGAAATATGTCCGATATGTATGAATGCCTATCTACTAAGAATTATTTATTTCATAAGGTCGATCCGCCTTTGTAACTCTCACACCAATGCTTACGCAAATCTAAAACGAATTCAATATCAGCAAACTACCTTAGAAGAATATTCACGCTGTTGTTACTCACATATATTTCAACAGATGTTCAATCA
Source organism: Escarpia spicata (assembly GCA_963995525.1). Taxonomy (NCBI): domain Eukaryota; kingdom Metazoa; phylum Annelida; class Polychaeta; order Sabellida; family Siboglinidae; genus Escarpia; species Escarpia spicata. The sequence continues at coordinate 26,302,325 of OZ023210.1, forward strand.
ACTGGACGACAGCGATGCCTTCGGCCGGTGAGTGCTCGTAGCACAGTCCACAGGCGCCGTCTTCGCCGATGACGAACTGCAGAACAAAAAGTTGTTATCTGCAACGTAGATAATCTGTTTCTAGCGAGGAGTTGGAAACTGGGGAGGGGGCTTGGGTGGGCTGAACCCCCAGTGATTTAGGTGGGGAATGATATATGTTTAGCCCCCCATATTTAGGGAAGGTGGGTGGATTTTTGGGTGCAATTTGATGTTTTGGTCAACCTCGGGGGGGGGGGTGCAAATTGTAGTTTCTGGAGAGGATCACGGTGGGTGGTTTGGTGAGCCTCAAGGGGAGTGCAATACGAGGTTTTTGTCTCAACCCCCTCCCTAGTTATACGGGCGAGCAAACATTCACTCCTCCCAAAATACAACGTATTGTTCAGAGAGGTGATATACAATGTATCAGGGCGCAAATGTATGTGGTGAATTTGCCTAAACATATCGTTTGGTACACATACAAATAAAACGCGCGCGCGCGCGCGCACGCACGCACACAGACACACACACACACACACACACACACACACACACACACACACACACACACACACACACACACACACACACACACACACACACACACACACACACATATACACACTACACACGCACGTGCTCGCGCACATGCACACTCACACACGCGCACGCGCGCACGGACGCACGCAAGCACACACACACACACAAACACATGATATGTCTGCACGCTTGCATCTCTTAACTTATGGCTGAGTATTTTTTGTCACGCATGACGTGTTAGCTATTTCCCAACCTGTGCTTTTAATAATCTCAAGTGACTGGCTTTACCTTGGCGCCCCCTGTTGCTCACCTGCATCGTCTTGTCGAACCAGCGATTGCACGTGTTGTGCACGGTGCCGGAGCCGTGAACCATCTGCAGAGCGAGAGACACGTCATCACGCCACTGTGTGTCGCCACTGGCTGCGTCGTCAGGACACGTTCTTGTATCGAGACATAAGACGAAGATGCAGCGCTCGATCATATCCAAACAATCTCTGTTGGTCGAATCTACCGGCAACAACGACATGTAGTTTTGTGTGCTACAATGATATATATATATATATATATATATATATATATATATAAATCATCTAACGGGAGGTGCCTTTGCGATTCACTTATACCTTTGAGCAGTCCTGTCCTGAAGACTGGATACTGCTCTATTTAACAACTCACCTTTTACTTGTTTACTTATGAAAAACTAACAGGCGCTTTTAAGCCACGCTCCGTTTGCTGATCATTGGTCCGTCTAAAAATAAAAACGAATGCGCGCGTGTTTACGTTTGGTTTTTTCGTTGGGCGCCCATTTGCGAAGTAGAATGTTGAATATTTAACAAATATTAAGAAGATTAAATTGGGTAATAATTACACTACAGCCTATACCCTTCAAAAAATCTGACGTTTTAATACGTTTGTATCCTTTGCTGTGATAAATATGTCATGCTTAAGAAAGTCAGCCCAAAATGTTAACACATCCTTGTAGACGACCTGGCGATGTTCTACCCCTCCAGTGTAAGCCTGAGGGAATTGTTATCAGTTTGTGAAAGTTGTGGTCATGAAATGAGATTTAACCATGAGAGAAGTATGATATTGATAAGTAGAGTGAAAGTATAATATTATGAAGAATTTATGCCCCTTGCATTTAAGCTAAATGGGTAGTAAATAAAATTAGTAGTGTTAAATGCTTACGTCCTATTGTATGTACTACTTCTTTGTTTAGTTATATAATATGCTTTCTACTATTATATGTACTACTTCCTTCTTTAATTATATAATATGTTTTCTACTATCAGCTTGTTAACTGTTACACGTGTATGAATATATGTGGACCAATATATGTATCGCCATGTTTATTTTTGTATGAAGTAAGTAAGTGAATTGAATATAAGTCTCAATAACTAATGACACTTGACATTCCATTTTTTTGCTGTAAACATTCACATTTACATGTCTTCATTAAGGTTAAAATACCGGTTATTTTTGCACAAATGAACGTGGTCGTCTTTGGATGCTTGCTATGGGTTAGGTATACGTGACACATATGCAAACTTATACATTTGTTTACAAAGCTCATATACCCTGCAATCCTACTGTGGCATATCTGGTTTTGCGATTATAGCTATGCCTATTAAACTTTTAGCAAAGTATGACGACTATATTATAAATAAAATAATGGAAACGTTTGAAGAAAATATTATTTGTTTTTATATTTTTTCTTCCATTTTCCAGCAACACTGTCTAACAAAGTAAATGTTTCCGAAAATAATATCTTTTTAGAAAACCCCGTTATTTTGAGGTCACTATTGAGGGCAAGACAAGTACCAAATGTCACTGCAAAATCTTGTAAGGAATTCAAGTTTTAGCGTTTTTGTGAAAAATGCACGAAATTGAGAAAATGACTGATAAAGATGGCCAACAAGACCAAATTGTTCTAAAATGTATTTATCAATTATTATTTTCAAAAACGAATAAATGCATAAACAACATAATAAAACAAGTCAGACTTTTTAGTATACATCAAAGTATAATATAAAATATATAAAAAATGAGCAAGATTTTTTCATCAACCAATATCCTTTAACCTTAAAGTTTTACTGACAATTAATACTGTGATTGTTTTCTTTTTCTGTGCACGGACAAACCACTACATCCAATACAATATCGTGTATTGTAGTCGCCAAGCTTCGTTCTGATATTGTTACAAATAACTACCAATACAATAGTATTCTGCATACTCGTTAACTAGGACATACAGATAAAGCATAACAATCAGATGCATTAGTTAATACATACTTTTATACATGAAATATACAAATATGCATTATGTCGTGCTAATTAATTCACAATAAATCACTTAAAAGTCGCCTTTAAATTACATTACAAGTCCATCATCAAAACTTTATAACTATTAATAAAAGTACAACGAATGTATCCACGAATGTATCAGTGTTTAATTAATGTTCAGATTTCATACAACTAATGCTAGTACTGGCATTGCTATTATGCGCTATAACGAATGAACTATACGTTTTAAAAGCAATGTAGTTCGATACCCGGCGAAATGAAATGCGCGTGAAACATGCGTCAGGTGCTCCTTGCCCTTGTAACCAATCTCAAACACGCTGGGAGTGGCTTAAAAGCGCCTGTTAATTTTTCATAAGTGAATCGCAAAGGCGCTAACGGGAGTGTACCTTGCATGAGGCGCATGCGTGCTCGGGCCCAATCGTCCCGTCTTCCGGCCGTCAGAATGCCGACTCGTTCTGCCTCGGATTCTTCTTCCTCCGCTGTCCTGACGATCCTCTTAAGCTGAGTGAACAGGTCGTCCATGGTCAGTCGAGTGAAGTTGACAACGACATCCAGCACGAAGAACTGCAATGACACATGCACGACACGATGTCAATATGGTTACGTCCTTCCTGTTTAAAAAATTACGCCTAGACGCAGTCGTCACTCCTACTGTGATTTGTTGTTAGTTGTGTAAGTTGTTATTATGTGTTAGTTGTTATTTATGTTTTAATAAGTTATCATTATGCCCTGTTCCTACAGACACATGTATTCCTTCATTGTAATTTTCCCTGTGCAAGTAAAACACAACATGTTATTAGAACCTTTGTGAGCGATTAAACAAAACGGTAAAACAATTACATTAAAACAGATTTACAACGAAATAAATACTAGGAGTGTTCGATAAAGTGATAACATGTAACATAACATGTATTGCAAGCAAGGTTAAATAGCGAGGAGAGCGTGCCTAATAGTGCAATAACTCAAGAATTGACATAGTGTGACACATTTATCTTCTATCATCGAATATTGCCTGCATCTTCGCTAGGTTTTGTGACAATTTATATTCTTTCACCATTATGGTTGTTGTTGTTACTTTAACCACTGCAGCGTTGCCATTCATTGTTGTCGAAGTCATAATATTACTATAATGAGTCTTAAGTTGTGATTTTTGTAGCGTCTATTGATCGCAAGATGTCGCCACTCGCGAATATTGAAATCGAATGTTTGCAATCACCTGATTTTTGCAGATGACAATGACATGTTCCGGCTCTGGCATGATGCTCTCGTCAGGTCGGACAAGTACATCTTTGGTGACCCCGGGAACTCGGTACGTGGTGAACAGACGGTAGTATTGTTCCATACACAGGGGTTGTCCTTTCACGCGATGCCGGACCCGGTCAATCGGCAGGGAGCGCCTACCAACAGGCGGTCAGTGAGTCTGGCAGACCAGTAATTGATACCACAATCAGACGCACGAAGAACAGAAAAGGTTGTAGAAGGAGAACAGAAGAGGTTGTAGAAGGAGAACAGAAGAGGTTGCAGAAGGAGAACAGAAGAGGTTGTAGAAGGAGAACAGAAGAGGTTGTAGAAGGAGAACAGAAGAGGTTGTAGAAGGAGAACAGAAGAGGTTGTAGAAGGAGAACAGAAGAGGTTGTAGGAGGAGAACAGAAGAGGTTGTAGAAGGAGAACAGAAGAGGTTGTAAGAGGAGAACAGAAGAGGTTGTACAAGGAGAAGAGGAAGGTAGAAATCAAGATGGAGTGACAGTTTCAAGATCTCGAAAGGGCAGGAATGAACAGCCGATAGCGGGAGAAAGTTGGAAATGATTGGGACAGGTGGCGTAGTATTATGGAGAGGGTGGAACGGACCGGTGATGTGCGACTCTCGCAAGAGACCAAGGGGGAAGAAGAAGAAGAGTAAAGGAAAAAGAAGAAAGAAGAGGAGGAGGAGGGAAATAAGAATGAGAGGAATATGTAATTATTAGAAGAAGGAACGATTGAGCTAGACTTTCAGCAAGGCATAATATACTTGTTGAGTTAAAATCAACGAAACTCGAGACTGAAACTGTGGCTTCACAAATCAACAAAACGCCAACAAGCACACCAAGATGGAGGGGAACTTTATTACTTTGGATGAAGCCAAACAAACCAGCACACATAAGATGTTTGCTCTATATAATCAAGTTCGTTAATAAACACGTAAGAAACACAACGACTTCATTTTAGCATAGGTTATGCAATTCCCAGCGATTCTAGCGTTTTCTACATGCTGTTTATACGTGCAAGATTTGCTCAGTTCTAAGCAGATATCCATTGTGGGTTGACACTATGGCCGCTCAGTGATGCACCTAACGAATCTCTGCAGTATTTAGAAGTGGCATGTCTGCTAAAGTAACTAAATGTTCATGCTCGGCACAAAATTGGTTTTCGTTCACACTAATATAAAATATATTTGACTTCTACAAAAATTACGAAAACGTCAATGCCATATGATTAACTAAATAACATATCAGTCATTTGAATAACAGGACCTCTTTTACAGCGTATGAATACACCTGGTGCAACATGCGTGTGTCTTCCTGCCTTCTGTTCGTCATTCTGCTAGGCATATAATTAGCTTCCTATGTACACCACTTCTTTCAGTCTTAATCATTTAAACATTGTGTCTGAAGCCTTTATTCATTTAATTTACCTTGTCTTCCTTCTATTCTCCTTTGATGCATTCTGGTGTTAACCTGCCCATTCATTCACTGTTTGTTCTTATGAAATATCCAGCAGAGAATCGTTGTTGGTTTCAATTTTCTGTTCTTTCTTGTTATTCCTCATACTAATTGTGATCTGAAATCTAAATCGTCTGCCTCGTCATTTGCTAGCATTTCCGGCTGTTCGGTGGTTACACAGCGCATCACAAATACGTCGTATTATTATAGCCGTGTTTGTTTGCGTGCGTCCGACATACATGTATGTTTTGAATGTGTAAGAAAAGCAGCCATATTAGTATCTGACCATTGTATTTGGAAATAAAACACGTAGGCGACGTTTGTAGAGGGAACACGATTTTTGTGTATATTTAAATAATCTTAACTCATTATTTTAATTAGTGCTTCGTGGACAAGGTTTTAATTTATATATTATTTGAAACGTTTATATCAAACTGGTGAATTGCCCTCCTCGGAGAAAGTCTGAACCAAAAGAATGACGGTGAAAACACCACAACTCATTGATGTTATTAAGTGCATATTTTCCTGTTACATGGCTATGACGTGGGTAACAAAGAAAGTTCTTTGTTACTTAAGCAAGAAAACAAACCACACCTAAAACAACCACTGTTGCCAGTGCGTTCGTGTGAACATTATACTCGTGACGTTAACAGTTTTGTATAGTCCCCATTCCACCTTGGATGGAAGTACGTTCCACAGCCGTACCAAACTCGCGGTTTAGTCACGTCCAGCGACAGAGATATACAGGCCGTATATATAAATATTTTGAAGAGTGCATCCTTTCTACCACACTTGTTCATGTTTGAGTAACATAAAGGAAATTATTATTTGTGTGTAAATAACAGGCTAGTCTCGTTGTATTATAGGCGTATTTCTGAATCATCGAAATATGATCAAATACCAGATAGCAACGCATCAAAATGGAACACTAATGCTCTGGCTCATGCTGTGCATTGTTGACATCGTTGTGTCGCTGTTGTGGCTGTGGCTGTGGCTGGTTAAAGCAGTTCTTCTCTAGCTTAGCTGTGCTTTTTATGTCGGAACCATTCAGTGTATGGATATATGTTTCAACATTGGTGATTATTATACACTCATTTTCTTCAGTCAAGTTGCGGACGTATACACGCACAAACGCACACTTTTACCCACGTGCAAGCACTCATTGGTGCACACGCACACGCACACACACACACACACACACACACACACACACACACACACACACACACACACACGTGCATGCACGCACACACAGACAGATAATCATGCAAAAAGACGGACAAACGAACATCAACCAGACCGCAGTGCACATGACGAATTATTTATTTAACACAAGTCAGTGATACAGTCAAATGCTTTAAACGGAATAAGTATAAATCACATCACCAGCATTACGTGTCTCAATGCAACAGCAACATACTAGGCCCTGTATTGCATTTCGGTATCGTCTACAGTTACATAATAAACTTCGGTTAAACCCCTCTATATAAAATCCATGTTTTTGTTAGTATAAACCTATATTAATTTATTCTGACTCTATCACCGCTACTGTTACAACTCAATCAACGTAAACGTTGACGTATTTGCGTGCACATCAATGTGTCAACTTTCTGAACTACCCGTTTAACGCCCCCAATTCCCACAACTAGGGAGAGTTAACTAATTATGTAACGACCTCACTTGCCCAGACGCGTTTATTCTGGGATGTTGTAATTTTGTTAAAGCTTCGTATTAGCAAAGCCATTCCCAAACGACCGGGCCATGGGAAAAAAGGCATAGACTGAAGCAGGGGATTTCAGGATGTCACGACAGCAGCTGATCGAATTACGCAAAACAAAATGTCAAGGTCATGCATTGTTTGAAGCTGTTAGCAAACCACGATAAGAACGCACCCAAAACCGTATGCGTGCGTGTGTTTGTCTTACACTATCGTTTTCCTCATCGACGGCTTTCATATCGTGCAACCCATTTTCAGGGATTACGCTACGACCCCTACGCCGTAAGAAACATCCGGTACGAATACTCATGGAAACCGTCTTCTGAGTTTGTGTTAACGTAGCGCCATCCGGAGGATGGGCATTTGTGCTAGAATGCATACTAAAGCTACTACTACTACTAATCTAATTTGCATTCAATCTACACATCGTGTATTTGTGTAACACTTACATTGCCTATTTTATATGATTACATCGCATAGAAACCTTTGGCATTTGTTCCAAATATTCAGAAAAAGTGTCCTATACGTTATAGTTGCAAGTTTGTTATAATAGTCTGTGTGCTACGCGAGTAGAAAATCAGAATGCGTCAGATATCCACCAACAGACAACACAACGAAGCTATACGACAAACTGTATTCTCACTCACTAATACAAAATTGGCTGTCCTCCGGGTGGCGATAGAATCAGAATCAGAATAATATATTCGACCATAAAATACATATTATATACAGAAAATAAATGTAAAGAAATGTACACGTATGTTCAGGGAGACTCTCATTAAGGCATTATGCATGCCGCTAACATAAGAGCCACCATGTTGTTAAATACATAATTTTAATGCAAAATTATAATATAGCAATAATCATTGTATTAAATATTATTTTTTATAAGTAATGAGCATTAATTGACAGTGTTTAACAATAACTAACTAACTCACTCACTAACATTAGCTAACTACGAACATTAACTAATAGTCCAGTAATTTTACGGCCAAAAAAGGCTCAACCTGCCACTAATTGCAACAGAAAGTACGTTGTCTGGAACATACTAAGTTATGTATCCACTATGACATATCAAAAATAGAAATGAATCGTATGAGGGCAAACCCCCAAAAATGCAAAAAAATGTAGACCCCCAAATCGTCATAATATACTACTAATCATTATAAGGGCACTTGTTGTTTAGATGTACAGATAATCTTACCTGGTTTTCTTACATATTTGATATCTGCTGATCTGGTAGAAATATCATCATGTGCATTGAATCATCCAGGTATTGGGTAATAGTAGTTTAATATGAATATTTTGAAAATAAATGAAACACAAAATTATTCCTTTGAATGTTAAGATGCCCCCCGGAGCCACGGCCAAATCGTGCTATGTTATATGTAGGTACCTATTCCCGGTGAGGTACGTTGATAAACTGGTCATATACTGTTATTAAAAGTTGATGTTATATCTTATAAGAACAGACATGCTACTGATTTGTAAATATATATAAATCGTCCACGCATGCAAAATTTGAAAAACATCTACGAGCAACCAGAAATGGTTTGCGTCGTTCGGTCGAGTCGCTTCCCATATGCAGACGAAACTTGAATGATTTATTTAATTAGCTGTTCTGTTGGTGATAATATATAATACATATAATAATAATAATGACAAACTTCTATAGCGCCTAAATCCCCGGGAATCTGAGGACCGCCGAAGGTGGGAAAGCAATTTCAAATAAATAAGTTAAGTTTTTTACGGAAGGTATTTATAGTCTCAGATGATTTTAAAGCGATAGGGAGTTGATTCCAGATTTTGGGTGCAGCTACAGAAAAAGCACGTTTGCCGATATTAAGCTTGGTTTTCAGAACAAAACGTCGTTGTGAAACAGATAATCTGAGATTCCTGGGGATATCGGAAAAACGAAGGAGACTAAACAAATAGGATGGGTGTTGCGTAGAAAGGGTACGATGTGTGATAGTGGCTAATATGAAATGCATTCGATATGTAACTGGAAGCCAATGCAACTGTCTGAGCAAGGGCCGAGATGGTGAGAAACGAGGTGCTAAACAATTCTATACACGTTGGAGTTTAGCTAAGTCCTTTTTAGCAATATCGTTTAGGAATGAGTTGCAGTAGTCAAGGCGACTGCTAATTAGAGATACAGATATTGTTTTAGCAGTAAATAAAGACAAATGACGTCGAATTCGGCGGAAATCACGTATATTGTAGAAACAGAATTTACATACTTGAGAAATGTTCTGCTTAAAGCTGAAATCACTGTCAATAATAACACCTAGACTACGAACAGTATATGATGGTGATGTATCAGTAACAAGCAATTTAACTGGAAAGTAGTTAACAACCTTGTTTCGTTGTTGTTTTGTGCCAATACTAATTAGATCAGTTTTATATGGATTTAGTTTCAATTTTGCTTCTATCCATATGTCGGTGAGACAGTCATTTAAAGTTGATAGAGATGTCTGTGTGTCAGTTGGTGAACATGATATATACATGTGTGTGTTGTCAGCATACAAATGATGATTTATATTATGATTAGTTATGACTCGACTAAGGGATGTAGTGTATAAGCTAAACAGAACAGGGCCAAGGACAGAACCACATGGAAGATGTTCTGGACAAGACAATGAGCCAGATATGTTAATGTTTTGGTATCGGTCTGAAAAATATGAACTAAACCACTGAAGAGCCATGCCAGATATACTAAAATGTATATTAAGGCGATGTAAAAGAATGTTGTGATCTATTGTATCAAAAGCAGCTGACAGATCTAGTAAGGTGAGAGCAGTAAATTTGCTATTATCCATATTCCATACAATGTTATTGTGTATTTTCAGAAGAGCAATCTCAGTTGAATGAAATCGCTTATATACATATTGTAGATCATTTGATAAATGCTGTGAATAAATGTGTTCATGGAGTCGATTTGCAACAACCTTCTCCAATACGTTCGGATATACACTAATGCGTGTGTCCTATGATTGGCAGAGGACAGTTCAGTTTTGACAAAAACTGCGTTTTCTGTGGCCAAGAAGCCAAGTGTGGTAGGAAGAGAACAAAATCTGACGCTGTTCCAATACGAACCATCGCCTTCAAAGATAATGTGTTATTGAAATGTCATGAAAGACATGATGCATGGTTCGACTCTGTGCAAGCAAGGCTGTTACATGTGCATGACTTGCCTGCTGCTGATGTCATGTACCATCAAGCATGCAGCATAACTTTCCGGACAACGAAAGACATCCCAAAGAAGTATGAAAGCGACGTACAAAGAAGAAGAAAATCGGACGACCAACTGACGAAGAAAAAACAAATGCATTCATCAAGGTTGTAACATTTCTGGAAGAAAATGATGAGGAGATTACTACCAGTGATCTAGCTAGAAAAATGCTGATCTTTATGACCGGCTCAGAAAGTGAACCATATGGAAAAACTCATATGAGGGCAAAGCTCGAAGAATATTTTGGGACCAAGATAATAATCACTCGGATCAATGGAAAGGCAAATGTAGTCACGTTCAAAAGCACCGAAGACGCTATCCTTCAGGAATTTCATACACGTGAAAAGGTTGACATTGAAATGGAGAAAATAAACATTATAGAAACTGCTGAAGATAACATCTGTTGGACAGGCCATTATGCAGGCAACCTCTCCAAGAGTTCTGATTGCTCCACTACAAGTTGGGTTGGGAGTACAAATCCATCATCATTTTGCATCGTGTTTCCTTGTAGACAGACACACTGAACAGCCATGAATTTTGTTGTCCATATAGTGAAATGCAGAAGTTTGAAAATAATGCGGCATTTGCACAAGGGACCACCATACCCGATTTCACATTGCTGGCGGTTGTTCAATATGCAGCAGACAATGTGGACCACAACATCCGGACGTTAGACGGCAGTGGAGCATTTCACGGAATGGGAATAATTGCTACAGTAACTCCTGGTATAAGGACAGCCCAATCTATTCCAAAAAGAAATGTCACTGAAAGACGTCCCTCCTGTTTGGAGAAGTCATCAGTAATGTTCCTTCTGATGACTTACATGAGTTCAAGTGACGCCACGTACATATTTTCAACATCGGTGTTTGTGTGTGAGCATGCTCGATGCCATGGTGTTACCCCGGTCATCACCTTTGACCAGCCTCTTTGATAGAAAGCCCTCATGATTATAATCAGCGAACCTGTAGGACGTGACCTGCATAGAATTGTCTTGCGCCTTGGTGGTTTTCACACAGAAATGAGTTTTCTTTGGTACATTGGACATCTGATGGTTGGGGACTAAAGGAACTAATGGAACTTGAGTACGCCTCTAAAGCAGTTGAATAGATCGTGACAGGGAAACCCATATCGCGCGCAGTACGAGCACATCTTCTTGTTGATGCAGCTGACAACACACTTATTGCATCGCAATCCTTTCAAGTGTTTGTATGACGTCAAAATGCCCATTCAAAAGAAAAATGCCCATATGATGTAACAGAACAAGACTGAGACAATGAAACAATTGGAACAACATCGTCACATGAAGAATTTCATGAAGCTGCGAATTGTGGGCGATTTGTATTATACGTGGTGGCCATTTGGTTTTATGCATTTTGGGGGGGTTTTCCCACCCACGATTTATTTCAATTTTTAGTATGTTACACATAATATATTTATGAATATAAAATTTGTGGCAGGTCATATGCTAAAATGACTGGACTATAACATCAGACAAGTAAAATAATACACTAGAATAATAGTATATAGATTACACTAATATTAAAATAAAACTGGCATTTATTCAATAGTTAAACGTTACCCTAAAACTATTTATTAAAAAACATTTAAACAGTTAGCCAATAACACCATTTAATACTAATTAACAGTTTAATAGCCCTACTAATATTAACTAAAAAAACACATAATTAAACCTAAAAAACTGTTTAAAATACTAGCAGTATAAAATACAATTGTCTTACGTTACAAAACGCTGTAATGGTGATTCGTTATGTATAGTCATAACTAACCAACGTACACAGTTTATAAACCGTTTAAGTTGGAATGTTTATCTTATATTTTCAGTTAGTACAAGTATAACGGTTTGGGATAAAACATTCAGTTTCATAATTCCTTATGACGTATTTTACAATACATTAAAAAGCTTTGGAGAGAATGGGTATAACTCTTATTTCTGAGTTTAGATGGTACATTGTTAACACTGTGAATAATTGAATGTCTAATGCAATTAGTGGCAAATCATTATTTACTCGGTTTATGTAGATATTATTACTGTTTCTGGTATGATAGTAATTAATGTTTGAATTAAGTACAATGGGCATAGTATTAAAGTATTCAGGATATTTTATATTTACAAGTTTAAAATATAATTTTAATTGTTTGATTTAAAAAGTATCATCCAGCTTTAAAAGACCCATGTTGTTGAAAATGGGGTTGGTATGTGCATTATATTTATAAGATGTTATAGATCTAAGAGATTTCTTCTGAAGTTTTTGTAAACGATTCGTTTGGCTAGTATTGATATATCCACACAGACGCAGCAGACGGTTTCCCGAGGTACTCGTAGATGGATTGCGTTCAGAGTTCGCGCCGCGACGTCGCAATCAGTCGCGATTCGCCGACGTAAGTTGAACACCTTCGCCGTATTCAAAATGGCTCTGTGGAAAGTAGACGTTGTGAGTTTTATGCAACTGGTTTCGAATGTGTTTTTCGATGAAAATGTTGCCATCCCAGCCATTAGGCTATTGATTAAGAACAGTTTGGTTATATTAAAAGCTCAACTTGTTATCCCATTAAAACTAATTCTCTTTAAATCCAAAGCCAGCTATGGAGGCGATTTCGGAGAAGCCCAGGGGCTGGTTTCATGAAGCGTACTTAAAGTTACGCAATTACATGGCGTCACGTGTTTGCGTAAACTCTTATGTTCGCTTATATAAAAAATACTTAATTTACTAAGACAACCATCTTAGCGTTAAGAACGTTCTTAGCCGCTTTATGAAACCGGCTCCTGGCGCGGAGTCAGCACGTCGTCAGAGGAGGTTGGCAGGCTCTGGTCATGCGCACTAAATGTTGACAAGTTTAGCTCCGCCCACTCGGTAGGTTTTTGGGGTTCTTTTTCAATTGCTGCATGTTATACATTTATGTCGTTTTATATTGATACCCGTGTGACTAATTCACTTATTAATAACCAAGGGAGCGAACCAGTGTGACCGTCATGTTTTTTTAGGATTTGAATAGTTAATATTCGTAAGTTGAATTTGAGTGACGCGAGATCACGGACATTTTCGAAAAAAATCAAATTGCAAAATATTCATCTATTGTTAGATATTCAAACGCCGTTTAAGCGCCCTCACATTCTTTATAAACTATAGAATCTAAGTTTTAAAAAGAACCAGAACTTTTAGTTATCAATTTGGCAAGTGCATTCTAGGCATTTCTCCTTTATCGCTCACGTTCACTAGCGCGGCGTTTCGTATTTGAAAAATAGTTGTTATATCATTATTGTTGCAAGTAATAGACGCTGTTTTCACGTGGTTGACACTAGACTGTATATGTCGTACTATGCATAATGAAATTACTGAGTGAATTTGTAATTTTCATTCATAACAGTGAACATGAACGTATGGCAAGGCCTACAGACTATAGTACACTGTTTACACTGCACTACAAAGGGTCAACAGTAGGCCTACACGGAAGGAATCGAAGTTGCGTAGCTGTCAGTGTCATCAAATTTAGTCTGTAGCCCTAGGGTAGTTCTACGGAATGGATACTTCTACACCAAAATGTGACAGTAATGTAAATTAATTCGCATGTAAGTTCTATTATTTTAATTCTGTTTCATTTATTACTATTAATAAAGTTAATCATATTGAATACGGTATTGCATATATAACGTTGCACAGATTTATATATATGCATTAAGCATAGGGCATATGATTGGCAAAAGGAATCTAGTTAAATATTTATTACCGCTTTACATTGGAAATTGTTTTCATATAAACAACATGTTAAACTTATAATATACAGTTGTGGATGCAGAACGACTCTTGTCCCATGGAGTTGCAACCTTCATGGAAGAAAACAACTACAACACTCAGGCCGAATGTGTACGACATATAGCTGATTGGCATGAAGCACCCGACGGGCGTGGACTCTCAGAGGAACAAAGATATCGATACAACCTCGGTATGCTCGACTATTTGGTGAAGGATTGGATGCCATGGATCGACCATGACGACCGTGACTACAGCCTTATTGACATCATCAGGTAACTGCAGCTACATCGAAACCTTGCTATAAAGGTCATCCTTGGGACTGGTAACCTGAGTGACGAGGTGACCATGTTAGCGAGACTAATTTCCTATACTTTACTGTTATAAAAATAATTTTGGACTATCCTATGTTGACCTTACTTGCGAGGTGGCTGTATTACAGAGGTGACCGTAAAGCGAGGTTCGACTGTATTACGACAAAGCTGTTTAGTAAGAACTTTGATATGCACAAATTTGCCATTTAATATTAAAGTATTCTTAGTAATTTTTGGAAACAAAATTATACGAAAATAAATCTTCCGAAAATTGTAGTTCAAAATCTCATAGATCACAATTTGATCTGTGCTCGGCTGTATGAATTTTAAGTAATAAATATTGTATGTTAAAGTAAAAAATTTACACAATTTTGATAGTAATTGTTTATTTTTAAGTAGAAAAAAATACATAACATTAGGATGTATTGGTATAATATAATAATGTTATATTCATATCAAGTTCATTTTTTATGAGAGAACTTTTTTGCCCATGTGACATTGCTCATTCCCTGTATGAGCTTTGATATGTAATTGCATAATATAAACAAAATATACATAATACCATGGTAATAAAACACATTGTTTCTGAGTACTGGAGCAGACAACCTTGCTTTAGATTGTATTTTGTAATATGACACTATGAATGTACATAAAATGGTAAATTATGTTAAACGCTAACATGTAAACTTGACTAGCATCAATTCGTTTATACTTAACAAGTTGGGGGTGATTTCAAAACACTGATGTACAACACTACATATATATTTTACCATAAGAGATGACAAAAATTCCCACAGGTTTCCTGATTATAATAAATGTAAGCTACGGACTAATGAGTAGAGTGGAGATGAGTTTTGTTATATGACATTGTTTCTTAAAGATGTTTTGTAGTCATTCTTAACCATACTTAATACGTTTGTTATACATTCATATTTTCAGTGAGTTTTGTAAGAAAATAGACCCAGAGCTGCACTATTAGACTGCAAATGAGCGGTACCGAGAGGAAGGGGTAGACTTCAAAACTGAAGTAAATGTTCCTGTGAATGTAACACCCGAGAACCATCCTCTGCGACTACACCGACTAGTGCGCAACAGACGGGAAGTTGGCTCAATCTTCTTGGCAAATAGAGTGTATATGCCAAAGAGACATGCGCAAGCCATTTGGCAAAAGTTCCATGCGATTTCCTCAGTTGCTGACCTCCCCCTGTGCCTGAACACATGTTGCCCCAACAACTGCGCCGTTAGTACATGGGTATGAATGATTAATATTGCTTGTTGCCTTAAATTAAATACCTTATATAATGATATATAATACAACAAAATATTTTAATTACAAATTATGGTTTAATAAATGTTTCACGTTCTTCAAATAATCAAATACATGTAACACAAACAGCAATAAATGGTTACAGCAACCACATCTACAGGAAATCGAGTGCCACAAAATAGGTCGTTGTGGCAGGTTCAATAAACATAGATGTAACATGATACAGTATTATTGGTTATGTATTACTGTATTACATATTGGACGGAACATCTAACCTGGGGTATTTCACGAGCATGGAAAACAGGAGTGTGAAGGTAAAGAGGAATACGTCAATTGTATAGTGTTTCAAAATTAATGTTTTTCTTTACAAAGTTAACATGCCAAACATTCGGAAAAACATGTTCAGTTTAAAAAACATATAAAATTGTATGAAAACTATTTGTATGGGACAAGAATGCTATTCTCTAATATAACGATCAAGCGATTTTCTTCCAAACTAGTTTGAATACAGATTGCAAAGTCACTGATATAGTAAATAAATAAGTTAACAAACATCATTACCACATTTCAGAAAGTTGTAAGACAAGCCCTTAACACTGTTTCTTAATTTGTTTAAATGTAAACAAGCATCTATATATAACAAATTTAAGTGTGTGGTGCCGTTTGTCAATTAACTCTGTACTATTTTCATTAATAATAGTTTGTGAATTTCTAAATTTGTTACCGTAAATGTTACCAAAATGCATCTGTTAAATCAAATTACTGGTGTCGAAATATTACATGTTGGCCATAATGAATGAGCACTTCAGTTTTTGATTGTAGGAAAAAGAGGGATCTTTCGGTGGCCATTTCCCAGTTTTCAAAAGGCAGATATAAGCTGACAGCAAAGACTTTCCCTGCTGAGGTCGGTATTGAGCAATAATTTTGTTAATTTTTTGTGGAGCAAAGTGTTTTGTTAAAATACCCTTTGTGCACTCTAGGTAAATCCTGCACTGGTATATAGTCAATAGACTGAGAGACACTAGGCATATGTACTTTGATAAGAATAGCATTCTTGTCCTTTACATTTTTTGGCTCTGGTTCCAGAAAGACCGTAATGTATCCCATTTTCTCGCCAAACATAGACTTTCTGGAGCAGCAGCTGAAAGTGAAAAAAAAAACTGCGAGCACAACGAACGACTATACTGTGGACATCCTCCTCCTCACACTCCATATTGGACTAATCGTCTCTGTCCAAATGATCATGGGACAAGTTGCTAGGACCTGGTTCACATGTACTCGACGACCCAACAGAAAAGTCAAGCAATATGGTTGTGCATATCTCAAAACAGTTGCATCGAGTCTTAAAATCAGGAAAAGGATCTCCATGAATTGGATGTAAATCCGATGGAAGACTTGTTGAAGCAGCTACCCATGGTCCTGCTGCAGATGGGATCACCTCCATTGCTGCAACCAGTTGCGCTTCCATCTTCTGGTCTTCTTCTTTCCACTGCAATAAAAAAATTATTTGCTATACCAAAAAGGACACCATTGTTGATTTTTGTGTTAATGGTCATTGACAGTGATCATATACTGACATATGTCTACTGCAATGTGTTGTCACCAACAATCAGGGATACTGTACTGTCATATGTCACTGCAATGTGTTGTCACCAATTGACAACAGTAATTTATTGTAATTCACCTACTACAATGTTTTGTCACCAACTGACAGTGATAATGTACTGTTATACGTCCACTGCAATGTGTTCTCAACGACAGACAGGGATAATGTACTGTCGTATGTCCACGGCAATGTGTTGTCAACAAAAGACAGGGATAATGTACTGTCATATGTCCACGGCAATGTGTTGTCAACAACAGACAGGGATAATGTACTGTCATATGTCCACGGCAATGTGTTGTCAACAACAGACAGGGATAATGTACTGTCGTATGTCCACGGCAATGTGTTGTCAACAACAGACAGGGATAATGTACTGTCATATGTCCACTGCAATGTGTTGTCAACAACAGACAGGGGTAATATACTGTCATATGTCCACGGCAATGTGTTGTCACAAACAGACAGGGCTAAGTTACTGTCATATGTCCATTGCAATGTGTTGTCAACACCAGACAGGGATAATTTAATGTGAAATGCATACTGCAATGTGCTGCCACCAATTTCTACTCTGGATAGGAATGAATCAGGATTTTGTGGTATTATGTATTAGGCAAACAATGAAAGCCTTAGATATCAGCCAGCAGTGGAAGGAGGATTTACTATATAGATGAATTAATGCAAGCCTTGTTTTGTTGACATATATTAAACCATATAACAACATATGGAACAGTATAATAACACACATTTCAGCTTCAAGATAGTATCCTTTGCAATAGAAATGTCAGTTTTTCTCCAAAACATGGTTGATCATGCCTTAGGCAAAAAGTACAATCAGTTGATCCCCAATTATACAATGACTACCATAAGAAGAGATCCCTGAAATTGCCAAATGACCCCCAGGCCCAGAGGGCTGTGACCCCCAGTTTAAGAACCACTGGCCTAGGCTATATGATAATTGTTATAGGATAATAATTTCAATATTATAGTATTATAAATCCCTTATTAGCCCGGTTTCCCAAGCCTAGGCATGGCCATGGGCCTACAACTTTATCTGCAAGATTTTTCTTAATTTTCCTACAACTTTTATGTTTTTTTGTTTATATTAAAACACCTTCACGTGCCATAACGAAACAACTATTAAATACACAATACATACTGGCTTACTTGTATCAAAGACGAACTGCGATCAAGATCGGTGATGACAACTTGGCTAAGCTGAGTCCAGTAAACTGTGTAGATCATTCGTCTAGCCTTAAATTCAAATCATCCAGGAATGAAACGTGCGCTAAACACGCTTTCGCGTATAAACATGGACACAACGGAAGAGAAAGATTATCACAGTTGTTGTGAACACAATTTAAGTAAAGGAAATCCGGTAAATCGCCGTTGCCATTGTGTACAAAGATGGAGATTGTCATCGTATAGAGACGATACAAAGCGCCAATGACAGCCTGTTCGCATGGGTTGATTGAATGGCGCCGGTTTCTGGCCGATCACTAATATGACTTGTTTTTCGCGCATGCGCGAAGCCTGCCAACCTCCTCTGGCACGTCGTAATCTTGTACGTCGTAACTTCGAACGGCAAAATCGACTTCCGGGGCAAAGCGCGACGTCGCGGCGCGGAGACGAACTCTGAACTCTGAACGTTACGTGAAACATCCCCAGCTGTTCGGTAAACGGTTTACCTATAGCTAGGAACAATCGCAGAAAATAGACGCCATTGCGTGGTTAATAATATATTGACGTTCGTTTAACATCCGATACAAACCCTAAAATTGGTAATAATCCACAACCAACAGGAATTTTCGGGGGAAAATGAAGGTATTACTTTTCTGCCGAATGGTCATAAAAAATCCACAAAAGTGTGGCGCCCGGGATCCAAGGCGTCTAGGAGAGACACTTTATAGGCGAGCGGTAGAACCACCTATCGGATCGATTTAAATGACCCCCTACACACACCCAAATGTTATATTATTTGAAAGCTCTACATTTCCCCGTCCCAACGAGGCCTGTCGTAGAGCTGCCAAGTGGTGCAGTAAGCATGAGTCCAAGGTCAAGTAAGGTCACCGTCAAATTATGAATTTTCGAAATTGTGCTCTTCCGCAATTGTCTTAACATTACAATGGTCGCATATCTATTTTACTTAACTACAAAATGGCTAAGTCATATATTTTTGGAAAGATTATTGTGTCCCCGTCAAACTGAAGTATGATGTGAGGGTATTACCTGATATGGTACGAGTGGAGGTAAGGTCAAACAAGGTCACCGTGAAATGATGAATATTCGGTTTGTTTGCAATACCGCGAAATAATAAAGTTACAAAGACCCTGCAACTACTTCATTTATATGTACGTATCATATACTGTGTGAAAGAACCATATCTCTGTCAAAATGAGATATGACATGGAGCTATCAGTTGTCGGAGTAGGTGTGGAGCGACGGTCAAACAGAGTCACCGTCAAGTAATGAATGTTCGAAATTGTGTCATCCCGCATGATTTCGTATATCTATGTTACCTATCTATTCATGGCAATGTCGTATACCGTTGGAAAGCTAACTGTCTCCCCGTAAATGTGGAGCTATCAAGTGGTACAGTAGGTGTGGAGTGAACGTTAAACAAGGTCACCATCAAACGTTTGAAGGTTCAAAACTACGCCACTCCGCTAAACGTTCTACACATACAAAGGTTGCGTAGCTACTTTGTCTTCATACACTAGGCCATGTTACATACCGTTTAAAAGCATGTTGTATCCCTGTCAAAATGCGGTAAGTCATGGAGTTATACAATTGTGTACTACCTGTGGAGTGAAGGTTAAACAAGCACAACGTCAAAATACACATTTTCGAAATTATGCTCTTCTGCATAATTATAGTTAGCCAAGAAGTGATGTTATACTTTTAACTGCATTATTTTAATAGCAGGAAATCATGCATCACACAAGGGATAAGTAAATAGGTGTATGTGGATGCCACCCTCGATTTTGAAGGTTATTTGAGGGTCACAAACTCAAACTGGTGTCAAAATAGTTTTAATAATTAATTGACATATTCTTGTACATACCGTTGCATAAAACCAAACATGTTATGATTTATACATGTATTGTCTGTGTTATCAGGTGTCGCACTTTGAATTTTCTCATAAATATAAGGGATAATCTAATATGAAAACGTGATTTTCTCAAATATGTTTATCGCGTAGACCAAAGTTATTTACACACCCAATTGTTCTTTGTAAGCCTGTTTTGTATATTCGTATTGATATAATGTACATATGTATTTATTACTACACATGCATTTGGTCACTAACGTGACGTGAAAGTCAAATAACTTGCCCAAAATGTAGTTATGATGTTGAAGAAGAGAGGTGGCATAGAACCTTTTTTGCAACACAGTCGACCAACTGTCAGATGTTCTTAAGAAACGACACAATTCAATATATCATGGAGTAATAAAAATTTCGGGATCTGAATGACACACGCTGAAACTATGGAGATCATGTTGGACATCATCTGGGCTGAGAAGATTGACAACTATATAGAATATTTCGCTGCAATTATACATTGGCTAACCATCCATGATCATACAAGCTATGCCCTCCCGGTAGAGAACAGTCTGTGTAACATATGCGAAACACCCCGAGAAGACAGCAGCAGAGGCTCATGCAGTATTCATTAAAAGATACTTTGTTGTGAAGAAAACCAAAAGGCGTTTCAACCAAGTGCCTGCTGATCAAGCAACTGAGCATATGCATGATGCATAATGATATCATCGGCATTACAAACACGATCGAGCCAGTTCGCCGACCCGCCCTGTATTTTGAGTGGCATCCACAAACGTCTACAATAGGGGATAGCCGCGTTCAAACAGGCATTCTGATACCGTCTTCCTCGTAAATGTGTCGATATGAGATGATATAGCTATATCTTCACAATATGCCTGTAACCAAATATTTGCGTGGTGATACTGTCCACTGTGTATGAAGTTGCAATATGAAGTTGTTGTGTGGAGGGTGGAGTAGCGTCGTCAGACCCAAAGAGTTGGATCCTGACAGGATCGACGGTTTCCTACTCATGAGCGAGTGCCATAAAATAGGTGACATACAACATGTCCAGCCCGTGCAAGTTCCCCATCGTGACCAATTCCCTTGACAAGGAACTGGTTGGTTCTGGAAATGTTGCAAGCTCGGTGTCTTCACATGACCACAAAAGGCTGAAGTTGAATTCCAGTTAATGCGTGGAAGCTGAGCAGGTTATCATTCGCACGTTGTGTATGTCTTTTAGATTGTTTCTGGAAGTTCCAAGGGTGTACGAAGTCCAGCCATATCAAGACACTGGGCAGCTTTTGGTGTTGAGTTCATGTCACCTCCAAATGTGGCTATTGAATGCGGGACTGGGGATGGCTAAAGCTTCATGGTATTCACCGTTTCCACTATTCGTCCAGTAGTGACACCGATGATCTGTTGCTTTAACAGCTTGCTGTCAACATTGGTAGTGTTTTGTACATTGTGTAGTTGCAAAGGTTCATGAACGTAGCTTCCTCAGTGCGTCATGAAACCATGTAGTTTCTTCAACCAGTCGTTGCTTCACGGTGATCATTTCACTCCCATAGGTACTAAAGGCATGTCGTTATTATGTGGGTCAATCCGGTTTATGCTGTAGGCTCCTGTATGGAGTCAGCGACGATATTGCTAAGATATACACGCTTGACGGGAAAGCAACTCCGTTGTCAGGGAGCAAAAACAGCGGTTAAACGGCCACCACTCTTGCGTCCGTGATCATCGCTCCCACCTGTAAGTCAGTGTTTCCATATTCACCGTCAGTTCTTCTGAACACACCAAGAACTTTGTGACTAGCTTCTTTGGGTCATCAGCCTCACGCTTCCATGCTTCACCCGTGTATGGCGGATACCATCAGAGCAGTTGAACGAAGTCTCCTCCTCGTCGTCTTCTATATTGAAGAGAGGGGATCTTGAGTACTGTGACATTTGTAATCGTTCTGACCATATAACACAAAACGTATCCCTGGCTTGATCATCCCTTGTAAGGCCGATGATGCCATTACGCATCTTCTCGGGGGGTTTCACATCTGCCAGAGAGACTGTTTTTCATTGGGAAGGCATAGTTTGTATGATCGTAGATGGTTAGCCAATGTATAATTGCAGCGAAAGATTCTATATAGCTGCCAATCGTCTCAGCCCTGATGATGTCTAGCACAATCTCCATAGTTTCCATGTATGTCAACCAGGTCCTGAAATGTTGATTCCTCCTTGACACATTGACACATTGACACATTGACACATTGACGTGTCTCGTTCCTCAAAACTGTGTTGCGAGTAGAGTTATAATCTGCGATTGCCACCTCTCTTCTTCAACATCCTAACTACATTTTGGACAAGTTCTTTGACTTTCACATCATCTTAATGACCAAATGCATGTGTAGTAATAACAAATATGCATATATCAACAGGAATATAAACAAACATGCTTACAAAGAATAATTGGGTGTGTAAACAACTTTGGTGTACGCGATAAAAAAATTTGAGAAGATCACATTTTATGTTAGATTATCCCATATAGTTATAAGTAAATTTAAAGTTAAGCACCTTATAAAACCAATACATGTACAAATCATAAAATATTTGGTTTTATACAACGGCGAGTAGAAGAAGATGTCAATTAATTAATACAAATATTTGTTTACACAAGTTTGAGTTTGTGACATTCAAATAACCTTCAAAATCATGGGTGGTATCCACATGCACCTGTTTTCTTATTCCTTGTGCGATGGATCTAACAAGAATTCCCGCCATTTAAAAAAATGCGGTAAAAAATATAACATCACATGTTGGCTAATCTACTATCTACGGAAAGGTATAATTTCGAAAATTCATCTTTGACGGTGACCTTGTTTGACCTGTACTCCACAGTTAGAGAACCAATTCACAACTATATGCCATACCTTATGACGGGGATACAATACGCTTTCACTCGATATGTAGCATGGCCTAATGTGTGTAGATAAACTAGCTACGCAATAATTGTAAGTGTATAACTTTTGTGGAGAGGCGTAGTTTTGAACATTCGTCGTTTCATGGTGACCTTGTTTAACCTTCACTCCCCACTTATTGCATCACTTGATAGCTTCCCGTCGTATCCCGTTTTTACGGGGAGAAATTTGGCTTTTTAACGGTATACGAAATTTATATGCAGATAAGTAAAGTAGATATACGCAACCATTTATATTGTATGACGTTTGCGGGATGACACAATTTCGAACATTTATCACTTGACTGTGATTCTGTTTGATCGTCGCTCCACACCTACTCTATCAACTCATAGCTCCATGTCATATCTCATCTTGATGGGGAGAAATGGTTCTTTCACACAGTATATGACTCGTACATATAAATGAAGCAGTTACAGGGTCATTGTAACTTTATTACTTTCGCGGTATTGCAAAAAAATGAATGTTAATCTTTTCAGGGTGACCTTGTTTGACCTTAGCTCCACTCGTACCATACCAGGTAACACCTCCATATCGCACCTCATTTTGACGGGGAGACAATAAGCTTTCAAACTCACGAGGCTATATTTGGCGGAGATAGTTCGTAGAAATTGGTGGTGCAGAACAGTTGATAAACAAGTGGAATTACTGATGGATAAGTATTATTCTTGCCTTAATATCATTCATAAAGTTGCAGTAAACATATATTGAGTAGTAGTTGTGCTTAAAGTTAGTTAGTTAAAGTATTTTAGAATACCTTAGTATAGTGAGTGATAATAGGGTAACTTAGCCTTCGATAAGTTGTAAACAAGATTTAACAAACCTGATTATGTGATAGAATATATAGGATATAAAGTAACAATCATCAAACTACCTACATAAGATAATATCTCTGTAAGCCAGTACTTGCTAGATATTTTGATTAGGTAGCATTGTTGTTAAAATTAAGCAAGGTTGATAGTCGGGCGGCGTAACCTAAATAAATAAAGCAGCCTAACGTAACGTAATTGACTGTATTTAAACTAGGTCGCTACCGGTAATGTTAGCGTTCGTGATAGGATAAAAAGTCGGCTGTGTAATTGAAATCTGTAACATAAAGTGTACTGTTGTACACAGAAAACAGTCTTTATAAAGACTAAGTTAGTTAAGTTATTTAAGCAAGCGGCAAGTCAAGGCAAAGCGACACTTGGTGTGCGATCACTGCCACAGCTGGGTAGATTTTGCATTGTCCGGCTGTGGGAAGTCATGGGCAGAAACCATGGAGGAAGGATTCACCTTTCAGTGCATTGGGTGTTGGAAGGTGGAGTGTCTGCAGAAGGAGATAGTTAGGTTGACATATATTGTGAAGGGAATGGAGATGGGAATTAGCAAGGAGACAGGTGGAATGGAGAGAGGTGGGAATACTGCAAGACTGAAGGAGAATAGCAGTGGCAAGAAGACTGAGGAAAGGAGATTGAGAGGAGGGAAGGTGATTGGAGGGGAAGAAATTGGGACATCGACGACAAACGTGACAAGCGTGAAAGTGACAGGGGAGAAAGTGACCGTAGAGAAGGAGGGAGGGAAGATAGGTTGTGAGAGGAGAGAAGAAAATGAGATGGGAGGAAATATGACGGGAAGAAAGGAAGTGAGAGCAAATGTGATAGAAGAGAAGTCGATCCAATGGACGATGACTAGAGGAAAGGTGACAAGAGAAAAAGCGACAGGAAAGAATGTGACAGGAGAGAAGACGGCAGATGGGAAAGACAACAACCAAGCAGATGCAAACCGAAGAAGGAGCTACTCTGAGGCAGTGATTGAGGGGGCAATGAGGAAAGAGAGGGTGTTATGGGCGACTCCATTTTCCCGGAAATAGTAGCTAAGAAAAAAGGGCTATGAAGGATAATAAATCACCTGGAGTGGATGGGATTCCGCCCAAACTACTATTGGAAATTGTTGAACAAATTAGCGTACCGCTTGCAACAGTTTTCAATTTGTCATTAGAAGAGGGAGTGGTTCCTTTAGAATGGAAAGAGGCAAATATTATACCGTTATTTAAAAAAGGTTCGAGAAACAAGTCAGAGAACTATAGACCAGTGAGTTTAACATCAGTGATTTGCAAATTATTAGAAAGACTAATTAAAGATCACATGGTGGATTTTCTTGTTAAACATAACTTGATAAACCCATCTCAACATGGGTTTTTTAAAGCAAGGTCATGCTTAAGAAATATGTTATGAGTTTTGGAAGACATCACTAAGTGGGTAGACGAGGGATCACCAGTAGATATCGTCTACTTAGATTTTCAAAAAGCTTTCGACAAAGTACCACATCAAAGATTGCTGCTTAAACTAGAGGCCCATGGCATAGGAAATGGTATAATAAACTGGATAAAAAAAATGGCTGATTGACAGAAGACAACATGTAGTAGTTGATGGGGAGGCTTCAAACTGGAAATCGGTATTGAGTTGGTTACCACAGGGATCAGTACTAGGATCTATATTATTCTTAATATATATTAACGATTTGGATGATGAAATAACAAGCAAGGTATTGAAATTTGCGGATTATACAAAAGTGTTTAGAAGGATTAAAGGTGATGGAGATAGACAACATTTACAAGATGATCTTGACAAGTTGATCAAATGGTCTGAAAAATGGCAAATGCTGTTCAATTTTGGGAAATATGTATGCCTCCACGCAGGACATGGGAACGAAGAGGTAGAATATACAATGGGGGTACTGTATTAAGTACTACTGTAAAAAAGGACTTCAATCAAATCAAATCGAATTTATTGTAACTCATTACAATACAAACAATACAAATCAAATTAAGACAAATCATATATAATAACTTAATGAGCACAACAAAGGAAGAACATTATATAATGTTATACTCCCTAAGGAGTTAGGGTTAACCATTAGTGCTAATAGGAAGGTTTCAGAGCAGTGCGGTATTGCAGCTTCAAAGAGAAATCAAATCCTTGGATTAATTAGGCACCCCGACTATAGAGTCTTCTGATCTGTCTAAAGGTCACAAAATAAGCAATAGACCCAAACCAACGCTACACCACCCGCTACTTGCGACGGCCCACCCAAGCTCGACAATACTCTAGCCACATACATGTGGCTGATACAGAGTTCTGAGCTGTACATAAGAAGAAAAATATAGCGTATAAGGAAAAAGAACTAATAATACCGCTGTACAAAGCAATAGTGAGGCCTCATTTAGAATATTGTATACAAGCATGGAGGCCATATCGCAGGAAGGACATAGATATTCTAAAAAGAATATAGAGGAGAGCGACTAAAATGATACAAAAACTGAGGGATCTTAGTTATGAAATTCGCCTAAAAGAATGTGGTTTAACAACACTAGAGACCAGGAGATTGAGAGGAGATCAGATAGAAGTGTTTACAATAATGAATGGTTATGAAAATATTTATAGAAATATTTTGTTCTCAGTTAAGAAAGATAGAAGGACTAGAGGACATGAAGTTACATTAGCAAAGGAGCAGTGTAGATTATATATAAGAAAGTTCTCATTTTCACAAAGGACTGTAAATGAACGGAACAGATTATCTGCTGATTGTGTGGTAGTAGCGTGAATATGTTTAAAAATAAAATCGACACATATCTCAGAAGGGCGGGATTCACATAGATAAAAGGGTTGGACTCTCGATAAGCCAAAGGGCTTCCTTGTCCACCTGCCACCTAGAGTTAATTCTCTGGGTGGCAATCTTGTTAAATCTTGTTAAATCAAACAAATGTATTATCTGGCCATCTTGTAATTAAATAAAGTAGATATACGATCATTGTGATGTTATGACGATTTCACGGTGACCCTGCTTGACCTTGGATTCACGCTTACTGCACCATTTGGCAGCTCTACTATAGGCCTCGTTGGGGCGGGTAGACGTAGAGCTTTCAAATGATTTGGGTGTGTGTAGGGGGGGGGGGGGGCATTTAAACTCCTAAAATAAAGCACTTTTTGAGGATTTGCCGCTCGCGTATTAGCATACATGCTCATAGGCTCGAGAACAGCGAGGGCAGGAAATTTCGCTTGGGAGGGGCAGACACATGGTTCTGCCCCCCTCCAGTAAATGTGAGCGTGAATGTTTTTGGCGAGTGCAATTAGAGGGTAGTCATGTGGTTTTCTGCCCCTCCCCCCTCCCCCAGTAATAGGCGGCGCGGCGGAGAAAATTTGATAACACCCCCACACCCGCCCGTCTTCGGATGTCATCAGTTAAGCCGAGACAGCGGAGAGAAGCGCCGGAGAAACTGAAGTTACAGCGGCGCAGTGGCGAAACATTTCCTGCAGCACTCCCCCTCGATCTTCCCATGACACTCCGACAGCGGAGTGGTGCTGAAGCTCCGACAGCCCCTTCTATATGAATTTCGTTCCCTCGCCACTGCACACATACACACGCTAGAACGGATATAGTTAGATTCACGGGACACACTCATCGACCGCAAGTTGTCTATACCATTGCATAAAACAATTAGTTATTCAATTATATATATCTGAATAAATGTGTACACAACACCGCGTATTATGTAACAATGGTACGAAATGTATAAATTACAGCGACACATCAACGGGTATACAGCGTCCCAACAAGACTGTAGCCGTGATTGAGAACCGTTGTCAACAACATTTCAATAACGCCTCGGACGTTATGATTATCTCTCAATTATGTTCACGTTTTGTGACAGACTACGCCTAGTCATGGACGAGAGTCTCATGGGACTGGACACTTACGAGTCAATGATTACTTTGTAGTCGAGAATACCAGATATCAAGCGCGCAGCAAATCTGTAAAATGAGAGCGAGCACGATGAATTCTCGTGGACAGAACAAGTATCGATTGGTGTTGATACCAGGCAGTAACTATACACATTACTACATGTTGCTTATAAGACGGCGGTCATTACAATGTAGCATCTAATAGTTTAGTATTACATCATGAATATAAAAGTACGGTTTGTGATAACAAACAAGAGGTTATGTGTGCGTGCGTGCGTGCGTGCGTGCGTGCGTGCGTGCGTGCGTGCGTGCGTGTGTATGGTGTGTGTACAAATGTGTGTACATGATTGTGTGCATAGCCATGGATATGAGGCGTGCAGGGCGACATACAGCGTAAAGCAGAAGGGAGATTTTATAGTTATTCCTTTTGAACGACTGTTCCTTACATCAAAAGACCGTACAGCGAGAGGCGACGATCTGTCCTGTTCGCTACGAGTACAGTAAAAACTAAACAAACTATGTTAATTACGAGTTTTATAGAAACAACTATGGCTGATGTTTAAAGTTTACTATTTTCAAATAACTACCAGGCGTGTCGAATACTACAAAGGTTCGGGATATCGTCTCGTGTTACTGCGATCAGCCTCCCAGACCCACCGTAGCTGCGTGTCCTGGTCCTGGAACGTCTGGCGGGGGAACACCATGCCGGGGTTCGAGTTGACCGGAAGCGGAAGTTGCACCTTCAGGTACATGTCATCAAGCCAGAACTGGGAGACCTGGTGTGGAAGGAACTCTGTGTCATACGACATCTTTATTGTCGTATTTAACCTCGCCAATGTGATAACGCACTGCTGCGCCACCACCGCGCCACAGCGCCATCTAGCATCCTTATTACGTCACCAAACACGCCACGGATTCCGGCTAGATTAGTCGAGCCGTCCATAGCTTAAGACCAACCAGATGCGCCGCTAAAGTTGAGAAATAAAAACCAGGAGGCTGAGACGGCGGCTGCATTAAACGGCGCGCGTCGTGAAGCGACGCACTGAGGCGACTGTGTCGTGCAACCATTTGGAGGCGTCATTAGTTCTCGTTAGCAGCGCCCTGAGAGTTCGGCTAGTTGACGCGACACGTTTAACACGCTCGCCGTTTATGAGACACGTCGACAGCATTGCCGGTCCCCGGTGGGCAGCTCAACAACGGGTCTCGGCCGTCGGTGTCGGGTACTGCTGGTGTCGAAGACTATGTATGGATCTCCGTGGTAAATGAAACCCCGGTTGTATACGGACACCTTTATAAAAATATAACTATTTCGTTTCATTTATGATTTTAAATTATTTACATGTTTTGCTGATTCCTAGACATTAAAATGAGTTATTCTGAAAGGCAAAAATTGTACAAAGAAAGTCAACAATGTTAATAACAGTAAAGATACTAAAATGACATTTTTTTGTTTATACCAGTATGGTTTGGACAAATTGTTTGCATAATTTTGTTTGTTTTGTTATAGCACGTGCACCTATGAACCACTTCTAACTCACGCTACACATTGAAACGTCATTTTTCAAAGGGGTTCATTTACCACTGAGATACATTTACAACATCATACCGGCATGCATTGTGAGCGGTCTGGGTGAGTCCACAGTCGCTATTGCCATCGGTGGTCATCGTGCCGTTCTCCTTGGCTCCGTGGACAGTTTCTTTAAATGTTCACCCCATATTGATGATGCCTCAGTTAGGCCGTTGGTGTCTCCTTCCAATCTCTCTGGCCACTTCAATTCCATCGTCTGTCCAATGTTTGATGCTGTCAATCCATCCCACTTATGTTCTGTATCTCCGGGGTATTCCCTGGTTGTTCTTCTATAGTGCTAAGTACCAAACTGCCAGATATTCTGTTCTAATGGCCGCACTTCGCCAGTTTTCTTATCTTGATGGAACACAACCGACCTTTTTCCTTAATCCTTTCTTTATCGCTGGCCAAGGTGTTAGTTTTCTATGTGTGCAGCTTCCCATCTTATTAAGCATCATTTAAATTGACAATATGTGAGTAATTCATAAAAATAACACGCTACGGAATTTTTCCAAGACAATTGTCGAAACAAATTGATTAGCGTCATTATACCATAAGTGGTGCTAATGCTGTGCAAGGACTTGAAATATATACATATTTACAACCCGGTTTTCTTTTTATGACGAATCGTGGTTATGTCTGAAAAGCACATCATTAGTGACCGATCCAAACAATTTAATACCATTAATTATAACAAAACTTACCCAATTTTCGACCGTGTCCGCGTATTGCTGCAGTTTTTGTTGAAGGTACTCGCCCTCGCCGCCAGGGCGACCGAACTCTTCCACCAAATGGCATGTAGCCTCGTATTGAGCGAACGACACGATTGGTTGAATACATCGGAGATACTTGTCGAGTGTTTCGCCAAGGTCCGGTATAGGCAGTTTTGGTAGGGGACGCTGAAAACGGCCGTACGTTTTGGAAATGCTGCTATGGCACGAAAGGAATATATTTTTCAGTTAACTCAAGGTCATAAGATCTCGTATTGGGTAAGTGGCTAGTAGGCCGATGGGTTTTTTCAAGTTGATTTCTTAGATATAAAAACCACGACATTGAACGTCCTTATAACTTTTAATAAATTGAACGGAATACACACAGACGCGTATGCACGCACACATTCACGTACTCACGTGCACATTTTTCTACAAGCAACATTTTTAAAAGAAAAGGAGCAACATGGCCATATTATTATTATAATAATTCCCGTATTTTAAAACATTTGTGAAGCCTATGCTACACAATTATTTCCTTTACTATTATTGCAATAATTGCTGCCTTACCCCAAGAGATGGTCATCTTTCCTATACATGCATACAAAATATCATTGCTACAATTACTAAACCAATAGTTTATAGAGAAATGACAAATCTGCACATAAAGCCTCTCTGAACGTAAATAAATCCGCCTTGACGACGATGGCCAGATTTATCGAAAACATAATCGGCCACAATTATAACAGCCGGTGTTTTTCTTGCATTGATATTTCTCAGACACGTCTCGGCGACCATCGCATTCCACGCGGCATTCTTCGTGTATCGATAAAGACATTTAAGCGGCATTACCGAGTCAGAAACCACATTCAAGTTAACAAGGCGACATTCGTCTTGAGTGCGCTGGGCCGGTCCCCTGGCACAGCGGTGTCACTTTTATCGGGCGACGCTAACAAACGAGGGAGTGGGACCGCGAGGCGGCACAGCGACGTTGTCACTGTAATTGTCTGCATCGATCGTTTGATAAACTCGCTAAGACATTTCCGTATCATTAATTCGGATCAAGCGACGACCGACGTTCGACGGCGGCTGTTGTCGCCGACTCGCCGAATCAAACGAAGCACACGTAATGTGCGTGAACGTCGACGCAGTCAACTGCATGTTTACACTGCTTCTCGAGTGTTATTCACCGACTGTAACAAATACACTGTCTGATATCGTCCGTTTACTTTATTTTACGTTTTATAATGTGCTTAAATTGATTAACAGCATTGTGAAGCCACTCGTTTGAGACCGCATTCAAGCGAATTGGGGTTGGTCATAGGAGCGCCGGTGCTAGTATAAGTTCGCAAACTTAAAAAAACCGAATAGCATTTCGTATGGGTGGAACAGACCTGAAACACAGGAACAGGAACGAACA
This sequence comes from Escarpia spicata, assembly GCA_963995525.1. Lineage (NCBI taxonomy): Eukaryota > Metazoa > Annelida > Polychaeta > Sabellida > Siboglinidae > Escarpia > Escarpia spicata. The sequence goes on from OZ023210.1 coordinate 26,334,212, forward strand.
GGAACAGGAAATGTTTATTTGTCTTAAATACATAATACAACAAAATAATCGTTATTATAACCAAAAGACCATACAATGCATTGCAGTCGAATCGACATGGGTAAAAAAACAAAGTAGTAAGTATATAATGGATGGTGGGGAAATAAAGGATTATGTCATATAAGGGACGAGAGATTCCTACTAAGACTAATTATCGTCGCTGTCGTAAGAGCCACCCTATGAAATAATTTGAACCATTATTTAACTTATCTAAACAGATGAAAATCCCTAGTACAATTAGTGAATCATCACTATACAATAAATCTAAATATGCCTGTATATTTCACACGTACTAAGAAGTTGTGAATACTGTTGTTTTGAACAAATGGTAAGTTTTACACGTAGGCAGGTAGCTTATTGTGTAAACAAATTATGGCATAATTTTAATTCATCAATTTTAGAATATGTTCAACTTTTAGTAATTTAAGACTTTTGAACAGTGGATCAGTATGAGCGTTATATGTCCTTAAACTTACGATACGGACGGCTTTCTTTTGAAGTTTTTTATTCTGTCACATCTGTAGCCCCAGGCCATTGCACCATAGTTTAGATGCGACAATATGAGAGAGTTGTACAACATAATCTTTATATTCAGACGTAACAATCGATTAAGTTTATTTAGGATACCTATAGTCCTAGAGCACGTATTTGAGAATTTGTTAATGTGGCTGTGCCAGTTTAATTGTTCATTAAAGCTTATCCCTATGAAATTGACCTCATATACTCTAACAATGTTTGTGTTATCAATTAGTAGATTAGGTAGGGTTATCATTTTATTATTACTTCTTCTAGCTGCTTTGAAAATCATAAGTTCGATTTATTTACATTTAGAGATTAATTGTTTAGTTTAAGACACTCGTTAATTTTATCCAGTTCTGAGTTGATAAAGAATTCTACATTTTCTTTATTTTGAGATTGTACAAACGAATCTAGAGTACTTGAGAGGATCGTGTCATCGGCAGACATAATAAAGTTGAATTTTGACTAGATTGTACAAAGTCATTAATGTAAATTATAAACAGCAAAGGGTCTAGAATTGATCCTTGGGGTATGCCTGTTGAGATAGTAAACATTTCTGACTGGGCTTCGTCAATGTCTACATATTGTTTTATGTTGTTTAAATAGTTTTTGAATAGGTTTAAGGCTACTCCTTTTATGCCATAAAAAATGCCATTGATTGTTTCCCACAGTACTACGTCGAGTGGCACACATATTAAAAAGAAGCAGTCTGTCCCTTCTTTTTCATGTATTAATTAATATAATGTCCTTACGACTATACTGACTATGTTGAAGGTAAACTCCCCGCCAAATTGAGTTTAATAAGCCCATAACAAATATTACGTTTTCAATATGAAGGTGCGACCCCAAAGCATATTTAAATAGTAAACAAAACATGCAGTTTCAAAACAAGCTTTATTGGCAACACGGCAGAATCTGGCATTACCCTTGGTGTTCAACGATGTTCCAATCTCCTACGTTCAACACAACATACCTACTGTGACAAATTACTATGCCCGCCAATTCCAGGTAGAGGAACTGACTGGCTCCTTTAAAGCACATTGATACTCTGAGCTCAGTGGGTCGGCGCCATTGTGGGTTAAGTTAAACTCATTCATGTTCGCAAGTTCTTCTTTGTAGAAATTTACAGTAATTTTTCCTTGCCTAAACAAACTTATAGATTACGTATACATTTCCCCTGCGTAACAATAAAATCTTCTGGAACTTCGCAAAAGGTAATCATAAAAAATACGATCACGTGACTGTAACATAGAGTGCTGCCGCCTATCGTATTTGACAATGGTCATTTATGTATGTATGTATATATATATACAAATAATACATACATACATACATACATATTTACACAGCCTATGTATAGTTCGGTGATTAAAAAAGAAAACAGAGGGAAAGGATGTTGGTCGTTGATCAGGAAGGCTCTCAGTCAGGGGTTCTCCTGCAGGCCTATATCTATATTTATCGGGCTACAATATTTGGCGCTTATATCGTTTTGTTTTAATCATCATGTCAATGCTGACTGTTTCCAAGAGTGCGTTACACGTACGCCCTCGTGCGTGCGTACGTGTGTGTGCGCTTGGGAGACATTAAACATACTTTGATGATGAGATACACATACAGATTCAATTCCATATATTATGACCAGTGACTCTTAAATTCCCGATTAAGTTGCAATAAATGTGAGATAGTATATTTTGAGAAATCAACAGTGACTTTGGTTAATTATGTTACTAATAAAAATGTAAGTACGCATATAGCGCAGTATCTAGTCCTCAAGGCTGCTCAAAGCGCTTTACACTTTACTCACTGGCAGACCTGTTCAATCGAACACAATCTCGACTTCTTTGGGAAGCATTCAGCAATGTTGCAATTAATGGGTGAAGACTGTTCGTACACAAATACCCACCACTGTCTACAGCCAAGTACTCATTCATACAGCTGAGTGAACCGGAGCAACGTAAAGTGAACGAAAGGTTCGACACCGCAGAACAGGATTCGAACCCGGGTTCTCTCGGTCGAGAGTCCAAAGCTGTATCTGCTGCGCCAATGCGGTATTATTATACGCCTAGCATGTATTCCAACGTGCGTTTGTGCGTGCTGTGTGCGTGTCAACTCGCGTCTGCATTCTACGTGACATCAACCCCGATCTACAGGGACAATAAAGACGCATGGACACGCGATGAAGTCGGCGGGCGTGATTCGCGCAATCTCGATAGTTACGCCGAGATGTTTGCCGGTGATTAGCGACAATTTGCGGACACGTCGTGCCGAGACCCGGAAAGGTTTGCGCCGACACGCCGCAAGCACGCCAGTTGTACCCGCAATCACAACAAAGGCGTTACGCTCATTAGCTGTCACTTTTGTCTCTGTCACACACACACTGCGTCATTACTAGACGCGGTTGGTGGCCACCTACAAACTGCGTTGACTTGGCTGCGCCATACACAACTGGACATCTCAAACGTGCCTCATTCCGCGTTTTTGTAGT